>CM021107.1:193242746-193881364 GCA_007115665.2 Sequoiadendron giganteum | reverse complement strand
GAAATTCTCAACTTTCCACCAATATAAATTATTCTTTACTTTGAATTTAATAAATAATTATTATTCATTTTCTATTGAATTATGACTAAAGTCCTAATTTTTAGGCTGATTGAAAAACATCTATAGCTTTCAAATGGTATCATATTTTTTGAATCAAAAACATGCGTCACATTCTATGCTTGGCATACTATAAGATTAAAAAATTTAAAAAATAATTTCATGAAGTTTTGACCAAGTTAAGGTGGTCAAACACACGAGTCTTTATAATTTTTTTAAGTTGTCATAAAAAAAGTATAATTAATTATTTACTTGGGAAAAAATTACAAAAAAATATGCATCACATCAAGACATGAGTCCTCTACTTATATCTAAAATCTTATAAAAAAATATTATCATTTTAATGTGGTTAGGGTGGTCAGACAGACACCTACCTCTTATTTTTCCTTAAAATTTAAGTACTACTATATTGAACTTTCAAATTTTCACCAAATAGATTTTTTTTTTTTGTAAATAAACCTAGTAATTTAGAAACTATAATCAATTTTCTACAAATTCTATTCTTACATATTTTTGAAATATAATAGATAACTTATTCAAATTTTTATGTCAAGTTGCCTAACTCTAATTTTTCTGAATTTTTTGCCAGTTAAGGGCCTTTTTTTCCATGATGATCCTGCACATACCCATCACCTAACCTCCTATTAGATTAATCAAATCCTGATTAATTTAATCCTAATCACCTAAATCCTCTAGATTCATCCACTTGTACAATAAATCATTTAAATTGATTTATTAAAACACCTATTTTCCTCACAAAGGCATATTCCCAAGGAATATGCCCTCATTAACTCCCCTATTTGACTTTTTTGGCCAAACACATTTCCCCCAAAAATCTTCAACCATATTCATTTATGGCCATTTTCAAATTTGAAATGGGAACATTGGCCAAAACTTGCACAAGCATGGGCCAATCCCATTGTGACAAGCGAATCTCTCTCATTTGTTGAATTTTCGTCCCACATTGCTCAATCTTGGCTTCTCCTCTCTCAATATTTCCTATAAATTCAATGAATTCTCTCTCTTTTTTCATCTACAATTTGAGCACTAGCACTATAGGCAACTTGAGTTCACTTTGCATCTCATTGTCTATCATCTCATTTTTCTTATCAAGGTTGGGAAAGGGCTTCCTTCTACACAAAGGATAGCACCAATCCGCTATGGAATAGATTTGCATTCATATTTTACATGCTTTATTTAGTTTTCCTTGTTTCAATGTCTTATTTAGCATGTTTAACTAAATGAAATATTTCAATAGAGATATTTGAGTTTGCTGATTTAAACTAACTTGTGCTAACAACATGAACTAGTTTAAATCCATCATGTAGATTTTGGCATCTACAATGGGAAAACAATCATACATCAAAATAAAATGGTGACAAGTAGAAATTCTAGGGAACACACACCAAAACACTCTTGACCTCTAGTGCATGCAGTAAGAAATGCAATAAAATGCATGAAAAATAGGATGACTTGTACTTTATTGGCAAATGCCATGTATTTTATACTATTTCCTTGCATTCCCTATAGGGAAAAATAGCTCTTTTGTTTCTTCATCCTTGCAATCTTAAATGTAGTATGTGTTTCACAAATATTAAACCAATCTATAAAAGCAATATGCTCATCAAGGAAAAAATAGTTGAATATTTATGAATTACATGGCATGTCATTCACTATACTCATTTGTCTATCTAGAAATAAATATTCTTTCAAGAATTAAATTCCATTGGAAATAAATCGAAAGAAACAATTACTAATGTTTACAACTAGTTCACCCAATCTATTCTTTGATAATTGCAACTTTATGTGCTTACATGTAATATTGATATTGTTTAACAAGGGAAAGAAACATTGTATTGAGTTGTCAGACCATGAAAGAATTTCAAGTAGACAATTTACAATACACTAATTTTCTTGAATGTGTATTGTATCTATGCAACATTATAAATGAAATGATATACATATACAATAAAAGAGGTTAGCATTATCTATTGTAAATAGAAAGAGATAAAATGGAATATTTTGAATACATAGCATCCTAGCAAAGATTTTTTTAGAATTAATCTACTAGAGAAGTTGAAAAATGGGTTGTGCAATCAATGTCAAATGCAATGGATAGAATAGAATATGTTTTTGGTAGAGAACTATATATGAGAATTTGTGTCCATGTATATAAGTAGAGAGAAATATATGAATATGGAAGGAAAAAGAACTAAACCCATGATCTCTCTCCTCCCTACTATATTTTCATCATGAAAACTTGTGGGCTTCAGCCAAACCCATGAGAAATTAAGTCAAGTGAGGTCCATGGAAAATCTCATGGGTTGTTACCATATAGCACACAATAATAAATTTGGACAGAGATTGGTTTTTTCAAACAAGAAGTCACATTGAATGGCTAAGATTTACATGCATAAATGTTTTTGTGAAACATGGGCACATATAACAACTAATAACTAGAAAGACAGAAAATGTAGTGATGTACAAAATGAAAACCAAGCCAACGATGACAGTGTAAATGGTTTATTGGAATGGAGAAACATACACCATTTCCATGTGCTTTTAGGGATAAACAAAGTGATACAATCAACAAATTGTTTGTCCTCTCAAAAGTAAATGACAATGGTGTGTGATCAACCTCCATAATCACATAGACCATGTGGACACGAAAATCTGCAAATGGTTAGTAAATTTGACAAAACAACATAACAAAAATACATATCCTTATGAGATAATACATCATGCTTTAAAAATACAAATAAAGGAAAAAGTTGAACAAAGCATGTAAAACATGAAATATATCTATCCCATATTGGATTGGTGCTCTTTGAATATGTGAAAGAGCCCTTTCCTAATCCTTGATAAGCTTAATGAAGTGATTGACAATGATATGCTCTTGAACTCAAGTTGCCTATAATGGAGATGCTTTCAAAATGTAGATTGTAGATTGTAGATGATCCAAAATGAGAGAAGAGGTGTTGAACTTATAGGAGAAGTTGAGAGAAGAGAAGCCAATATTAGGAAATGTGGGACTAAATCCCATCCAATATTAGGCAATGAGTGGTGGAAACGCTAAGAATTCGAGAAAAGACACAATACGCATAGAGGAAATGGGTCAAAGATTGTGGAATTTATATTCACACCTGCCAACTGCATTTACTAAAGGTCCTGTGATCTTCGTTGTCCATAAGGTAAGATTTCTTTGAATTATTTGTTGGGTGTTGAAGTATTTAGCTTTTCTTGTCTCGATCTTTGCGGAAAGAAGGCATTCTGTTAAAAAGCTCATGCCCTCTCTATACTTTTGTTTTAGCGTAGGCAGATTCAACTTTACACCAGCGAATTGTATTCATTTGAAACCTTTTCTGAGCAAATTTACTCTTGTCTCACAACTGCCAATTACTTTAAACTGAAAATTCAAAGAAATTATTATAGTAGTATTCTGTGTCATCTCCATTATTCAACTTTATGTAATAAGATATCCTCGAATAAAATGAGCGCATAGAGAAAATCAAATTAGATTTTTTTCGGTTTATTGTAGATCTCGCTGAAATCTATCAACTATAAATGATTCTCTACTCTGAGAAATCTCATCATCACATTTCTCTTTGAAAAAAAAAAAATCTCGCCTTCAATCGAGAGTTTTATCTTTTCCACATTTTCTATGATGGAACTTTCTTTGAACTATTATTTATTTACATGATAGCTATAGGATTGAAGACATTGAATGGTAGTTTTGATTTTATAATATTGTATTTTTGTTGAAAGGGCATTGTAGGTAGCTATGATACACAAAAAAAATCAATAGGGGTGAAGATTCATCATGCAATTGAGTTAATACATTCCTGAAATTTGAATACATGGGAAGATTTCATACATTTTGTTTTAATTAATGCTGGTATGTCTTCTATATTACTGGCATAAATGAGTATGAGCCATCTCTTCATCAAAGATTAAGACCGGGGGTATAAGGCATGGATCTTGGAAGTTTGAAAGCAACACTGGAATCTTGAAACAAACGCTGGTCAAGAATATACTCCATCATCGAGCAAGAAAATTGAATTTATTTTCATGGGAATCAACCCACTCGTCATGCCAACTTTTACTTTTCTAACAAATTATGAGTCATGAGTGTTTATTTAAAAATTTGGTATTGAGTGGTGTTTACTATTAATTGTCTGCATATTGGGAAGGATTCAACGTCTTGACAAAACTAAAATTTACTCTATCAAAACTAATGTGTTAGGTCTAAGGTTCTTTCATTTATATCATTGTTTCTCTCATTAGCATTGTTGTTACTCATTAATGAATGGTTGTTTAGGGTGGCTATGAGAAGAAATCAACATTGATTGTGAAAAGATCATATATTTAGTGATCTATTTTGGTTTCCTCTTATTAATAAAGTTTTAGAGTGTTAATTAAGCCACTCATAAGTGACAAGTTGACATCAAGGTTGACATTGGAGGTTGAAATTTGAAGGTTGGCTTCAAAATCAAGTGAAAACAAAGGCGAAATGGAGTTGGGAATTATGTTTGAAATTGAGATTTGAAAAAAGCATTTTTTAATGCTTGTTTTAACAATCTTAGAGCTTCGATTTTCTACTCTCGTTTTTTTTTTTAACTCAACTCACTTTTCAATTTGGATTTAAAATTAATCATTGATTGATTTTTTTTTCAAAATGGGTTAAAATTTGAACCTTAGAGACATTTACTAGATTTCGATTTAGGGTTAAAATTGGACAAGGCAAACTTCACATCTCATTTGGTGCTTTTAAAATGATCTCGTCATTGCTTTATGGATTAAAATGAACAAGTGTTTGTCATGTTTTGCAATCTTTTTCACAAGTTAATATTATTTAAAATGCGTATGCACTTCTCTCGCGCTTCATAGCGATCTTGAAAATCAAAAGCATTTTGGTGATATTAAGTTGTCAATAAGATTGCCTTCACACTTTCATTTGGGGAACTTAAATTTGAACAAAACATCTTGCGAGTGTGATTAAACTTATTGCGAGTGTTCTCCCTTTGTTTCTAAATGAAGGTTGAGAAAACTACGAATATGTTTACTCACTTTTTTTTATCTTAGAGGGCCTACCTTTAGCAAAAAAGTACTCACCCAAGGGAATGACCCAATTAGGAACACACTAAAGCCAAGCGACTTCCAACCGGTATATAAGTGTGGATTCTTGAGGAAAGTTCAAGAATCATGAGGATTATTCTAACGAGATAGACATAAATGGACTCTCACCGATGTTGGATAATCCCCCATGAATGGAATGCCCACACTAAAACCCTTTGTTTAGAAAAAGGCCAAATCCTTATCTATTTTGTTGGTGTAAAAGGTCATGTCCTTTGAAGTTTCCCAACATTATACATGTGGTTTTGTTGTAAAGATGGAAAGTATGCCATGGGAGATTCATGGGTACTAATGCTTGGCTGATCCAACAAGTGTGTGTCGTGGAGGGGAGCCAGTGTGGTCAAGGATTTAGCCATCCGCACAAAATATGTGCAGCTGGATTCGTCCAAGTGGGAACCCAACAAAATATTGTCTCATCATCCTAGGGTTGTAAAAAGTGTTTAGAAGTGAAGAATACATTGCTTGGTCCTAAAAACATTTGAAAACAAACATTCATAGGACCTTCAAACTTCAAACCCCTTTTAGGAAACAAATACCTTTGACGAATTTAAGCACTCTTGCTTTCCCTAGGGATCATATGCTTAGAGGTTTCTAAGTGCTTGGATTCTATCATCATTTGTTTTCAACAAGGTTAAACATAGGAGACTTTTGCCCTATTTTCTTTGACTTCCACATAATGGACTTTGTGGGATGAAAACAAAAGTGGGACATTAGACATATAGTTTGAAACATAAGCAAGCAAGTGTCTTTGGTAAAAATAATTCATTAAGCCAAGATAAAAAGACAAATTGGATTACACATGTGTTTTCTAAAATGATTGGCTTACAACTTTTACAAAAGCGCTTCAAGAAACAATCCTGAGTTGTATGAATTCTACTACCAAATTATACGAGAAGTTGACAAAAGAGAAGTTATCATGATCTTGGCAAAATTTTGGAGCACACTTCACACATGTTTATGGTAAACGTCTTGACATGGGTCATTTTCATTGATCCCATCCTATCCAAACATCATCTGAGCCTTGAAGCATTATCCAAATGAGCATTCCTTTGTTCGAACACCTTATCTTATCGCAAGATGATCCATATCCATTCATCTATATATCTATCCAAGAATCCACCCATGGTTGTTCAAACATTTCTAGACACGGGGGGCAAATATTTATGCCTTGCTTCAGGAATAAATATTGATCTATATCTTCACACTTATGTTGTTATCTGAGCATTGGAAAATGTGAAATCAAACTGGTCAAATCATTTGTGTGTCGAATCCAAATCACTAGCCCATGGAATATTTTGACAGGAAGATGTTCCTTACCAAGTTTTATCTTTCATTGAACATCAATCAAGATAATCCATATCAATCGCATCTAACTTGCATGTCAACATCACATTAAAGAATCAAAACAATTTTCTTCCAAATCAAGCTTCATCAATATTGATCAATCAAATCCAATCAATCATCATCTTGTTTGACTTAACATAGTTAGTCAAACTATCATTTATTTGCACGAGTTTACTCTAGGATAACACAACTTCCTTGGGTTTATAAGTCCATTATCATCTTGTTTGGCTTAACACACTTAACCAAATTATCAAATCCATAATCACCTCATTTGGCTTAACACACCTAGCCAAATTATCCTTTTTGTATGAGTTTATTCTAAGATAACACAACTTCCTAAAGTTTACTAGTGCATCATCACTTTTGTTTGACTTAACACACTTAGTCAAACTATCAATCCATCAATTTGATCGGTCAACATTAAGCTTGGTTTTCAAAAAAATCTTAAAATAGAGCACTGATATCATCACATATCCATATCCAAATTGTCAAAATCATGCGAAAATCCAAAAAAATTCAAAAATCCGTCAAAAAATTCAAAAACATGAAGAAAATTCATCAAAATTTCAAAAGCATTCAGAAAAATAAAAAACTCAAAAACATCCAAAAAAATGTCTAAATATCATAAAATCTTCAAAAAATTCATCATTGAGTCTTGTCAATATTTCACCTTGTCCAAACTAGATCGTCTCGGAGCTTGAACGTAGGCAAGGTTGATCTCTGATCATCCCTCGAGATAGTTAGGGTCAGTCCTTAGGTGTCCATCGCAATGGCAATCCATTTGCCCATCTTTTTTTATAGGTAGGTCAGTCCTTAGGCATCTGTTGCAATGGCAATCCATTTGCCCATCTATCTAATCATTGAGTCAAGTATGTCATCAGTCGAACTACATGGTCTCTACGTGTATAATGTAGGAAAGGCTAATCTATGGATCAACTCTTGAGACCCATAGGATAGGTCTTTAAGTTAGTCTATTTGTCATAAATCTTGAAAATACCAAAAACAACCTCAAAATATTTAAAAACCCAAAATGGTGCATCCATTTCATCTCGCTTTCACCCGTGATTGCAATCACTCATAATAAAACAATCGTCACTTTCACCCTTTGGTGAGTCAGTCAGAAGCAAGTCTAGCAGGTTCGAAAGTGAACACTCTAATCGTCGAAGTCTTGAAGGTCTAGATCAGTGAATCAACAAGTTGGTCAACTCGGAGTATCAATAGCTTAACACCCAAATTAGTCCCATCAAAACCCTAATCACAACATGTCCTAGGATGAAGCTTTCCTACGATGGACATATGAATCAGGTACCCATAGTAGCTAGTCTTGGCTAGTGGTATGAAGAACATTAGCTTGTTTGTTTACTTTATCTGGTATTTTTGAATTATCTTATTTTGTGCTCATTCCTAGGACCTTTCGATGATGCCTAAACAAAACAGGTTTAGAGAGAAAGGAATGGGGCAATGATCATTATCTTTTTATTTGTTGTGCTTATTGGATATTCTTGTTAAATAACTTCGTCATGCATACTTTGTTTTTTTTTGTAGGAAGGATGTTTTAGGTATCTTGTTGACCACATAAGAAGGCTTGCCTTTTTATGTCTTGGCCCAAGATTTCTAGAATATCTGAACTGCATTCTGAATAAGGTTATGTTTGTCAAGTGTGAACAAGAGTAATCCTATCTATTTGATGAGTCAAAGTCCATCACAGTAGGCGCCACACCATCTTGGTTCTTAATACCTTGATGCATCGCACCTATGTGTGTTATCAAACATAAAGAAAGAGATGCTCTTTTCCCATCCTTGGATAAGAATACATCATCATCCTTCATCATCATTTCTAATAAAGTTGTTTTGTTGGACTTCTACATTTCTTGGATTCAAGGGTTGATCCCTCTCATTCCTCTATCATCTTTCATGCTAATAATGCATCCATCTTGCATCTACACTCTCATTCACCATAATCACATCATATCATCATAGCAGCACATCATCCATCTCATCCAATCTCACATACATTACATAATCATTTAAGTTGTTTAGGATAATATAATTTTTTTATTCTAAGCATCTTCCAAACATTTCATTTCCATCATCATTATCCTATAGATCATATAGTATAACCATCCATACACCCATTTTGAACCTCTTTATCGCGAGATCAACCTCAAATCAAATCTTTTCGCTCGATCTCTCAAGGGAGCAATGTACTAACATACTTCTTTTCACTGGGATATCTGAAAAATCAGAATTTTTTTTAATTTCGATGTCAGCGGCATCATTCTTTGAACCAATGCAACAAGTACATTGCTTCAAAGAGGGGAAAAATGTAGACATATAAAACTAACATCATGCATCTCGCTCTAACTAAAATTCAATTATACTATTAATCAGTTAAAATAATTTATTGATTAATTTCCTAAGGTTCATTAGGGTATGTGCAAGATCATCGTGGAAAAAAGAGGCCCTTAAGTGGCAATAAAAAGACAGAAAATCAGAGTTAGACAATTTGACGTAAAAATTTGAATAAGTTATCTATATTATTTTTTAAAAATGTAAAAATAGAATCTGTAGAAAATTGAATGTAGTTTCTAAACTAGTAGACCTTTATTTAAAAAAATAAAATCTTTTTGGTGAAAATTTGAAATTTCAATGTAATAGTATTTAAATTTCAGGGTAAAAATAAGAAGTAGGTGTCTGTTTGACCACCCTAACCACAATAAAATGACAATATTTTTTTATGATCTTTTAGATACGACTAAAGGACTCATGTCCCAATGTGATGCATATTTTTTCATAATTTATTTCCAAGTAAATAATTAATTATGAATTTTTTATCACAAATTTTAAAAAATATAAAAGCTCGTCTGTCTAACCACCTTAACTTGGTCAAAAATTCATGAAAGTCAAATTTTTTTTTTTAATTCTATAGTATGTGAAGCATAGAATGTGAAACATGTTTCGGATTCAAAAAATGTGATATCGTTTGAAAGTTATAGATGTTTTTCAATCAACTTATCAATTAGGACTTTATTCGTAATTCTAATAGAAAATGAATAAAAATTATTTATTAAATTCAAAGTAAAGAATAATTTATATTGGTTGAAGTTGAGAATATCCTCTAAAAACCCTTTTCATTTCATCAATTTTGGGTAAAAAAAAAGTCGTCAGCCACATGGGCCATCAAATGGCTTACATATCACCACTTTTTGGTCCATCATGATCCTGCACATACCCATCATATTTAATTAAATAAATCAAATTATTTAATTAAGTGCTAAAGTTCTTCTTATTTGATTCAATAAATCAAACCGATTTAAATCAAATGTCAAACTCCTAAAATCCTCCAAGTTAATTAATCTAAATTAATTAACCTCTAATCATGATCACCTATTCTGCAGCTTTTGACTCAACTTGAGTCAAATCCAAACTCTCAACTAGCCCACCCAGTTGCACCAATAAATCATTTATTTGATTTATTAATTCTTCTAATTACTTTCAAAAGGGCATCAAGATGGAATATTCTACAAATTTGAATCTTCCCACCACATGACTTATCCCTTCCAACAAATCATTAAATTCTTTAACATGTCTCTTGTGTAAGTCAACATGACATTTAATGCACCTTTCATCCCCCCTAAATATGTCATTTCATCCAAAATTCAAATTTTAAATTGGCACATTGGCCAAGACTTGCACATTCCTCACTCTCTCACACCTTGGCAAGTGTCATCTTGTCATTGGCTTATGAATGATCCCACATTCATCCAAACTCACTCAATCTCTCAACCTTGAATCTATAAAAGAAAGGGTTTTCAACAACACAAATGGAACACAATTTGAGAACAACACATTTGATGCAAGGTTACTCTCTACATGCAATAACTAATCTTTCTCTTCATCACACCATCACCATCATCATCTTGACAATATTTCTTATGAAGGGTTGGGAAAGGGCTCTTTCACATATTCAAGGAGCACCAATCCAATATGGGATAGATATATTTCATGTTTTACATGTTTTGTTCATCTTTGTCATTTATTTGCATTTTTTAAGCATGTTGTATTATCTCATAAGGATTTGTACTTCTATTATGTTGTTTTGTCATGTTTACTAACAAATTTGCAGATTTTCATGTCTACAGACTATAATCTACAATGGCTAGAAAAGGAGAAATCTTAAATGTGATTTTTTTCTAGGAAAACAATCATACATTTGAACTTAAAAAAGATATTATAGTCTACCCATTGCATAGTTGTATGAGTGTATAGTTATCTTTTCAACTTATGTAAGAAATTATTTGCATACAGTTGTTTATGAAGATGAAAATTTTCCCTAAAGTTATAACAAAAATGATATTATGTGAGTTTAAATGTATCTATATAAAAAATACAATTGCAATCTAATGAAGCATATAGTAAAAATGGTCATCAAATTGACAAGCCAATGGTTACAACCTTTAGCACTTATACAAACAACCCTGTGTAGTCTCATGCAAGGAGCTTCAAATAGATAAAGGGAAAAAAAATCATGAAACATATTGATACAAGATTCGAGATACATTCTTTGGTAGAACATATTGAAGAAAAATAGAAAAATTGTATAAGAGGTGTAAGAATAACACTTATTTTTGAAAAACTATTATAGGGAAAAAAGGAAATCATATTGACTCTGATGAAACATAGATAGATACATATATGCATACATACATGTATTAAATTTCCTATTGCATATTTAAAAATATACATATAGATAGGATTTATATATCCATATATACAGATGAAGGAAATTGTGGTTCGTTTAACAATGTAGTATCAATTTATATATACATATGTATATCTAAATAGATGTATACACTATATTTATTCCTATTTATGTTTACTTTGATTTTAAAAGAGTTTAAAATAATATATATAAGTATTATTTATCTTGTGAGAAAATTGCTACCATACTACCATAGCATTCAATGATATAGTTGTTGGATGTTGTGGTTGTGTTGTTGATATGTCATTATCATTGATGTCAACACTATTACCATTAATTTTTTTAAGAGTGTATATGTCGAAGATATTGAGAAAATTGTAATAACATATGTTACAGGTTGGTTGTGAAGCAATGAAGATCAGTATGGTGTAAAGTTTAGTATGTTTAGGGTGAGTAGATGTGAATTAAATTGTTTTTTGACAAGCCTATATAGTGTATTCTCTTAAATTTTTAGAGATGCGCATGAATATTTGAGCAAGCTATAAGTTTTTGAGTTTTGACAATTATTCTCCTACTGTAACTTGTGTTCATGGAAGGAGATAATGTGATTTTGGTAATCTGAGTTGTTGTGTATGCTCCTGTTATGTTTGTGGTTGTTCCTAGATCATGTTTTATATTTTTTGCACATCCACATTGATTGTTGTGCTTGTGATCCATGACATTCTCTTATGTGTTTATGTTTTTCATGTTCATGGCCGACAGGGTAATTTTTAGCTTATTATGGATCTTCATGGAATTATTTTTGAAGGTGTTTTGTGTTCGAAGATATTGTTTTGGGTTTTTACTATGTTTTTTCCAACCTTGGTGTATTCGCATTAATAATCTTTATTGTTTTGGGCAGACAGTTTGTATTCACCTTATTATTTTGTTGAAGCCGACATGAAGTGATGTAATTTCTTGTTCCAGATATATATAAGTGATCGTTTCTTCATTTGGAAGTGTGCAAGTGTGAATTGTGCTAGTGCTATGTGAAAATAAGGTTAAAATAGTTTGAAGGTAGAGAAAAATGAGAAGGAGCATGAAGAAGTGTTTGTGTGCTTAATCAAAACTGTAATCAGGCATTAATAGATTCTATTTTATTAGTTCAATTCTTTAGATGGATTTAATTTGAATGTTTTTGTAAGATAGTGAGTCTTCCTTTGTATTTGAGCAGTGTGCCTGAATGCATGTGCATTCCCCATTTATTCTTACTATACTTCTGACAGGGTATAAAATTTTGGACTGACCTCCATCATGGTTTTTTCCCTAACATGTTTTCCATGTAAAAAATCTTGGTGTTATGTCTATTTCTGATTTTTTGTTGATTCATGCTTTCATGGTTATTAATCAAATTTGAGAATAAGGGTTAATATGGTTAATAATTTTTAAATTATGTGACAAATGATTCACCCAACCCTCTTAGTTGTTTCTCATTATGTTGCCAATAATTGGTATAAGAGCAAGTTCCTTGGAAGAAGTTTAATAGATTGAGGTAATCTGGGATAATGACATATAAGAAGGATAGTTTGAGATTTTATGGAACAAATTATTCTCTATGGAAGTATGAACTCAAAATTTATAGCCTGCACCAACACAAAAAAACAAGCATAATGTTAGATCAAGTGCAAGAGAGAATCAAGGTTCCCCATGAAATTAGATTGTAACATTAAAATAAGAAAATGAGTGAAGCACAATATAAATGGAAGTAAGCAAACCCTATTCTAATGAACAAATATCAATCCCATGGGGGAATTAGTGTTGATTGATATGTCGAAATCAGCCCTTTCCCAATTCATGTTTGTAATCTTGATGATTGTTATGGTGATGTCATCTTGTTTGAATGGAATGAACAATATTAGCTCTCAATTCAAGAGAGTAACCTTGCATTAAATCTATGGAATGAAGATGAATTTCAGCATAGTAATTTTTACTCAAATTTGTGTCTTGTAGAATAAGGACAGAATAAGGAGAGAGGCCTCCAATTTATAGATTTCCAAACTAGAAAAGAGAGTGAAATAGAGAAATGTGGGATCATTCAACATCCAATGGACAAGTACGACTTTTCAAGATGTGAATGGTTGAAGGTTGTGCACATTTTGGCCAAAGTGCCAATAAATGCAATTACGTGGAATTTCAAATTTGAAAAATGACATGTGAGAGGAAAAAATGAATCAAATAAATGCCACTTGTCTCAATGCACAAGGACATGTAAGAGGAGTGAATGACTTGTTGGATGTACAATCCACTTGGACTTTTTGAATTCAAATTGAGGGAATATTCCCTTTTGATGCCATGTGAGGGAAAATAGAGATTTAATAAATAATTAAAATCTATTTGCATGTGCAAATTGCATTCTCTAGAAGATTTTTCAAGATGTGAATGGTTGAAGGTTGTGCACATTTTGCCAAAGTGCCAATAAATGCAATTACGTCGAATTTCAAATTTGAAAAATGATATGTGAGAGGGAAAAATGAATCAAATAAATGCCACTTGTCTCAATGCACAAGGACATGTAAGAGGAGTGAATGACTTGTTGGATGTACAATCCACTTGGACTTTTTGAATTCAAATTGAAGGAATATTCCCTTTTGATGCCATGTGAGGGAAAATAGAGATTAAATCTATTTGCATCTGCAAATTGCATTCTCTAGAAGATTTTAGTGATAAGGATTAACTTAATCAAGATTTTGATTAATTTAATGAGGAATTAGATGATTTGACAATTCTGACTTATATTGATAAATTAATTTATATCAGAATTGAGAGGAAATGCTTAATTAAATAACTGATTTTGATTTATTTAACTAAGTGGGAAAATGTCAAATTAAATCAAATATGGTTTAATTTATTCAATTTAATTTAGATGAATCTAGAGATTTTAATCAAATAAAATGATTTATTTAATTAAATAGAGACATAAGATTAATTAAATTAAATTTATTAATTTAATCAATGGAGGAGAAAGACTTAATCAAATAAATAATGATTTATTAAATTAAGAGACAAAATATGGTGAAAATTTGAGAGTATGATTTAGGAAGAAATGTTGTTAATAATCAAGATCAAGTGTGTCGAACCAAACTTGTTCATTTTCTATGTCTACTTTTTGCCCCTCTTCGAAGCAATGTACTTGTTGCATTGATTTAAATAATAACTTGTTCTGATCAAAGTCAAAAATTTCTTTATTTTTTCAGATGCCCCACTATTGGCCCAGTGGAATGATTATGCTAGTATATTGCCCCCTTAAGAGATCCGGTGGAAATGTTTGATTTTTTGATCGAGATCACGATAACATGCGAGAGGAGTGGTCCTATTGATCAAATGAAAAAATATAATTCTTTTATGTAGACAAATCTAATGATGTATAGACAGTCATCAACTGTTGTGTATATATTTATGTGACACACCGATTTTAGATCGAAATGTTAGTAAAGAAAGAAAAATGAGAAGAATGGATGGAGGATCCACACAAGATGATGATTGATGATGTATTGCTTACCAGGAGTTGCGATTTTCAAAGGACCATTTACTTTATGTTTGATAACACACATAGGTACGATGCATCTAGGTATAAAGGACCAAGATGGCATGGAACCTAGTGTGATGTAATCTATCTTAACAATCAGATAAGAGTATTCTTGTCCACACTTACAATGCATACTTCATTCAGGATGTGGTTCAAACATTCTAAACACCTCAGGCCAAAACATAGGAAGTTTATTCATTTAGGATGTGGTTCACACTTTATATTTGTTAGATATTTTGAGGCAGTTTTTAATATTTTTGAAGTTTTGCAAATGGTTTTGGAAGTTTTGAGATATACGACAAAGAGACTAACTTAAATACCTATCCTATGGGTCTCGGGATATTATCCATAGATTAGTCTTGCCTACATTATATATGCAAAAGCCACGTAGTTCGACTGATGATAGACTTGACTAAATGATGAGATAGATAGGAAAATAGATTTCTATTTTATTCTGACGGATGCCTAAGGACTGACCTAGGGTGTGAAAAATATGGACAGACTGATTATCAATGTGATGGATGCCTAAGGACTAACCTAAATGTCTCGGGGGATGATCGAAGATCAACCTTGCTTACATTCAAGCTCAGAGATGACGTAGTTCGAATAGATGACTCTATTTTTTATTTTTTGGAGTTTGACATGTTTTGGATTTTGAATGATTTGGATGTTTTTGGATTTTTTATTTTTCTGATGTTTTTGAAATTTTGATGAGTTTTTTGAATGTTTTTGAATTTTCACATGATTTTGACAATTTGGATATGGATAGATGATGATATGAGTGCTTTGTTTTGGGATTTTTTGGCCAAGCTTAATGTTGATCGATTGGATTGATGGATTGATAGTTTGACTAAGTGTGTTAAGTCAAAAAAAAAGTGATAATGCACTTGTAAACTATAGGAAGTTGTGTTATGCTAGAGTAAACTCATACAAGAGGGTAGTTTGACTAAGTGTGTCAAGTCAAACGAGGTGGTTTTGAATTTGATAATTTAGCTAAGTGTGTTAAGCCTTGAAAAAAGATGATAATGAACTTGTAAACCCAAGGAAGTTGTATTATCCCTGAGTAAACTCATGCACAAGATGATAGTTTGACTAAGAAAGTTGTATTATCCTAGAGTAAACTCATGCATAAGATGATAGTTTGACTAAGTGTGTTAAGTCAAACAAAGGCGATAATTGACTGGATTCGATTGATCAATCTTGATGAAGCTTGATTTGGAACAAAATTGTTTTGATGATTTAATGTGACTGTAACGTGTGCATTAGATGTGGCTGATATTAATTGTTTGGATTGTTGTTGGATTAAAAATAAAGCTTGATAAGGAACATCATCTTGTCAAAATATGCCATGGGCTAGTGATTTGGAATTTTTGGCTCACAAATTCTTTGACCAATTTGAATTTGTTTCTAGCACTATGCGGATCACCTTATAAGTTGGAGGACATAGATCAAAATTTATTCCTAAAGCAGTACGTAAATATCTACCCCTAGTGTCTAGCAATGTTTGAACAACCATGGGTAGATCATTGAATAGGTGTATGGAAGAATGGATATGGATCATGTTATGATAAGATAAGGTGTTCAAATAAAGGATTCTCATTCGGATAATGCTTCAAGGCTCAGACAATGTTGGGTAAAATAGGATCAATGAAAATGGCCCATTTCAAGATGTTTACCATAAGCAAGTATAAAGTGCACACCAAAATTTTCCAAGATCAAGATAACTTGGATTATGGATACAGATATATGAACATGAATTGTATAAGCGATTCATGGATGAATGGAATACTAGATTTATTATGGATGTGATGAGATACTTTCAACTGAAATTGATTCTACACATGACGTCTATTTGCCAGGTTTTCATCATGGTACCTGTCCAAAGTGCCACCGAAGTGGTTTTCTCTAGAAAACTACTTTTTTCTTTACTATTTTCATTCCTTTTTCTGATTTTTTTGTATTTTCTGAGAGATTTTAAGCTGATGTTGAATCACCTAGTACTACTAACATTGATACTTTTTTCATAATGTGTCATCAATATCTTGCTTGAAGAAGTTTCTTTGCCAAGATACACGTAATTGAAAGAAAATTTAGAGATTCCTAATCTTCTTTGTTGATATCGGAGTTAACTTTGTCTTCCTACGTAGATTGCAATAGAGTTCCTTCTAAATCCTTATAATGAAGGGTTGTTGCGAGCATTAAATATCATGTGTGGAGGCCTAGATGAAGTGTGTCTAGGAATAACAGATGGATTGGTTGTTAGTTTGGAACCTTTGACTCTCCAAACTTGGGAAGATGAGCAATGATGGGTGGATACAGAAGTGCACATGGAATTATGACCAACAACTCGATATACTTCCTGCATTGCTCAAGAAGTTTAATTTTTCCTTTGTGGACATCTCTGATGGATGCCTTTCCCTTTTTTATTTTTCCCCATAGTTTCTTCAACTAATGGAGTTTGATAGGGATAATCATTATTTTTATTCTTTGGTATATCCATATGTATTTGATTTATCCTTTATGCTTCGATACTTCTTCTTCTTTAATGACATTTTTCATGTTGTGATTAAAATCTTTATTTTGGTGTTTGTCCCAATTTGTGGATGGGGTGATGGGTGTATGGAGATTCGTGATGTGGCGGGTTGTAGTATTGGCATTGGTTTCATCATAAGGATCCTTTGTGCTCCCTATTTTGATGTTTACTCGAGATGAAATTGCCCCCAGTTTTATGGAGGTGTCACTGATATGTTCGTATCCCTTGATGCTTAGGATTACCAATAATATGCACTAGTTCTATGATACCCTGTTAATGTAGACCTAATCCTCTGCCTTGATAATACATCTGTTGAAACATTTTATTTATAACAGGATATGATTTACCCTAGAGATAAGGTGCTAATCCTTTTGTGCTCTGTGGTGGATCTTCAAAGGTGATAAATTCTTTATTGATGAGATAAATTTCCCTAAAAAAGATAAGTGATCCAACTTTATAAGTGATAGGATCCTCCATATGTGGGATTCCTTCCTGATTGATATCTTTAGCTTGATCTTGTGAAATATCAGAGTTTAATGCTTCTTCAAGAGTCATTAATGATTCACTATCCTCGTAAAAGTCTTCCTCATGATTCATTCCTGATAAGATTTCACATAATTTTTCTAGTTCACAACATTTCTAGAAGCCTTCTTCATGACCCATTTCTGGTATGTCTCTAGATTTCTCTACATCTTGATCATGTGTAAAAATGTTAAGAGTAGGAGACTCTTGTTCCTTAGGAATGATGTTAAGAGTATGAGACTCTTGTTTTGAATGAAGATCATCTATGTGTCCATCCAAAGAAATCATCTCATGGGTAGATGTAGGCGTATTTACTATATTGATTTAATTGGCATGTGTGACATCTTGTATAGATAGGATAGTGTCCATTATATCATTGTAGTAGCTTGGAGATAAAAAAAATTGACCTCAAATGATTTCAGAATTGCTTTCAGCATGCTTTCGATCAAGTTCTTGACATGGGTCAATTTCAAATAATGGATTGCATTCTTAGATATCTTCATTAGGCATAGGAAAATTCTCAAATTTCATGAGGTCAAAGGATGTCCATATGTTTTGGAAAGGATCATTGCTAGACCTTGGTGAAAGATGTTGATCATGCTTTGGAGTAAATTCTTCCAATATGTCCTCTAACTCATTAGGTGATGTAGAGACATTTTCAACATGATCATGGGTCGAAGGATCTTCATCATCATTTTCAATGATTGTGGTGGGAATATGTTGCAAGATCTATTGTTGTATTAAGGCCTATGTTTGTTGTTGAGCCAACAATTCTTGTTGTTGGTCCTGTTGCTATTTTTCCAAAAAAGATTTTTGTTGGTCTTCTTGTTGTCATACTTCATGGATTGCTTGCAAAAGTACCAGGAATTATTCTAGTGTCTGTTGAGCTTGAGCTTGTGCTTCTTGGGTTGGTTGTGTTGCTTGCACAACTTTTGTGGCTTGTGAAACTTTTCTGACTTGTGCAGCTTGTTGGTTTCAGAGCACCTTTTCATGAGAATCTTGTCGAGCAACTTGCAACATGATGGAGAATGAATTTTTCATGTTGTGTTTTAGTGGTGGTAGTGGTGGATTGGGAATGGTGTTGATTTTTGGGTTTCTTGAATGGTTTCCATTTATTATTGTGATATTGATGGTGAAATGAGAGGATTTGATATGATGCTTTGATTTATGAATAGGGTGTTGTTCGGATTCAGTTGATTACTCATGATGTGTGAATCAAGTTTAAATTCCATGTTTTTCTTGTGTTTTGACCTTGTTGACCCCTGAAGGGTTTAGGACCAATGATGAGATGAAGGATGAAATGGGTGAATGATACGAGTGTTTAAACTTTTAGGAAATTTGGATCAATGCTAGACTTTAGGACTTTATTTGATTTGAAATTATGACGATAGTTTGACTAGGTGTGTTAAGCCAAACAAGATGATGGTAAACTTGTAAACCCTATGAAGTTGTGTTATCCTAGGGAAAAAATACATAAGAGAATGAATTGGCTAAGTGTGTTGATCCAATCAAATTGATCATGAACTAGTAGACCTTAGGAAGTTGTGTTATCCTAGAGGCAAATTGGTTCAAGAGGGTTGATAATTTGACTAAGTGCGTTAAGTCAAACAAGGTGATGTGGATTTTCCCTAAAACTCTAGCATAAGTGATGTTTTCAAAGTTTCCAAAATTTTGTTAATGAGATGATGTTTAATTGATGTTGAGGGAAGAATTAAGTGTTTTACTTGATCCTACATGAACCTAAGAAGGACTTGTTTACAAGACCAAGGTTTTGAATAACATGCTTTTCCCTAAGAGTAACTCAAACCAAAATAGTAATGTTTGCATGGAAAACCATAAGAAAAAAGTTTGCAAGCACATGTGTCATTCAATTGTCTATTATCTTGCTTAGATTCAGTTCCTTTTACCATAAAACACTTTCTTGATTATGTTTCAAAATGCATGTGTATTGTTCCACTTTCTTTTCATCCCACAGGGTTCATTATGTGGAAATCAAGGAAATTAGGGAAAAATATTCCTAGGTTTAACCTTGGTGAAAACAAATGATGATAAAATCCAAGCACTTAGAAAGCTCTAAGGATATGATCCCTAGGGAAAGCAAGAGTACTTAAATTTTTCAAGGATATTTGTTTTCTCCAAGGGGTTGGAAATTTGGATCTCTTTGTGAATGTTTGTGTTTCAATTTTTTTGTGGACCAAGCAATTTATTTTTCATTTCCAAGAACATGTACAACCCTAGGATGAAAAGATAATATTTTCTTGGGTTCTCACTTGGACAAATCTAGCTGCGCATGTTTTGTGTGGATGACTAGATGCTTGACCACATTGGCTCCCCTTGACACACACTTCTCGAGTTAGCCAAGAATCAGTACCCATGAATCTCCCATGGCATACTTTTCATCTCTACAACAAAACCACATGTATAATGTGAAGCGGCTTCAAAGGACATGACCGTTTGCACCAACAAAATAGATAAGGATTTGGCTTTCTAAAAAGGTTTTTTAATTTATAATTTCCATTCGTGGAGCCTGACCCATGTGATGAGAGACCATTGTTTCCCTTCTCATTGATACCAAATCCTTGATATTGGATTTTGTTCTAGCACCCACTTTTATATCTCGGCTGGAAATACACTTGGCTTTAGTGCATTACTGGTTGGGTTGTTCCCTTGGGTGAGTAATATTTCCCACAAGGTAGACCCGCTAAGATAAACAAAAGTGAGTAAAAATATTCGTATTTTGATCAACCTTCATTTAGAAACAAAGGGAGAACACACAATAAGTCTACTCACACTTGCAAGATGTTTTGTTGAAGTTTAGATCCCAAATCAAAGTGTGAAGGCAATATTTAAAAATAATAATAACACCAAAATACTTTTGATTCTCAAGATCGTCATGAAGTAGGAGAGGAGTGCCTACGCCTTTTAAATGATATTAATTTTTGAAAAATATCTCAAAACATTGAAAAAACTTGTTCATTTTATACCTCAAAGCAGTGATGAGTTTGTTTTAGAGCACCAAAATGAGATGTGAAAGTTGCCTTGTTCTATTTTTAGAACCCAATTGAAATTTAATAAATGTCTAAGGTTCTTTTTAACCAAAAGGATCAATTCAAATGATTAATTTTAAACAAACATGAAAATGGAAAAGTCTAGCTCAAATAAGCATTAAAAAATGTTTTTGTGAATCTTGGATTTCAATCTTGTTTTGCCTTGGCTTGATTCCAATATCAACTTGTAGAATAAAATATCAAGTTAATATGAATAAAATAATCCACAAAATTTATCATATATTAACACATTAATCATAGGTTAGATTTTTTTCCATCTTTTTATGAAAATAAAAGAAAATTTGTCACCCTTTATAATGCTTAAAATTCCTTTACTATTGATTTTTCACATATTTGTAGCCTCTACCACCCTACCACAAATGGCTAAGGTGGGTGTCGCGGTGATGTGGTGGCAACTTTGCACAATCTTCTGATAGGTTTTATCACATTACCGCCGATAGCAAGGTAGATGATCGCAGTAACGCTATGGTAGTTAGCAGTCACTAGGCTACCACTAACAGTTAGGCAAGAGACCAAGAAATAGTGGTGGCGGTCAAGTAATAGTCAAGAATTTAACCGCAATACCGCAGATGGCTTGGAAAGAGACCGTGGTAATGTGGTGATAATCGAGACAGACAGTGAGGCGATTAACCACAATACCGCAGATGGTTAAGCAAGAGACTGTGGTGATGTGGTGGTGGTTAAGGAGGCAGTTACCATGGTATTGCAGAGGGTTAGCTGGTAGACTACGAGACAGAGGTGAAGATGTTGAGTGGTTACTGAAATCTCATTGTCGGTTAGGCATGAGACCGCGGTAATGCGGTGATAGTGAGTATGACAGTTACCTGCTCACCCATGGGTAAGAGGAAGCTAGCCGATGGTAATGCGTGAGACTGAGAGGGTGAAGACCATTGGGCCACGGTGAGTGAGAAATTAAGTTGTGGTATGGTGGTGGACATCACGGTAGCATGAGGGTGGAAGGTTCTCGGTGTGGTGAAATGGTAGAAGATGGTGGAGACATTGAGAAAAGAAAGGAACAATGATGCGGTAGCATAGTAAAGGTAGGAATAAAGGTCAAGAAAAATCCTCGACACCACTATACCGCAGGTGAAAGTATTGAGAGGCGTCGTAGCATAGGAGATGGTTGGCCTCCCTGCATGGGAAAAATGCAAGGAATAACATGGGAAACGAAAAAATCAGCAAGAAAGCCTGTTTAATTTTTTATTTGATTATTTGAGATTAATTAATTTCAATATGAATATATAGTAAGAATTTGTTAAGGAATAAAACAAGACTCGTATTCTGTAAAAAGAAAAATTTAACCATAAACAACGGTAGGTGCTACTGTTAAAAGAATAATTAATGCATCCATCCAAACATATTTTCCTGCAACAAATATACAAGTGAGATTGTAAATATTTGTTCAGAAGAAAAATCCCCTCCCTTCTAGCACTAGAATGTGAACCCAAAATTTGTAACCTTCACAAACACAACAAAAAAAGCATAATGTTAGATCAAATGCAAGAGAGAATCAAGGTTCCCCATGAAATTATATTGTAGCATTAAAATAGGAAAACAAGTGAACCACAATATAAATGGAAGTAAGCAAATCCTATTCTAATGAACAACTATCAATCCCATGGGGGAATTGGTGCTGATTGATATGTCAAAATCAACCCTTTCCCAATTCTTGTTTGTAAGCTTGATGATTGTTATGGTGATATCAGCTGGTTTGAATGGAATGAACAAGATTAGATCTCAATTCAAGAGAGTAACCTTGCATGAAAGCTGTGAAATGAAGATGAATTTGAGCATAGTAAGTTTACACAAAGTTGTGTGTTGTAGAATGAGGAGAGAGGCCTCCAATTTATAGATTTCCAAACTGGAAAAGAGAGTGAAATAGAATAATGTGGGATCATTCAACATCGAATGTCCAAGTGCCACATGTCAAGATGTGAATGGTTGAAGGTTGTCCACATTTTGGCCAAATTGCAAATAAATGCAATTAGATTGAATTTCATATTTGAGAAATGATATCTGAGAGGGAAAAAGGAATGAAATAAATGCAACTTGTTTCAATGCACAAGGACATGTAAGAGGAGTGAATGCCTTGTTGGATGTATAATCCACTTACACTTTTTGAATTCAAATTGAGGGAATATTCCCTTTTGATTTCATGTGAGGTAAAATAGAGATTTAATAAATGAATTAAATGTATTTTTATGTGCAACTTGCATTCTCTAGAAGATTTTAGTGATAGGGATTAACTTAATCAAGATTTTGAGTAATTTAATGAGGAACTAGATGATTTGACAATTTTGACTTAAATTGATAAATTAATTTATATCAGAATTGAGAGGAAATGCTTGATTAAATTACTGATTTTGATTTATTTAACTAAGTGGGAAAATGTTAAATTAAATCAAATAGGGTTTAATTTATTCAATTTAATTTAGAAGAGTTTAGAGACGTTAATCAAATAAAATGATTTATTTGATTAAATAGAGACACAAGATTAATTAAATTAAATTAAATTGATTAATTTAATTAAAGAAGGAGGAAGTCTTAATCAAATAAACAATGATTTATTAAATTAAGAGACATAATATGATGAAAATTTGAGAGTATGATTTACGAAGAAATGTTGTTAATAATCAGGATCAAGCGTGTTGAACCGAACTTGTTCATTTTCCATGTGTACATTTTTCCCCTCTTTGAAACAATGTACTTGTTTCATTGATTCAAATCATAACCTATTGTGATCAAAGTCAAAAATTTCTTGATTTTTTCAGATGCCCCACTATTGCCCCAGTGGAGTGATTTTGCTACTATATTGCCCACTTGAGAGATTGGGCATAAATGTTTGATTTTTTGATCGAGATTGCAATAAAATGCAAGAGGAGTGGTCTAGTTTATGAAATGACAAAAGATAATTCTTCGATGTAGACAAATCTGATGATGTATAGATAGTCATCGACCATGGGTAGTCTCATGTATATATTGATGTGACACACTGATTTTAGATAGAAATGTTAGTAAAGATAGAAGAATGAAAAGAATGGAAGGAGCATCCACACAGGATGATGATTGATGATGTATTGCTTACTAGGAGTTGGGATTTTCAAAGGACCAATTCTTTATGTTTGATAACACACATAGGTACGATGAATCCAGGTATAAATGACCAGGATGGCGTGGTACCTAGTGTGATGGACTCTGTCTTTAAAATTAGATAGGAGTATTATTGTTCACACTTAGCATGCATACTTCATTTAGGATGTGGTTCAAACATTCTACACACCTCGAGCCAAAACATAGGAAATCAAGGTTTCTTATGCAGTCAACAAGATATCCAAAACATCCTCTCTACAAACCAAACAAAAATTTTATGACAAATTTATCTTACAAGTGTATCCCACAAGCATACTAGATAGAAGAGACAATGATCTTTTCCCCATTCCTTTTTCTCTAAACCTATTTTGTTTAGGTATCATCGATAGGTCCTTGGAATGAGTGCAAAATAAGATAAGTCAACAAAGACCAAATAAAGCAAACAGACAAGCTAGTGTTCTTCATACCTCTAGCCAAGGCTAAACTAATGTGAGGTACCTGATGCTTATGTCCATCATGGGAAGGATTCATCCTAGGACATGTAGTGATCAGGGTTTCAGTGGGATTGATTCGGTGATAAGCTATTGATACTCTGAGTTGACCAACTTGCTTTCTTACTGACTTAGGCTTTCGAGAATCCAACAATTAGGGTGTTCACTTCTGAACATGCTAGACTTTCTTTTGAGTAACTTATCAAAGGGTGAAGGAAAGAATTGATTTTATTAGGAATGATGACTATCGCGGGTGAAAACGAAATGAGATGGATGCACCAATTTGGATTTTTCAAATATTTTGAGGTTGTTATTGGTATTTTTGAAGTGTTTTACAATTTTTTTTGGAATTTTTGAGATTTACGACGAAGAGACTAACTTAAAGACCTATCCTAGGGGTATCAGGAGTTGATCCATAGGTTAGCCCTGCCTACGTTATACACATAGAGACCACATAGTTCGACTGATGACAAACTTGACTCAATGATCAGATTGATAGGCAAACATATTACCTTTTAATTTTGAAAAATGCCTAAGAGCTAACCTAGGCTATGAAAAATATGGACAAGTGGATTACCAATGTGAAAGACACCTAAGGACTGACCTAAATGTCTCGGGGGATTATCGAAGATCAACCTTTCCTACATTCAAGCTCAAAGATGATGTAGTTCAAACAGATGACTCTATTTTAGATATTTTGGAGTTTAACATGTTTTGGATTTTTAATGATTTGGATTTTTTGGATTTTTTATTTTTTTGATGATTTTGAAATTTTGACGAGTTTTTTTAAAGGTTTTGAATTTTCGCATGATTTTGACAATTTGGATATGGATATGTGATGATATCAGTGCTTTAATTTGGGATTTTATTTGAAACCAAGCTTAATATTGATCTATTGGCTTGATGGATTGATAGTTTGACTAAGTGTGTTAAGTCAAACAAAAGTAATAATGCACTTGTAAACTATAGGAAGATGTGTTATCCTAGAGTAAACCCATACAAGAGGGTAGTTTGAGTAAGTGTGTCAAGTCAAATGAGGTGGTTTTGGATTTGATAATTTGGCCAAGTGTGTTAAGCCAAACAAAGATGATAATAAACTTGTAAACCCAAGGAAGTTGTATTATCCTAGAATAAACTCATGCACAAGATGATAGTTTGAATAAGTGTTTTAAGTCAAACAAAGGCGATAATTGATTGGATTCGATTGATCAAGATTGATGAAGCTTTATTTGAACAAAATTGTTTTGATGATTTAATGTGACACTAACGTGTGCATTAGATGCGACTGATATTAAGTTTGTGGATTGTTGTTGGATTAAAGATAAAGCTTGATAAGGAACATTGTATTTGTAAAATATGCCATGGCCTAGTGATTTGGATATTTTGGCTCACAAATTCTTTGACCAATTTGATTTTCCATCTCCGAGTATTTGGATCACCATATAAGTTGGAGGACATAGATCGAGTTTTATTCCTAAAGCAGGATGTAAATATCTACCCCCGAGTGTCTAGCAATCTTTGAATGAAGATGGGTAGATTCTTGAATATGTGTATGGATGAATGGATATGGATTATCTTGTGATAAGATAAGGTGTTCAAATAGAGGATTATCATTCGGATAATGCTTCAAGGCTCAGACAACATTGGGTAAAATAGGATCAATGAAAATGATCCATGTCAAGGTGTTTACCATAAGCAAGTGTAAAGTGCACACCAAAATTTTCCAAGATCAAGATAACTTGGATTATAGATGCAGATATATGAACATGGATTCGATAAACAATTCATGGATGAGGGTATGTGCAGGATTATGATGAGCCAAAAAATGGCAATATGATGGGTATGTGGCTGATGACTTTTCTTTTACCCAAAATTGATGAAATGAAAAGGGTTTTTAAAGCAGATTCTCAGCTTTCCACCAATATAAATTATGATTTACTTTGAATTTAATAAATTATTATTATTCATTTTCTATTGAATTACAACTAAAGTCTCAATTTTTAGGTTGATTGAAAAATTTCTATAGATTTCAAACGGTGTCATATTTTTTGAATCCAAAACATGTGTCACATTCTATGCTTCGCATAGTATAAGATAAAAAAATAAAAAAATAAGTTTCATGAAGTTTTGACCAAGTTAAGGTGGTCAGACATACGAGTCTTTATATTTTTTGAAAGTTGTCATAAAAAAATTACAAAAAAATATGCATTACATCGAGGCATGAGTCCTCTACTTATATCTAAAATCTTATAAAAAAATATTATCATTTTAATGTGGTTAGGATGGTCAGACAGACACCTACATCTTATTTTTCCTTGAAATTTAAGTACTACTATATTGAATTTCAAATTATCACCAAATAGATTTTATTTTTTTGTGAATAAACCTAGTAATTTAGAAACTACATTGAATTTTCTACAAATTCTATTCTTACATATTTTTGAAATGATATATAGATAACTTATTCAAATTTTTATGTCAAGTTGCCTAACTCTGATTTTTCAGAATTTTTTGCCACTCAAGGGTCTGGTTTTTCCATGATGATCCTGCACATACCCATGAATGGATGATATGAATGGAATATTCACCTTATTATGGATGCGATGAGATGATTTCAATTGAAATTTTGCATGTAGATGCTAGATTCTACACATGATGCCTATTTTCCAGGTTTTCATTATAGTACCTATCCAAAGTAGCACCAAAGTGGTTTTCACTAGAGGACAATTTTTTTCTTTACTGTTTTCAATCCTTTTTCTGGTTTTTTTGTATTTTTTGGGAGATTTTAAGCTGATATTGAATCACCTAGTACTACTGAAACTGATTCTTTTGTCATAATTTTCCATCGATATCCTACTTGAAGAAGTCTCTTTGCCAAGATACGTGCACCTGAAAGCAACTTTAGAGATTTCTGATTTGCTTTGTTGATACTGGAGTTAACTTTGTCTTTGTGTGCACATATCAATAGAGTGAATTCTAAATCCTTATGATGAAGGGTCACTGCCAGTACATGGTCAATGTGAGCATTGAATATCATGTGTGGAGGCATGGATGAAGTGTGTTTAGGAAACAGATGGATTGGTTGATAGTTTCGAATCTTTGACTCTCCAAACATGGGAAGATGATAAATTATGGGTGGTTACGAAGTGCATGTGGAATTATGACCAACAACACGATATACTTTGTATGTTACTCGAGAAATATACTTTTACCTTTGTGGCCATATTTGATGGATTCCTTTCCCTTTTTTATTTTTCTCCATAGTTTCTTGAACTAATGGAGTTTGATAGGGATAATCATTCTTTTGTATCCATATGTATTTGATTTATCCTTTATGCTTTGGTACTTCTTCTTGTTTAATGACATTTTCATGCTGTGATTCAAATATTTATTTTGGTGTTGGTCCCAATTCATGGGTGAGGTTTTGGTTATATTGAGATTCATGATGTGCGGGTCATAGTATTGGCATCGTTTTCATCATAAGGATCCTTCATGATCCCTATGTTAATGTTTTCTCAAGAGGAAGTTGTCCCAAATTTTATGGAGGTGTTAGTGATATGTTTGTATCCCTTAATTTTTGAACAACTAAGGGCTTGATGCTTAGGATTACCAATAATCTGCATTGGTTCCATGATACTCTGTTCATGTAGGACTAATCCTCTGCCTTGATAATCCATCTATTCAAACATTTTACTTGCAACGGGATATGGTTTACCCTAGAGACAAGGTGCTAATCCTTCTATGCTCTGTGGTGGATCTTCAAAGGTGACAACTTCTTTATTGAAGAGACAACTTTCCCTAAAAAGGTAAGTGATCCAACTTTATAAGTGATAGGATCCTCCATATGTGAGATTACTTCCTAATTGATGTCTTTAGCTTGATCTTGTCAAATATCAAATTTTAATGCTTCTTCAAGAGGTATTGATGATTCACTATCCTTGTAAAATTCTTGCTCATGATTAATTCTTGATAACATTTCACATGATTTTTTTGATTCACAACTTTTGTAGAAGCCTTCTTCATGACCCATTTCTGATATGTCTCTATATTTCTCTATATCTTGATCATGTGTACAAATGTTAAGAGTAGGAGACTCTTGTTCCTTGGGAATGGTGTTAAGAGTATGAAACTCTTGTTTTGAATGAAGATCATCTACGTGTCCATCCAAAGAAAGCATCTCATGGGTAGATAGAGGATTATGTTCTATCTTGATATGATTATCATTTGCAACATCTTTATAGATAGGAGAGTGTCCATTATATCATTGTAGTAGCTTGGAGATACAAATTCTTGATCTCAAATGATATCAGAATTGCTATTGACATGCTTTGGATCAAGTTCTTGACATGGGTCAATTTCAAAGAATGGACTGCACTCTTGGATATCTTCATTAGGCATTGGAAGATTCTCAAATTTTTATGAGGTCAAAGGATGCCCATATGTTTTTGAAAGGATCATTGCTACACCTTGGTGAAAGATGTTGATCATGCTTTGGAGTAAATTCTTGAGATATGTCCTCTAACTCATTAGGTGATGTAGAGACATTTTCAACATGATCAATGGTTGAAGGATCTTGATCATCATTTTCAATGATTGTGGTGGGAATCTGTTGCAATCTCTGTTGTGGGATTAAGGCCTGCGTGTTCTGCTAAGCCAACAATGCTTGTTGTTGGTCATGTTGTTGTTGTTCTAAAAAAGCTTGTTGTTGGTCTTTCTGTTGAGATACTCATTAATATATTTCTTGCAATAGTCCCTGGAATTATGTTTGTGTTTGTTGAGCTTGGTGTTGGTCTTGAGCTTGAGCTTGTGCTTTTTGGGTTTCTTCTATTGCTTGTGTTTCTTGCATAACTTGTGTGCCTTGTGCAACTTGTTAGTTTCAGAGTACCTTTTTATGAGCGACTTCTTGAGCGGCTTGCAAAATTAAGGAGAATGAATTTGTCATGTTGTGTTTTGGCAGTGGTGGTGGTGGATTGGGAATGGTGTTGATTGTTGGGGTTGCTTGAATGGTTGCCATCTGTTGTTGCGATATTGGGAGGATTTGTAAGTTTTGACTTTGATTTTAAATCTACCAAAGGGAAAGGTGTTCCAAAATTTAGATTGGGAAAACTCACATTTGTTGTACCATTGATGTTTGCAGGAGATAATGATCCCATGTCTAGATTGTATGAATGCAAGTTTTAAAAATAAATTGGCATTGTAAGGCTTGGATAGTTTGGTTGAATTGAATTACTCATGATGTATGAATCAAGTTTAAATTCCATGTTTTTCTTGTATTTCAACTTTGTTGACCTCTAAAGGGTTTAGGACCAATGATGAGATGAAGGATGAAATAGGTGAATGATACGAGTGTTTAAAATTTTAGGAACTTTGGATCAATGCTAGAATTTAGGACTTTATTTGATTTGATTATGAGGATAGTTTGACTAGATTTATTAACCCAAACAAGATGATGGTAAACTTGTAAACCCTAGGAATTTGTGTTATCCTAGGGAAAACTCACATAAGAGAATGAATTGGCTAAGTGTGTTCAACCAATCAAAGTGATCATGAACTAGTAGACCTGAGGAAGTTGCATTATCCTATAGGAAATTTTTTTCAAGAGGGTTGATAATTTGATTAATTGTGTTAATTCAAATAAGGTGATGTTGATTTTCCCTAAAGTCTAGAATAAGTGATGTTTTCAAAGTTTCCAAAAGTTTGTTAATGAGATGATGTTTGATTGATGTTGAGGGATGGATGAAGTGTTTGACTTGATCCTAGATGAACCTAATGACCTATTTACAAGACCAAGGTTTTGAAGAACATGTTTTTCCCTAAGAGTAACTCAAACCAAAATAGTAATGTTTGCATGGAAAACCATAAGACGGAATTTTGCAAGCACATGTGTGGTTCAATTGTTTGTTATCTTGCTTAGGGGTGTTGGAAAGAAGTTGAGTCCACTTTTTGGCCAAAAAGTGGAAGTGTTTTCCCTAATTTTTAGAGTTTGACGTATTTGACCTTAAAATTTGAAGCACGTAGAAATGAAATATTCAAAAAAGTCACTAATCATAAAATGTATTACTCGGAGTCTAGTTTCCAAATATGTAATTTATTTCAATACCCACATTGCACAAATTGAGTTTCAATAGGCTTTTGTAAAAACCACTATTTAAAAGACAATTTTTTTTACCATACCATGCACGTGTATGAAATGCATATTTTGACTTAAATTATCATATTTTTCTGAATCCTTTTCGGAAAAAAATTGTGACTCACTGAAGCGTGCCCTAGATATTTTTTTGTAATTTTTTATTGAATATTTTTGTTTTGTTAATTTTTATCAGACATATTTGTCGTTTGGAAAAATAGTTGTGTACAACATGCATAAGATGACCTAAAGTTATCATTTTTTACATTTTTTTTTTAAATTGAAAATAATTGTCTAAAGTTTTCCCTTGTGCAATTTGTTCGTCAAAATGTTATGTTGATCAAAAGTTATTAAAATAGTAAAAAACACTGATATTTAAAGTTTATGGACCAATTTCATCAGAAATTAATTGAAAAATAGAAAAAATAATCCAATTGTAAAAAAAATTACATATTTGGAATCTACATTGTCTCATCTAAAATGGGTTTTAATTTCGTTGAAAAATTCTGCAGAAAAGGCGTCAACCATATACCCAATCTAAGTATTTTTTTGTGACATTGCTAGGACCTTCAACTTGTAGGTCAAACTAGGTCCAAAGCTTAGGTTCGAGTCCCCAAGCCTTTTCCCGAACTGAAAAACAAAGCAAAAATCTGACCAAAAATTAAAATTTTAAAAAACAGGATCCCGTTTCATAAATTTTTATTTATTTTTAATGAATGTAAGAAATGGGATCCCGTTTCTTAACTTTTATTAATTTAAGAAACGATATCCCATTTCAAAATGAGATCCCGCTTTTTAAAATATGGAATCCCGTTTTTAAATTCACTAAAAAAAAAAAATTCTTATGAAATGGGATCTCGTTTTTGGCTCGAGGTTCCGAACCTTAATGGGATCCCGTTTATTAAAAACAGGATCCCATTTTTTGCAAGCGGATTTCATTTTTTTGCCTAAGGAAAAAACTTCCACGTTTTGTGGACCCATCTTTGTGCTTCTACCCTTAGATTCAGTTCCTTTTACCATAAAACACTTTCTTGAGTATGTTTCAAACTGCATGTCTAATGTCCCACTTTATTTTCATCCCACAAGGTCCATTATGCGGAACTGGAAATCAAGGAACTTAGGGGAAAATTTCCTAGGTTTAACCTTGGTGAAAAAAAATGATGATAAAATCCAAGCAATTAGAAAACTCTAAGGATATGATCCCTAGGGAAAGCAAGACTACTTAAATTTTTCAAGGATATTTGTTTTCTCCAAGGGGATTGAAATTTGGATCTCTTTGTAAATGTTTGTTTTTCAAGTATTTTGAGGACCAAAAAATGTATTTTTCATTTCCAAGCACATGTACAACCCTAGGATGAAGAGACAATATTTTTTGGGGTTCCAACTTGGATGAATCCAGCTGTGCATGTTCTATGTGGATGACTAGATACTTGACCACACTAGCTCCCCTCCATGGTACACACTTCTTGGGTCAGCCAAGCATGAGTACCCATGAATCTCCCATGACATACTTTTCCTCTCTACAACAAAACCACATGTATAAGGTGGGGCGGATTCAAAAGAAATGACCTTTTGCACCAGAAAAATAGATGAGGATTTGGCCTTCTAAACAAGGGTTTTAATTTGGAATTTCCATTCGTGGAGGCTGACCCATGCGGTGAGAGACCATTGCTTCCCTTCTCGTCAGAGCCAACTGCGTGATACTAGCTTTTGTTCCAATGCCCACTTTATATCCATGCTAGAAATACACTTGGCTTTAGTGTGTTATCAGTTGGGTTGTTCCCTCAAGGGTAAGTAATTTTTCCCTAAAGGTAGGCCCTCTAAGATAAACAAAACTGTGTAAAAATATTTGTAGTTTTATCAACCTTCATTTAGAAACAAAGAGAGAACACACACAATAAGTTTACTCACACTCGCAAGATTTTTTGTTCAATTTTAGATCCCAAATCAAAGTGTTAAGGCAGTCTTTTAAACAAACTAATATCACCAAAATACTTTTGATTCTCAAGATCACCATGAAGCGCGAGAGAAGTGCATATGCATTTTAAATGATATTAATTTATGAAAATTATTGCAAAACCTAAAAAAAACTTGCTCATTTTATACCTCAAAGCAGTGAAGAGTTCGTTTTAAAGCACCAAAATGAGATGTGAAAGTTACCTTGTTCAATTTTTAGAACCCAATTGAAATTTTGTAAATGTCTAAGGTTCTTTCTAACCAAAAGGATCAATTCAAATGATTAATTTTAAACAAGGATGAAAATGAAAAAATCTAGCTCAAATAAGCATTAAAAAATGCTTTTATGAATCTTGGATTTCAATCTTGTTTTTCCTTGGCTTGATTCCAATATCAACCTATAGAAGAAAATACCAAGTTAATATGAATAAAATAATCCACAAAATTTCTCATATATTAACGCATTAATCATAGGTTAATAAAAAATTTCCATCTTTTTATGAAAAAAAAAACATTTATCACCCTTTAAAATGCTTCAAATTCCTTTACCACCACTTTTTCATATATTTGTAGCCTCTACTGCCCTACCGTAGATGAAAACGTATGCAGCGTAGTGACGCGATGGTGACTTTGCACAGTCGGTCGATGGGTTTTACCGCATAACCACCGACAATAGGGTAGATGACCACAGTAATTCGATGGCACTTAGTAGTCACCAGGCTATCGCTGGCAATAAGGGAAGAGACTGTGGGACAATGGTGGTGATCAAGTGACAGCTGGGCAGTTAACTGCAATAACGCAGATGGTTTGGCAAGAGAGTGTGGTGATGTTGTGACAATTGAGAGGGACAGTGACACGGTTAATCGCAATAATGCAGACGGTTAAGAAAGAGACTGCGGTGATGCTGTGGTGGTCAAGGAGGTGGTTACTGCACTACCGTGAAGGGTTAGGTGGTAGACTGTGGGATGCTGGTGGTTAGGCAGGAGACAACGCTAATGCGGTGATAGTCGAGAGGACGATGACAGTGAGGATGGTGGTTAACCACTCACCCACAAGTCAGAGGAAGCTAGCCAACGGTAATGCGGGAGACCAAGAGGGTGAAGACTGTTGGGCCGTGGTGATTGAGAAGGTAAGATGTATTGAAGTGGTAAAAGATGGTGGAGATAGTGAGAATAGAAAGGAACGACGATGTGGTAGCATGGTAAAGGCAGGAATAAAGGCCAAGAAAAACTCCTAACACCGTTATACCGTGGGTAAATGGACTGAGAGGCGCGGTAATGTGGGAGATGGTCGGCCTAGCTGTATGGGAAAAATGCAAGGAACAACATGGGAGATGGAGAAATCTGCATGAAAGCCTATTCGATTTTTGATTTGATTATTTCAAATTAATTGCTTTCGATATGCATAGACAATAAGCATTTGTTAAGGAACAAAGCAAGACTCATATTCTATAAAAAGAAAACTTTAACCATAAACAATAGCAGCCACTACTATTAAAAGAATAATTAACACATCCATGCAAATGTATTTTCCTACAACAAAGATACAACTGAGATTGTAAAAATGAATTCAAAAGAAAAATCCCCTCCCTTCTAGTGCCAGAATGTGAACTCAAAATTTGTAATCTGCACAAACACAACAAATCAAGCATAATGTTAGATCAAATGCAAGAGAGAATCAAGGTTCTCCATAAAATTAGATTGTAACAATAAAATAGGAAAAAGAGTGAAGCACAATATAAATGGAAGTAAGCGAATCCTATTCTAATGAACAACTATCAATCTCATGGGGGAATTAGTGTTGATTGATATGTCGAGATCGACCCTTTCCCAATTCCTGTTTGTAAGCTTGATTATTTTTATGGTGATATCAGCTGGTTTGAATGGAATGAACAAGATTAGCTCTAAGTTCAAGAGAGTAAACTTGCACGAAATCTGTGGAATGAAGATGAATTTGAGCATAGTAAGTTTAATCAAAGTTGTTTAGTGTAGAATGAGGAGAGAGGCCTCCAATTTATAGATTTTCAAACTGGAAAAGAGAGTGAAATAGAGAAATGTGGGATCATTCAACATCCAATGGCCAAGCGCCACTTGTCAAGATGTGAATGGTTGAAGGTTGTTCACATTTTGGCTAAAGTGCCAATAAATGCAATTAGGTGGAATTTCAAATTTGAGAAATGATATGTGAGAGGGAAAAATGAATGAACTAAATGCCGCTTGGCTCAATGCACAAGGACATGTAAGAGGAGTGAATGCCTTGTTGGATGTACAATCCACTTGGACTTTTTGAATTCAAATTGAGGGACTATTCCCTTTTGATGCCATGTGAGGGGAAATAGAGATTTAATAAATGAATTAAATCTATTTTCATGTGTAACTTGCATTCTCTAGAATTTTTTAATCATAGGGATTAACTTAATCAAAGATTTTGATTTATTTAAATAAGTGGGAAAATGTTAGATTAAATCAAATAAGGATTAATTTATTCAATTTAATTTAGAGGACTTTAGAGACTTTAATCGAATAAAATGATTTATTTAATTAAATAGAGAAATAAGATTAATTAAATTAAATTGATTAATTTAATCAAAGAAGGAGAAAGACTTAATCAAATAAAAAATGATTTATTAAATTAAGAGATAGAATATGATGAAAATTTGAGAGTATGTTTCAGGAAGAAATGTTGTTAATAATCAAGATCAAGTGTGTCGAACCGAACTTGTTCATTTTCCTTGCCTACAGGAAGACTCGAATGGAGTGTTGTCTCATATGCATTGGTGAATCCTACTGCACAAATAATATGAAGCACATCTATCCCATATTGGATTGGTGCTCTTTAAATATGTGAAAGAACCTTTTCCCAATCCTTGATAAGCTTAGTGAGATGATAGACAATGAGATGCTCTTGAACTCAAGTTGCCTATAATAAGTATTCTCTAAATGTAGATGTGAAATGAGAGAAAATGCATTGCATTTATAGGATAAGTTGAGAGAGAAGAAGCCAATATTAGGCAACGTGGGACTAAATCCCATCCAATAGGATAGAGCCACTTGTCATGATGGGATTGGCCCAAGCTTGTGCAAGTTTTGGCTAGTGTGCTCATTTAAATTTGAAAATGGCCATAAATGCATGTGGTTGAGGGGTTTTGGGGGGGATTGTGTTTGTCCAAAAGGTCAAACATGAGAGTTAATGAGGGAAAATAGGTCTTTTTAATAAATCAAATCAAGTGATTTATTGTGCAAGTGGGTGGGTTAGTTAAGAGTTTAGATTTTACTCTAGTTGAGTCAAAAGCTAGAGAATGGTAATTATGATTAGAAGTTAATTAATTTAGATCAATTAACTTGGGGGATATTAGGGATTTGATATTTGATTTAAATAAGTTTGATTTATCAAATGAAATAAGAAGAACTTAGGACTTAACGAAATAATTTGATTTATTTAATTAAGTCTGATGAACATTAGGGATTTAATCAATAAAATATTTTAATTGATTAATAGAAGAAATGAATGTTAATTAGAGTGGAATGCATGATGCATGATGTTAGTTTTGCATGTCTACATTATGCCCCTCTTTGAAGCAATGTACTGGTTGCATTGATTCAAAGAATGATGTTGCTGACATCGAAATTAAAAAAATTATGCTTTTTTTGGATGCCCTAGCGAAAATAAGTACGTTAGTACATTGCCCCCTCAAGAGATCGAGCGAAAATATTCGATTTGAGTTCGATCTCTTAACAAAGAGGTTCAAAATGGGTGTATGGATGATTAGACTATATGATAATGATGATGAAAATGAGATGTTTGGAAGATGCTTAGAATAGAAAATTTATATTATTCTAATAAAATTAAATGATTATGAAAATGAGATGAATGTTATGGATGATGGGAAGGATATGGAATGATTATGAAAGATAAGAGTGTGGATGTAGGATGGATGCATTGTTAGTGTGAAATAGGATAATAGAATGAGAGGGATCAACCCTTGAATCTAAGAAAATGCAAAAGTTCAACAAGCCAACTTTATTAGCTATGGTGACGATTGATGATGATGTATTGCTTATCCAGGGATGGGAGAGATAAAGAGCGTACCTTTCCTTACGTTTGATAACAAACGTAGGTGCGATGCATCAAGGTATTAAGAACCAGGATGGTGTTGTGCCTAGTGTGATGGAATTTGACTCGACAATCAGATAGGAGTGCTCTTGTTCACACTTGACATACATAAACCTGCTAGGACGGACCCAACAAAGCAAGTATTCACCAGGTTATTTTACAAGAACATCCAACAAGCATAATAGATAAAAAGATAATGATCATCACCCCATACCTTTCTCTCTGAACCTGTTTTGTTTAGGCATCATCGAGAGGTCCTTGGAATGAGCGCAAACTAAGATAAGTCAACAAAGACCAAAATAAAGTAAACAAACAAGTTGATGTCCATCGTACCGTAGCTAAGGCTAAACTACTGTGGGATACCTGATGCTTATGTCCATCATAGGAAAGCTTCATCCTAGGACATGTTGTGATCAGGGTTTTGATGGGAATGATTTGCATGATAAGCTATTTATATTATGAGTTGACCAACTTGCTTGCTTATTGATATAAACTTCAGACTTTGACGATTAAGCGTTCACTTTGGAATCTGCTAAACTTGTTTCTAACTAACTCAGCAAAGGGTGAAACTGACGATTATTTTATTCTGAGTGATGAAAATCATGGGTGAAAGCAAGATGAAATGGATGCACCATATTGGGCTTTTAGATATTTTGAGGTTGTTTTTGGTATTTTGAGATGTTTTACAAATGTTTTTGGTATTTTCATATTTTTCAATATTTTTTTTGGATTTTTTGTCTCGAGGGCCGATCAAGGATGGCCTTGCCTACGTTTAATCTAAGAGATGACATAGTTCGGATGACAATTGACTTGACTGCTATTGAGATAGATGAGAAAATGGATTGCCATTGCGACAAACACTTAAAATGTGAAAAAGATGGACAAACAAATGCCCCTGTGATGGACACCTAACTAGATGGGCAGACAGATGTTATTGTGATGGGTGCCTAAAATCCTAAAATGTAAACTAGATAGAAAAAGGGGTGCCCCTATGACAGATGTCATTGCGACAGATTCCTAAAATCCAAAAATGTGAAAAAGATGGACAAACGCATGCCCCTATGACAAACGCCTAACTAGATGGGCAGTCGAATGTCATTGTGACAGATGCCTAAAATCCTAAAATATAAACCAGATGGACAAATGAATGCCTCTACGACAGATGCCTAACTAGATGGGCAAACGAATGTCACTGCGATGGACGCAAAAAATCCTAAAATGTAAACTAGATGGAGAAACGGGTGCCATTGTGACAGATGCCTAATTAGATACAAGAAGCGACAGGAGGGTCATCTACATCAACTATTTCTTATCTTGGGATAGCTTATATTTCATGTTTATCTATGAACTATCAATTGTTATTTATCTTAATTCCTTGAAAAAAATCTTAGATTTTACTTTGTGATGTTTTATAGGTTGACATCAAGGAGGGCATCGAAGTCAAGCATCAAAATTAAACAAAGGAAAACTAGGAAAAGTTTAAAAGGCTTGACGATGAAGACTTGAAATTCATAAAGCATTTTTTAATGCTTAGGGCACCAATTACTACTTTAGTTTTCTGTTTTGAACCAACTCATCTTTCTTTTGGGTTTAAAATTGACCATTTGAGTTGATCCTTTTTAAGCTTGGTTAAAATTGAACCTTAGACATCTACTAAATTTCAATTTGGTTTAAAACTGAACAATCAACTTCACACTTCAATTTTGGTGCTTAAAAAGAACTCAAATTTTTCCTTTGAAAATTAAAATGAACGTGTGCATTCCGTGTTTTCCACATTTCATTTCGGTTCTAAAATTGAACAAAACTTGTTTAGTGTGAGAAAAAGGCATTGCGAGTGTTCTCTCTTTGTTCACGCAAATAAAGATGATCGAACTATGAATGCACTTACTCGCTATTGTGCACCTTTAGAGGGCCTGCCTTGTGGGAAAAAGTACTCACCCAAGGGATCGACCCAACCGGGAACACGCTAAAGCCAAGCGACTTCCAATTGGTATATAAGTGTGGATTATTGAGGAAAGTTCAAGAATCATGAGGATTATTCTGATGAGATGGACATAAATGGACTTTTGTCGATGTTGGATAATCCCCCACGAACGAAATGCCCGAACTAGAACCCTTTGTTTAGAAAAAGGCCAAAAACCTTGTCTATTTTGTTCGTGCAAAAGGTCATGTCCTCTGAAGCCGCCCCACGTTATACATGTAGTTTTGTTGTGGAAATGGAAAGTATACCATGGGAGATTCATGGGTACTAATGCTTGGCTGACCTGAGAAGTCTGTGATGTGGAGGGGAGCTAGTGTTGTCAAGCATTTAGCCATTCACACAAAATATGCGCAACTGGATTCGTCCAAGTGGGAACCCAATAAAATATTATCTAATCATCCTAGGGTTGTAAAGTGCTTGGAAGTGGAAAACACATTGCTTGGTTCCTAAAACAAATTGAAAACAAACATTCACATGACCTTCAAATTTCAAACCCTTTAGGGAAGCAAATACCTTTGACGAATTCAAATTCTCATGCTTGCCCTAAGGATTTCATCCTTAGAGGCTTCTAAGCATTTGGATTTCATCTCAGTTTTCTTACTAAAGTCAACAATAGGTAACCTTTGCGTTGATTTCCTTGATTTCTACATTTTGCGGGATAAAGGGAAATTAGGACATTGGATATTCAATTTGAAAAACATAATCAAGCAAGTGTCTCTAGTAAAAAGAATTCATTAAGCCAAGATAAAAAGACAAATTGGATTACATATGTGTTTTCTAAAATAATTGGTTTACAACTTTTACAAAGAAATCTTTAAGAAACAATCCTGAGTTGTATGCATCAATAGAATCCTGAACTTTTTGAAATGTTTTCTTTCCTCGCATAGGAAATATAGCATGTTCTTCAACATCGAGGTCTTGTAAAAAGAAGTGTTATTCTAGGTCAAGTCTAGGATCAAATTCAATCACTTTCATCCATCTTTCAACCATCAAAATTAGTCAAAAAATCACCTCACCAATGACTCTTGGAAATTTCGTAAACATCTTTCATGCTAAACTTTTAGTCGAAATCAAAACCACTTTGTTTGACTTAACACACCTAGTCAAACCATCATCTTATACACGCGTTTTCTCTAGGATAACACAACTTCCTAGGGTTTACAAGTTCATCTTGTTTGGCTTAACACACTTAGCCAAATTATCAAATCATCACCTCATTTGACTTAACACACTTAGTCAAACCATCCACTTATGTACAAGTCCACTCTAGGATAACACAACTTCCTAGGGTTTTACAAGTGCATTTATCACATTTTGTTTGACTTAATGCATCTAGTCAAACTATCAATCCAATCACGATCAATCAAAGTCCTAATAAGTTTATCATTTCCTTCAAAGTTTCTTTAGGAGTTCCATTCATCTGTATCACCCATCTTTCATTTATCTCATCCTCATCATCACTTTGATCCTTCAATTATCCTAGTTCTTCACTTCTTTGAACCTAAGGTTTAGACCGATCTAAAGGATTAGAGGTTCATCTCTTACATTCTTGAAAATTGATCTTCATTTTATGGTTCAAAATTGATCTCAACACAAGAGGGACATGGAATATAAAATTGATCCATCCATCATGAGCAATTCGAGTCAACCAAACTATCCAAGTCTCACAATGCCAATTGATTATCTAAACTCACATTTATGCAATTCAAACATGGCATCATTATCTCTTCCAAAATTCAACAATACGAATGTGAGTATGCCCAATCTAAAGTTTGGAACACCTTTACCAATGATAGATTTAAATCCAAGTCCAAATCTGTAAATCTATCAACAAAATGCTCAATGCATGAGTTTTCCAAACAACATTATCCCACAAAATCCATACATGACAAATACAAGTTTGTTGAACATGAACATTTCTAGTCCACACTTCATGAACTTTGGGATAGATATGCTTGCAAATCCCCCTAATTTTGTTCAAAATCCTAGTAGTATATTGGCAACTCGATATGTGGCTTCAAGTCAAGGTAACCCCATGCAAAATCAAAGTTACCTAAATCAAGGCAATATGATTCCCAACCACAACAATGTTCAATTTCATTCTAAGATGTCGAATAAAAACATCACACCAAATCATCCCATTTTGCCATTGATATAGCAACAACAGGTGGCAACCATACAAGAAATCCCAGCAATGAACACCATCCCCAACCCATCGCCAAAAATCAACACGACCAATTCATTCTCCATCATGTTGCAAGCCGCTCAAGAAGCTTCCCACAGAAAGGCACTCCAAAACCAACAAACTACACAAGTTGTGCAAGCTGCACATGTCACTCAGATGGCACGAGAAATCCAACAAGCACATGCTCAAGCACGAGTGCAATTCCAAGCTCAGCAAGTGCAAGCGCAAGCACAATACCAAGCTCAATTGCAAGCACAAAAAGAAGCATATCAACAATCCTTGCAAGACTACCAATTACAACAACAACATCAGGACCAACAACAGGCATCGTTGGCTCAACAACAAACACAAACATTCCTCGCGCAACAAAGCTTGCAACAAATTCCCACCACAATTGTTGAAAAAAATGATCAAGACTTATCCATCAATGAACACATTGAAGACATTCCCATCTAATCCAATGCTCAAATCAACACACACCAAGAGCCACTTTTCAATCACAATCAAAATTCACCAACAATACCCAACAATGATCCAATCCAAGAAATGTTAACATCACTTGGTCTTATGGTTGAAGAAATTGAAAATCTCTCTACCATAACGGCTAAGGACAATGATCAAAATCAATCTATCAATGAGCACATTGAAGATGTTTCTACCCCATCTGATGATCAACTAACCATTCATCAAGAGCCACATTTTAGTGATCTATTTCAAGATGTGTTACAATTATTTGATCCCATTGACATAATCTATGATCCACCAACCAATGATCATATCGAAAAGGTCTCTACATTGCCTTATGAGTTAGAGGACACATCTCAAGAATGTATTCCAAAGCATGATCAAAATCTTCCATCAAGGTCTAGCGATGGCCCTTCCAACAACATATTGACATCCTCTGGCCTCACAGTTGAGAATAGTGAAAGAATCTATGACTTTACACTTGATCCAAATCCATTCAAAGAACAAGTGGATATTAAGCCACTTCCCATGCCTAAGGACGATACCCAAGAATCCACTATAAGCAATCCATACTTTTAAATTGATGCATGTCAAGAACTTGATCCAAATCATGTTGAAAATAGTTCTAAAATCACTCAAGATCGAGAATTTGTATCTCCAAGATACTACAATGATCTAATGGGCACTCTTTTATCTATACATGATGTCACAAATGATGATCATATCCTTATAGCACATATTCCTCCATCTACCCACAAGATGCTTTCTTTGGATAGACATGTAGATGATCTTCATTCAAAACAAGAGTCTCATACTGTTTACATCATTACCAAGGTACAAGAGTCTCCTACTCTTAAAATTTGTACACATGATCCAAATATGGAAAAATTTGGAGACATATTAAAAGCAAATCATGAAGAAGGCTTCTACAAAAGTTGTAAATCAGAAATGTCCTTTGGACACCTATCAAAATAAAATCATGAAGAAGAGTTTTACAGAAATCATGAATCAAAAACACATCCTATGAACTGAATCATGAGGAAGAGTTTTATGAGGACACTGAATCATCAACACTTCTTGAAGAAGCTATACAATATGATATTTCACAAAATCAAGCTAAAGATATCAATCAGGCATTCATCCCACATGTGGAGGATCCTATCACTTATAAACTTGGATCACTCACCTTTCTCAGCGCAAGCTATCTCATGAATAGAGAAGCTGACACTTTTGAAGGTCCACGACAGAGTAGAGAAAGACTAGCACCTTGTTTCCAAGGTACATCATATCCTATTAGACATAAGATTTTTGAGCAGATGAATTATCAAGGTAAGGGATTAGGTTTGCATGAACAAGGTATCCTAGAACCAATGCAGATTGTTGGAAATATTAAGCATCAAGGCCTTGGTTATTCGACAATCAAGGGATCTCAACATATCAGTAATACTTCCACAAAACTGGGGGCAACATTATCTCAAGCAACTGTCAACATAGTGAGCACGAAGAATCCCTATGATGAAACCAATGCCAATACTACGACCTGTCGAATCATGAATCTTCATCCACCCATCACCCCATCCACAAATTGGGACCAATGTCAAAAGAAAGACTTGAATCAAAGCATGAAGAACCTTATCAAAGAAAAGGAAGCTAAGAAGCATATCGAACAAATCAAGTACACTTGGATACTAAAGAATACAAAGAAAGATTATCCCTATCAAACTCCATCAGTCGAAGAAACTATGGGGCAAAATTAAAAAGGGAAAAGTATCCATCAAAGATGTCTACAAGGGAAAAAGAAACCTTCTCAAGCAACATACAAAGTGTATCAGGCTGTTGGTCCTAATTCCATGTACACTTCCATATCCATCCATAATCACTCATCTTCCCAAGTTTGGAGAGTCAAAGGTTCCAAACTATCAACCAGTCCATCTCTTATTCATAAAAAGACACTATCCATGCCTCCACACATGATATCCAATTATTTCATTGACCATGTATTGGCAATGACCCTTCATCATAAGGATTCAGAAGGCACTGTATTGCGATGTGCGCACAAAGACAAAGTTAACTCTGGTATCGGCAAAGCAGAAAAAATTTCTCAAAATTCTCTTTCAAGTGCACGTATCTTGGCAAAGCAACTTCTTCAAGTAGGATACCAATGGCATGTTATTATAGGAGCATCAACATCAACACCACCAGGTGGTTCAGCATCATCTTAAAATCTCTCAGAAAATACAAAAAAAATATAAAAATTCAAAAAAAAAAAAGAAGAAGATTAAAAATAGTAAAGAAAAAAATCATCCTCTAGCGAAAACCATTTCAGTGGTGCTTTGGACAGGTACCATGATGAAAAATTGGCAAATAGGCGTCATGTGTAGAATCGAGCATCTACGTGCACTAGTTCAGGAGAAAGCATCTTATCGCATCCATAATAAAGCCGACATTCCATCCATATCATCCATTTATCCAAGAACCACTTATCCAATCCATTTTCATATATTTGTATCCATACTCCAAGGTATCTTAATCTTGATGGAAATTTGGTGGACACTTTGCACTTGTTTATGGTAAACATCTTGACATGGGTCATTTTCATTGATCCTATCCTACTATGCTATCTGAGCCTTGAAGCATTATCCAAATGAGCATTCCTATATTCAAACACCTTATCTTGTCACAAGATAATATTTGGCATCCTTTGCATGCTTATCATATCTATCTATATGTTTATTCAAAAATCCACCCATGGCCATTCAAACATTGCTAGAGACTGGGGGCAGCTATTTACATCATTCTTTGGGAATAAATATTGATCTATATCTTCACACTTATGTGGTGATCTGAGCATTAGCAAATGTGAAATCAAATTGGTCAAAGCATTTGTGAGTCAAATCCAAATCACTATCCCACGACATATTTTGAAAAAATGGTGTTTTCGTCCAACATCAATCCAAACAATTCATATCAGTCACATCTAATGTGCACATATGTGTCACATCAAATCATCAAAATAATTTTATTCCAAATCAAGATTCATCAATCTTGATCAATTGAATCCAATCAAAATTCACCTGGTTTGACTTAACACACTTAGTCAAACTATCATCTTGTGCACGAGTTTACTCTAGGATAACACAACTTCCTTGGGTTTACAAGTTCATTATCATCTTGTCTGGCTTAACACATTTAGCCAAATTATCAAATCCATAATCACCTCGTTTGGTTAAACACACCCAGCCAAATTATCCTTTTTGTACGAGTTTATTCTAGGATAACACAACTTCCTAGAGTTTACAAGTGCATTATCACTTTTGTTTGACTTAACACACTTAGTCAAACTATCAATTCATCAATCTGATTGATCAACATTAAGCTTGGTTTTCAACAAAATCTCAAAACAAAGCACTAATATCATCACGTATCCATATCCAAATTGTCAAAATCATGCGAAAATTCAAAAAAATTTAAAAATCCATCAAAAAATTCAAAAACATTCAAAAAATCAAACTAAAAAACATTCAAAAATCAATCTAAAAATCAAAAACATCAAATCATCAAAAATCCAAAAACATGTCAAAATATCAGAAAATCTTCAAAAATTCATCATTGAGTCTTGTCATTTTTTCACCTTGTCAAACCACGTCATCTCTGAGCTTGAACGTAGGAAAGGTTGATATTTGATCATCCCCTAAGACAGTTAGGGTCAGTTCTTAGGCGTCCGTCACAATGACATCCGTCTACCCATCTAATTAGGCGTCTGTCACAGGGGCATTCATTTGTCCATCTTTTTCACATTTTAGGATTTTAGGCATCCGTCACAATGACATCTGTCTGCCCATCTAAATAGGTGTCTATCACAGAGGCATTCATTTGTTCATCTTTTTCATATTTTAGGATTTTAGACGTCCATCACAATGGCAATCTATTTTCCCATCTATCTCATTAGTAGTCAAGTCAATTTGAGTCTAAACTATGTCGTCTTTGAGCTTGAACGTAGGCAAGGCCATCCTTGATTGGCCCCCGGGACACAAAATTCACATTCATAAATCTCAAAAATACCAAAAACATTTGAAAATCCAAAAAAATCAAAACAACCTCAAAACATTTTTCAAAATAACAAAAACATCCAAATATCTGAAAAGACCAAAATGGTGTACCTGTCTCTTCTTGCTTTAACCCGCAATAATAACCATTCCTAATAAATCAATCGTCGCCTTCATCCTTTGGTGAAGAAATCAGAAGCAAGTTTAGAAGGTTCCAAAGTGAACACCTTATCATCAGAGTCTCAAGCCTAAGTCAGTAAGCAAGCAAGTTGGTCAACTCAAAGTATCAATAGCTTATCACCCAAATCAATCTCACCAAAACCTTGATCACTACATGTCGTAGGATGAAGCTTTCCCACGATGGACATAAGCATCAGGTACCCCACAATAGTTTAGCCTTGGCTAGTGGTACGAAGAACATTAGCTTGTTTGTTTACTTTATCTTGGTCTTTTTGACTTATCTTATTTTGCACTCATTCCAAGGACCTCTCAATGATGCCTAAACAAAACAGGTTTAGAGAGAAAGGAATGGGGCAATGATCATTATCTTTTTATCTGTTATGCTTGTTGGATATTCTTATAAAATAACTTGGTGAATACTTGATTTGTTGGGTCTATCCTAGCAAGGTTTCCATATGTCAAGTGTGGAAAAGAGCACTCCTATCTGATTGATGATTCAAAGTCCATCACACTAGGCGCAACTCCATCCTGGTTCTTAATACTTTGATGCATCGCACCTATGTGTATTATCAAACATAAGGAAAGTTACACTCTTTATCTCTCCCATCCGTCGATAAGCAATTCATCATCATCAATCATCATCATATCTAATAAAGTTGGCTTGTTGAGCTTCTGCATTTTCTTGAATTCAAGGGTTGATCCCTCTCATTCTTCTATCCTATTTCACACTAACAATGCATCCATCCTACATCAGTACTCTTATCTTGCATAATCATGCCATATCCATCCCATCATCCATTGCATCCATCTCATTTTCATAATCATTTAAGTTGTTTAGGATAATATAAATTTGTTATTCTATGCATCTTCCAAACATCTCATTTTCAGCATCATTATCATATAGTCTAACCATCCATACATTCATTTTGAACCTCTTTGTCGCAAGATCCACCTCAATCTTTTCGCTCGATCTCTCGAGGGGGCAATGTACTAACGTACTTATTTTCACTGGGGCATCTGAAAAAATTAGAATTTTTTTAATTTCGATGTTAGCAACATCATTCTTTGAACCAATGCAACAAGTACATTGCTTCAAAGAGGGGAAAAATGTAGACATGCAAAACTAACATCATGCATCATGCATCTCACTCTAACTAACATTCAATTTTGCTATTAATCAGTCAAAACAATTTTTTGATTAATTCCCTAATGTTCATCATGCTTAATTAAATAAATCAAATTATTTCATTAAGTCCTAAAGTTCTTCTCATTTAATTCAATAAATCAAAATGATTTAAGTCAAATGTTACCTCCGAATATCATCCAAGTTAACTAATCTAGATTAATTAATTCTAAACATAATCACCTATTCTCTAGATTTTGACTCAACTTGAGTCAAATCCAAACTCTTAACTAACCCACCCACTTGCACCAAGAAATCATTTATTTGATTTATTAATTCTTCTAATTACTTTCAAAAGGGCATCAAGATGGAATATTCTTCCAATCTGAATCTTCCCTCCAAAGGACTTTTCCCTTCCAACAAAGCATTAAATGCTCTTACATGTCTCTTGCACAAGTCAAACTTGACATTTAATGCACCTTTCATCCCACCTAAACATGTCATTTCATGCAAAATTCAAATTTGAAATTGGCACATTGGCCAAGACTTGCACATTCCTCACCCTCTCACACCTTAACAAGTGGCATCTTGTCATTGGCTTGTGAATAATCCCACATTCATCCAAAATATCTCACTCTTTCAACCTTGAATCTATATAAGCAAGGCTTTTGAACAACAAAATTGGAACAACAACAACACATTTTAGGCAAGGTTACTCTCCACATGAGAGAACTAATCTTGCTCATCACAACAACATAATTTGAGGACAACACAATTTGAGAACACACATCTTGAGGCAAGGTTACTCTCTTCATTTGAGAATCAATCTTTCTCTTCATCATCCACATTTGAAAGCATCTCCACTATAGGCAACTTGAGTTCATGAGCATCTCATTGTCCATCATCTCATCATCTTAGCAATCTTGCTTATCAAGGATTGGAAAAGGGCTCTTTCACATATTCAATGAGCACCAATCCCCCATGGAATATATTTGCTTTCATGTTTTTTGTGCTTTATTTGTTTTTCATTATTGTTTCAATATCTCATTTAGCATGTTTAAACTAGGTGCAATATTTCATGAGGATGTTGAACTTGTTATGTTTTTTTGATCATAGAGATGTATAACAGAAACTAACATTTGCAGATTTAGCATCCACAGAAAGTGATACTAATGTGAAGATTTCTAAGATACAAAGTCTAAAAAAAAATATGAAATTTTGAAAATGGGTGATGATGAGAATATTACTACTTTCATTCAAATGGTGAATGAGCTTGTGTTTGGTATCAGATGTGCTAGTGGATAGTTGGAAGAATAAGATATTTTTGCTAGAGTTCTTAGATCCTTGCCTATTGCATGAAAAGTCAAAGCTGCAACTATTGATGATCTTTGAACTGTGAAAAATGTAACCAAAGGTATCTTGATTGGTAAACTTAAATTTTTTGATTGGAGTGAATTCAGTGATGCCCTTCCTAATATAGAATTTGCATTCAAAGCTACTCCTTTCAGGAGAGACAAGCAAATATGATCTCGGTGAAATTTATTCTAGAATGGTATTCAAGTATGAAGAAGAAATGAGACAAACTGAAGAAGAACAAAAAAGAAAATTGAAGGGGCTTGAAGCACATATTATCAAAAGGGAAGCTAGAGGAGAAGGTAAATATAAAGGGAAGTTTCCTATTAATTTTTTTTCTTGCAATAAGACAGGTAATTTTGCATCAAGGTGTCGAGGAATAGTTCCTAAGACAAGACCTAACAAGCCTAGATTTCAAAAGAAGTGTTATTATACTGTTGATGAAGGTGTGATAGATGATGAATCCAGGGAAAAATTTAGTGGCGAATCTTCGCCAATTGGCGAATAATAGAAATTAGGAGCTCCAAAAATGGCAAATAGTACAACCTAAAATGAAGAATAAATCGCTAGGGTTTTACAAAAAAATAATTTCTTCTCGATTAATTCGCCAATAGTTTATAAAATAAAATTTAAAAATATTAATAATATTCACCAGTAATATTGTGTAGTTCAAGAGAATCAAGAAGGGAATCTATTGTATTCGCACCAAGCTCCCAAAAAAATGTCTGATCAAATCTCTATTTGATTTCCACAGTTCACTATTTCCAACAGTTCATGACATATGTCATCATTGTTGTATCAACGAGACATCCCTAACTGTCCCACCGATGATGTTCACTCACACCGATAAGGATTCCATACTCCACCTGGGGTTCACCAAGGCATAGGTACACCACTTATGTAATTCCAAAGAATCATGAAGGGAATCTATAATATGTGTGCCAAGATCTCAGAAAGACATCTGATCAAAGCTGTATTTGATCTCCACCGTTCATTGTTGCCAATAGTTAATGATATACATCATCATTGTTGTATCGATGGGACATCCCTAAGTGTCCCACCGCTTATGTTTACTCATGCCGATATTCACTCTCGGAATGAACTTGCAACATTTTCTTTTCACATTCACTTAATTCTCTACCATAGCCTTGAACACCTTTAATCTGTCTATAGCTTGAGGTTTCTCCCTAAGAAAAGTAACAAATGTCATTCTAGAATAATCATGAATGAAAATTATAAAATAGATGTCACCATTAAGACTTCTTGTTCTTGTAGGACCACAAAGGTCTGTATGAATCAATTCCAACATTCCTGTAGTTGATTGTTCTTTTCCTTTAAAGCTGCAACTTCTTTGTTTGCCCAACTGACAACTTTTTCAAACAACATAGGTAGGCTTTTTGATTTTTGATAGATCCTTGATAGATTCTCTTAAACTAATCCTAATTAGGTTTTCAAATTTTGCATGTTGCATCCTCTAGTGTCATAGCCAAATTTCATTAACTCGAGACACAAAAAACTGATCATCAGCCCCCTTAAGCTGATAAATGTTTCCATATGTTCTTCCTGTGGCTACAATAGTTCTAAACCATTTTCTAATGTCACAAGTATTATCATAAAACACAATCTTAAATCCTTTGAGCTATATATTTTTACAATTCTCAAGAGATTAGACCTTAAACCCTTAACATAACAAACATCATCTCTATTGCTTTTTCCATGAAAATGAATTGTTTATTTTCCAACAATCTTTGCACCAAAATAATCACTCAACATGACTAATCCTCCATCATACTTTTCAAGTTTAGTATACTTAATTTTGTCTCTTTTCAAGTTATTTGAGCAACCACTTTCAATTACCCAATAGTATTTGTCTTGTCTAGCATGAAAGGTATAAACTACAGTACTTTCCATATCTTCCTTCTTGTTTTATAGATCACATCCCATTGCACATATTCCATGGTTAGTAGACACTAATTTATTCTCTAGGGATAGAAACATGCATTAATATTTATCACTCTCAATATCATATTCATCATTAGAAAATCCAATATCTTCTCTAGCATAAAACAATTTCTCAAAAAAATTATCTTTATTGTCTTTTCTCTTCTTGCGTATGTCTCCATTTGGAAATCTTGAAGCATAGTGACCACATTTCCACAACTGAATCATTTAAAAGGTAGCATACCTTTTTACTTGTCAATACCTTTCTTCAGTTTCCTTGTAAAATTTTCTTCTAACTCCTTTGAACCTTCACTATCCAGATCATCTTTTGAATTTGTGGCTTTGAAGGATAATTCTAATTTTCCCTTTTCTTTTCCAAATTTCCTCAATTCAGATGCAGTCAAGTTGCCTAATAGCTATTCTTTAGTGAATTTATTTGGATCATAAACTTCTTCAATGGTTAAGACCTTGTCACTATAGCTCTCTAGTAGGGTCATCGGAATATTCTCCATTACATCTTCATATGTCAAAGTACCTCCTTGATTTTTGAATTCATTTATTGCAATGTAAACTCTTTGAAAGTAGCTTGCAATTTCCACACCCTCTTCCATTTTAAAGTTCTTATATCTCTCCTTAACTGCTAACTTATTTTATAATTTGAATATATCATTTCCTTCATAGATATATTTCAAATTTTCCCAAACTTCATAAGCAATGCCTAATGAAATAAATTTTCTTAGCTAAGTCTTAGATAAAGCACTATAGGTTGCATACCTTACTTTTTAATTTTATTCATAGGAAAAAATATCATATGTAGAAGAAGGGCCACTTGTTGGCTCAACATAGTTAGTCTCAATAGATTTCCATGTATTATAGCTAAGAGAGATCAAGTAACCTCTCACCTGTACTTTCTAGAAGATGTAGTTAGATCCATAAAACATAGGGATTAGCACTTTGTGCACCATCAGATCTACCTCAAGAAGTTAAGCTCTTCTTTGAGGAACCAAAGCTCTGATACCAATTGTTGAAATGAACAAGGCAACTAAGAGGGTGGGTGAATAATTTTTATCTAATCACATTTACCATAGATCTTAATCAATTCCACATTCACTCTAATTTATTATTAAGTACATAAGCATGAAGTGCAGATAATATAAAAAAAAAATAAGAAACACTAGAATTACGTGAAAAAATCAATAAAGGAAAAACCAAAATGAGGATTAACTCACAATATAAGATTAATTGCAAAACCATTTACAAAGAGTCTCACTATGAAAGGGCTCACTACCCAAGATAGGACTCACGATCCAAATGAGAGGCTCACTACCTACAAATAGAGAAAGATGTAAAGAAGGATGTTACACATAGAAATTTATCTCAACGCAACAAAAAATCCACTACAACACCTTGCACACATCTATAGCCTTGATAAAATATTTGCTGACACTATCAATTCACTGCTTTCAAGATTCTAACACATTGAAGTCCTTGTTTCCTTAGTTCACTTTCACACTATCTTTCAAATCTACCTCACTTCTCACACATGTGGAATACAATCCATAACATCTTGTCTTTTATTTATACCATCTTAAATTTTAGAAACTTTCTCAAAGGTCAGCTACGCACTCTTCATTTTATAAATTCCAATTAGGTCAAAAACTCAAAATTCTCGCGGTGGATGAGAATGAGAGAAAACCAGACCAACACTTAACTATGATTCAACAAATCATCTTGGATCAATCACACTCTTTCTTAATTGATACTTATCCTTTCCACGATGTGTAAACTCTAGGTCGACCAAACCCAATGAAAACACCAATGAACTTTGAAGTACACACATCTATAACAAGAAGATAACATGCAGATGACATAACATGCTTCACCATACACTGGCACACATCCTAGATTCGTTTAGATTCATTCCCACCTACTGCAACAACCTTCATACAAAGAACACTTTCCGTAAATCTATTTGTACTATACAAACACACATAGTAACTCAAAAACTAGTCTTCTTGAGCACCAAACCATAAACTCCTTTGGTAGAACATATATAACACCATTACAAGCCTTCTTGTAGATTGATAAGACCTGAAATAAACAAGTGGAGGACTGTGAAGTAGATACATTTCTCCTAGATCATAAACAAACAACTCTAGTAGACCAATTCACAAACCAGTGAACTCAACTTTCACTCTTCACCAAACGAGAAGCTATAATCTAGGATATATCAGCCAAGGATGTCCTTAAACACCACTAAAAATATACACAACCATAGTATCGACATAGAATAAATGTGGAGCACATACCGGAGCACATTCTGAATATACATAATTTTTTCTTGACTATTTTTTATTTTTTTTAAAAGAACTTGGCAACTCATCATATTAGCACACCTGTAACACCATAAAGATAGCCCCATATACTCACAACATCTCTATAGTATCTCAACTATACATACACCACCTACAATCACTTGTTTCCTTTGACTGTAATATCATATACTATATTGACATCATTGACAACATTAATGACAACCGAATAGCAAGACACAATGCTATAATAATCAATGCAATGACCGAAAAACTTGACAAAGCCGAGCAGGGATCCTTGGTGGTTGATCTTGAAGACACTGAAGATAAAAGCCAGGAAAAGGATGGAGGCATTTCTAGAAGAACCCGCGCTAATTTTAAACGAAAGGCCCCCTTAACCCCTAATATGGTTCAAAATTTTAAAAAGGGGGTGATTGATATGCAGACCTTGGAGGTAGAGATAGAGGTTGTCCTTAGGTCTCTGAAGTAATCATGTGTGCTTTTTTTCTGCTGTCCTTTTCTTTCTGACCCTCTTGGTCTTTTTTGTCTGCTTGCTACTATTTTTTGTTGGATAGCTGTATTTTTTTGGTAGATCATTGGTGGTCTTCTCTCTCTCTTGTAAACTTTGTGGTTTCGGGTCCCTGTAAAACCCGTTTTACCCTTTTATCAAAAACATTAATGACAACACCACCATACTCATTCATACTTGCAAAAATATATATGTATATATGCATATATATATTTTGGGCAATCCATATATATGTACATATACATACATATATATATATGTATGTATGTATATGTACATATAGATGGTTTTCCCAAAATATATATATGCATATTTGCATATATACATGTATATAGGACCATTACAAGCCATCTTGTAGATTGATAAGACCTAAAAAACAAGTGGACGACTCTATAGTAGATACATTTCTCCTAGATCATAAACAAACAACTCTACTAGACCAATTCACAAACCAGTGAACTCAACTTTTACTCTTCACAAAACTAGAAGCTATAATCCAGGATATATCAGTTAAGGATATCCTCAAACAACACTACAAATCTACACAAGCATAGTATCAACATAGAATAAATGTGGAGCACATACCAGAGCACATTCTTAATCACATAATTTTTTCTTCACTATTTATTATTTTTTTCAAAAGAACTTGGCAACTCATCATATTAGCACACTTGTAATGCCATAAAGATAGCCACATATACTCACAACATCTCTACAGTATCTCAACTATACATACACCACCTGCAACCACTTGTTTCCTTTGACTGCAATATCATATACTATGTTGACATCAATGACAATATTAATGACAACACCACCATACTCATTCATACTTGCAACAATATATATGTATATATGTAAATATGCATATATATATATTGGGAAAACCATCTATATGTACATATATATACATATAGATATATATGGTTTAACCAAAATCTTTTTAAAATTTTCATTATATTTAATAGAAAAAATTATTAAATCCAGCCCTATGACCATGAAGTGAATACCCTATTTAGGCATAGTAAGACCATTAATCAATAAATGTCACAATGAAGAGTAAGAGAATAAGCTTCTATCTCAATCCACATTTAATCTATTTTCACATGTGCATAATATTACAAATAAAAGATTCATTTTAAATTTTGAAATAAGTTTCTATTTAATGTGATATAATCTTCTTAAAATTTTAATTATATTTTATGACAAAATGATTAAACATAGCCATACAACCATAAAATTTACAACATAACCAACGCAATAAAACTATGAATTGATTAATATGACAATAAAAAGCAAAACAAATAAATTTCTATCTCAATCCACTTTTAACCATAAATTGCCTAATGTCACAATATAGAATAAAAAATTTAATTTCTACCTCAATCCACATTTAATGACTTTGTAAAAAGACTTAATAATAAATAAATAAAAGAAAGAAATTAAAAAAATTATTCTATTCAGTGCTTTACCCTTTTATGATTACATGGAAACCTAATTTTGTTTCAAGTATGCCCATCCAAATCTTCTATTTAGGTTTAAGTGATCTGAACCGTAAAGAAAAGGGAGATTATGGTTCAAACCAAAGTATCACTGCTATCAGGAAAGCTACAAAAGGCGTTGTGTTGAACTGCTTTGGAATTCATTTTGGAGACTACAAAATATACATTTCAAATAATCAATAGAACTTGTGTAAACGAAAGGAATGGAGTTTACCCTAATAGAAATAAAAAATGATTTATTATGGAGATCATATGTACAAAACTGTTATTTATCCATCGTAATCGATATCAATGTAAAAGATCCAAAAGAGTGGAAAAATATGGTTCAGAGGATACTTTTATTGTAAAGCGAAACAATTTAAGGAATAAAATCACTTGGAATTCTAAAATTGTTTGTTTTATAACAGAATACTTTAAGTTTTTAAACTTATCAGTTCGATCTGAAATTATACGAACTTTTTCAATAAAACAAGTCAAAATGTTTTCAATTGCTACAGAGTAATTATTATATACAGAAAGGAAATAATAATAACTCAATAGAGAAAGCATACTGTGAAAGAGAATGGGCCGAAATGTTTACATTAATGGAACTTTCGTAATAGAAACCCTGCTTTAATTTTAAGCAGACACATTATCACATCAATTCATGGTAGTCTGTACTCTTTAGGGACAGGGGCAGATAGAAGTTCTAAATAAATAAACTGTACCTATCCAAGGAAAATCCAGCAAGCCAACCACTGGCCCTCATGGATTTCTCCCAGTCCTCCATCATCCTCATTATCGTTGCATCTGGGTCGATTAATTGAAACAGGGCCTCCAAGAGAGAAGACGAAGTGCCCACATTAAGGGATTTGGTGACATAGGGGTCCATGGGCGACTGGCAGCTCTGGCAAACATATTGGAGTTTATCCATGAGGAACATGGCGTTGTTGTGCCGACTCTTTAAGCTTCTCTCGGATAGCGACGGACTCAGGATTTTGGTAAGCGCCGCTCCTGGTTTTGGCGTTCCAGCCTCTTATGGCTCTGGCAGCCCGGCCATATGCATGGGGCGCTTCAATGTCAGAACTGAAAGTGCCAAGACATACGCGACACCTCAGCCCTTTTTCTTACTCCTCTGTTAGCAGAGAGGAGGAGGATGAGGAGGATTGGAATGGAGATAACACACTCGTTTCTTGTTTATAAAGAAGAAAAAGTTGGTCTTGTAGAAGGGCGCTTCAAACGATGAGATTGTATAGCTGGGCATGACTGGAGTGAATTTGTGTGGTGGACGGTCAATTTGGCGCTGATAAGCTGAAAGCTCTTGAATAATTGCCTGAGGCGCCCGGGGACAAGCATGCCGGTTGTGTTGGTTTTGGGAACTTGGCGAGGGTGATTAATTTTTTAACTACCTTGCCGCATTCCAGAATACGCGGTCAAGCCAACCTTGCTTGATACCTTTTATTTTTAAATATTAAATCGCAAATGGTTATTCAATTCAATGGGAAGTAAGAAATAAACAATTGTTTGATTGAGTCCAGAAAGGGAAAACATGTTAATAAATCAATATAAAATAATGTGAGGTTAGTTTATAGTAGGAGGTGACTTTATGAATTTGGATTTCTTAGCATAAAATAGGTGGAGTAGATCATAATGAAGAGATGTTGGAAAATCAATTTATATATTATTATGCATACTTAGGTGGATAGATCAAACATATCAATACACATGAAAGTGAACTTATGTGTGCATTAAAAGATATTGAATCACCTATCTTGAATATATTAAAAATCACTTAATTTTGGTGAAGAGATTATTTTATGTCTTCATTTAATTGGAACATGGGAAAGCATTTTAAACCTCATGTTATAAGTTCTCACAACCAATGCATGCAAGATTAAGAACCATTTGCATAACATGAAAAATTGATCTTATTATTTGCAATATATCCATTAATTTTAATTTTAAGTAATTAATCGTCAATAACTTTTTTTTTTATTAATATGCAATATTTAATCATTTCAATTACTATAGTTATTTAAAATTGATTTTAATTAATAACATTAGGAATCCATAGTAAATTAATTTTCAATCAAAATGTGTTTTTAATAAATCTATTCTTAAAAAATGACAATTGAAAAATTAAATAAAATTTAAATTTTTAAATAATTAATTTCTCTAATAATAATAATTTGTCTCCAAAGTTTAAGGTATGATATAAGTTTTTCTCTATTTTAGTTTTACATTTATTAGACCTAGATGCACATCTATATTTGATTGATTATTATTTGAATATTACTCATGATAGTGACCAGTAATGGGATTTAAAAAAAAAAAAGATATTTAATATTCAATATTTTTTATAAGTAGTATTTAGTCCCTATTTTTGGGAGTAAAAGCACTATTATGTATGTGATTTATGGGTTGGTAGCAATTAAAATGGCTAAGAAGTAGAAAGGATTCAAAACTAGTCAATTAGAAGGTAATTGAAAATAAAAGTATTAGTTTTTTTTGAATTACTTCTAGTAAAAACATGTTCAACAAAATAAAAAGTACTTAGAGAAAAATAAATAAATTAAAGAATATTCTTTAAAAAATTTAGTCCATAACTTTAGGTATGGCATATTTGTTGCAATGTTTATATGGTACTAATAATTTAATACTTTGATGTTATTTATTGTGATAATTTTTTATTTGAATATTAGTTATGATCATAGTGGCTTTTTCAAAAAAGAAAGACCTTTAGTATCTAGTCCATAATTTTGGGAATAAAAGCATTATTATGTATGTGATTTATGGGTTAGTAGCAATAAAATAAAATGGTGACAAGTAGAAAGGATTCAAAAGTAGTCAATTGGAAGGAAATTGAAAATATAAATATCAATTTTTAATGAATCACTTGTAGTAAAAACATGTTCTTTAATTGGTGTATGTTCAAAATCAAAAGGAATTAGATAAAAAATAAAAATAAATAGATGATCTAATAGAATAACAACTGGAATCATTTTCCAAATAAAAATAAAAATTTAAATATATTTATTGAGGAAGAAATTGAAAATAATATATTGATAAGTTTTATACCATTTTATGCGCACAAAAATATTATATAGGGGAAAATAAAGATGTTCATAGTCCAATGAAGACTCACTCACCCCATCTTTGATGAAAAATTAATAAGCATGCCTCACCAAAAGAAGAATATGATGACATGATACACACATATTTTGGATTGTTAGAATAATTGAATTAAAAGGTGCACCTTGGTTTATGGGAAAACAATCATACATAAAAATAAAATGGCGACAAGTAGAAATTCCATCTCTAGTGCATGCAGTAAGAAATGCAATAAAATGCATGGAAAATAGGATGACTTGTAATTTATTGGAAAATGCCATGAATTTTATAACATTTCCCTCCATTCACTATAGGGAAAAATAGCTCTTTTGTTTCTTCATCCTTGCAATCTTAAATGGAGTACTTGTTTCACAAATATTAAACCAATCTATAAAAAAAATATGCTCGTAAAGGAAAAAATAGTTTAATGTTTATGAATTACATGGCATGTCATTCACTATACTCATCTGTCTATCTACAAATAAAGATTCTTTTGAGTATTAAATTCTATTGGAAATAAATCAAGAGAAACAATTACTAATGTTTACAACTAGCTCACTGAATCTATTATTTGTTAAACAAGGGAAAGCAACATTGTATTGAGTTGTAGACCATGAAAGAATTTCCAGTAGAAAATTTACAATACACTAATTTTCTTGAATGTCTATTGTATCTATGCAACATTATAAAGGAAATAATATAGATATACAATAAAAGAGGTTAGCATTATCTGTTGTAAATAGAAAGAGATAAAATGGAATATTTTGAATACATAACATCCTAGTAAATAATTTTTTAGAAGTAATCTATTAGAGAAGTTAAAAAAGGGGTTGTGGAATCAATGTCAAATGCAATGGATAGAATAGGATATGTTTTTGGTAGAGAACAACATATGAGAATTTGTGTCTATTTATATAAGCAGAGAGAAATATATGAATATGGAAGGAAAAAAAACTAAAACCATGGTCTCTCTCCTCCCTACCATATTCGCATCAGGAAACCTTGTGGGATTTAGCCAAACCCATGAGAAATTAACGTAGGTGAGGTCCATGGAAAACCATATAGCACACAATAATAAATTTGGGCAGAGATTAGTTTTTTCAAATAAGAAGCCACATTGAATGGCTAAGATGTACATGTGGAGATGTGTTTGTCAAAAATGGGCACATATAACAACCAATAACCAGAAAGACAAAAAATCCATTGTCATGTGCTTCTAGGGATAAAAAATTTGATGCAATCAACAAATTATTTTTCCTCTCAAAAGTAAACGACAACTGTGTGGGATTACCCTCCATAATCACATAGACCACAATCTACAATGGCTATAAAATGAGAAATTTTAAATGGGATTTTTTTCTAGGAAAACAATCATACATTTGAACTTAAAAAAGATATTATAGTCTACCTATTGTATTGTTGTATGTGTGTATAGTTATCTTTTCAACTTTTGTAAGAGATTATTTGCATAGAGTTGTTTATGAAGATGACAATTTTCCCTAAAGTCATAAAAAAATCTATATTATGCGAGTTTAAATGTATCTATATAAAAAATACAATTGCAATCTAATGAAGCATATAGTAAAAAGGGTCATCAAATTGACAATCCAATGGTTACAACCTTTAGCACTTGTACAAACAACGCTATGCAGTTTCATGCAAGGAGCTTCAAATAGATAAGGGGAAAAAAATATCATGAAACATATTCATACAAGATTCAAGCTACATTCTTTGGTAGAACATATTGAAGAAAAATGGAAAAATTGTACAAGAGGTCTAAGAATAACACTTATTTTCCAAAAAATATTATAGAGAAAAAGGGAAATCATATTGAATCTCAAGAAACATAGATAGATACATATATGCATATATATGTATTAAATTACCTATTGGATATTTAATAATGTAGTAGCAATTTATATATACATATGTATATCTAAATAGATGTATACACTATCTTTATTCCTATTTATGTTGAATTTGATTTTAAAAGAGTTTAAAATAGCATATATAAGTACTATTTATCTTTTGAGAAAATTGCTACAATACAACCATAGCATTCAATGATATAGTTGTTGGATGTTGTGGTTGTGTTTCTGATATGTGGTTATCATCGATGTCAACACTATTACCATTAATGTCTTTAAGAGTGTATATGTCGAGGATATTGAGAAAATTGTAGTAACATATGTTGCAGGTTGTTTGTGAAGCAGTGAAGATCAGTATGGTGTAAAGTTTAGTATGTTTACGGTGAGTAGATGTGTATTAAATGGCCTGTTGACAATCCTATCTAGTGTATTCTTCAAAATTTTTAGAGGTGCATATGAATATTTGAGCAAGTTATGAGTTTTTGTGTTTTGACAATTATTCTACCACTGTATCCGGTGTTCATAGAAGGAGATAATGTGATTTTTCTAATCTAAGTTGTTGTTTATGCTCTTGTTATGTTTGCGGATGTTTCTAGATAATGTTTTATATTTTTTGCACATCCACATTGATCATTATGCTTGTGATCCATTATATTCTCTTGTGTCTTCATGTTTTTCATTTTCATGGCTGACAGGGTGATTGTAGGTTGTTGTGGATCTTCATGGAATTATTTTTGAAGGTGTTTTGTCCTCGAAGATATTTTTTTGGGTCTTTACTATGTTTTGGCTGACCATGGTGTATTTGCATTAATAATCTTTATTATTTTGGGCCGACATTTTGTATTCATCTTATTATTTTTTTGAAGCTGACATGAAGTGATGTAATTTCTTGTTGTGGATATATATAAGTGATTGTGTCTTCATTTGAAAGTGTGCAAGTGTGAATTGTGCTAGTTCTATGTGCAAATAAGGTTCAGATCATTCGAAGGCAGAGCAACATGAGAAGAGGAGTGAAGAAGAGTGAAGAAATGTTTGTGTACTTAATCAAAACTATAATCAGGCATTAACAAATGCTATTTTATTAGTTCAATTCTTCAGATGGATTTAATTTGAATTTTTTTGTAAGATAGTGAGTCTTCCTTTGTATTTCAGCAGCGAGCTCTAGGCAGTGTGCCTAAATGCATTTGCATTCCCCATTTGTTCTTCTTATACTTCTAACAGGTTATAAAGTTTTGGACTGACCATCATCGTGGTTTTTTCCTTAATAGGGTTTCCACGTAAAAAATCTTGGTGTTATGTTTGTTAATGATGTGTTGTTAATTCATGCTTTCATGGTTATTAATCAGATCTGAGAATAAGGGTTAATAAGGTTAATAAGTTGTAAATTATGTGACAACTTATTCACCCCCCCTCTTAGTTGTTTGTCATTGTGTTTCCAAATATTGGTATCAGAGCAGGTTTCTTGGAAGAAGTTTAATAGCTTGAGGTGATCTGGGATGATGACATCTAAGAAGGATAGTTTGAGATTTGATGAAAAAAGTTATTCTCTATGGAAGACTCGAATGAAGTGTCATCTCATATGCATTGGTGAATCCTACTAGAACATTAGAAGTAATAGGTATGTTATTCCTAAGAATGGTCCTACTACTACTGTTGAGATTAGGGATGATTAATATTATATCAGGGCAAAAGAAGAACTGTTGAGTGCTTTGATTGACTCTAAGATGACAAATGTTATGGATTTGAAGACTGCTTATGAGAAATGGAAAAATTTGGAAACCTTGTAGGAAAGTGATGCTAATGTGAAGATTTCTAAGATACAAAGTCTGAAAAAGAAATAAGAAATATTGAAAATGAGTGATGATGAGAAAATTGCTACTTTCATGCAAAGGTTGAATGAGCTTGTGTTTGGTATCAAATGTGCTCGTGGACAGTGAGAAGAATAAGAGATTGGTTCTAAAGTGCTTAGAGCCTTTCCTGTTGCAAGCAAAGTCAAAGCTACAACCTCTGATCATCTCTAAACTTTGACTAATGTAACCAGATATATGTTGATTGTTAAAATTATAAATTTTGAGTGGAGTGAATTTGGTGATGCCCTTCCTAATATATAATCTACATTCAAAGCTACTCCTTTCAGGAGAGACAAGCATATATGATCTCGATGAAATTTCTCTTAGAATGGTATTCAAGTATGAAGAATAAATGAGACAAATTGAAGAAGAAGAAGAAAGAGAATTGAATGAGCTTGAAGCACTAATTATCAAAAGGGAAGCTAGAGGAGAAGTTAAATATAAAGGGAAGTTTCCTATCATTTTTTTTTCTTGCAATAAGATAGGTAATTTTGCATCAAGGTGTTGAGGAAGAGTTCCTAAGACAAGACATAACAAGCCTAGATTTCAAAAGAAGTGTTATTATGTTGCTGATGAAGATGTGAAAGATGATGAATCCAAGGAAAATTTTAGTGGTGAATATTCGCGAATTGGAAAATAACAAAAATCGAAAGCTCCAAAAATGGTGAATGGTATAAGCTAAAATGAAGATTGAATCGCCAGGTTTTTACAAACAAATAATTTTGTCTTGATTAATTCGTGATGTAAATGATGTGTCATTGGCACAAATTCACAAGTAGTTTATGTAGTAAAATTTAAAAATATTAATAATATTCACCAATGATATTGTATAATTCCAGAGAATCAAGAAGGGAATCTACTATATTCGCACCAAGCTCCTGAAAAGATGTCTAATCAAATCTATGTTTGATCTCCACCATTCACTATTTCCAATAGTTCATGACATATGTCATCATCATTATATAAACCCCGACATCCCTAAGTGTCCTACCGATGATGTTCACTCATGCTGATAAGGCTTCCATACTCCATCTGGTTTCCACCAAGGCACAGGTACACAACTTGTGTAATTTCGAAGAATCATGAAGGGAATCTACAATATTCATGCCAAGATCTTTGAAAGACATGCCAATAGTTCATGACATACATCATCATTGTTGTATCGATGAGACATCCCTAGTTTTCCCACTGATGATGTTTACTCATGCCAATATTCACTCACGAAATGAACTTGTATGGACTGACTATCCTATCTAACTATCGATCGATCGATGGGGCAGTGATTCATTGAGATTCTGATAAGCCAGATAGATATATAGGGCACTCTCACTAGCCTTTATCTATCATTGTGTTTTCCATCAAAATTAATTTTTTCTTTTCCAACAATCTTTGCACCAGAATCATCTCTAAACATGACTAATCCTCCATCATACTTTTTAGGTTTAGTAAACTTAATTTTGTCTCTTGTCAAATTATTTGAGCAACCACTATCAATTACCCAATAGTATTTGTCTTGTTTAGCATGAAAGTTATAAAATAGAGTACTTTCCATATATTCCTTCTTGTTATACAAACCACATTCCCTTGCACATCTTCCATGGTTGGAAAACAAAAATTTATTCTCTAGGGCTAGAAACGTGCATTCATCTTTATCACTCTCAATATCATATTCATCATTAGAAACTCCAACATCTTCTCTAACATAGTACAATTTCTTGAAATATTTATCTTTATTGTCTTTTCTCTTCTTGTGTATGTCTCCATTTGGACATCTTGAAGCATAGTGACCACATTTCCACAACTGAATCATTTAAAAGGTAACATAACTTTGTACTTGTCAATACCTATCTTCAATTTCATTTTAAAATTTTCTTCAGACTCCTTTGAACCTTTACTATCTAGATCATCTTTTGACTTTGTGGCTTTGATGGATAATTCTAATTTTCCCTTTTCTTTTCAAAATTTACTCAATTCAGATGTAGTCAAGGTGCCAAATAGCTATTCTTTAGTGAATTTCTTTGGATCATAAAATTCTTCAATGGCTGAGACCTTGTCACTATAGCTCTCAATTACGGTCATCAAAATATTGTCCTTTGCATCTTCATATGTCAAAATACCTCCTTGATTTTTGAATTCATTTACTGCAATGTAAACCCTTTGAAAGTATCTTTCAATGTCCTCACCCTCTTCTATTTTCAATTTCTCATATCTTCGCTTAGCTATTAACTTATTTTATAATTTGACTCTATCATTTCCTTCATAGATATATTTCAAATTTTCCCAAACTTCATTAGAAATGACTAATGAAATAAATTTTGTTAGCTAAGTCTTAGATAAAGAACTATAGATTGCATACCCTCCTTTTTAATTTTATTCATAGGAAAAAATCTCATCTACAAAAGAATGGCCAGTTGTTGGCTCAACATATTTTGTCTCAATAGCTTTCCATGTCTTATAGCCAAGAGAGATCAGGTAAACTCTCATCTTCAATTTCTAGAAGCTATAGTCAGATCCATCAAACATAGGGATTAATCACTTTGTGCACCATCAGATCTACCTCAAGAAGTTAAGCTCTTATTTGAGGAACCAAATCTCTAATACCAATTGTTGAAATGAACAAGGAAACTAAGAGGGTGGGTGAATAAGTTTTATATAATCAAATTCACCATATATCTTAATCAATTCCACTTTCACTTTAATCTATTATTAAGTACATGAGTATGAAGTGCATATAATATAAAAAAACACAAGAAACACTAGATTTATTTTCAAAACTCAATAAAGGAAAAACCACAGTGAGGATTAACTCACAGTATAAGATTAATTACAAAACCATTTACAAAGAGGCTCACTACCAAAGGGCTCACTGCCTAGGATAGGACTCACGATCCAAATGAGAGGCTCACTACCTATAAATATAGAAATATGTAAACAAGGATGTTACACATAGAAAATGTGGATGCTAAAATCTGAAAATGGTTGTTAAACTCACAAACCAACATGACAAAATAAATATCTTTATGAAATATTGCATTTAGTTAAACATGCTAAATAAGACATTGAACAACAAGGAAAACTAAATAAAGCATATAAAACATGAATGCAAACTTATTCCATAGTGGATTTGTGCTATACTTTGCATAGAAGGCAACCCTTTCCCAACCCTGATAAGCAAGATGAGATGATAAAATGCTATGATGAAGAGAAAAATTAGTTCTCACATATAGAGAGTAACTTTGCATAAAATGTGTTGTTCTCAGATTGTGTTGTGTTTGTGTTGTTGAAAAGCCTTTCTTTTATAGATTCAAGGTTGGAAGAGTGAGAGATTTTGATGAATGTGGGATCATTCATAAGCCAATGAAAAGATGTCACTTGTCAAGATTTGAGAGGATGAGGAATGTGCAAGTTTTGGCCAATGTGCCCATTTAAAATTTGAAAATGGCATTGAATGCATATGGTTGAGGGATTTGGGGGGATTTTTTTTTATCAAAAAAATCAAACAGGGAAGTTAATGAGGGCATATTCTTTAGGAATATGCCTTGTGAGGAAAATAGGGGTTTTAATAAATAAAATTAAATGATTTATTGTCCAAGTGGATGGGACATGGGTTGGGCATAGCATTAATCAGAGATTTGACTAATTAAGCTAGTGATTAGGTGGTGTGACATTTGATTTGCATTTTTGATTTATATTAATGAAATGAGAGTAAAATAAATATTAGTCTTTTAATTAAATACGAGTGATTTAATTAAATCCAGAGACTTTAGGAAGTTAATTAATTAATTTGATTAAATTAATTTAATAAGAAAATGATCAACTATTGTGTTAATCACTAATGTTGATTTTGTATGCCTACATTTGGCCCCTCTTTGAAGAAATGTACATGTTGCATTGGTTCAAAGAATGATGCTACCGATATCGAAATTAATTTTTGTTTTAATTTTTTCAGATGCCCCAGTGAAAAGAAGTACGTTAGTACATTGCCCCCTCGAGAGATGGAGCGAAAATATTTGATTTTAGGCCGATCTCGTGATAAAGAGGTTCAAAATAAATGTATGGATGGTTAGACTATATGATCTATATGATAATGATGATGTAAATGAGATTTTTTGAAGATGCTTAGAATAAAAAATTGATATTATCCTAATTAACTTAAATGATTATGCAATGCATGTGAGATAGATGAGATTGATGATGTTGTCCTATGATGATATGACTTGATTATGGAGGATGGAAGATGTATTTTGTAAGAGATTTTAAGCTGATGTTGAATCACCTGGTACTACTAACATTGATTCTTCCGTCATAATGTGCTATCGATATCCTGCTTGAAGAAGCTACCTTACCAAGATACATGCACTTGAAAGAAACTTTTCAGATCCCTAATTTGCTTTGCTGATACTAGAGTTAACTTTTTCTTTGTGTGCACATCGCGATAGAGTGTCTTCTAAATCCTTATGATGAAGGGTTTTTGCCAACACATGGTCAATGTGAGAATTGGTTATCATGCGTGTAGGCATGGATGAAGTATGTTTAGGTATAAAAGATGGATTGGTCAGCAGTTTGGAACCTTTGACTCTCCAAACTTGGGAAGATGAGGAATATTGGGTGGACATGAAAGTGTGCTTGGAATTAAAACCATCATCTTGATATGCTTTGTACGTCGCTTGAGAAGCCTGCTTTTCGCTTTGTTGACATATTTGACAAATACATTTCAATTTTTTATTTCTCCCCATAGTTTCTTTGACTAATGGAGTTTGATAGGGATAGTCTTTCTTTGTAATCTTTGGTATTCATACGTATTTGATTTGTCCTTCATGTTTCGCTACTTCTTTTTCTTTGATATCATTTTTTGTTCGTTGATTCAATTTTATCTTTTGATGTTGGTCCCAATTCATGGATGGGGTGATGAGTGGATGAAGATTCATGACATGGTAGGTTGTAGTATTCACATTGATTCCATCGCAAGGATTCTTTGTGCTCCCTATGTTGATATTTTCTTGAGATGAAGTTGCCCCCAGTTTTGTGTAAATATTACTCATATGTTGAGATCCCTTGATTTTCAAATAACCAAGGCCTTGATGCTTAGGATTGCCTATAATTTTCACTGGTTCTAGGAAACCTTATTCATGTAGGCCTAATCCTCTACCTTGATAATTCATGTACTTAATTTTTTAATCTGCAATAGGATACTATTTACCTTGGAAACAAGGTGCTAATGGGTATGTGTAGGATCATGATGGGCCAAAAAGTGGCAATATGTAACCCATATGATGGCCCATGTGGCTGATGACATTTTTTTTACCCAAAATTAATGAAATGAAAAAGGTTTTTAGAGGAGATTCTCAGCTTTCCACCAATATAAATTATGCTTTACTTTGAATTTAATAAATTATTATTATTAATTTTCTATTAAAATTATGAACAAAGTCTTAATTGATAGGCTGATTGAAAAAAATCTATAACTTTCAAATGGTATCATATTTTTTGAATCTAAAACATGCTTCACATTCTATGCTTCACATACTATAGGATTAAAAAAAAAATGAATTTCATGAATTTTTTACCAAATTAAGGTGGTTAGAAACACGAGCTTTTATATTTTTTAAAATTTGTAATAAAAAATTCATAATTAATTATTTACTTGGAAAAAAAATTATAAAAAAGTGTGCATCACATCGGGACATGAGTCCTCTACATATATCTAAAATCTTATAAAAAATTATTATCATTTTATTGTGATTAGGGTGTTAGACAGACACGTACTTCTTATTTTTACCTTGAAATTTAAATACTACTGCATTGAAATTTCAAATTTTAACCAAATAGATTTTAAAAAAAAAATAAAGGTCTAGTAGTTTAGAAACTACATTCAATTTTCTACAGATTCTATTTTTATATTTTTTTGAAATAATATAGATAACTTATTCAAATTTTCACATCAAGTTGTCTAACTCTTATTTTCTATCTCTTTATTGCCACTTAAGGGCCTATTTTTTCCATGATGATCCTGCACATACCCTAATCCTTCTTTGCTCTATGGTGGATCTTCAAAAGTTATAGCTTCTTTATTGATGAGGTACCTTGCCCTATGAAAGGTGAGTGATCCAACTTTATAGGTGATAGGATCCTCTATATGTCGAATGAATACCTGATTGATATATTTGGCTTGATCTTGTGAGATATCAGATTGTAATGCTTCTTCAAGAAGTGTTGATACTTCATTGTCCTCATAAAAATCTTCCTCATGATTCATTTCAAGGGATGTTTCTAATTCATGACTTTTGTAGAAACCTTCTTCAGGACCTATCTTTGATAGGTCTCCATATGATATTTCTAGTTTGCAAATATTTTATAAACCTTCTGATATGTTTCCAAATGATGTCTTTGATTCACAAATTTTGTAGAAACCTTCTTTGTGATCCACCTTTGGTATGTCTCTATAACTTTTTGTACTTTGATCATGTGTACAAATGTTAAGAGTAGGAGAATCCTCTTCCTTGGTAATGATATGAAGAGTATGAGACTCTTGTTTTGAATGAATATCATCTACATGTCCATCTAAAGAAAGCATCTCACGGGTAGATGGAGGGGTATGTGCTATATGGATGTGATCCTTATTTGCAACATCTTGTATAGATAGGAGAGTTTCCATTACCTCATTGTAGTATCTTGGATATAGATATTATTGATCTTGGTTAATGTCAGAATTGCTTTCAACATGATTTGGATCAAGTTCTTGACATGGGTCACTTTCAAATGTTGGATTATCTACAAGGGATTCTTGGGCATTGTTATTAGGGAGGATTCCTTCACTATCCACAATCATGAGTTCAAGGGATGTCAGTATGTCTTGGGAAGGACCATTTGTAAACCTTGGTGATAGTTGTTGATCATGCTTTGGAATAAATTCTTGATATATATCCTCTAACTCATTAGGTGATGTAGATACATTGTCAACACGATCATTGGTGGATGGATCTTGGTTTATGTCAATATGATCAAATAACATCAACACTCCTTGAAATAGATCTTTGTAGGAGGGGTCTTGATGACAACTAAAAAATGGCTCTTGATGTATGTTGATTTTATCATTAGATGAGGTGGAAACATATTCAAGGTGTTCATCGATGGATAGATCTTGATTACTATTTTTGACAATTTTGGTCGAGAGATTGTCAATGTTTTCAACCATAGGACCAAATGATGTTAACGTTTCTTGTATTGAATCATTGTTGGGCATCCTTGGTGAGAGATGTTGATCATGCTTTGGAATAAGTTCTTGAGATATGTCCTCTAACTCATTAGGTTATGTAGAGACATTTTCAACATGATCATTGGTCAGAGGATTTTGATCATCAATTTCAATGATTGTGGTGCGAATATGTTGCAAGCTCTATTGTGGGAGTAAGGCCTACGTTTGCTGCTAAGCCAACAATGCTTGTTTTTGTTCCAACAAATCTTTTTGTTGGGATTGTTGTTGTGCTACTTGTTGATGGATTTCTTGAAATAGTGCCTAGAATTGTGCTTGCGCCTATAGAGCCTGGTGTTGGGCTTGAGCTTGATCCTGTGCTTGTTGCTTTTGGAGTGCCTTTTAGCAAACAGCTTGTTGAGTGGCTTGCAACACGATAGAGAATGAAATTTTCATGTTGTGTTTTGGCGATGGTGGTGGTGGATTGGGAATGGCATTGATTGTTGGGGTTTCTTGAATGGTTACCATTGGTTGTTTTGATATCGATGGAAAAATGGGAGCATTTGATATAATGCTTTGATTGATGAAGGGGGTGTTGTTTAGATTCATTTGATTGACAGTTGGTAAAGGGGGAAGGCTCTTGCCTTGATTCTTTGGTTGATAGATTTTTAAGTTTTAACTTTGATTTAAATCTACCAAAGGGAAAGGTGTTCTAAAATTTAGATTCGGAAAAATCACATTTGTTGTACCATTGAGGTTTGTAGGGGATAATGATCCCTAGTATGGATTGTACAAATGCAAGTTTTGAGAATCAATTGGCATTTTAAGGCTTGGATAGTTTGGTTGAATTGGATTACTCATGATGTATGAGTCGAGTTTAAAATCCATGGTTTTCTTGTGTTTTGACCTTGCTTCGAAAATGAACCTCTAAGGTGTTTAGGACCAATGATGAGATGAGGGATGGAAGGGGTGAATGATGTGGGTGTTTAAACTTTTAAGGAACTTTGGATCAATGCTAGACTTTAGGACTTGATTTGATCTGATTATGAGGATAGTTTGACTAGGTGTGTTTAGCTAAACAAGATGATGGTGAACTTGTAAACCTTAGGAAGTTGTGTTATCCTAGGGAAAAATCACATAAGAGAATGAATTGGCTAAGTGCGTTGAGCCAATCAAAGTGATCATGAGCTAGTAGACGTCAGGAAGTTGTGTTATCCTAGAGGAATTTTTTTTCAAGAGGGTTGATAATTTGAATAAGTATGTTAGGTCAAACAAGGTGATGTAAATTTTTCCTAAAAGTCTAGCATAAGTGATGTTTTCAAATTTTCCAAAATTTTGTTAATGAGATGATGTTTGATTTATGTTGAGGGATGGATGAAGTGTTTAACTTGATTGTAGATGAACCTAAGAGGATTTGTTTACAAGAGCAATTTTTTGAAGAGCATGCTTTTCCATAAGAGTAACTCAAACCAAAATAACAATGTTTGCATGGAAAACCATAAGACAGAAGTTTACAGGCACATGTGTGGTTCAATTGTCTGTTATCCTACTTAGATTTGGTTCCTTTTACCACGAAACACTTTCTTGATTATGTTTCAAACTATATGTGTAATGTCCCACTTTCTTTTCATCCCACAAGGTCCATTATGTGGAAATCAAGGAAATTAGGACAAAAGTTTCCTAGGTTTAACCTTGGTCAAAAAAATGATGATAATATCTAAGCACTTAGAAAACTCTAAGGATATGATCCCTAGGGAAAGCAAGAGTACTCAAATTCGTCAAGAATATTTGTTTCCTCCAAGGGGTTTGAAATTTGAAGCTCTTTGTGAATGTTTTTTTTTCAATTGTTTTGAGGACCAAGCAATGCATTTTTCATTTCAAAGCACATGTACAACTCTAGGATGAAGAGATAATATTTTTTTGGGTTCCCACTTGGACAAATCCAACTATGCATATTTTGTGTGGATGAGTAGATGCTCAACCACAATAGCTCCCCTCTATGACACACACTTCTCAGATCAACCAAGCATCAGTACCCATGAATCGCCCATGGTATACTTTCTATCTCTACAACAAAAACTGATGTATAACGTGGGGCGGCTTCAAAGCAAATGAACTTTTGCACCAACAAAATAGATAAGAATTTGGCCTTCTAAACAAGGGGTTTTAGTTCAGACTTTCTGATCCGGTGGATATTTTCAGTGAAAATTGAAGTGTCTCATTTCTCTCCAGAATCAGCACCATCAAAAAGAGCTTGACGTCTTGTTTCCAATGCAACTCAAACGGAGTGAAAAGGAGTCTGTTTGTGCAAGTTATGGCCAGTCAAACCTTGGGTCAAACTGGGATCAGAGGGCGTCCAGGAAGCAAAAAAATGTCGTCAAAAGTTTTCGAAGTTGGCGTCATCGTGAAGAGCTCATTGAGACGATTCCGGCAACGTTTGTTTCGTCGAAATCTGACATCGTATACTCAACTTATCAGTGGTCAAAGTTTGCAGTTGACCTTTGAGGAGGACCGTACGGATGCTGACGTCAGCATTCCATACTATACGGATGGTGAAGTGGATGAATCAGAATTTTCCATGTGGCATCCATGTCGGTAATGTACGGATCCAATCAGAGGCTGACACGTGGCAGTCCGTATGCCATGTCATCAACAGTCAGTGGCGACGTCAGCACCCGGTGGTAGCCACATCAGCAGCTTAGTCAGTACCATCAGCGAATCATGCTCTGCCACGTGGCACCTCCTCGGCATGCCACGTGGCTTCCCTCTTGCGTCGGTGGATGGTTAAGTTGTTGAATTTGTTAAAAGATTTGTTTGGAGGTTTCGAACCCCCGACCTTCATGCTAGTACGCCCAAGCTCAACCACTAAGCCCGGCAGCCTATGTTTACTATATTTGGCATCGAGTTTTGTTTTTTTACATTAATTTTGGAGTTTGTTTTTAAAATTGCAACCGTTGGCAGTTGAACCCGGAACCACCGCGTCTCCAAAAGGAAAGCCCACCAACAAGCCATGCGACGGGTTTGGAATTTGATAGGCTTCGGTCGGTTTTGTTAATTTGTTTGAAACCGAATGTTTTTTTTTATTTAAAAACAAACAACCTTTTATTGAAAAATAATCTCCCAAATTTGTAAAGCCCGATTCAAGAATATAAGGGCTAAAATATTATTAAATATTATATGGGAGATTCGGTTGTTTAATAGGGATTTATATGTAAAAATGGAGATAAGGGGAATATTGTAAAATCTTTTGGTTAAGGGCCAAATTGGGTGAAATTTTTGTATTTAAAGGGGAGTGTGAGGTGAGAGTGGAGATTAAGTTTTTTTTTCAGGTGATGAAGTCTTGAAGCTGAGGTGACGAAAGAGAGGTCTTGTGGAGATTATTTTTGAGTCATTCTTGCACGTTAGAGCGTCGTTACGCTGCCGAAGTGCTTGAAGAATGGTTTTGGTGCAATTGTAATTGATTTGGAGATTAATCGGATCGGTCACACTATTGGAGCAAACCCGGAGACGTAGTCACGTTTGTGACGAACTCCGTAATCAAACACTGTTTGCATTTCTCTTCTTCTCTCTCACCTTCTCTCAGTTTGTTAATTCCTTCATTTTGTTATTTCCTTGAGTTAATTTTGATTTAATTAACTTGGAATAATCATTGTAAAAGTTAAGCATTCAATCTGCAATTTAGTCTAGATCCTATACAGATCAAGTGGTATTAGAGCTCAGTTGACTATTATTGTAGTTGTTTTCTTGAATGCTAACGAGATCCAGGATTCAGAAGGGTGAAGGCAAGCTTGAAGACTTTAATCCTGAGATCAGGAAGCGAAGAAGTTTTCTGAAGATGTCTGTGTTTGGAATGGAGGTTCCTGATGAGATCAGTGAGCAGGAATTTCGAAGAGCATTCCTTGAGATGAAGGCTAAGGTGGACATTCTTTTCCAAGAAAGACAAGAATGGAAGGAACATGAAGGAGGTTCGTCGGAGGAAGATGTTCGTGAAGACAAGAAAGGGAAACAACATGGAGATGGTGACAAGCAACCAGATCCACCCTCTTCTTCTTCTCCTCCCTCTTCTCCTTCTTCTCCATCTTCTCCTCATTCTATTTCTTCTAATCCTTTCAAGAGTGGGTATAAGCCTAAAATTAAATTGGATGTAAAATTTGATTTACCAAAGTATTGTGGTGAACTTAATGCTGAAAAATTGGATGATTGGATTTAGCAAGTAGAAGTCTACTATAGAGTCCAGAACCTATTAGATGATGTTCATAGGATCCAATTAGCTACTCTTCGATTAGGAGGTACAGCCTTAACCTGGTGGGAGAGTAAGTCTAAGGCAGAAGTTTCGAAACATGGTAGAGTCAGTTTAACTTGGGCAGAGTTTGTTAATGCTCTTAAGAAGCAGTTTTATCCCCTAGGACATATGCAACAGTTAATGATGGACTGGCAAATGTTTAGGCAAGGGAAAGGTCAAACTGTCCAAGAGTACGCCCATGAATTCAGGAAAAAGGCTATTGCATTAAATGTACCTTTGTACACCCAGGATACTTTGTTAAAGTACATAGGAGGTCTTCATTCATATCTTAGACATTCCATTTTGGTATTGAACCCTTGTAATTTGGATGAAGTGTCTGTTCAAGCTACACACTTAGAGACAAGGGGTAAAGGTTCCTTTATTTATAATGATAACTCTGTAAAGAAATCTTCTAAAGTTGCAGAGACAGGGAAAGGAAAGAAGGAAGCTACAGTTAAGAAGGATGACAAACTTGCTTGCTCTCATTGTGACAGGAAGGGTCATGATGAAGATCATTGTTGGAAGTTGCATCCCGAATTGAAGCCTAAGTGGGCTCAAAGACAGAATCAGAAACAGAAGGGTAAGGAGAAATCCACAAATGTTGTTATGGATCTAGGTTTCGATTTAGATGATGAAACTAAGATAACAGCTATGGGTATGAAAGGTAAAGCTCCTACTTTCAGTGTTCCCTTTGATAGTTGTGCTTCTACTTCTAAAGTTAATGATTTCTCTGAAGATAAGAAAAGGAATGAGCTATTTCATTTAAGGGTTGTTGCTAAGAATAGTAAAATCAATGCACTCATAGATAGTGGTTCTCAAGTTAATCTGATTTGAGAAAGTGTTGTAAAGAGCTTGGGATTAAAAACTACATTGCATAAGAAACCTTATCCACTAGGCTGGATTTGTGAAAATGATAAGCTGCAAGTAAAAAGACAATGCACTTTGAGATTCACAATCACTAGTAAATTTGTGGATGAAGTACAGTTTGATGTAGTTCCATTGGATATCTGTGGGATAGTGCTTGGTAGCCCTTACTTATATGATAGGAAAGCTATATTCTACAGGGAACAGAATCATTATCACTTGTTTAAAGATGGCATTCAGTATATTGTACATTCTCACAAGATTAAGACTGATCGTTCTTTTGCAAACACAGGGCAGTTAAAGAGGGTAATTAATGCAAGTAAAGGATTAACTCTTATGTCTGTCGGTACAGGTGGTTCTAAACTTGAACTTGGAGTAGCTAACCAGGGTCAGATGTTGCAGGATGCAATTACAGTACAGCAGGAGAAAATGATGATTGAAAGCATTGATGGTTCCTTGGGTAAAAATGTTCTTGTTGTGAAGGATCGAATTGTTGTTGATTTATTCTCTTTCATTTTTGCATTATTGTTCAGCTTGATGCTAGTCAATTTTTGTTGGTTAGTGGCTAAGACATTTGATGTAGATGCTTATGGAAGTGATAGAATAATGTTTATGATCAACAATGTTGTTACAGTCTTCATTGTGCTTGTGAGTCAGGTATTCAGATGTACAGAAGATACAGGACAAGTGGGGAGGCCAAGTCCTCACTTAATGTCAGAATAAATGCCACTTTTGGAGGTCCAAAAGGTCTTCAGTGGGGAGGCCTGATCCGGTGGATATTTTTCAATGAAAATTGAAGTGTCTCATTTCTCTCCAGAATTAGCACCATCAGAAAGAGCTTGACGTCCTATTTCTAATGCAACTCGAATGGAGTGAAAAGGAGTTCATTTGTGCAAGTTATGGCCAGTCAAACCTTGGGTCAAACTGGGATCAGAGGGTGTCCAGGAAGCAAAAAAAATGTCCTCAAAAGTTTTTGAAGTTGGCGTCATCGCGAAGAGCTCGTTGAGACGATTCTGGCAACGTTTGTTTCGTCGAAATCTGACATTGTATACTCAACTTATCAGTGGTCAAAGTTTGCAGTTGACCTTTGAGGAGGAACGTACGGATGCTGACATCAGCATTTCGTACTATACGGACGGTGAAGTGGATGAATCAGAACTTTCCATGTGGCATCCATGTCGGTAATGTACGGATCCAATCAGAGGCTGACACGTCGCAATCCATATGCCACGTCATCAACAGTCAGTGGCCACGTCAGCACCCGGTGGCAGCCACATCAGCAGCTTAGTCAGCACCGTCAGCGAATCATGCTCTAACACGTGGCACCTCCTCGGCATGCCACGTGGCTTCCCTCTTGCGTCGGTGGATGGTTAAGTTGTTGAATTTGTTAAAAGATTTGTTTGGAGGTTTCGAACCCCCGAACTTCATGCTAGTATGCCCGAGCTCCACCACTAAGCCCGGTAGCCTGTGTTTACTATATTTGGCATCAAGTTTTGTTTTTTTACATTAATTTTGGAGTTTGTTTTTAAAATTGCAACCGTTGGCAGTTGAACCCGGAACCACCGCGTCTCCAAAAGGCAAGCCCACCAACAAGCCATGCGACGGGATTGGAATTTGATAGGCTTTGGTCAGTTTTGTTAATTTGTTTGAAACCGAATGTTTTTTTTTATTTAAAAACAAACAACCTTTTATTGAAAAATAATCTCCCAAATTTGTAAAGCCCGATTCAAGAATATAAGGGCTAAAATATTATTAAAGATTATATGGGAGATTAGGTTGTTTAATAGGGATTTATATGTAAAAATGGAGATAAGGGGAATATTGTAAAATCTTTTGGTTAAGGGCCAAATTGGGTGAAACTTTTGTATTTAAAGGGGAGTGTGAGGTGAGAGTGGAGATTAAGTTTTTTTTTCAGGTGATGAAGTCTTGAAGCTGAGGTGACGAAAGAGAGGTCTTGTGGAGATTATTTTTGAGTCATTCTTGCACGTTAGAGCGTCGTTACGCTGCCGAAGTGCTTGAAGAATGGTTTTGGTGCAATTGTAATTGATTTGGAGATTAATCGGATCGGTCACACTATTGGAGCAGACCCGGAGACGTAGTCACGTTTGTGACGAACTCCGTAATCAAACGCTGTTTGCATTTCTCTTCTTCTCTCTCACCTTCTCTCAGTTTGTTAATTCCTTCATTTTGTTATTTCCTTGAGTTAATTTTGATTTAATTAACTTGGAATAATCATTGTAAAAGTTAAGCATTCAATCTGCAATTTAGTCTAGATCCTATACAGATCAAGTGGTATTAGAGCTCAGTTGACTATTATTGTAGTTGTTTTCTTGAATGCTAACGAGATCCAGGATTCAGAAGGGTGAAGGCAAGCTTGAAGACTTTAATCCTGAGATCAGGAAGCGAAGAAGTTTTCTGAAGATGTCTGTGTTTGGAATGGAGGTTCCTGATGAGATCAGTGAGCAGGAATTTCGAAGAGCATTCCTTGAGATGAAGGCTAAGGTGGACATTCTGTTCCAAGAAAGACAAGAACGGAAGGAACATGAAGGAGGTTCGTCGGAGGAAGATGTTCGTGAAGACAAGAAAGGGAAACAACATGGAGATGGTGACAAGCAACCAGATCCACCCTCTTCTTCTTCTCCTCCCTCTTCTCCTTCTTCTCCATCTTCTCCTCATTCTATTTCTTCTAATCCTTTCAAGAGTGGGTATAAGCCTAAAATTAAATTGGATGTAAAATCTGATTTACCAAAGTATTGTGGTGAACTTAATGCTGAAAAATTGGATGATTGGATTCAGCAAGTAGAAGTCTACTGTAGAGTCCAGAACCTATTAGATGATGTTGATAGGATCCAATTAGCTACTCTTTGGTTAGGAGGTATGGCCTTAACCTGGTGGGAGAGTAAGTCTAAGGCAGAAGTTTCACAACATGGTAGAGTCAGTTTAACTTGGGCAGAGTTTGTTAATGCTCTTAAGAAGCAGTTTTATCCCCTAGGACATATGCAACAGTTAATGATGGACTGGCAAATGTTTAGGCAAGGGAAAGGTCAAACTGTCCAAGAGTACGCCCATGAATTCAGGAAAAAGGCTATTGCATTAAATGTACCTTTGTACACCCAGGATACTTTGTTAAAGTACATAGGAGGTCTTCATTCATATCTTAGACATTCCATTTTGGTATTGAACCCTTGTAATTTGGATGAAGTGTCTGTTCAAGCTACACACTTAGAGACAAGGGGTAAAGGTTCCTTTATTGATAATGATAACTCTGTAAAGAAATCTTCTAAAGTTGCAGAGACAGGGAAAGGAAAGAAGGAAGCTACAGTTAAGAAGGATGACAAACTTGCTTGCTCTCATTGTGACAGGAAGGGTCATGATGAAGATCATTGTTGGAAGTTGCATCCCGAATTGAAGCCTAAGTGGGCTCAAAGACAGAATCAGAAACAGAAGGGTAAGGAGAAATCCACAAATGTTGTTATGGATCTTGGTTCTGATTCAGATGATGAAACTAAGATAACAGCTATGGGTATGAAAGCTAAAGCTCCTACTTTCAGTGTTCCCTTTGATAGTTGTGCTTCTACTTCTAAAGTTAATGATTTCTCTGAAGATAAGAAAAGAAATGAGCTATTTCATTTAAGGGTTGTTGCTAAGAACAGTAAAATCGATGCACTCATAGATAGTGGTTCTCAAGTTAATCTGATTTCAAAAAGTGTTGTAAAGAGCTTGGGATTAAAAACTACATTACATAAGAAACCTTATCCACTAGGCTGGATTTGTGAAAATGATAAGCTGCAAGTAACAAGACAATGCACTTTGAGATTCACAATCACTAGTAAATTTGTGGATGAAGTACAGTTTGATGTAGTTCCATTGGATATCTGTGGGATAGTGCTTGGTAGCCCTTACTTATATGACAGGAAAGCTATATTCTACAGGGAACAGAATCATTATCACTTGTTTAAAGATGGCATTTAGTATATTGTACATTCTCACAAGATTAAGACTGATCGTTCTTTTGCAAACACAGGGCAGTTAAAGAGGGTAATTAATGCAAGTAAAGGATTAACTCTTATGTCTGTCCGTACAGGTGGTTCTAAACTTGAACTTGGAGAAGCTAACCAGGGTCAGATGTTGCAGGATGCACTTACATTACAGCATGAGAAAATGATGATTGAAAGCATTGATGGTTCCTTGGGTAAAAATTTTCTTGTTGTGAAGGATCGAATTGTTGTTGATTTATTCTCTTACATTTCTGCATTATTGTTCAACTTGATGCTAGTCAATTTTTGTTGGTTAGTGGCTATGACATTTGATGTAGATGCTTATGGAAGTGATAGAATAATGTTTATGATCAACAATGTTGTTACAGTCTTCATTGTGCTTGTGAGTCAGGTATTCAGATGTACAGAAGATACAGGACAAGTGGGGAGGCCAAGTCCTCACTTAATGTCAGAATAAATGCCACTTTTGGAGGTCCAAAAGGTCTTCAGTGGGGAGGCCTGATCCGGTGGATATTTTTAGTGAAAATTGAAGTGTCTCATTTCTCTCCAGAATCAGCACCATCAGAAAGAGCTTGACGTTTTGTTTCCAATGCAACTCGAACAGAGTGAAAAGGAGTCCATTTGTGCAAGTTATGGCCAGTCAAACCTTGGGTCAAACTAGGATTAGAGGGCGTCCAAGAAGCAAAAAATAATGTCGTCAAAAGTTTTTGAAGTTGGCGTCATCACGAAGAGCTTGTTGAGACAATTCCGGCAACATTTGTTTCGTCTAAATCTGACATCGTATACTCAACTTATCAGTGGTCAAAGTTTGCAGTTGACCTTTGAGGAGGACCGTACGGATGCTGACGTCAGCATTCCGTACTATACGGACGGTGAAGTGGATGAATCAGAATTTGCCATGTGGCATCCATGTCGGTAATGTACGGATCCAATCAGAGGCTGACACATGGCAGTCCGTACGCCACGTCATCAACAGTCAGTGGCCACATCAGCACCCGGTGGCAGCCACATCAGCAGCTTAGTCAGCACCGTCAGCGAATCATGCTTTGCCACGTGGCACCTCCTCGGCATGCCACGTGGCTTCCCTCTTGTGTCGGTGGATGGTTAAGTTGTTGAATTTGTTAAAAGATTTGTTTGGAGGTTTCGAACCCCCGACCTTCATGCTAGTACGCCTGAGCTCCACCACTAAGCCCTGCAGCCTGTGTTTACTATATTTGGCATCGAGTTTTGTTTTTTTACATTAATTTTGGAGTTTTTTTTTTAAATTGCAACCGTTGGCAGTTGAACCCGGAACCACCGCGTCTCCAAAAGGCAAGCCCACCAACAAGCCATGCGACGAGTTTGGAATTTGATAGGCTTTGGTCGGTTTTGTTAATTTGTTTAAAACCGAATAATTTTTTTTATTTAAAAACAAACAACCTTTTATTGAAAAATAATCTCCCAAATTTGTAAAGCCCGATTCAAGAATATAAGGGCTAAAATATTATTAAAGATTATATGGGAGATTAGGTTGTTTAATAGGGATTTATATGTAAAAATGGAGATAAGGGGAATATTGTAAAATCTTTTGGTTAAGGGCCAAATTGGGTGAAATTTTTGTATTTAAAGGGGAGTTTGAGGTGAGAGTGGAGATTAAGTTTTTTTTTCAGGTGATGAAGTCTTGAAGCTGAGGTGACGAAAGAGAGGTCTTGTGGAGATTATTTTTGAGTCATTCTTGCACGTTAGAGCATCGTTACGCTACCGAAGTGCTTGAAGAATGGTTTTGGTGCAATTGTAATTGATTTGGAGATTAATCGGATTGGTTACTCTATTGGAGCAGACCCGGAGACATAGTCACGTTTGTGACGAACTCCGTAATCAAACGCTGTTTGCATTTCTCTTCTTCTCTCTCACCTTCTCTCAGTTTGTTAATTCCTTCATTTTGTTATTTCCTTGAGTTAATTTTGATTTAATTAACTTGGAATAATCATTGTAAAAGTTAAGCATTCAATCTGCAATTTAGTCTAGATCCTATACAGATCACTTTCCATTCATGGAGGCTGACCCATGTAGTGAGAGACCATTGTTTCTCTTCTTTTGGAGCCAACTGTGTGATACTGGCTTTTCTTCGAGTTCTAAATTTTATCCCGGCTGGAAATACACTTGGCTTTATTGTGCTACCGATTGGGTCATTCCCTTGGGTGAGTAATTTTTCTCACAAGGTAGGCCCCCTAAGATAAACAAAAGTGAGTAAACATATTCGTAGTTCAATCAACCTTCATTTAGAAACAAAGGGAGAACAATCCTGATAAGTTTACCCGCACTCACAAGGTGTTTTATTGAATTTTAGATCCCCAAATAAAAGTGTGAAGGGAATATTTTTGATAACTTAATATCACAAAAAAACTTTTGATTCTCAAGATCGTCGTGAAGCATGAGACAAGAGCATACGCCTTTTAAATGATCTGAATATGCAAAAAAGAGTACAAAACATGAAAAACACTTGTTCATTTTAGACCACAAAAGTAGTGATGAGTTTGTTTTAAAGCACCAAAATGAGATGTGAAAGTTTTCCTTGTTCAATTTTAAGCCCAAGTCAAAATCTAGTATGTGTCCAAGGTTATTTTTAACCAAATTTCAAATGATTAAATTATTGATTGATTTTAAGTCCAAATTAAAAAGTGAGTTGGTTTAAAATAGAAAACAAGAGTAGAAAATGGAAGCTCTAGATCGGTATAATAAGCATTAAAAAATTATTTTCCTTTTCAAGTTTTCATCCTCAAGTTTTTCAACTTCGCTTAGTTTTCCTTTGTTTAATTTTGATGCTTGATTTTGATGCCATTCTTGATGCAACCTTATTTATGCACACTTCCTATTCCATGATGGATTGGTGTTATCCTTTGTGTAGAAGATAGCCCTTTTCCAATCCTTGCCAAACAAATGAGATGCAAATTGAAGTCAAGTTGCCTATAGTGATAGTGCTCAAGTTGTAGATGAAAAATGAGAGAAAAGATATAGAATTTATAGGATATATTGAGAGAGGAGAGGCCAAGATTGAGAAATGTGGGATGAAAATAGGAGAGAGCCACTTGTCACAATGTGATTGTCTCATGATTGTTAAACTCACAAACCAACATGACAGAAAAAAACATGTTAATGAAATATTGCATTTAGTTAAACATGCTAAATAAGATATTGCACAACAAGGAAAACTAAATAAATCATATAAAACATGAATGCAAACTTATTCCATAGTGGATTGGTGCTATCCTTTGTGTAGAAGGCAGCCCTTTTCCAACCCTGATAAGCAAGATAAGATGATAAAATGCTATAATGAAGATAAAAATTAGTTCTCACATGTAGAGAGTAACTTTTCACAAAATGTGTTGTTCTCAAATTGTGTTGTGTTTGTGCTGTTGAAAAACCTCACTTTTATAGATTCAAGGTTGGAAGCGTGAGAGATTTTGATGAATGTGGGATCAATCATAAGCCAATGACAAGATGCCACTTGTCAAGATTTGAGAGGATGAGGAATGTTCAAGTTTTGGCCAATGTGCCCATTTCAAATTTGAAAATGGCATTGAATGTATATGATTGAGGGATTTGTGGGGAATTTTGTTTGAACAAAAAAGTTATACAAGGGGAGTTAATGAGGGAATATTCCTTAGGAATATACCTTTAGAGGAAAATAGGGGTTTTAATAAATCAAATTAAACGATCTATTGTGCAAGTGGATGGGACATTGGTTAGGCTTAGAATTAATCAAAGATTTGACTAATTAAGCTAGTGATTAGGTGGTGTGACATTTGATTTGCATTTTTGTATTTATTTTAAATCAAATGAGAGGAAAATGAATGTTAGTCTTTTAATTAAATACAAGTGATTTATTTAAATCGAGAGACTTTCGTAAGTTAATTAATTAATTTGATTTAATTAATTTAAGAACAAAATGATCAACTATGGTGTTAATCACTAATGTTGATTTTGTATGTCTACACAAAATTATCTCAACGCAACAGAAGATCCACCACAACAACTTGCACATAGCTATAGCCTTGATCAAATTTTTTTTGACACCGTCAGTTCACTGCTGTCAAGATTCTAACACATTGAAGTCCTTGTTGCCTCAGTTCACTTTCAAAAAATCTCTGGAATTTGCCTCACTTCTCACACATGTGGCATACAATCGCTAACATCTTGTCTTGTATTTATACCATCTTCAATTTTAGAAACTTTCTCGAAGGTCCACTACACAATCTTCATTTTACAAATTCAAATTAGGTCGGGAACTCAACATTCTTACGGTGGATGAGAATGAGAGAAAACAAAACTAACACTCAAATAAGACCCAATAAATCATCCTGGATCAATCACATGTTTTCTTAATTGATACTTATCCTTTGCACGATGTGTAAACACTAGGTCGAGCAAACCGAATGAAAATACCAATGAACTTTGAAATACACACATCTGTAACAAGAAGATAACATGCAAACCATATAACATGCTTCACCGTAAACTAGAACACATCTTAGATTCCTTTAGATTCATTCGCACCCACTGCAACAACCTTCATACAAAGAACACTTTCCATGAGTTCATTTGTACTATACAAACACACATAGTAACTCTGAAACTAGTCTTCTTAAGCACCAAACCATAATCTCCTTTGATAGAGCATATGTAACACCATTACAAGCCTTCTTGTAGATTTATAAGACCTAAAACAAACAAGTGGAGGACTGTAAAGTAGATACATTTCTCCTAGATTATAAACACACAACTCCACTAGACTGATTAACAAACCAGTGAACTGAACTTTCACTCTTAACCAAACCAGAAGCTATAATCCATGATATATTAGCCAAGGATGTCCTTAAACAACACTACATATCTATACAAACATAGTATCGACATAGAATAAATGTGGCCCACATACCTAGAGCACATTCTGAATACACATAAATTTTTCTTCACTATTTATTGTTTTTTTCAAAAGCACTTGGCAAGTCATCATATTAGCACACTTGTAACACCACAAATATAGCCCCATATACTCACAACATCTCTACAGTATCTCAACTATACATACACCACCTACAATCATTTCTTTCCTTTGACTGAAATATCATATACTATGTTGACATCAATGACAACATTAATGACAACACCACCATACTCATTCATACTTGCAACAATATATATGTATATATGTAAATATGCATATATATATTTTGGGCAAACCATCTATATGTACATATACATACATATATATATATGGTTTGCCCAAAATATTTTTAAAATTTTCATTATATTTAATAGAAAAAAATATTAAATCCAGCCCTATGGCCATGAAATGAATGCCCTATTTAGGTAGAGTAAGACCATTAATCAATAAATGTCACAATGAAGAGTAAGAGAATAACCTTCTATCTCAATCCACATTTAATCTATTTTCACATGTACATAATATTATAAATAAAAGATTCATTTTAATTTTTCAAATAAGTTTCTATTTAATGTGATATAATCTTCTTAAAATTTTAATTATATTTTATGTCAAAATGATTAAACATAGCCATACAACCATAAAATTTACAACTTAACCAACACAATGAAACTATGAATTGATTAATATGGCAATAAAAAAGAAAAAGAAATAAATTTCTATCTCAATCGACATTTAACTATAAATTGCCTAATATCACAATAGAGAATAAAACATTTAATTTCTACCTCAATCCACATTTAATGACTTTGTAAAAAGACTTAATAATAAATAAATAAAGAAGAAAAATTAAATAAAATTATTCTATTCAGTTCTTTACTCTTTTGTGATTACATGGAAACCTAATTTTGATTCAAGTATGCCCATCCAAATCTTCTATTTAGGTTTAAGTGATCTGAACCGTAAAGAAAAGGGAGGTTATGGTTTAAACCAAAGTACCACTGCTATCAGGAAAGCTACAAAAGGCGTTGTGTTGAACTGCTTTGGAATTCATTTTGCAGACTACAAAATATACATTTCAAATAATGAATAGAACTTAAACGAAAGGAATGGAGTTTACCCTAATAGAAATAAAAAATGATTTATTATGGAGATCATATGTACAAAACTGTTATTTATCCATCGTAATCGATATCAATGAAAAAGATCCAAAAGAGTGGAAAAATATGGTTCAGAGGATACTTTTATTGTAAAGCAAAACAATTTTACGAATAAAATCACTTGGAGTTCTAAAATTGCTTGTTTTATAACAGAATATTTTAAGTTTTTAAAATTATCAGTTCGTTCTGAAATTATACTAACTTTTTCAATAAAACAAGTCAAAATGTTTTCAATTGCTACAGAGTAATTATTATATACAGAAAGGAAATAATAATAACTCAATAGAGAAAGCATACTGTGAAAGAGAATGGGCCGAAATGGTTACATTAATGGAACTTTCCTAATAGAAACCCTGCTTTAATTTTAAGCAGACACATTATCACATCAATTCATGGTAGTCTGTACTCTTTCGGGACAGGGGCAGATAGAAGTTTTAAATAATTAAACTGCACCTATCCCAGGAAAATAGAGCACGCCAATCATGCACAGCATAAGGCCTACCCTTCAAAATCACACTGAACTTATTCTTTCTAAGATAAGAAAAACTTGATAACAGTCAAGGAAGAAAATAAAACACGCTGGTCTCCAGTCTGAAAAAAGAGAACGGTATTATTAGGAATGAAACGTAGAACAAGCTGTATATCTTCTAGTATCTTAAAATACCACTGAATACATATATAAAACCTGAAGACAGGAAAAGCCTAATACGGCCTCACAAACTGGACATATAAAACTAAAAGAGATTGCATGCAAAGATTCAATCATTTGAGCAGCCATAGCGTTTTGAAAGTATTCTCATCTGAATGCAGATGGCCACATTCATCTCCTTCAAGCGGCGGAGGAAAGTTCAAATCTGAAACAGCCTTTGTTGGAGAATCTGTGCTTTCCGTGACTCCCGAGAAAGGTGGATCGCTACTGTTGCATGGGCTGCAGCTCTCTTTATGGCCCTCATGGATTTCTCTCAGTCCTCCATCATCCTCATTATCGTTGCATCTGGGTCGATTAATTGACATCTTCACTGCAGCCAATCGCTGCTGCCTCCGAAGCTCCGGTGGAAACAGGGCCTCCAAGAGAGAAGACGAAGTGCCCACATTAAGGGATTTGGTGAGATAGGCATGGGTCCATGGCCGACTGGCAGCTCTGGCAAACATATTGGAGTTTATCCATGAGGGAATATGGCGTTGATGTGCCGACTCTTTAAGCTTCTCTCGGATAGCGACGGACTCAGGATTTTGGTAAGCGGCGCTCCTAGTGACGGGTGTAGGATGTTGGTAAGCGGAAAGTGGGAAATTGGTTTTGCCGTTGCAGCCTCTTACGGCTCTGGCAGCCCGGTCATATGTATGGGACGCCTCAATGTCAGAACTGAAAGTGCCAAGCCATGCGCGACACCTCTTGGAAGGGTCTCTAATTTCGGCAGCGAATCGGTTCTCAGCCCTTTTTCTTACTCCTCTGTAATGGGTTGTTTTGGGGGCGGCCTGGGCAGTGGCGTTGGCTTGCTGGGAACACATTGTAAAAGCAGAGAGGAGGAGGAGGAGGAGGATTGGAATGGAGATAACACACTCGTTTCTTGTTTATAAAGAAGAAAAAGTTGGTCTTGCAGAAGGGCGCTTCAAACGATGAGATTGTATAGCTGGGAATGACTAGACTGAATTTGGGTGGTGGACGGTCAATTTGGCGCTGATAAGCTGAAAGCTCTGAGTAATTGCTCGATAACGAACTATCGGAGAAAATGCTTGATAAGGAACAATTGGAGTAAATGCCTGAGGCGCCCGGGGACAAGCATGCCCGTTGTGTTGGTTTTGCGAACTTGGCGAGGGTGATTTATTTTTTAACTGCCTTGCTGCATTCCAGAATACGCGGTCAAGCCAACCTTGCTTGATAGCTTTTATTTTTAAATAACAAATCGCAAAACATATCAATACACATGAAAGCGAATTTATGTATGTATTGAGCGATATCAATTTGAATCATCTATGTTGAACATATTAAAAATCACTTAATTTTGACAAAGATATTATTTTATGTCTTCATTTAATTGAAACGTGGAAAAGTATTTTAAACCTCATGTTACAAGTTCTCACATCCAATACATGCAAGATTAAGAACCATTTGCATAATATAAAAAAATGATCTTATTATTTACAATATATCTATTAATTTTAATTTTAAATAATTAATCATCAATAACTTTTTTTTTTAAATATGCAATATTTACGCCGTTCCCTTATTTGAAATTTATGAACTTCTTTTCTCTATAAACGGTATATATTGCTGCATAGAGGAGGCATGGCAGTGTCATGTCCACTAGAGAACCTCACTAAGACGTATTACATCGCAGCACGAGAACAAAAATTTACTGTCCTTTTTTCTTCAACCGCTACCACTTTTCATGGCAGGATATTAAAGGCATTTTAAATTATATTTTTGTTATAAAGTATTTTTTATATATAATAATAATAATAATAATAATAATAACGTTTTAATTTCTATAAAATAATTTCGATATTTGAAAAAATTAGTTTTGTTTTTAAATGACAATTTTGAATTTTGATTTTTGATTAAAAATTTATATATATTATTTTTATTTTTATTTCATTTATTTTATATTATAATTTGTTGTAAAGTAATTTTTTTATACGTAATAATATATTAAATTTAAAATTAATTTTTAAAGATAAATTTAATTTAATAAAATATATTAAATAATTAAAATAATAAAATTCAATAACTTTTTTTGGTTTTGACTATTGATTGATTTTAAAATTTGATCTTAATTAAAAATCATTAATGATATGCAAAAAATTCATATATAATTTAAACTTTTATATTAATTGGAATAAAATTACAAATATTTATTATTATTATTATATTTTAAAACAATATTGATATTTTCATTTAATTTTTTTATATGTTGATTAATTTTTGTTTAAACAATTTTAATAATATTTTACAATAAAAACATGAAACTTCCATAGTTTATGACACCAAAAGATGATAAAAAATTACATAATCAAAATCCAAAAATATTTTTTACCTTTTTAATAGATTAAATTTTTTTTTTCACTTTTTAAAGTTTAGTTTTACTTGTGACTTTTAATATAATAGTTAAAATTTTAATTTTAACAATTTTAATGTAGTTTATTTTTATTTTGAATATTGAAACCAATCTATAATTATTTACAAATGTATCTTTAACTAAAATAAAGATAATTTTTATAATTAAAAAACATATTATATCAATTTATAATTTTTTATGTAATATTAAATAAAGAACTATTTTTAAAATAGGTTTTACCATAGCATCATAAAATAATAAATTATACATAAATATATAATATTTATTATAATTTTATAAAAAACAAAAGAAAATAAAACATAGCATAGTAAAACTATTAATATTTTTAAATCTAAACTAAAATAATATAATACATTGAAAAGAATGTATAAGATGAAACAAAATTTAAAAAATATTTTATATTTAAAATTTAAAAACAATTTTAAGTAATGATAACTTTTAGCGTTTTCTTATATATATTATTAAAAAAAAAATTAAAAAAAAATTAAAAAAACATAAACAATTTAAATAATATTTAGTATTAATTAATAAGTTGAATATAATATATAATAATTATTAACTATAATAATTTTATATTTTTTATTGTAAAATAGAATATATATATAATATTAATTTATAATTTTTATATATGTAATATTATATATAACAATAAATATATATAATATTTTTTTTATATAAGATATTTATTGATTTGTGCTATATATAAGATATATTAATCATATTGTATTATATAAGATATATATTAATTTATATTTAATAAAAAAAAAATCGCACAAGCACCTCCATCACATTAAAATGTTTACCAGGCGTACTGTAGTCTAATAAATGAATATATATATTTAATAATTTTTTATTATAGAATATAATATAAATACTAAAAATTATCTATATGATAATAAGTATAAATATTACATAATTTAATTTGTATTAAATAAAATGTATACTATATATTATATTATATTATATTTATATTGAATAATTTCTAATATAAAATATAATATGTACTATTATATATATAATGATATAATATATCTAAAAATTATAAATGTTATTAAATTTGTATTATTATATTATATTATAATTTTATCATTAATAATGATAATATTAATATATATAATTTATTTATAATTTAACAATATGTTATATATATTTATATATAACATTATTATAGTTATACATCACATAACATATATATTATAATTTAAAATGATTTTTAATATTTTTTATTTTATTTTAATAACTATATAAAAAAATAGTTATTAATAATATTATACATTATAGTTATTTACTATATATGCTTATATAATATAATATTATATATTATCAAATAATATATTATATTATTTATATATTATACATTAATAATTACAATATTAATATTATATGTCTTATAAAATAACATATGTATATACTAATTATAGTTATTTTATTCTATATATCAACTATATATAATATAATATATATATTACGAGGATGGGGTAAGACTAGATTCTTTAGCCAATCGAGCTAAGGCTCCTACCCCAATATAATAATATTCCTAATAACTTTAATATATATTAAAAATTGGTCTACTCTTTTCATACATTTGTGTAGTACATGAGATCAATTGTTACACCGTTTATCAAATGATATGTCATCTCCATCTCTATCTCTATCTCTATCTTCCTCTCTATCGCTCTCCCTTTTTCTCTGTATCTCCCTTTCACTCGTAAACACACTCCTTGTTTCTCCTTGCCTATATCTATATCTATCCCTCTATCTCTCCCCCTCTCTATCTCTATCTTCTTCTCTCTTTCTATCACTTGTCACTATCACCTCCTCTATCTCACTATACCTCTCCCTCTCTCTTCCTTTCTCCCTATCACTCCCTCTTTCTATCTCTCTACTCTCCCTCCCTCTCTATCTCTTCCTCCCTCACCCTCCATCTCTATCTATTAATAATTATATATCTCCCTATCTTTCTCTCAGTATCTCTCTCTATCTTTCATATACACATGCATTCCCTATTTATCCCTATCTCTATCTCTATCTCTCGACTTGTCTCTAACCTTCTTAAGACTCTCTTGCCTCGTCTATCTCTATCTCCCTCTCTATTTATATCTCATTATCTCCACCTCTCTTATTAACTCTATCTCTCCTACTCTCTCTTTATATCTTTCTCTACCTTTATCTCCCTATCTCTCTATCTCTCTCCATATCTCTCTATCTATCTCCCTATCTCTCTTTCCCTATCACTTTCTCTCTATATCAGGTCCTCTATATATATATATCTCCCTCTCCATCTCCCTCTCTATATATTGAGAGCTATCTCTCCCTCACTCACCCCTCTTCTTCTCTCTCCCCCTCGCTACCCCTCTCTACCTATCTCTCCCACTCTCCTCTCTCTATCTCTACCCATCTCTCTCCCTTTTCTTCCCCCCATCTCTATCTCTCCCCATATCTTCCTCCCTCATTCCCTCCTTATCACCCTATCTATCTCTCTATATCTATCTTCATCTCTACGTCTTCCTCCCTCTTCCTCTCTTTCTCTATCTTCATCTCTACATCTATCTTCATCTCTCTCCCCTCTATCTCTGCACATGTTTCCCTCTCTATCCATCCATCTCTCTCCCTTTTTTTGGACCTCTATATCTATATATCTTTGCCTCTCCATCTCTATCTCTCTATCTCTCCATCTCTCTATACCCCTATATCTCCCACTCTCTATCTCTCCTTATATCACTTCCTATTTCTATCTTTATCTATCTCACCCTCTCCCTCCCTCTATACATATTTGTCTCTTCCATCTCTAGCTATCCCTCTCCCCTCTCTCTTTTTATCTATCTATCCTTCTCTCCATATCCCTTTCCTTCTCCATATTCATCTCTGTCTATTTCTTCCTCTCTATCTCTATCTCCTTACCCCCTCACTCTCTTTAACTTCCGCCCTTTATCTCTTTCCTTTTTCTATTTCTATATCTCCCTCTAAACAACATACTTAATTTTTTCTTAATTGACCTTTCATGCCTCTTCAACGTACCCATTGCACACCAAGGTGTGATTTCTAGTTAATAATTTTAATTACTATAGTTATTTAAAACTGATTTTAATTAGTAATATTAGGAATCCATAGTAAATTAATTTTCAATGAGAATGTGTTTTTAATAAATCTATTCTTAAAAAATGATAAATGAAATATTTAATAAAATTTAAATTTTTAAATAATTAAGTTTTCTAATAATAATAATTTGTCTCCAAAATTTAAGGTATGATATAAGTTTATCTCTACTTTAGTTTTATATTTATTAGACGTAGATGCACATCTATATTTGATTGATTATTATTTAATTATCTAAAGATATGGATAGAAATACATGGAAAATTTGAAGTTGTGGATTAAATAATATCTATGAAAAGTATGAATTATTAAAGGATTCTCCTTTTATCGAATAAAAAAGTATTCTTGTAAAAATTTAGTCCATAACTTTGGGTATGACATAGTTGTTGTAATACTTATGTGGTACTAGATAATTTATTACTTTGTTGTTATTTATTGTTATTATTTTTCAGTTGAATATTACTCATGATGGTGACTAGTAATGGATTTTTCAAAAAAGAAAGATATTTAATATTCAATAATTTTTATAATTAGCATTTAGTCCCTTTTGTTTGGGAGTAAAAGCATTATTATGTACGTGATTTATGGGTTAGTAGCAACAAAATAAAATGACGAGAAGTGTGGATGCTAAATCTGCAAATTGGTTAGTTAACATGATAAAAACAATGTAACAGAAATACACATCCTTATGAGATATTGCATCAAGTTAAATATGTTATATGAGACATTTAAACAAAAAAACCAAATGAAGCATATAAAACTTAAATACAAATCTATCCCATATTGGATTGGTGCAACTTGGTTGTGTAGGAAGTTGCCCTTTCCCAATCCATGATAAGCAAAGTGCCAAATGATGAGCAAGATTAGTTCTCACAAGTTGAGAGTAACCTTGCCATGAGAATGTGTGTTGTTGCTAAGCAAATGGTGTTGTGATGAGCAAGATTGATTCTCAAATGAAGAGAGTAACCTTGCAATGAGTAAGTGTTGTTTTGTTGTAGATGATTTATGTTGAAATGCTTTGCATTTTATAGATTCAAGATTAGGAAGAGTGACAGATTTGGATGAATGTGGGATCATTCATGAGTAAATGACAAGATGCCACTTGTCAAAGTGTGAGAGGGTGAGGAATGTGCAAGCCTTGGCCAATGTGCCAATTTGAAATTCAAATTTGGATGAAATGACATGTTTAGGGGGGATGAAAGGTGCAATAAATGCCATGTTTGACTTGTGCAAATAACAATTAAAACCTTGTTGGAAGGGACAAGTCCCTTTTGGGGGGAAGATTCAAATTGGAAGAATATTCCATTTTGATTCCATTTTGAATGTAATTAGAAGAAATAATAAATCAAATAAATGATTTATTGGTGCAAGTGGGTGGGTTAGTTAAGAGTTTGGATTTGACTCTAGTTGAGTCAAAAGCTAGAGAAAGATAATCATGATTAGAAGTTAATTAATTTAGATTAATTAACTTAGGGGATTTTAGGGATTTGACATTTGATTAAATCAGTTTGATTTATTAAATCAAATGAGAAGAACATAAGGATTAAATAATTTGATTTATTTAATGAACCTTAGGAAATTAATCAATAAATTGTCTAAATTCATTAATAGTAGAATTCGATGCACGATTAGTTTTGCATGTCTACAAGAAGTATAAAGGATTCAAAAATCGTCAATTAGAAGGTAATTGAAAATAAACATATCAGTTTTTTATGAATTACTTCTAGTAAAAACATGTTCAACAAAATAAAAAGGACTTAAAGAAAACAAGATAATTTAAAAAGTATCCTTTAAAAAATTTAGTCCATAACTTTAGGTATGGCATATTTGTTGCAATGCTTATAAAGTACTAATAATTTAATACTTTGATGTTATTTATTGTCATAATTTTTTGTTTTGAATATTAGTTATGATGGTCATCACTAGTGGCTTTTTCAAAAAAGAAAGACCTTTAGTATTCAATACTTTTTATAAGTAGTATTTAGTCCATAATTTTTAGAATAAAAGCAGTATTATGTATGTGATTTATGGGTTAGTAGCAATAAAATAAAATGGTGACAAGTAGAAAGGATTCAAAAGTAATCAATTTGAAGGAAATTGAAAATATAAATATCAAATTTTAATGAATCAGTTGTAGTAAAAAAATGTTCTTTAATTGGTGTATGTTCAAAATCAAAAGGAATTAGATAAAAAATAAAAATAAATAGATGATCTAAGAGAATAAAAATTGGAATCATTTTCCAAATAAAAAAATAAATGTAAATACATTTATTGAGGAAGAAATTGAAAATAATATATTGATAAATTTTATACCATTTTATGAGCACAAAAAATATTACATAGGGGCAAATATCACTTAAAAAGTAAAGATGTTCATAGTCCAATGAAGACTCACTCACACCATCTTTGATAAAAATAAAATACACAGACCTCACCAAAAGAAAAAACACTAAACCCATGCTCTCTCTCCTCCCTACCATATTGGCATCATGAAACATTGTGGGCTTTAGCCAAATCCCTGAGCAATTAAGGCAAGTGAGGTCCATGGAAAATCTCAGGGGTTGTTACCATATAGCACACAATAATAAATTTGGGCAGAGATTGGTTTTTTCAAATAAGAAGTCACATTGAATGGCTAAGATGTACATGCAGAAATGTGTTTGTGAAACATGGGCACATATAACAACCAATAACCAGAAAGACAAAAAATGTAGGAATGTACAAAATGAAAACCAAGCCAACCATGATAGTATAAATGGTTTATTGGAATGAAGCAACATACACCATTGTCATGTTCTTCTAGCGATAAACAATGTGATGCAATCAACAAATCGTTTGTCCTCTCAGAAGTAAACGACAATGGTGTGCGATCACCCTCCATAATCACATAGACCATAATCTACAATGGCTATAAAATGAGAAATCTTAAATGGGATTTTTTTTCTAGGAAAACAATCATAAATTTGAACTTAAAAAAGATATTATAATCTACCCATTTCATTATTTTTGATAAAAGGGTAAAACGGGTTTTACAGGGACCCGAAACCACAAAGTTTACAAAATAGAGAAGAGAACACCAAAGGTCCACCAAAAAAATAGCCACCCAAGAAAAAACCAGTAGCAATCAGGTAGAAAGGACCAGGAGGGTCAGAAAAGAAAGGACAACAGAAAAAGAACATAGAACACCTATTACTTCAGAGACCTAAGGACAGTCTCTATCTCTGCCTCCATATCCTGCATATCTTTAACCCCCTTTTTGAAGGTTTGAACCATTTTCGGGGTTAAGGGGGCCTTGCACTTCAAATTGGCGTAGGTTCTTTTAGAAATTCCTCCATCCGTGTCGTGGCTTTTATCTTCAATATCTTCCAGGTCAACCACCAGAGATCCCTATTGGGCTTTTTCAAGCTTTTCAGTCATTGCATTAATAATTATAGCATTGTGTCTTGCTATACGGTTGTTCTATTCTGCAATAATTCTAATGTTATTCCTTAAGCTCTCAACATTGGTATCAGTGTTCCTGTTACTATGCACCGCTTCTTTCTTACCCAATTCTGCAATCTTAACATCCATTTCCTCGATCTTACTTTGCAGGGCCCAGTTTTTAATTTTAAGCTCATTGATTTTAGAGAAGGTCCAATCCAGGAGTTTAGAATGGGACTCAGAATTGGTTTTAGCTAGGTTGAGAAAATCTAGGGACGGCTCTTTACCAGTGTTAACAGGGGAATTGTCAACATTGTGTGTGTCTGGTAAAGGGTCCACACAGTGCACAAAAATGTTGGTATCAGCTTCCTCCGACTCAGAGGACTCTTCGATGTAAGAAACAAGACTTTTAGCCTGGGTAGTCTTGCCAGCAAGGCTGATCTCAGGAGGAGGAAAGTTGGGCTCAAATGCAACCCAAATTTTACCCGATTCCCTGGAAGAGCCAGCATGCAAACTAGGGGCTTTTGGGCCATTGCATTGTTGTATGTGTGTATAGTTATCTTTTCAACTTATGTAAGAAGATTATTTGCATAGAGTTGTTTATGAAGATGATAATTTTCCCTATATTTATAACAAAATCTATATTATGCGAGTTTAAATGTATCTATATAAAAAAATACAATTGCAATCTAATGAAGCATATAGTAAAAAAGGTCATCAAATTGACAAGCTAATGGTTATAACATTTAGCACTTATACAAACAACCCTATGCAATTTCATACAAGGAGCTTCAAATAGATAAGGGGAAAAAATTATCATGAAACATATTGATACAAGATTCAAGCTACATTCTTTGGTAGAACATATTTAAGACAAATAGAAAAAGTGTATAAGAGGTCTAAGAATAACACTTATTTTCCAAAAAATATTATAGAGAAAAAGGGAAATCGTATTGACTTTCACAAAACATAGATAGATACACATATGCATACATATGTATTAAATTTCCTATTGCATATTTAAAAATATACATATAGGCAAGATTTATATATCCATATATATACAGATGAAGGCAATTGTTGTTTGTTTAACAATGTAGTAGCAATTTATATATACATATGTATATCTAAATAGATGTATACACTATCTTTATTCCTATTTATGTTGACTTTCATATTAAAAGAGTTTAAAATAGCATATATAAGTATTATTTATCTTGTGAGAAAAATTCTACAATACAACCATAGCATTCAATGATATAGTTGTTGGATGTTGTGGTTGTGTTTCTCATATGTGGTTATCATTGATGTCAACACTATTACCATTGTAGGATGCCAAAATCTTACACATGGTTTGTATAGATTTAGCCATCCTCATAGAATAACATATAACATTCCTTCAAACAATTGATAAAACCAACTCAAGCATGCAAAGAAGAAATGAAATACAACCTATTCTATGGTGGATTGGTGCTCTTTGAGTATGTGAAAGAGACCTTTCCCAATCCTTGATAAGCTTAGTGAGATAGACAATGAGATGCTTGAACTCAAGTTGCCTATAGTGTAGATGCTTTCAAATGTGGCTGATGAAGAGTTGTTGTGATGAGCAAGATTGATTCTCAAATGAAGAGAGTAACCTTGCAATGAAAAAGTGTTGTGTTGTTTTGGAGAAATGCTTTGCATTTTATAGATTCAAGATTAGGAAGAGTGATATATTTGGATGAATGTGGGATCATTCATGAGCCAATGACAAGATGCCACTTGTCAAAGTGTGAGAGGGTGAGGAATGTTCAAGTCTTGGCCAATGTGCCAATTTGAAATTCAAATTTGGATGAAATGACATGTTTAGGGGGGATGAAAGGTGCAATAAATGCCATGTTTGACTTGTGCAAATAGCATTTAAAACTTTGTTGGAAGGGACAAGTCCCTTTTGGGGGGAAGATTCAAATTGGAAGAAAATTCCATTTTGATTCCATTTTGAATGTAATTAGAAGAAATAATAAATCAAATAAATGATTTATTGGTGCAAGTGGGTGAATCTAGAAGATTCTTGTAGTTAGGATTAAATTAATCATGATTTGATTAATCTAACAGGTGATTAATGTGATATGACATTTGATTTTAGAATTTTGTATTTCTTTTAAAATAAAATGAGAGGAAATGAGTATTGAGTCATTTAATTAAATCAGGAACTATAGGAGATAATTAAATAATTTGATTTATTTAATTAAAGAGGTGAGTTTAGTGAATTAATTAAATTGGTCTATTTAATTAATAGACGGAATAATACTAGATGAAGTGTGATTAAATGCATGCGTATATTTTGCATGTCTACATTTTGCCCCTCTTTGAAGCAATGTACTTGTTGCATTGGTTCAAAGAATGATTTTTTCAACATCGAAATTAAAAAATTTATGATTTTTCGGATGCCCCAGCGAAAATAAGTACATTAGTACATTGCCCCCTCGAGAGATTGAGCAAAAAGATTTGATTTGAGGTCGATCTTGTGATAAATAGGTTCAAAATGGATGCATGGGTGGTAATGATGATGAAAACGAGATGTTTGGAAGATGCTTAAAATAACAAATCTATATTATTTTAAACATGTTAAATGAGTATGCAATGCATGTGAGATGGATGAGATGGATGATGTTGTCCTATAATGATATGACGTGATTGTGCAAGATGAGAGGATGAATGCAGCATGGATGCAGGATGGATGCATTGTTAGCGCGAAAGAGGATAGAAGAATGAGAGGGATCAACCCTTAAATTCAAGAAGATGAAGAAGTCCAACAAGTCTCCTAGTCATCGAGACTTTATTGGATATGATGATGAATGATGATGATGTATTGCTTATCTAGGGATGGGAAAAGAGCATACCTTTCTTTATGTTTGATAACACATGTAGGTGCGATGCATCAAGGTATTAAGAACTAGGATGGCGTGGCGCCTAGTGTGATGGACTTTGACTCGACAATCAGATAGGAGTACTCTTGTTCACACTTGACAAACATAACCTTATTCAGAATGCAATTTAGATATTCCAGACATCTCGGGCCAAAACATAAAAAGGCAAGCCTTCTTATGTGGTCAACAAGACACTTAAAACATCTTTCCTACAAACAAACAAAGTACGCCTGACGAAGTTATTTTACAAGAATATCCAACAAGCATAGCAGATGAAAAGATAATGATCATTGCCCCATTCCTTTCTCTCTAAACCTGTTTTGTTTAGGCATCATTGAGAGGTCCTTGGAATGAGCACAAAATAAGATAAGTCAAAAAGACCAAAATAAAGTAAACAAACAAGCCAATGTTCATCGTACCGCTAACCAAGGCTAAACTACTGTGGGGTACCTGATGCTTATGTCCATTGAGGAAAGCTTCATCCTAGGACATGTGGTGATCAGGGTTTTGGTGAGACTGATTGCGTGATAAGCCATTGATACTCCGAGTCGACCAACTTGCTTGCTTACTGCTCTAGAATTGAGACTCTGATGATTAAGCGTTCACTTTGGAACCTGCTAAACTTGTTTTTGAATGACTCACCAAAAGGTGAAAGTGACGATTGTTTTATTATGAGTGATGAAAATCACGGGAGAAAGCGAGATGAAATGGATGCACCATTTTGGTTTTTTCAAATGTTTTGAGGCTGTTTTTGGAATTTTGAGATGTTTTACAAATGTTTTTGGTATTTTCAAGATTTTAAGATGAACAGACTAACTTAAAGACCTACCCTAGGGGTCTGGGGAGCTGACCCATAGATTAGCCTTGCCTACGTTATACACGCAAAGATCACGTAGGTCGACTAATGATAAATTCCACTCGATGAAAAGATAGATGGGCAAACAGATTGCCAATGCGACGGACGCCTAAAGGACTGACCTTAATTGTCTCGAGGGATGATCAAAGATCAACCTTTCCTACATTCAAGCTCAGAGACGACGTAGTTCGACAAGGTGGAAGACTGACAAGACTAAATGATGAATTTTGAAGATTGTCCGATATTTTGACATGTTTTTGGATTTTTTGCATGATTTGGATGTTTTTGAGTTTTTTGATGAATTTTTGAATGTTTTTGATTTTTGATTTTTTTTTTAATGTTTTTGAATTTTCGCATGATTTTGACAATTTGGATATGGATGTGATGATATCAGTCCTCTGTTTTGAGATTTTGTTGAAAACCAGGCTTAATTTTGATCAATCGGCTTGATGGATTGATAGTTTGACTAAGTGTGTTAAGTCAAACAAAAGTGATAATGCACTTGTAAATTCTAGGAAGTTGTGTTATCCTAGAGTAAACTCATACAAAAAAGATAATTTGGCTAGGTGTGTTAAGCCAAACAAGGTGATTATGGATTTGATAATTTGGCTAAGTGTGTCAAGCCAAATTGAGTGATGATAATGAACTTGTAAACCCAAGGAAGTTGTATTATCCTAGAGTAAACTCATGCACGAGATGATAGTTTGACTAAGTGTGTTAAGTCAAACAAGGTGATAATGGATTGGATCCGATTGATCAAGATTGATGAAGCTTGATTTGGAACAAAATTATTTTGATGATTTTGATGTGATGTTGAATGTGCGCATTAGATGCGATTGATATTGGTTGCTCAGATGGATATTCCATGAAAGATAAAGCTTGATTAGGAATGTCATCTTACTGTCAAAATATGCCATGGGCTAGTGATTTGGATTTTGGCTCACAAATGATTTGACCAAGTTGATTTCACATTTGCCAATGCTTGGATCTCCACATAAGTTGGAGGATATAGATCAAGATTTATTCACGAAGCAAGATGTAATTATCTACCCCTAGTGTCTAGCAATGTATGGAATGCCATGGGTGGATTCTTGGATAGATGGATGGGTATGGTAATCATGCAAAGGATGCCAAGGATTATCTTGTGACAAGATAAGGTGTTCGAACAGAGGAATGCTCATTCGGATAATGCTTCAAGGCTCAGATAGCGTTGGGTAGGATAGGATCAATGAAAATGACCCATGTCAAGATGACTACCATAAGCGAGTGTAAACTGTTTACCAAACCTTTATCAAGATCTAGATAAGATGGAAGATGGATGCAAATATATGAAAATGGATTGGATAAGTGGTTCCTAGATAAACAAATGATATGGATGGAATGTCAGCTTTATTATGGATGCGATAAGATGCTTTCTCTTGAATTGGTGCACGTAGATGCTCGATTCTACACATGACGCCTGTTTGCCAGGTTTTCATCATGGTACTTGTCTAAAGCGCCACCAAAATGGCTTTCGCTGGAGGACGATTTTTTTCTTTATTGTTTTCAATCCTTTTTTGTATATTTTGATTTTTTCGTTGTCGCCAAGATGCGTGTTTGCCAGGTTTTCATCAAGGTGACCATTTTTTAAGGACATTTTTATTATTTTTTGTATTTTCTGAGAGATTTTAAGTTGATACTGAACCACCTGGTGGTGCTGATGTTGATGCTTCTGTCATAACATGCCATCGGTATCTTGCTTGAAGAAGTTGCTTTGCCAGGATACGTGCACTTGAAAGCAACTTTTGAGAAATTTGTTCTATTTTTCCAATATCGAAGTTAACTTTGTCTTTGTGCACACATCACGATAGAGCGCCTTCTGAATCCTTATGATGAAGGGTCATTGCCAACACATGGTCAATGTGACAATTGGATATCATGTGCAGAGGCGTGAATGGAGTGTGTTTAGGTATAAAAGATGGATTGGTTGACAGTTTGGAACCTTTGACTCTCCAAACTTGGGAAGATGAGCAATAATGGGTGGATACAAAAGTGTACGTGGAATTAGGACCAACTGCTTGATACACTTTGTATGTTGCTTGAGAAGCTTTATTTTTCTTTTGTGGACGTCTTGGATGGATACTATTCCCTTTTTTATTTCGCCCCATAGTTTATTTGACTAATGGAGTTTGATAGGGATAGTCATTCTTTGTATCCTTTGGTATCCACTTGTATTTTATTTGTCCTTCATGCTTCATCATTTGACTCGAATCTTTCTTTTGATGTTGGTCCCAATTTGTGGATGGGGTAATGGGTGGATGAAGATTCATGACGTGGCGGGTTGTAGTATTGGCATTGGTTTCATCATAAGGATCCTTCGTGCTCCCTATGTTGATGCTTGCTTGAGACGAAGTTGCCCCCATTTTTGTGGAAGTATTACTGATATGTTGAGATCCCTTGATTGTCGAATAACCAAGGCCTTGATGCTTAGGATTGCGAAAAATCTGCACTAGTTTTAGGATACCTTGTTCATTTGGGCCTAATCCTCTGCCTTGATAATTCATCTGCTAAAAAAATTTCTCTGCAATAGGATAGGATTTACCTTGGAAACAAGGTTCTAATCCTTCTCTGCTTTGTGGCGGATCTTCAAAGATCATAGATCTTTCATTGATAAGATGATTTTCCCTTACAAAGGTGAGTGATCCAACTTTATAAGTGACGAGATCCTCCATATGTGGGATGAATACCTGATTGATATCTATAGCTTGATTTTGTGAGATATTAGATTGTAGTGCTTCTTCAAGAGGTATTGATGATTCAATGTCCTTGCAAAAGTCCTCCTCATGATTTATTCTTGATATGCTTTCACATGATGTTTCTGATTCACAACTTCTGTAGAAGCCTTCTTCATGACCCATTTCTGATATGTCTCTACATTTTTCTGTATCTTGATCATGTGTATAAATGTTAAGAGTAGGAGACTCTTGTTCCTTGGTAATGTTGTCAGGAGTATGAGACTCTTGTTTCAAATGACGATCATCTACGTGTCCATCCAAAGAAAGCATCTTATGGGTAGATGGAGGAGTATGTCCTATGTGGATGTGGTCATCATTGTAGTAGCTTGGAGATGCAAATTCTTGATTTGAATGATTTCAGAATTGTTTTTGACATGCTTTGGATCAAGTTCTTGACATGGGTCAATTGAAAAGAATGGATTTCTTTCTTGGATATATTCATTAGGCATAGGAAGATTCTCAAATGTCATGAGGTCAAAGGATGGCCATATGTTTTGGAGAGGATCATTGCTAGACCTTGGTGAAAGATGTTGATCATGCTTTGAAACAAATTCTTGAGATATGTCTTCTAACTCATTAGGTGATGTAGAGACATTTTCAACATTGTCATTAGTTGAAGGATCACAATTTATAGGATCAAATAATGTCAACCCTCCTTTGAATGAATCATTGTTGCACATCGTTGGTGGATTTTGATCATGATTGAAAAGTGGTTCTTGATGTATGTTGATTTGATCATTGGATGAGGTGGAAACATTATCAAGGTGTTCATCGATAGATAGGTATTGATCATTGTTTTCAACAATTGTGTTGGGAGTTTGTTGCAAGATTTGTTGAGCGAGTAAGGCCTACGTTTGTTGGTGAGCCAACAATGCTTATTGTTGGTTGTGTTGTTGTTGTTCCAACAATGCTTTTTGTTTGGATTGTTGTTGAGATACTTGTTCATGGATTGCTTGCAATAGTGCTTGGAATGCTTTCTCTTGTGCTTGAGCTTGAGCTTGTCGAGCTACTTGAGCCGCTTGCACAACTTGTGCGGCTTGTTGGGCTTGGAGTGCTTTTTTACGGGAAGATTCTTGAGCAGCTTGCAACATGATGGAGAATGAATTGGTTGTGTTGTGTTTTGGCGATGGTGGTGGTGGAATGGGAATGGTATTGATTGTTGGGATTGCTTGAATGGTTGCCACCTGCTGTTGCAATATCAATGGGAAAATGGGATGATTTGGTGTGATGTTTTGATTTGGCATTGTTGGTTGATATTGAACATTGTCATGATTGGGAAACACATTGCCTTGATTTAGGTAACTTTGATTTTACATGGTGTTACCTTGAATTGAATCAACATATGGAGTTGCCAATATACTGCTAGGATTTTCAACAACATTGGTTTGATTTGCAAGCATATCTATGCCAAAGTTCACCAAGTGTGGATTTGAAATGATCATGTTTGGTAAAGTTGTACTTGGTATATTCACATTTGGCATGTATGGATTTGGTGGGATGATGTTTGGAAAACTCATGTATTGAGTGTTCGGTTGATAGATTTGCAGATTTGGACTTGGATTTAAATCTACCATTGGGAAAGGTGTTCCAAACTTTGGATTGGGCATACTCACATTCATTGTACCATTGATGTTTGTATGAGATAATGATCCCATGTATGAATTGTACAAGCTGTAAAAATCAAATGGTATTGCAAGGATTGGATAGTTTAGTTGATTTGGGTTACTCATGATGGATGGATCAAATTTATATTCCATGTCCCTCTTGTGTTGAGATGGAGTTTGAACCATAAAATGAAGATCAATTTTCAAGAATGTAAGAGATGAATCTCTAATCCTTTAGATCGGTCTAAACCTTAGGTTCAAAGAAGCGAAGAACTAGGATAATTGAAGGATCAAATCGATGACGAAGATGAGATAAACGAAAGATGAGTGATATGGATGAATGGAACTCTTAAAGAAACTTTGAAAGAAATGCTAAAACTTTTTGGACTTCATTTGATTGATTCGTGATTGGATTGACAGTTTGACTAGGTGTGTTAAGTCAACCAAGAGTGATGAATGTAATTGTAAAGCTCTAGGAAGTTGTGTTATCCATAGAGTGAACTCCTACAAGATGGTAGTTTGACTAAGTGTGTCAAGTCGAATGAGGTGATGATTTGATAATTTGGCTAGTTGTGTTAAGCCAAACAAGATGATACTCGTAAACCCTAGGAAGTTGTATTATCTAAGAGAGAACTCGTGTATAAGATGATGGTTTGACTAGTTGTGTTAAGTCAAACAAAGTGGTTTGATTTTTCCTAGAAGTTTAGCATAACAGATGTTTACAAAGTTTCCAAGAGTTGGTGAGATGGAAATTTGATTGATTTTGATGGTTGAGAGATGGATGAAAGTGATTGAATTTGATCCTAGACTTGACCTAGAATAAAACTTATGCTTACAAGACCTCGTTGTTGAAGAACACGCTATATTTCCTGTGGGAGGAAAGTAATCCTTTCAAAAAGTTTGGGATTCTGTTGATAGTAAAACTCATTCAACTCAGGATCTCAAGATGGTCCTCACGAGCTTTCAGACTAAGCTTCTTGAACCTTGGTTTTGGGATTTTTGAACTTGCAAGAAATCATGTTAGAAAACACATGTGTAATCCAATTTTTCTTTTATCTTGTCTTAGTGAATTCTTTTTTTTACCCAAAAGCACTTGCTTGATTATGTTTTCAAACTAAATGTCTAATGTCCTACTTTCATTTTCATCCCATAATGTTCATTATGTGGAAATCAAAGAAATTAGGGCAAAAGTTTCCTAGGTTTATGCTTAGTGAAAACAAATGACAATAGAATTCGTGCACTTAGAAACCTCTAGGGATATGATACCTAGGGAAAGCAAGAGTGTCCAAGTTCATCAAGAGTATTTGTTTCTCACAAGGGGTTTGAAATTTCAAGGTTATTGTGAATGTTCATTTTCAAATGTTTTCAAGATTGAGCAATGTATTTTTGATTCCAAGCACTTTTGACAACCCTAGGATGATGAGGCAATACCTTGTTGGGTTCCCACTTGGATAAATCCAGCTACGCATATCTTGTGTGAATGGCTAAATGCTTGACCACACTGGCGCCCCTCCACGGCACTCACTTATTCAGGTTAGCCAAGCATTAGTACCCATGAATCTCCCATGGCATACTTTCCATTTCCACAACAAGACCGCATGTTACATGGGGCGGCTTCAAAGGACATAACCTTTTGCACCAACAAGATAGACAAGGTTTTGGCCTTTTTGTAAACAAGGGGTTCTAATTCGGGCATTCCATTCGTGGGGGATTATCCAACATCGGCGAGAGTCCATTGCTGTCCATCTCGTCGGAATAATCCTCGTGATATTGGCCTTTGTTCCAATATCCACACTTATATCCCAGGTGGAAGTCGCTTGGCTTTAGTGTGTTCCCGGTTGGGTCGTTCCCTTGGGTGAGTATTTTTTCCCACAAGGCAGGCCCTCTAAGATAAACAAAAGCGAGCTAACATATCCCGTCATTCACACAACCTTTGTTGAAAAACAAAGAGGAGAACCTCCGTAATATATCATGCTCACACTCGCATGTTTTGTTCAATTTTAGATCCCAAATCGAAGTGTGGAGGCAATATTTTTGACAACTTAACATCATCAAAATGCTTTTGATTCTCAAGATCGCTTTGAAGTGCATACGCATTTTAAATGATGTTAGTTTGTGAAAAAGATTGCAAAACATGGAAACACTTATTTATTTTAAGTCCCAAAAGCAGTGATGAGTTCGTTTTTAAAAGCACCAATTGAAATGTGAAGTTTTCCTTGTTCAATTTTAAGTCCAAATTGAAATCTAGTAAATGTCTAAGGTTGTTTTTAACCAACTTTGAAAATATCAAGTCAAATGGTTAATTTTAAGTCCAAATTGAAAAGTTACTTGGTTCAAAACATAAAACTAAAGCGTGAATTGGAGCCCTGGATTATAACCACAAGCATTAAAAAATGCTTTCCAAATTTTCATTTCAATATTTGATTTTCTTCAACTCAAGTCTTCTCCAAAGTTTGTTTTTGATGCTTCAATGTTGCTCATTCCTTGTTCAAACAAAGTCACTCCTATTCTTGTCAAACAAAAAGACAATCATGTTAGGATAAAAATATTAAATTTGTTTCAAACATTAACATCAAACAATAGAATAGTTTTAAATGAAAAGACTAATGCTTTGGAATGATCATAATAAATGAAGCATTAATAAAAATCCTCCTTTCCAAAATATTTTCACAATATTAAAGCCTTTAGCAAAAATATCTGGTCATATAACAAAGGTCAACATAATCCTTATTAGCAATACCAAAATTAGATAGTTTTAATGAAAACAAGATTAGACTTGCAATAATTTAATGCAGACCAGTAGGATTGCAATCAAACAAGGTTTGATTTTGTAGAAAAGTAATGTCTCAATTCCCACTCACTTAGCCCATAGGAATAAATGAGTGATGCCAACTAAGAAGATGCTTATTGATGCAGTTTTCTTTCAATATCTAAATAATTCCTTATTTCAATACTTCCACTTGAGAAAGAATTCAAAAAAAATATAGTCTCTGAGTTCTGACTGACAAGTCAATCAAATCAGTGTCCATTTCAACATGAACATTTTTGGAAGCGTATTCTACGTTTTGTACCTGCCATGTTGATGTCGTCCATTAAAAAAATCCTTGATACTCACTATCAAATCTGGAAATTGAGATATGGTAGTGAAAATAACGACTGCAGCTTTGTGGTAGAGCAGACAAAAAAGTGGATTTGTTGAAATCCTTTAGAAAGATTCAAGCAAATGTAATTGACAGGTGTAGAACCAAATTCCAAAGGCTATTGATAAATATTAATGACAAGTATCAAGTGCCTGACAAGCTAGGATAGAAGATCTGCAAAATCTAGGACATCAAGACAACATTTATTGAATTGACCTTTAGCAAACACACCTAGAATCAATTACTGCTACATGGATATAGATTCTATTTACTCAAAATACTCAAGGCCATTTTGAATTCTGCAAAAGCAATGATCATAGTGACTATGTAGAGATAGTTGAGCATGATAAAGGCGAATAAAATTTTGGACTAGGGATTAAAAGATTCAGCCAATATTGGGTATGTGCAATGAAAAATAAGCTGCTCAATTCAAGTTGTTCAAGAGATTTAGAGTTGCCACGTAATAGGACAAATCAAAGGAAAAAGTCAATAAGAATAGGATCTTCAGAATAAGATATTGTAGATTTAACTTGTTTGACATTTAAACCTTAAAGCATCTTGGCTGTGGATGTTGGAGGTGGCCAATTAGCAGAATCAATTTGCAATTTACGCCTCTGCAACTATTCTCTTTCGTTGTTCCTGTCAGACCACATTTAGTAATAGAAAATGACAAAAGACATGCCATAATCGATGAGAATTTAAATGAAAGTAGGAATGTATGAATGGCAACTTTACTTGAACCTCTCCTTACACGTCATGACAATGACTGCAACTTGATTATTTAACTTCTTTCAAGACCGTATACTCTGTGGAATGGAAGATAATGTTATATGCCAGATCCAGGCAAGTGGCTAACTATAGGTGAAAAGGTCTTGAACCTAATTCGTGTGAATTGAGGACAGTCGAAACCATCTTGTCAATGATGCGGATGAGAGATTGAGGACCGCTCATCATAATGCTTTGAGAGGATGAATCCATGCTTTTCTAAACTGCTCATTGAATCAGGTGCCTCAGGGAAGGCTCAAGGTCAAATCGGTATGGCACCTATTATATCATCAAAGACCATGACACTATGCATGAGTACGGGTTGAGCTGCTCCTTCTATACATCCAGATCATGGACGGGAAATGCAGTATCTTGCAAAGCATGTAGGTAGGTTAGAAGCTTTGTGTGCAAGAATTGAGGTTAATCTTTGCATGGCTATGGATAAAATGGAAAAGAGGATTCAACTTTTAGAGTCACGATACGTGTTGCTTGATCAGATGCATATAGCAGGAATGGATCGTATAACCTCTAATGTAGGCATAAACTCCTCAGCTGGTGGTTTCCCACCCCCTTCTACTTTGGGAATACAAAAAGGCCAAAAGAAGAAAGAATTATGTTTAGATGTGCCTTGTCAGTCATCCTTTAGTTCTTCTGGTCCCTTAGCTTGTCATGAATTTTAACAAGAAGTCTGCATCTCCAATTATTTCAGGGGACTGCGTGCCACATTCTTCACCTGCAATCCTTTTAGTTAGAAACTCATTTGAAACTGAAACTTCTGTTGCTATCCTGAATGAATCACACCACCACAGTTAAATCATCAGGGTTTACCAAATGGAAAGAAAGCTTATTTGCTGAATTTTTTGAGCAAAGATTTTCATGGCATGCAAATGTGAATCTGAGGTGATCACAGCAGATGTAGGGAATTAAAAAAAAAGCATCAGTTTGTGACCATACAATTACAACCAAAAAGAACCTCTTGTTTATTGATGAAGCATTAGCCTTAGCACTTGAAGCATTTTCAGCTTCAACTCATAAAGAAGAGACAAGCAAATGCACAGATGTAGGAAATATGGTGTAGGAAAATATTCATTACCAAGATTTTCTAAATATTCATTTGAGTAAGGAAACAAGATATAGGACTCAAGAAGGTATGGAATCAGTCCTCTATGGTTCACCTTCCTAGCTTACTTTAGATTTAGGGTCTTTTTCTACATTAAGACTATAAATTTGAAGAAAATAGTGAATGCAATTTTCTTAATGTTAAGCAGGCCTGCAAGCTACACATTGATACAGAAAGAAAAATTTCAGAACGAAACTGCATCTTTGGAGTGTAAATTTGAGCCTAGATTAATGAAACGTAGAACAAACACAGTCAAGATGAAAAATGGTGTAAGAAATTCTCAGCCAAACATGGTAACATTTGAATCAAACTGCCAAAAACAATATCAATCATTTGAACATAAAGCCCTCCTTTTAGCGCCATTTGTAGGATGCCAAAATCTTACAAATGGATTGTATAGATTTAGCCATCCTCATAGAATAATATATAACATTCCTTCAAACAATTGATAGAACCAACTCAAGCATGCAAAGAAGAAATGAAATACAACCTATTCTATGGTGGATTGGTGCTCTTTGAGTATGTGAAAGAGCCCTTTCCCAATCCTTGATAAGCTTAGTGAGATAGACAATGAGATGCTTGAACTCAAGTTGCCTATAGTGTAGATGCTTTCAAAATGTGTAATGTAGAGTTGTGTGATGAGCAAGATTGATTCTCAAATGAAGAGAGTAACCTTGCAATGAGTAAAAGTGTTGTGTTGTTTTGTGTTGAAATGCTTTGCATTTTATAGATTCAAGATTAGGAAGAGTGATAGATTTGGATGAATGTGGGATCATTCATGAGCCAATGACAAGATGTCACTTGTCAAAGTGTGAGAGGGTGAGGAATGTGCAAGTCTTGGCCAATGTGCCAATTTGAAATTCAAATTTGGATGAAATGACATGTTTAGGGGGGATGAAAGGTGCAATAAATGCCATGTTTGACTTGTGCAAATAGCATTTAAAACCTTGTTGGAAGGGACAAGTCCCTTTTGGGGGGAAGATTCAAATTGGAAGAATATTCCATTTTGATTCCATTTTGAATGTAATTAGAGGAAATAATAAATCAAATAAATGATTTATTGGTGCAAGTGGGTGAATCTAGAAGATTCTTGTAGTTAGGATTAAATTAATCATGATTTGATTAATCTAATAGGTGATTAATGTGATATGACATTTGATTTTAAAATTTTGTATTTCTTTTAAAATCAAATGAGAGGAAATGAGTATTGAGTGATTTAATTAAATCAGGAACTATAGGAGATAATTAAATAATTTTGATTTATTTAATTAAAGAGGTGAGTTTAGTGAATTAATTAAATTGGTCTATTTAATTAATAGACGGAATAATACTAGATGAAGTGTGATTAAATGCATGTGTATATTTTGCATGTCTACAACCATTATTGTCTTTAAGAGTGTATATGTCGAGGATATTGAGAAAATTGTAATAACATATGTTGTAGGTTGTCTGTGAAGTAGTGAAGATCATTATAGTGTAAAGTTCAATATGTTTAGGGTGAGTATATGTGTATTAAATAGTTTTTTGACAATCCTATCTTAGTGTATTCTTTGAAAGTTTTAGAGGTGTGCATGAATATTTTAGCAGGTTATGAGTTTTTGTGTTTTGACAATTATTCTACTACTGTAACTGGTGTTCATGGAAGGACATAATGTGATTTTGGTAATTTGAGTTGTTCTATATGCTCATGTTGTGTTTGTGGATGTTTCTAGATCATGTTTTATCCTTTTTGCACATCCACATTGATAGTTATGCTTGTGATCCATGATATTCTCTTGTGTGTTCATGTTTTTCATTTTCATGGCTGACAGTGTGATTGTAGGTTGTTGTGGATCTTCATGGAATTATTTTTGAAGGTATTTTGTGTTCAAAGATATTGTTTTGGGTCTTTACTATGTTTCGGCTAAACATGGTGTATTTGCATTAATAATCTTTATTGTTTTGGGGCGACAGTTTGTATTCATCTTATTATTTTGTTGAACCTGACATGAAGTGATGTAATTTCTTGTTGTGGATATACATAAGTGATTGTGTCTTCGTTTGAAAGTGCGAAAGTATGATTTGTGCTAGTGCTATGTGCAAACAAGGTTTAGATCATTTGAAGGCAGAGCAACGTGAGAAGAAGAGTGAAGAAGAGTGAAGAAGTGTTTGTGTGCTTAATCAAAACTATAATCAAGCATTAACAAATGCTATTTTATTAGTTCAATCCTTTAGATGGATTTAATTTGAATATTTTTGTAAGAGAGTGAGTCTTCCTTTGTATTTGAGTAGCGAGCTCTAGGCAGTGTGCCTGAATGCATGTGCATTCCCCATTTGTTCTTCTTATACTTCTAACAGGGTATAAACTTTTGGTCTAACCTCCGTCATGGTTTTTCCACTAATAGGGTTTCAACATAAAAAATATTGGTCTTGTGTGTGTTAATGATGTGTTGTTGATTCATGCTTTCATGGTTATTAATTAGATCTAAGAATAAGGGTTAATAAGGTTAATAAGTTTTAAATTTTCTGACAAATTATTCACCCCCCCTCTTAGTTATTTGTCATTGTGTTGCCAACAATTGGTATCAAAGAAAGTTCCTTGGAAGAAGTTTAATAGCTTGAGGTGATTTGGGATGATGACATATAAGAAGGATAGTTTGAGATTTGATGGAAAAAATTATTCTCTATGGAAGACTTGAATGAAGTGTCATTTCATATGCATTGGTGAATCCTACTAGAACATTAAAAGTAATATGTATGTTATTCCTGAGAATGGTCCTACTACTATTGCTGAGATTAGGGATGCTTAATATTACACCAAGGGTAAAGAAGAATTGTTGAATGCTTTGATTGACTCTGAGCTGACAAATGTTATGGATTTGAAGACTTCTTATGAGATATGGAAAAAGATGGAAACCTTGTATGAAAGTGATGCTAATGTGAATATTTCTAAGATACAAAGTCTAAAAAAGAAATATGAAATATTGAAAATGAGTGATGAGGAGAATATTACTACTCTCATGCAAAGGGTCAATGAGCTTGTGTGTGGTATCAGATGTGCTCATGGACAGTTGGAAGAATAAGAGATTGCTGCTAAAGTGCCTAGATCCTTGCCTGTTGCATGCAAAGTCAAAGCTACAACTACTGATGATCTCTGAACTGTGAAAAATGTAACCAGAGATATGTTGATTGTTAAACTTACAAATTTTGAGTGTAGTGAATTTGGTGATGGCATTCCTAATATAGAATCTGCATTCAAATCTACTCCTTTCAGGAGAGATAAGCAAATATGATCTCGGTGAAATTTCTTCTAGAATGGTATTTAAGTATGAAGAAGAAATGAGACAAATTGAATGAGAAGAAGAAGAAAGAGAATTGAATGAGCTTGAAGAACTTATTATCAAAAGGGAAGTTTCCTAAAAAAAATTTTCTTGCAATAAGATAGGTAATTTTGTATCAGGGTATCAAGGAAGAGTTCCTAAGACAAGACATGACAAGCCTAGATTTCAAAAGAAGTGTTATTATGTTGTTGATGAAGGTGTGAAAGAAGATGAATCCAAGGAAAATTTTAGTGGTGAATATTCGCCAATTGGTGAATAACAAAAATCGGGAGCTCCAAAAATGATGAATGGTACAAGCTAAAATGAAGAGTGAATCGCCAAGTTTTATGAAAAAATAATTTTGTCTCGATTAATTTGCCACATAAATGATGCCTCATTGGCACTAATTCACAAGTAGTTTAAGCAATAAAATTTAAAAACATTAATAATATTTTCCAAGGATATTGTGTAATTCAAGAGAATCAAGAAGGGAATCTACTATATTCGCGCCAAGCTCCCAAAAAGATGTCTGATCAAATCTATGTTTGATCTCCACTGTTAACTATTTCCAATAGTTCATGACATATGTCATCATCATTGTATCATCCTCGACATCCCTAAGTGTCCCATCGTTGATGTTTACTCACGCTGATAAGGCTTCCATACTCCTTTTGGCATCCACCAAGGCACAGGGACACCACTTGTGTAATTCTGAAGAATCATGAAAGGAATCTACAATATTCGAGCCAAGCTCTTAGAAAGACATCTGATCATTTAGATCTATTTGATCTCCACTATTCATCGTTGCCAATATTTCATGACATACATCATCATTGTTGTATTGATGTGACATACCTAAGTGTCCCACCAATGATGTTTACACATGTTGATATTCACTCATGAAATGAACTTGTATGGACTGACTATCCTATCTAACTATCGATCGATCGATGGGGCGGTGATTCACTGAGATTCTGATCGGCTAGATAGATACATAGGGCCCTCTCATGAGCCTATATCTATCTGGGGCCCCTTTCCACCCAACTCTTTATTTGTGAAGGGTGGTTTTCACATTCACATAATTCTCTACTATAGCCTTGAACACCTTGAATCTATCTATAGCTTAATCTTTCTCCCTAAGAAAAGTAACAAATGTCATTCTAGAATAATCATCAATGAAAAGTATTAAATAAATGTCACTATTAAGACTTCTTGTTCTTGTAGGACAAAAAAGGTCTGTATGAATCAATTCCAACATTCAAGTACTTGATTATTGTTTTCCTTTAAAGTTGCAACTTGTTTGTTGTCCCATCTAACAACTTCTGCAAACAACATAGGTAGGCTTTGTAATTTTTGGCAGATCCTTGATAGCTTCTCTTGAACTAATCATAATTAGGTTGTCAAAGTTTATATGTCCCATCCTGCAATTCCATAGCCAACTTTCATTAATTCGAGACACAAAAAATTGACCATCAACCCCCTTTAGCTGATAAAAGTTTCTATATGTTCTTCCTATAGCTACAAGAGTTCTAAACCATTTTCTAATGTCACAAGTATTATCCTAAAACATAATCTTAAATCCTTTGCTACACATTTTTCCAATGCTCAAGAGATTATGCCTTAAACCCTTAACATAATAGACATCATCTGTATTGTGCTTTCCATCAAAATTAAATGTTTCTTTTCCAACAATCTTTGCACAAGAATCATCTCTAAACATGACTAATCCTCCATCATACTTTTCAAGTTTAGTAAGCTTAATTTTGTCTCACGTCAAATTATTTGAGCAACCATTGTCAATTACCCAATAGTATTTGTCTTGTTTAGCATGAAAGTTATAAATTGGAGTACTTTCCATATCTTCCTTCTTGTTATACAAACCACATTCCCTTGCCCATCTTCCATGGTTGGAAGACATGAATTTATTCTCTAGGGCTAGAAACATGCATTCATCTTTATCACTCTCAATATCATATTCATCATTAGAAACTCCAAAATCTTCTCTAACATAATACAATTTCTCAAAAAAATTATCTTTATTGTCTTTTCTCTTCTTGCGTATGTCTCCATTTGGACATCTTGAACCATAGTGACCACATTTCCACAACTGAATCATTTAAAATGTAACATACCTTTGTACTTGTCAATACCTTTCCTCAATTTCCTTGTAAAATTTGCTTCAAACTCCTTTGAACCTTCACTATCTAGATCATCTTTTGACATTGCGGCTTTGATGAAAAATTCTAATTTTCCCTTTTCTTTTCAGAATTTCCTCAACTCAAATGCAGTCAAGGTGCCAAATAGCTATTCTTTAGTGAATTTCTTTGGATCATAAACTTATTCAATGGCTGAGACCTTGTAACTATAGCTCTCTAGTAGGATCATCAAAATATTTTCCATTGCATCTTCATATGTCAGAGTGCCTCCTTGATTTTTGAATTCATTTACTATAGTGTAAACCCTTTGAATGTAGCTTGCAATGTCCTCACCCTCTTCTATTTTCAAGTTCCAATATCTCCACTTAGTTGTTAAATTATTTTATAATTTGACTCTATCATTTCCTTCATAAATATATTTCAAATTTTCCTAAACTTCATTAGAAATGCCTAATGAAACAAATTTTGTTAGCTAAGTCTTAGATAAAGCACTATAGATTGCATACCTTTCTTTTTAATTTTATTCATAGGAAAAAATCTCATCTACAAAAGAAGGGCCACTTGTTGGCTCAAAATATTTTGTCTCAATAGCTTTCCATGTCTTATAGCCAAGAGAGATCAGGTAACCTCTCATCTGCACTTTCTAGAAGCTATAGTTAGATCCATCAAACATAGGGATTATCACTTTGTGCATGGTCAGATCTACCTCAAGAACTTAAGCTCTTCTTTGAGGAACCAAATCTTTGATACGAATTGTTGAAATGAACAAGGAAACTAAGAGGGTGGGTGAATAAGTTTTATCTAATCACATTCCAAATGAGAGGCTCACTACCTATAAATACAAAAATATGTAAAGAAGGATGTTACACATGGAAAATGTGGATGCTAAAATCTGCAAATGGTTGTTAAACTCACAAACCAACATGACAGAAATAAACATCTTTATGAAATATTGCATTTAGTTAAACATGCTAAATAAGACATTGAACAACAAGGAAAACTAAATAAATCATATAAAACATGAATGAAAAGTTATTCCATAGTGAATTTGTGCTATCCTTTGTGTAGAGGGAAACCCTTTCACAACCCTAATAAGCAAGATGAGATAATAAAATTCTATAATGAGGATAAAACTAGTTCTCACATGTAGAAAGTAACTTTGCATAAAATGTGTTGTTCTCAGATTGTGTTGTGTTTGTTTTGTTGAAAAGCCTTTCTTTTATAGATTCAAAGTTGGAAGAGTGAGAGATTTTGATGAATGTGGGATCATTCATAATCCAATGAAAATATGTCACTTGTCAAGATTTGAGAGGATGAGGAATGTGCAAGTTTTGGCCAATGTGCCCATTTCAAATTTGAAAATGGCATTCAATGCTTATGGTTGAGGGATTTGGAGGGAATATTTTTTATCAAAAAAAGCAAACAAGGAGAGTTAATGAGGGCATATTCTTTGGGAATATGCCTTGTGAGGAAAATAGGGGTTTTCATAAATCAAATTAAATGATTTATTGTGCAAGTGGATGGGACATGGGTTGGGCATAGCATTAATCAGAGATTTGACTAATTAATCTAGTGATTAGGTGTTGTGACATTTGATTTGCATTTTTGTATTTATTTTAAATCAAATGAGAGGAAAAAGAATATTAGTCTTTTAAATAAATACGAGTGATTTAATTAAATCTAGAGACTTTAGGAAGTTAATTAATTAATTTGATTTAATTAATTTAAGAAGAAAATGATCATCTATGGTGTTAATCACTAGTGTTGATTTTGTATGTCTACATTTTTCCCCTCTTTGAAGCAATGTACATGTTGCATTGGTTCAAAGAATGATGCTACTGACATTGAAATTAATTTTTTGTTTTAATTTTTTCAGATGCCCGAGTGAAAAGAAGTACATTAGTGCATTTCCCCCTCGAGAGATCGAGTGAAAAGATTTGATTTGAGATCGATCTCATGATAAAGAGGTTCAAAATGGATGTATGGGTGGGTAGACTATATGATCTATATGATAATGATGATGTAAATGAGATGTTTGGAAGATGCTTAGAATAACAAATTTATATTATCCTAATCAGCTTAAATTATTATGCAATGCGTGTGAGATAGATGAGATGGATGATTTTGTCCTATGATGATATGACGTGATTATGCAGGATGCAAGATGGATGCAGGATGGATGCATTGTTAGCACGAAAGAGGATAAAAGAATGAGAGGGATCAACCCTTAAATTTGAGAAGGTGCAGAAGTCCAATAAGTCCACTATTCATCGAGACTTTATTGGATATGATGATGAATGATGATATATTTCTTATCAAAGGATGGGAGAGAAAAAGAGCATAACTTTCCTTGTGTTTGATAACACACAGAGGTACGATGCATCAAGGTATGAATAAATAGGATGGCGTTTTACCTAGTGTGATGGAATTTGACTCAACAATCAGATAGGAGTACTCTTGTTCACACTTGACAAATGAAACCTTATTCAGAATGTAGTTCAGATATTCTAAACATCTTAGGGAAAAACATAAGACGTCAAGCCTTCTTATGTGGTCAACAAGACATCTGCAACATCCTCCCTACAAAAAAACCAAATCAAGAATGACAAAGTTATTTTACAAGAATAGCGAACAAGCACAACAGATAAAAAGATAATGATCATTGCCCCATTCCTTTCTCTCTAAACCTATTTTGCTTAGGCATCATCGAGAGTTCCTTGGAATGAGCACAAAATAAGATAAGTCTAAACAAGACCATGATAAAGTAAACAAACAAGCTAATGTTCTTCGTACTGCTAGCCAAAGACTAAACTATGGTGATACCTGATGTTGATGTCCATCGCTAGAAGGTCACATTCCTAGGACATGTTGTGATAAGGGTTGTGATGAGATTGATTGCATGATAAGCTATTGATACTCTGAGTTGACCAACTTGTTGACTCACTAATCTAGACTTGAGACTTTGATGATTAGGTGTTCAGTTTTGAAACTAATAGACTTGCTTCTGATTGACTTACCAAAGGATGAAAACAAGAATGCTTTATTATGAATAATGATTATTGCGGGTGAAACCAAGATGAGACAAATGCACAATTTTGGGTTTTTTTAAATGTTTTGAGACTGTTTTTGGAATTTTGAGATGTTTTTGGTATGTTTGAAATTTATGAATGTTTTTAGATTTTTCGGGATTTATGACAAAGAGACTAACTTAAAGACCTATCCTAGGGGTCTCGGGATATGATCCATATATTACCCTTGCCTACATTATACACGTAGAGACCATGTAGTGTTACTGATGACATACTCGAATCGATGATAAGATAGATGGCAAAACAAATCACAATTTTATTGCGATGAATTCCTAAAGAATAATGTAAAATTCATGGGTAAACGGATTGCCAATGCAACAAACGCCTAAGGACTAACCTAAAATGTCTCAGGGGATGATCAAAGATCAACCTCTCCCACGTTCAGGCTTAGAGATGACATATTTCGGCAAGATGACTCTATTTTTTATTTTGTTTGAATTTTGACATGTTTTGGATTTTGAATGATATTTTGAATGTTTTTGGTTTTTTGATTTTCTGAATGTTTTTGAATTTTTGATGGATTTTTGAATGTTTTTGAATTTTCAGATGATTTTGACAATTTGGAGGTGGACATGTGATGATATTAGTTCTTTGTTTTGGGATTTTGTTGAAAACCAAGCTTAATGTTGATCAATTGGATTGATGGATTGATAGTTTAACTAAGTGTGTTAAGTCAAATAAAAGTGATAATGCACTTGTAAACTATAGGAAGTTGTGTTATCCTAGAGTAAACTTGTACATAAGAGGATGGTTCGACTAAGTGTGTTAATTCAAATGAGATGATTATGGATTTGATAATTTGGCTAAGTGTGTTAAGCCAAACAAGATGATTGTGAAATTGTAAACCTTAGGAAGTTGTGTTATCCTAGAGTAAAATCGTACACAAGAGGGTGGTTTGACTAAGTGTGTTAAGTCATACAAGGCGATAATTGATTGGAGTTGATTGATCAAAATTTGGAAGCTTGGCTTGGAACAAAATTTGTTTTGATGATTTAATGTGATGTTGATGTGCACATTAGATGCAACTGATATGAATTGTTTGGATTGATGTTTGATGAAAGATAAAGCTTGATACAAAACATCATCTTGTCAAAATATGCAACGGGCTAGTGACTTGGATATTTTGGATCACAAATGCTTTGACCAATCTGATTTCACATTTTCCAATGTTCGGATCACCACATAAGTTGGAGGATTCATATACAAGATTTATTCTTGAAGCAAGATGCAAATATTTCCCCCCAATGTCTAGCAATATTTGAATGGCCATGGGTGGATTCTTGAATAGGTGTATGGATAGATATGGTAAGCATGCAAATTATGTCAAGGATTATCTTGTGACAAGATAAGGTGTTCGAATAGAGGAATTCTCATTCAGATAATGCCTCAAGTCTCAGATAACATTGGGAAGGCTGGGAACAATGAAAATGACCGATGTCAAGATGTTTACCATAAGCGAGTGTAAAGTGTGCACCAAGTTTTCATCAAGATTAAAATACCTTGGACTATGGATACAAATCGATGAAAATGGATTGGACAAATGGTTCATGGATGAATGGTTAATATGACTCAAATGATGGCTTTATTATGGATGTGTAAAGATGCTTTCTCTTGAACTGATGCAGATAGATGCTCGATTCTACACATGACTCATGTTTGCCATTTTTTCATCATGGTACCTACCCAAAGTGCCACCGAACTGGTTTTCACTAGAGGACGATTTTTTTCTTTACTATTTTCAATCCATTTTTTTATTTTTTGGAGTTTTTATTATTTTTTGAATTTTTTTTGGGCATTTTTTTTGTATTTTCTAAGATATTTTAAGTTGATGTTGAATCAATTGGTACTACTAACATTGATGTTTTTGTCATAATGTGCCATCGATATCCTGCTTGAAGAAGCTACCTTGCAAAGATACGTGCACTTGAAAGAAACTTTTGAGATCCTCGATCTACTTTGTTGATACCAGAGTTAACTTTGCCTTTGTGCGCACATCATGATAGAGTGCCTTCTGAATCCTTATGATGAATGGTTGTTGCCAACACATGGTCAATGTGAGAATTGGATATCATGTGTGCAGGCATGGATTAAGAATGTTTAGGTATAAAATATGGATTGGTCAATAGTTTGGAACCTTTGACTCTCCAAACTTGGGAAGATGAGGAATATTGGGCGGATATGAAAGTGTGCTTGGAATTAGAACCATCATCTAGATATGCTTTGTACATCGCTTGAGAATCCTGATTTTTCCTTTGTGGACATATTTGACAGATACTTTTCCCTTTTTGATTTTTCCCCATAGTTTCTTTGACTAATGGAGTTTGATAGGGATAGTCTTTCTTTGTAATCTTTGGTATACATATGTATTGTATTTGAGCTTCATTTTTTCCTACTTCTTTTTCTTTGATATCATTTTTTGTTTGTTGATTTAAGTTTATCTTTTCATGTTGGTCCCAATTCATGGATGGGGTCATGAGTGGATGAAGATTTATGACATGGCAGGTTGTAGTATTGGCATTGATTCCATCACAAGGATTCTTCGTGCTCCCTATGTTGACATTTTCTCAAGATGAAGTTGCCCCCAGTTTTGTGGAAATATTACTGATATGTTGAGATCCCTTGATTTTTGGATAACCAAGGCCTTGATTCTTAGGATTGTCTATAATTTTCACTGCTTCTAGGATAGCCTATTCATGTAGGCCTAATCCTCTACATTGATAATTCATCTGCTGAATTTTTTTATCTACAATAGGATATTATTTACCTTGGAAACAAGGTGCTCATCCTTCTCTTCTTTGTGGTGGATCTTCAAAAGTGACAACTTCTTTACTGATGAGGTAGCTTGCCCTAAGAAAGGTGAGTCATCCAACTTTATAGGTGATAGGATCCACTATATGTGGGATAAATACCTAATTGATATCTTTGGCTTGATCTTGTGAGATATCAGATTGTAATGCTTCTTCAAGAAGTGTTGATGCTTCACTATCCTCATAAAAATCTTCCTCATGATTCATTTCAGAGGATGTTTCTAATTCACGACTTCTATAGAAACCTTCTTCATGACCTATTTTTGATATGTCTCCATAGGATGTTTCTGGTTTGCAATTTTTTTATAAACCTTCTGATATGTTTTCAAATGATGTCTTTGATTCAAAAATTTTGTAGAAACCTTCTTTATGATCCACCGTTTGTATGTGTCTAGAAATTTCTATACGTTGATCATGTGTACAAATGTTAAGAGTAGGAAACTCCTCTTCCTTGGTAATGATCATTGGTCAAAGGATATTGATCATCAATTTAAATTATTGTGGTGGGAATATGTTGCAAGGTCTATTGTGGGAGTAAGGCCTACGTTTACTGCTAAGCCAACAATGCTTGTTGTTGGTCATTTTTTTGTTGTTCCAAAAAATCTTTTTTGTTGGGCTTGTTGTTGTGCTATTTGTTGATGGATTGCTTGCAATAGTGCCCAAAATTGTGCTTGCGCCTATCGAGCTTGGTGTTGGGATTGAACTTGAGCCTATGCTTGTTGGGATACTTGAGCCGCTTGTACAACTTGTTGCTTTTGGAGTGCCTTTTTGTGGGCAACTTGTTGAGTGGTTTGCAGCATGATAGAGAATGAATTTTTCATGTTTTGTTTTGGTGGTGGTGGTGGTGGATTCAGAATTGTTACCATCGGTTATTGCGATATCGATGGAAAAATGGGAGCATTTAATATGATTCTTTGATTTATGAAGGGTTTATTGTTTAGATTCGGTTGATTGATGGTTGGTAAAGGGGGAAGGCTCATGCCTTGATTGTTTGGTTGATAGATTTTTATGCTTTAACTTTGATTTAAATCTACTAAAGGGAAAGGTGTTCTAAAATTTAGATTTGGAAAAATCACATTTGTTGTACCATTGAGGTTTGTAGGAGATAATGATCCCATGTATGGATTGTACAAATGCAAGTTTTGAAAATCAATTGGCATTTTGAGCCTCTAAGGTGTTTAGGACCAATGATGAGATGAGGGATGGAAGGGGTGAATGATATGGGTGTTTAAATTTTTAAGGAAATTTGGATCAATGCTAGACTAAAGGACTTGATTTGATATGATTATGCAGATAGTTTGACTAGGTGCATTTAGCCAAACAAGATGATGGTGAAATTGTAAACCCTAGGAAATTGTGTTATCCTAGGGAAAACTCGCATAAGAGAATGAATTTTCTAAGTGTGTTGAGCCAATCAAACTGATCATGAATTAGTAGACCTTAGGAAGTTGTTTATCCTAGAGGCAAATTTGTTCAAGAGGGTTGATAATTTGAATAAGTGTGTTAAGCCAAACAAGGTGATGCAGATTTTCCTAAAAGTCTAGCATAATTGATGTTTTCAAAGTTTCCAAAATTTTGTTAATGAGATGATGTTTGATTTATCTTGAGGGATGGATGAAGTGTTTGACTTTATCCTAGGTGAACCTAAGAGGATTTTCTTACAAGAGCAAGGTTTTAAAGAGCATGATTTTCCCTAAGAGTTACTCAAACCAAAATAACAATGTTTCCCTGAAAAACCATAAGACAAAAGTTTGTAAGCACATGTGTTGTTCAATTTTCTGTTATTTTGCTTAGATTTGATTTATTTTAACACAAAACACTTTCTTGATTATGTTTCAAACTACATGTGTAATGTCCCACTTTCTTTTCATCCCACAAGGTCCATTATGTGGAAATCAAGGAAATTAGGACAAAAGTTTCCTAGGTTAACCTTGGTGAAAATAAATGATGATAAAATCTAAGTACTTAGAAACCTCTAAGGATATGATCCCTAGGGAAAGCAAGAGTACTCAAATTCATCAAAGATATTTGTTTCCTCTAAGGGGTTTGAAATTTGAAGCTCTTTTTGAATGTTTGTTTTTCAATTGTTTTGAGGACCAAGCAATGTATTTTCCATTTTCAAGCATATGTACAACCCTAGGATGAAGATACAATATTTTTTTGGGTTCCCACTTTGACGAATCCAACTGTGCATATTTTGTGCGGATGACTAGATGCTTGACCACACTGGCTCCCGTCCACGACACACACTTCTCGGATCAGCCGAGCATCAATACCCATGAATCTCCCATGGTATACTTTTCATCTCGACAACAAAAATGCATGTATAATGTGGGGTGGCTTCAAAGGACATGACCTTTTGCACCAACAAAATAGATAAGGATTTGGCCTTCTAAACAAGGGGTTTTAGTTTGGAATTTCCATTCGTGGAGGATGACCCATGTAGCGAGAGACCATTTTTTCCCTTCTCGTTGGAGCCAACCATGTGATACTAGCTTTTGTTCTAGTTCCAATTTTTATATCCCGGTAGGAAATACACTTGGCTTTAGTGTGTTACTGGTTGGGTCATTCCCTTAGGTGAGTACTTTTTCCCACAAGGTAGGCCTCTTGAGATAAGAAAAAGAGAGTAAACATACTTTTAGTTTCATGAAGCTTCGTTTAGAAACAAAGGGAGAACACTCTCGATAAGTTTACCTTAGTCACAAGGTGTTTTGTTCAATTTTAGATCCCCAAATCAAAGTGTGAAGGCAATCTTTTTGACAACTTAATATCACAAAACGACTTTTGATTCTCAAGATCATTGTGAAGCACAAGAGAAGTGCATATACCTTTTAAATGATATGAATTTGTGAAAAAGAGTACAAAACATCAAAAAAATTTGTTCATTTTAGACCATAAAAGTAGTGATGAGTTCGTTTTAAAGCACCAAAATGAGATGTGAAAGTTTTCCATGTTCAATTTTAAGTCCAAATCGAAATCTATAGATACGCAAAACTAAAATCATGCACCCCACTTTAATTAACATTCAATTCTGCTATGAATCAATTAAAACAATTTATTGATTAATTTCTTAGCTTCATTAGGCTTTATTAGATAAATCAAATTATTTCTTAAAGTCCTAAAGTTCTTCTTATTTGATTCAATAAATCAAATATCAAACTCCTAAGATCCTCCAAGTTAATTAATCTAAATTAATTAACCTCTCATCATGATCACCCATTCTGTAGCTTTTGACTCAACTTGAGTCAAATCTAAACTCTCAACTAACCCACCCACTTGCACCAATAAATCATTTCTTTGATTTATTAATTCTTTTAATTTCTTTCAAAAATGCATCAAGATGGAATATCCTGTCAATTTGAATCTTCCCTCCAGATTATTAAATTTTCTTACATGTCTCTTGCACAAGTGAAACTTTGCATTAAATGCACCTTTCATCCCCCCTAAACATGTCATTTCATGCAAAATTCAATTTTGAAATTGGCATATTGGCCAAGACTTGCACATTCCTCACCCTCTCAAATTTTGACAAGTGGCATCTTGTCATTGGCTTATGAATGATCCCACATTCATCAAATTCTCTCAATCTCTCAACTTTGAATCTACAAAAGGAAAAGAATTTCTCCAAAACAATTAAAACACAATTTGAGAACAACACAACACTTTTTCATGCAAAGTTACTCTCTATGTGAGAACTAATTTTTCTCTTCATCATTTTATTATCTTGGAAATCTTGCTTATTAGGGGGTGGGAAAGGGCTTTCTTTCTACATCAGGAGGAGCACCACTCCTGCTATGAAATAAGTTTGCTTCATGTTTTATATGCTTTGATCATTCTTGCCATTTGCTTGCATTTTGAATTATGGAGTATTATTTCATAAGGATATGTATTTATGTTATGTTGTTTTTTCAAGTTTACTAACATTTGCAGATTTTCATGTCCACAAACTGGTGCTAGAGGGAGGGTCTGATCCTCTAATTTCAGTCCTAGCATTCCAATTTAGATTAGTTTTCTTTGATGACTACTATGACAATGTAAATAATAGATTTCCAATACTAAAAGGTCTCTAAAAAGCTAACATGCTTTGTCTACACTATCTCATTTTATTTATGTGTTCCCATTATATTTATGCATTCCCATTTTATTCATGCTATAATATAGATTCTTTCTAAAATCAAACGTACTTTGGATGTTGGTTAAAGGTTTCCTATTATGTGCAATCGTCTATTAAATCTTGTAGTAACATCTTCCTATAATCATTCTTAGTATATACAATAACAGTAACTGTGTTGTTTTTTTGTGTATTGTATCTTTGGCGTTTTAGTAGAAGTTTATAAGTCATGGTACATTAGTTTCACATATTCAAGCTCTTTTCGACCCTTATGTTGGAAGGAAATGTTACTGAGAGACCCCTTTCTCGCCTAGAAATTTCATCTGCTCATTTATGCATACGAGAATGGTCAAAAGTGGAAAGATGATAAAGACTTGGTAGTCTTAGTCAAAACAAAACGTAGATGCAAAAAGGGAAAGTTTGAACAAGATATAGTAAGGTACGAGGCATGGACAAATGAATGAATGTCTATGCTTGAGTACTATGTATACATAGTTTCCATGGAGCAGTATCGAGGAAGTATCACCTACCTAGCTACAAGAACTGGTAGAGAACTATTCTTGTAGAGTTCAGGTTCCATACCACCTATGTGGAGTATCTTTTGCCCTACATACCATTTTTCGCACATAGTTTTCATGCATTTCCATCTTTAACATCTGACCAAATTCCTCTATGCATTATGTTTTTAGGGATGTATGTACCCCTTTACAAAGCTTTATTCATTTTTTTTTGGTTGAAGAGAGAAAGTTGATTGAAAGTTGAAAATTTTGGCTTTATGCCTATTGATAGTATTTGCTTGAAAGTTTCTCATGTCATTTCAAAAAGTTTTTTTTGCAGGAAAAATCTTGGGGGCAACAAATTTTTGACTATATCCCCCCTAGGAAGAGAACTCTAAGCGATTGGTGGTGATTCTTCCAATGAAAGTGGGTGGTGCATGAAAGCAAATAAAGGATAGTCTCGTCCATCTAGATTTGATGGTGGTACATGTTTGGTAAAGCACTGACCTTGTACATCCCTCTGACTGCAAATAAAAAGAGAGAAGGTAAATTTCCGCTTCGTCAACAATTTGATTCAAGAAACATGCAAAGCGATCTACATGTATCGAGGGGATTCTATTTCACAAGGTGTGGCACTTGGTAGGTTATCCCCAGTCCATCCTCTCAATACAAAATATCTTTCAATCACTTTTTTATTATCTCTTTGCTGAGATGTCCTCATTTTCCAAAGCACTTTTCTAAATCGATGAAATCGGTCTTCATTTATTGTAGAAGTCATATGTCTTCATTCAAATTTTGGCTAGTAGCTATCTTCACTCCAGTTTGCTGAGTTGTTTGACTTTGTTTGCATTTTGTACTGATTTTTATTTAGTTGTTGCATTCCAAAGTTCTCATTAGAAGACTTCCTCACTCTAGTTTGGAACTATAATGCTTTTTATTGGATGTTTTTTGCATTAATTGTAGCTCTCTTCTTAGAGTTGGATGCAGGCTACGAGGTCTTGAGACAGGTCAAGCAACCTTTGCTAGATAGGTTGGGAGAATCTCATGCAGGATTCAGATGCATTCAATTTTACAAAGTACCCACCGTATACAACATGTTGTCATAAGCTGAATGTATTCCCTTCTCCAAGAAAATAAAGGTTACATTTACTATTTACCCAATTTTGAGGAAGATGTCAAGAAACTAGAATCAATCCACAAGCTTTGTGTGGTTGGGAGAGAAGTATTGTTTGCACAAAATCTAGTAGTGATCCTTGACAATCGATGTATTATATCACTACTATATTCATTATATGGCTGCATTATGTTCCTGTTTTGCCTGTATATGTAAGTATTTGTAGTTTAAAATTTTGAAAATCAATTAATGCATACTTTGACCTGCAAATTAAAAGATCTAGAAAAAAAAAAATAGGATGAAAGACCATGACAGAGAGAAGAATACTTTTGTCAAGAATTCCAAATTCCAGTTCAGACATATGAGTTTGTCTATCGTGAAGTTTCAGTGTGAATTTCATATTTTGTTATTCAAAAGTACGTTGGCATGGTAGTTATAGTCCACTCATCCTTGAAATGCCTATCATATTTCATTTGTCTAGAATAAATATTTATGTGTGCATGGGTACTTAAAGTTGTAGGGGTGATGGTGTATTTATAGGAATATCTATCTTCCAGCAAGGGACAGTAGGAAGCCACCAGAACAATACCTATTCTTAGATTATTCCCTTCTCCCCATGCAAGGGCTTTGTACTCTTTTTTCTCTTCTTTTCGACACCACTTGATGCAAAATTGGAGAACCCGTACATTATTTTCAACCAAATATTCTTTAGTCGGTCGCAAGAACAGTGTAAAGCAATGTCTAAATTTGTAGATGACAAGGGACTGGACAAATGAATAGACTGAAAGGTGTGGGGATCCAAGGCAAAGACTTAAAGAATCAACCATGTAGAACAAAGTCCCAAGAAGGATTTCAAATCAAAGAGGCCACCATGGAAGCTTAATGTGGACCAAATCACGATTCCAACGTAGAATGAGCAATATACATTTTCAGAAGTAGTGGTCATTTGTGTTTATTTCTTCACATATACCCACGGCTTTCATTATATTTAGATGTTATTTATTGATTGAATAGTGATGTTGTAACATAAGGGCCTGCTCATGCCTTTTGGTTGAGTTCCATTTTATTATTTTGCATGTGTTCCAGTGGCTTCGAGTTTTTAATTTTTTTATATATATATATTTTTTTTTAAGTTGAGTTGTTTAACTTGGCTGATTTACATCCATAGCCTTCTCATTTTTCTCCAGCTATCAGATATGCCATCAGAGTCATTCGCTTGCATTAATGTCTACCATTAACTCTCATTTCCTTGCATTTGTTGCTTACTAAAGATGAAATGCGAATCAAATCGAGAAGCCTACTAAAGATTAAATTATACTCGAGAATTTCAGTAGGATTTTGACTTGGCCTACTTCAAAGTCATTTGTGTGCCTTCTTCTATGCCGTCCAATCATCACCTTCTGAGAGGCTATTGAATTGGACTTTACACCTACCAGTTGCATTAACCTTGAGAGTTTCTTAAAGTATTTTCAACAGATCTTTTTGAATATTTTGAACAACATGAATTGGTGAAGATTTTATGGAACTATTCCATCATAAAGGAATGATAGGGCTGGACATTTCTATTTTTTTAAATAGGGCTATCAATGGCGTTATTTTCTCAAACATAGTACAACTGATTTGTTTCAAGGAGCATCATTTAGGAGAGGAGCTATTTGTCTTTTGATATTTAATGGAAAATCATAAAGCGGGATTAATTCTAACTTTGAATAACTTCACTTGCAGATCGAAAGTGGATTTATGAGGAAAATGTTTAAACAAGTTATTTTTCGAAATAACTGCTGAGCTAATCTTCTTTTTTCTATCTCTCAAATGCGTATTTCCAATGGATTATTTTCTTGTTTCAACAAGTTTAGTAATTTTATTAGTTTGAAATTGTATTCATTGTGTTTTTATCATTGATTTCTTAAAACATCATATTTCTTTATTTGTGACAACATTATACTATTTATAGGTTGGCATCGGAATTGGGCATTGAACTTAAATAAAAGAAAGCAAATTTGAGAGGGTGAATTTGACATTCAGCTTGAAAGAGAATTTTTAAATGCTAATTGCAATTATCTAGAGCATTCAATTGCCGCTTTTGTTTTCTTTTTTACAACAACTAGATCAATTTGGGTTTAAAAGTAATCGGTGATTGATTTTATTTTTAAAAATTGGTTAAAATTTGAACCTTAGAAACATGCACTAGAATTCAATTCGGTGTAAAATTGAACAATCAAACCTCACACTTGGATTTTGGTGCTTGAAAATCACTGCTTTTGAGATCTAAAGGGTATGTGTAAGAAAAAATAAGCCCTTAAGTGGCAAAAAATTCAAACATAAAAATTTGAATAAGTTATCTATATTATTTAAAAAATATGTAACAATAGAATTTGTATAAAATTAAATTTATTTTCTTAATTACTAGGTTTATTTACTAAAAAATAAAATCTATTTGGTGAAATTTTGAAATTTCAATATAGTAGTACTTAAACTTTAGGGAAAAAATAAGAAGTGTCTGTCTAACCACCCTAACCACATTAATATGATAATATTTTTTTATAATATTTTATATATAAGTAGAGGACTCATGTCCCGATGTGATGCATATTTTTTTGTAATTTTTTTTCAAGTAAATAATTAATTAATATTTTTTTTATGACTTTAAAAAAATAAAATAAAGACCCGTATGTCTCACCACCTTAACTCGGTCAAAAATTCATGAAATTCGTGTTTTTATTTTTTAATCTTATATTATGCAAATCATAGAATGTGACACATGTTTTGGATTAAAAAAAATGATACCGTTTGAAAGCTATAGATGTTTTTCAATTAGCGTAAAAATCAGGACTTTAGCCGTAATTCAATAGAAAATGAATAATAATTATTTATTCAACTCAAGGTAAAGCATAATTTATATTGATGGAAATCTGAGAATATCCTTTTAAAACCCTTTTCGTTTCATAAATTTTGGGTAAAAAACAAGTCGTCAGCCACATACCCATCATATTGCCACTTTTTGGCCCATCATGATCCTGCACATACCCAATGAACAAGTGTTTTCAATGTTTACAATATTTCTTACAAATTAATATCATTTAAAAGGCATATGCGCTTCTCTCGCACCTCACGGTGATCCTAAGAATCAAAAGTCTTTTGTGATATTAAGTTGTCAAAGAGATCACCATCACATTTTGATTTGGGAACTTAAAACTGAACAAAGCTTATCTAGTGTGAGAAAAAGGCATTGCGAGTGTTCTCTCTTTGTTCACACAAACAAAGATGATAGAACTATGAATGCACTTACTTGCTATTGTGTACCTTTAGAGGGCCTACCTTAGTGGGAAAAAGTACTCACCTCAAGTGAACGACTCAAGTGGTAATGAGCTAAAGCCAAGCTCTTCCAAATCGCTATATACATTTGTGTTCACGGTGAAAGCTATGGCCAATGGGAAGTGGTCCATGATAACGCTCCCTGAGTATCTTTATGATGTGTAAATCCCTTGTTCTAAGGGTTGGGAGATCTCTCACAAGGATTTTATCATTGCACCCCCTAAACTGGATGCCCTTACTACAAACTTTGTTTAGAGGCCAAAAAATACCTTATATTTGTTGGTGCAAGAGGTCATATCCTCTGAAGCCGCCCCACATATACATGCAGTTCTTTTGTAGAGATGAAAAGTATGCCATGGGAGATTCATGAGTATTGATGCTTGGTTGACCCGAGAAGTGTGTGTCATGGAGGGGAGCAGTGTGGTTAAGCATCTAGTCATCTGCACAGAACATGCGCAACTAGATTCATCAAAGTAGGAACTTGGAAAATGTTTCCTTTTTCTAGCCTAGGGTTGTACATGTGCTTTGAATCAAAACACTTTCCTTGGATCTAAAATAGTGGAAAATAAACATTCAACAAATCATCAGAATTTCAAACCCTTTGGAAGAACAAATACCTTGGAGGTTTCCAAATGTTACTGCTTGTCCCTAGGGGTTCTTACCCCTAGAAGGATTCTAAACATTTAGACATCTCAATTTGTTTCTCCCAAAGTCAACACAAGGTAACCTTTGCCTTGATTTCCACATAATTCGCTTTGTGGGATGAAAAAAAGTTAGGATATTGGACATTCAGTTGAAAAACATAATCAAGAAAGTGCTTGTGTCAAAAGGAACCAAATCTAAGAAAGATAACAAACAATTGAACCACACATGTGTTTGCTCTCTTTTGATTCATTTGGTTGAATTACTCTTAGGGAAAAACATGTTATTCATCACCTTGGTCTTGTAAGTAAGTCCTCATAGGGTCATCTAGGATAAAGTCAAAACACTTCATCCATCAAAAAATTTATCAAATTCCATTTCACAAACAAATTTTTGAACTTTGAAAACAAAATTCATGCTAGACTTTTGAAAAATCAACATCATTACATTTGACTTAATACACCTAGTCAAGTTATCAATCCTCTTGAACAAATTTACCTTTAGGATAACACAACTTCCTAAGGTCTAATAGTTCATGATCACTTTGATTGGCTTAATACACTTAGCCAATTCATTCTCTTGTAGAATTTTTCCCTAGGATAACACAACTTCTTAGGGTTTACAAGTGCATTATCATCTTGTTTGACTTAACGCACTTAGTCAAACTATCAATCAATCAAAATCAAATCGAATCAATTCCTAAAGTCTAGCATTTATCCAAAGTTCCAAGAAGTTCAAACACCCATATCATTCACCCATTTCACCCTTCATCTCATCATTGGTCCCAAAAACCTTAGAGGTTCACTCTCGCAACAAGATCACAACACAAGAAAAATATGGAATTCAAACTCAACTCATACATCATGAGTAATCCAAGTCAACCAAACTATCCAAGTCTCACAATGCCGATTGATTATCAAAACTCACATTTATGCATGGCATCATTATATCCTCCAAACTTCAATGATATGAATGTGATTATGCCCAATCTAAAGTTTGGAACACCTTTCCCAATGATAGATTTAAATCCAAGTCCAAATCTACAAATCTATCAACCAAACGCTCAATGCATGATTTTTCCAAACATTATCCCACCAAATCCATACATGCCAAATACAAGTTTGTTGAACATGAACATTTTAGTCCACATTTGGTGAAATTTGGGTTAGTTATGCTTCCAAATCCACCTAATGTTGTTCAAAATCCTAGCAGTATATTGGCAACTCCGTATGTGGATTCAAGTCAAGGTAACCGCATGCAAAATCTAAGTTACCTAAATCAAGGCAATATAATTCCCAAACACAACAATATTCAATTTCAATCTATAATGCCAAATCAAAACATCGCACCAAATTAGAGCATTATCTAGAATCAACTTGTCCACAATCCCAAGAAAACACCACAAGGATGCATTCTGAATATGCTTTCTCAACAACCAATTCAACGATATCAAAGTTGTCAAGATCCAAATCAAGATCAAATTTTGCGAGATCAAATTGCTTCACTTGCCAAAGTAGATGATCCATTGCACCAAGAGACATCTCCACCCCAAAATCAATACGCTCTTCCATTGGTTGAACCATGTCATCAAATAATTGAGTTGTCTCCACAATCACATCAAGAACAATATATCCAAAATCAAGAGGTTGGATATCAACAAAATCAACAAAAAACTCAATCACCACATTTCAAAGATCAATCATCACATCTCAAAAATAAATCACCACATTTACAAAATCAATCTCCACAAGGTTAATTTAAAGTTCAAATCTCACAAGGTCACCAATGAAAATAAACACCACTTGAGGAACCAATTGAATCGGTCTTGCAACGACTAATCCATGAAAATCTCACCAAAATCCCTAGTTATGTGAGTTATCAAGAACCCATGGTGAAACTACTAGGGTATGATGCAAAAAACTTTTGTGATTTTCACAAAGTAAAGGGACACACAACGTCAGATTTTATTCGACTCAAAAATCTCATCCAAGACCTGATGATCAAAAGATAATAACTATTGGGGATATTAATCAGAATTCAACCACTAGCAATAGAATTAAAAATCTCTCCTCCACACTTTTTGAAAATAGTGATCAATATCAATCCATCAATGAACACATTGAAGATGTTTCCATCTCATTCAATGATCAAATCAACACACACCAAGGGCTGCTTTTCAATAATGATCAAATTCAAGAAATTTCAACATCACTTGATCCTATGGTTGAAGACATTGGTAATCTCTCTTCCACAATTGTTGAAAACAATGTTCAAGATCTTGAAGATGCTTCTACCCCATCCAGTGATCAACTCAACATTCATCAAGAGCCACTTTTTTAGTGATCTATTTCAAGATGTGTTACAATTATTTGATCCCATTGACATAATATATGATCCATCGACCAATGATCATATCCAAAAGGTCTCTACATTGCCTTATGAGTTAGAGGACATATCTCAAGAATGTATTCCAAAGCATGATCAAAATCTATAACCAAGGTCTAGCAATGTTTATTCCCATGACATATTGACATCCTTTGACCTCATGGTTATAGATGTTGAAGGGATCCCTAGCTCAAAATTTGATCCAGATCCACTCAAAGCTCAAGATAATATTGAGCCACTTCCCAATGACGATGTCCAAGAACCCATTATAAGCAATCCATCTTTTGAAATTGACCCATGTCAAGAACTTGATCCAAAGCATGTTGAAAATAGTTCTAAAATCACTCAAGATCGAGAATTTGTATCTCCAAGTTACTACAATTATCTAATGGGCCCTCTCCTATCTATACAAGATACCACAAATTATGATCATATCCATATGGCACATATTCCTCCATCTACCCACAAGATGCTTTCTTTGGACGAACATGTAGGTGATCTTCACTAAAAATAAGAGTCTCATACTCTTGACATCATTACCAAAGTATAGGAGTCTCCTACTCTTAAAATTTGTACACATGATCAAAGTATAGAAAAATATAGAGACATACCAAAAGTGGATCATGAAGAAGACTTCTATAGAAGTTGTGAATCAGAGACATCATGTGGAGACATATCAAAAGGCTTCTACAAAATTTTCAAATCAGAAACATTCTATGGAGACATAACAAAAATGGGTCATGAAGAAGGCTCCTACATAAGTCATAAATTAGAAACATCATGTGAAAGCATACCAAGAATGAATCATGACAAAGACTTTTATAATGATGGTGAAGCATCAATACTTCTTGAAGAAGAATTACAATCTGATATCTCACAAAATCAAGCTACGGATATCAATCAAGAATTCATCCCACATATGGAGGATCCTATCAGTTATAAATTTGGATCACTCACCTTTCTAAGGGAAAGCTACCTCACTTATAAAGAATTTGTAATGTTTGAAAACTCACCTTGTTTCCAAGGAAAATCATATCCTATTGCAGAAAAAAAAATTCAGCAAATGAATTATCAAGGTAGAGGATTAGGCCTACATGAACAGGGTATCCTAGAACCAGTGTAGATTGTTGGCAATATTATGAATCAAGGTCTTGGTTATTCAGTAATCAAAGGATATAAACATATTAGGGATAATTCTATTAAACTAGGGGAAAATTCGTCTCAAGCAAACGTCAATGTAGGGAGCACAAAGAATCCTGATGATGAAACCAATGCAATACTAGAACCCGCCGTGTCATGAATCTTCATCCACCTATCACCCCATCCACGAATTGGGACCAACAACAAAAGAAATATTTGAATCAAAGCACGAAGAACATCATCAAATAAAAAGAAGAAGCGAAGCACGAAGGAAAATTCAAATATATATGGATACGAAAAATACAAAGAAAGACTATCCCTATCAAACTCCATTAGTCAAAGAAACTATGGGGCAAAATAAAAAATGGAAAAATATCCATCGAATAAGTCCACAAAGGAAAAAGCAGGCTTCTCAAGCAACGTACAAAGTGTATCAAGCAGTTGGTCCTAATTCCATTCACACTTCCATATCCACCCATCATTGCTCATCTTCCCAAGTTTGGAGAGTCAAAGGTTCCAAACTATTGACCAATCCATCTTTTACTCCTAAACACAATCCATCCATGCCTCCACACATGATATCTAATTCTCACATTGACCATGTTTGGAAATGACCCTTCATCATAAGGATTCAGAAGGCACTTTAGCATGATGTGCGCACAAAGACAAAGTTAACACCGGTATCAGCAAAGAAAAACAAATTTCTCAAAATTTGTTTTCAAGTGCACGTATCTTGGCAAAGAAAATTCTTCAAGCAGGATACCGATGTCATGTTATGAAAAAAGCATCAAGATCAGAACCACTAGGTTTTTCAGCATTAGCTTAAAATCTCTCAAAAAATACAAAAAAATCAAAAAAATGATTGAAAACAGTAAAGAGAAAAATCGTCCTCTAGCACAAACCATTTTGGTGGTGCTTTGGATAGGTACCCTGATGAAAACCTAGTAAATAGGTGTCATGTGTAGAATCGAGCATCTACATGCGCCAGTTCAAGAGAAAGCACCTTATTATATCCATAATAAAGCCAACATTTTGGCCATATCATCCGTTCATCAATGAATCATTTATCCAACACATTACCATCTATCTGCATTATTTTGATAAAATTTTGGGGCGCACTTTACACTTTCTTGTGGTAAGCATCTTGACATGGGTCATTTTCATTGATCCTATCCTACTCAATGTTGTTTAAAACCTTGAAGCATTATCCAAATGAGAATCCTCTATTTGAACACCCTTATCTTATCACAAGATGATCCATATTCATTCGTCCATCCATCTATCCAAGAATCCACCCATGGTCGTTCAAACATTGCTAGACACTAGGGGTAGATATTTAGATCTCGCTTCAAGAATAAATCTTGATCTATATCCTCCAACTTATGTGGCGATCTGAACATTGGCAAACACAAAATCCAAATCACTAGCCCATGGCATGGTTTGATAGGAAGATGTTCCTTATCAAGCCTTATCTTTTGTCGAACATAAATCTGAAAAATCAATATCAATCGCATCTAACTTGCATGTCAACGTCACATCAAATCATCAAAAAAAATTGTTCCAGATCAAGCTTCATCAATCTTGATCAATTAAATCCAATCAATTATCACCTTGTTTGACTTAACACACTTAGTCAAACTATCATCTTGTGCATGAGTTTACTCTAGGATAACACAAATTCCTTAGGTTTACAAGTCCATTATCATCTTTGTTTGGCTTAACACACTTAGCCAAATTATCAAATCCAAAATCACCTTGTTTGACTTAACACACTTAGTCGAACCATCCTCTTATCTACAAGTTTACTTTAGGATAACACAACTTCCTATGGTTTACAAGTGCATTATCACCTTGTTTGACTTAATACACTTAGTCAAACTATCAATCCATTGATCTGATTGATCAAAATTAAGCTTGGTTTCCAACAAAATCCTGAAATAGAGCACTGATATCATCACATATCCATATCCAGATTGTCAAAATCCATTAAAAATTCAAAAACATCAAAAAACATCAAAAATCAAAAAAATCCAAAATCATCCAAAACATATCAAAATTCAAAAACATCAGAAAATAAAAAATCCAAAAAAAATCCAAATCATTCAGAAAATCAAAACATGTCAAAATATCAGAAAATCTTCAAAAAATCATGATTGAGTCTGTCAGTTTTTCACCTTGTGTGAACTACATCATCTTTGAGCTTGAATGTAGGCAAGGTTGATCTTTGATCATCCCCTGAGACAATTAGGGTTAGTCCTTTGGTGTCTGTCACATTGGCAATCTGTTTACCCATCTATTTTAAAGTTAGGTCAGTCCTTTGGTGCCCGTCGCAATGGCAATCCATTTGCCCATCTATCTCATCATTGAGTCAAGTCAATTTTCATCTGAACTAGGTCATCTCTGAGCTTAAACGTAGGTAAGGCCATCCTTGATTGGCCCCCGAGACACAAATTCCAAAAACATTCATAAAATATTATAAAAAATACCAGAAACATTGAAAAATGTGAAAATACCAAAACCAAATGTAAAACATCTCAAAATACAAAAAATGCCTCAAAATATCTGAAAAATCCAAAATGGTACATCCATTTCATCTTGCTTTCACCCATGATTTTCATCACCTTCACCCTTTGGTAAGTCAATCACAAGCAAGTCTAGCAGGTTCAAAATTGAACACTATAATCATCAAAGTCTTGAAAGTCTAGATCAGTGAGTCAGCGAGTTGGTCAACTCAGAATATCAATAGCTTATCACCCAAATCAGTCCCATCAAAACCCTAATCACAACATGTCCTAGGATGAAGCTTTCCTGCGATAGACATAAGCATCAGGTACCCCATAGTAGTTTTGCCTTGGCTAGCAGTACGAAGAACATTAGCTTGTTTGTTTACTTTATCTTAGTCTTTTTGACTTATCTTATTTTGTACTCATTCCAAGGACCTCTCGATGATGCCTAAACAAAACAGGTTTAGAGAGAAAGGGAATGGGGCAATGATCATTATCTTTTTATCTTCTATGCTTGTTGGATGTTCTTTTAAAATAACTTGGTGAATATTTCCTTTGGTGGGTCCGTCCTAGCAAGGTTTCTATATGTCAAGTGTGAACAAGATCGCTCCTATCTGATTTTTGAGTCAAAGTCCATCACACTAGGAGCAACACCATCCCGGTTCTTTATACCTTGATGCATTGTACCTATGTGTGTTATCAAACATAAGGAAAGTTATGCTCTTTATCTCTCCCATCCTTGGTTAAGCAATACATCATCAACATTCATCATCATATCCAATAAAGTCTCAAAAACTATTAGACTTGTTGGACTTCTAGATCTTCTTGGATTTAAGGGTTGATCCCTCTCATTCTTGTATCCTCTTTCATGCTAACAATGCATCCATCCCACATCCATCTTGCATCTTTCATAATCATTTCATGTCATCATAGCACAACATCATCCATCACATCCATCTCATATACATTTCATAATCATCTAAGTTGCTTAAGATAATATAAATTTTTTATTCTAAGCATCTTCCAAACATCTCATTTTCGTCATCATTCTCATATAGATCATATAGTCTAACCATCCATACATCCATTTTTAACCTCTTTTCACGAGATCGACCTCAATCATTTCGCTCGACCTCTCGACGGGGCAATGTACTAACGTACTTATTTCCACTAGGGCATCTGAAAAAAGTAGATTTTTTTTTATTTCGATGTCGGCAACATCATTCTTTGAACCAATGCAACGAGTACATTGCTTCAAAGAGGGGGAAAATGTAGACATGCAAAACTAACATCATGCATCCCACTCTAATTAACATTAAATTCTGCTATTAATCAATTAAAACAATTTATTGATTAATTCCTTAGCTTCATCAGTCTTTATTAAATAAATCAAATTATTTCTTCAAGTCCTATTGTTCTTCTTATTTGATTCAATAAATGAAATTGATTTAAATCAAATATCAAACTCCTAAAATCCTCCAAGTTAATTAATCTAAATTAATTAACCTCTAATCATCATCACCCATTCTCTAGCTTTTGACTCAACTTGAGTCAAATCTAAACTCTCAACTAACCCACCCACTTGCACCAATAAATCATTTCTCTGATTTATTAACTCTTCTAATTTCTTTCAAAAAGGCATCAAGATGGAATATCCTGTCAATTTGAATATTACCTCCAAAGGATTTGTCCATTCCAACAAAGTATTTAATCCTCTTACATATCTCTTGAACAAGTCAAACTTCGCATTCAATGCACCTTTCATCCCCCCTAAACATGTCATTTCATGCAAAATTCAAATTTGAAATTGGCACATTGGCCAATACTTGCACATTCCTCACCCTCTCAAATCTTGACAAGTGGCATCTTGTCATTGGCTTATGAATGATCCCACATTCATCAAATTTTCTCAATATTTCAAATTTGAATCTATAAAATGCAAAGCATTTCTCCAAAAAAACTACAACACAATTTGAGAACTGCACAACAACACTTTTCCATGCAAAGTTACTCTCTATTTGAGAACTGATTTTGCTCTTCATCATTTTATCATCTTGGCAATCTTGCTTATCAGGGAGTGGGAAAGGGATTTCTTTCTACATCATGAGGAGCACCACTCCCACTATGAAATAATTTTGCTTCATGTTTTATATGCTTTGATCATTCTTGTCATTTTCTTGCATTTTGAATCATGGAGTATTATTTCATAAGGATATGTATTTTTCTTATGTTGTTTTGTCAAGTTTACTAACATTTGCAGATTTTCATGTCCACAAAGTCTAGTATGTGTCCAAGGTTATTTTTAACCAACCCTGAAAAGATCAAATTATTGATTGATTTTAAGCCCAAATCGAAAAGTGAGTTGGTTTAAAATAGAAAAAAAGAGTAGAAAATGCAAGCTCTAGATAGGTATAATAAGCATTAAAAAATTCTTTTCCTTTTCAGGTTTTCATCCTCAATTTTTTCAACTTCGCTTAGTTTGCCTTTGTTTAATTTTGATGCTCGATTTCGATGCCCTCCTTGATGTCAACCTTCTTTATGCACACCTCCTATTCCATGATGGATTGGTGCTATCCTTTGTGTAGAAGATAGCCCATTCCCAATCCTTGCCAAACAAATGAGATCATACACAATGAGATGCAAATTGAACTCAAGTTGCCTATAGTGATAGCGCTCAAGTTGTAGATGAAAACTAAGAGAAAAGGTATTGAATTTATAGGATAGATTGAGATATGTGGGACTAAAACCCAACAAATAGGAGAGAGCCACTTGTCACAATGTGACTGGCTCATGATTGTTAAACTCACAAACCAACATGACAAAAATAAACATGTTTATGAAATATTGCATTTATTTAAACATGCTAAATAAGACATTGAACAACAAGGAAAACTAAATAAATCATATAAAACATCAATGCAAACTTATTCCATAGTGGATTGGTGCTATCCTTTGTGTAGAAGGCAGCCCTTTTCCAACCTTGATAAGTAAGATGAGATGATAAAATGCTATGATAAAGAGAAAAAATAGTTCTCACATGCAAAGAGTAACTTTGCACAAAATGTGTTGATATCAAATTGTGTTGTGTTTGTGTTGTTGAAAAGACTTGCTTTTATAGATTCAAGGTTGGAAGAGTGAGATATTTTGATGAATGTGGGATCATTCATAAGCCAATGACAAGATGCCACTTGTCAAGATTTGAGAGGATGACGAATGTGAAAGTTTTGGTCAATGTGCCCATTTGAAACTTGAAAATGGCATTGAATGTATATGGTTGAGGGATTTGGGGGGAATTTTGTTTCAACTAAAAATTTAAACAAGGGGAGTTAATGAGGGCATATTCCTTGGGAACATGCCTTTAGAGGAAAATAAGGTTTTAATAAATCAAATTAAATGATCTATTGTGCAAGTGGAAGGGACATGGGTTAGGCTTAGCATTAATCATGGATTTGACTAATTAAGCTAGTGATTAGGTGGTGTGACATTTGATTTGCATTTTTGTATTTATTTTAAATCAAATGAGAGGAAAATGAATATTAGTCTTTTAATTAAATACAAGTGATTTAATTAAATCCAAATACTTTCTGAAGTTAATTAATTAATTTGATTGAATTAATTTAAGAAGAAAATGATCAACTATGGTGTTAATCACTAATGTTGATTTTGTATGTCTAGAGAAAATTATCTCAATGCAACATAAGATCCACCACAGCTTGCACATGACTATAGCCTTGATCAAAGAATTGTTGACACCGTCAGTTCACTACTGTCATGATTCTAAGACATTGAAGTCCTTGTTGCCTCAGTTCACTTTCACACAATCTTTGGAATCTACCTCACTTCTCACACATGTGGCATACAATCCTTAACATCTTGTCTTGTATTTATACCATCCTCAATTTCAGAAACTTTCTCGAAGTTCAGTGGCACACTCTTTATTTTACAAATTCAAATTAGGTCGGCAAATCAACATTCTCGCGGTGGATGAGAATCAGAGAAAACCAAACCAACACTTAACTAAGACCCAAGAAATCATCTTGGATCAATCACATGCTTTCTTAATTGATACTTATCCTTTGCATGATGTGTAAACACTAGGTCGACCAAACCTAATGAAAATACCAATGAACTTTGAAGTGCACACATCTGTAACAAGAAGATAACATGCAAACCATATAACATGCTTCACCATAAACTGGAACACATCTTAGATTCCTTTAGATTCATTCGCACCTACTGCAACAACCTTCATACAAAGAACAGTTTCCATGAGTTCATTTGTACTATACAAACACACATAGTAACTCTGAAACTAGTCTTCTTGAGCACCAACCCATAAATTCCTTTGATAGAACATATGTAACACCATTACAAGCCTTCTTGTAGATTGATAATTCCTGAAATAAACAAGTGGAGGACTGTGAAGTAGATACATTTCTCCTAGATCATAAACAAACAACTCTACTAGACCAATTCACAAACCAGTGAACTCAACTTTCACTCTTCACCAAACCAGAAGCTATAATCCAGGATATATCAGCCAAGGATGTCCTTAAACAACACTACAAATCTACACAAGCATAGTATCAACATAGGATAAATGTGGAGCACATACCGGAGCACATTCTGAATACACATAATTTTTTCTTCACTATCTATTTATTTTTTCAAAAGCACTTGACAACTCATCATATTAGCACCCCTGTAACACCATAAAGATAGCCCCGTATACTCACAACATCTCTACAGTATCACAACTATACATACACCACCTACAATCACTTGTTTCCTTTGACTACAATATCATATACTATGTTGACATCAATGACAACATTAATGACAACACCACCATACTCATTCATACTTGCAACAATCTATATGTATATATGCAAATATGCATATATATATTTTGGGCAAACCATCTATATGTACATATAAATACATATATATATCGTTTTCCCAAAATCTTTTTAAAATTTTCATTATATTTAATAGAAAAAAAATATTAAATCCAGCCCTATGAGCATTAAATGAATGCCCTATCTAGGCACAATAAGACCATTAATCAATAAATGTCACAATGAAGAGTAAGAGAATAAGCTTCTATCTCAGTCCACATTTAATCTATTTTCACATGTGCTTAATATTATAAATAAAAGATTCATTTCAATTTCTGATATAGGTTTCTATTTAATGTGATATAATCTTCTTAAAATTTTAATTATATTTTATGACAAAATGATTAAACATAGCCATACAACCATAAAATTTACAACTTAACCAACACAATAAAATTATGAATTGATTAATATGACAATAAAAAAACAAAACCAAAAAAATTCTATCTCAATCCACCTTTAACCATAAATTGCCTAATGTCACAATATAGAATAAAAAATTTAATTTCTACCTCAATCCACATTTAATGACTTTGTAAAAAGACTTAATAATAAATAAATAAATAAAAGAAATTAAATAAAATTATTCTATTCAATGCTTTACCCTTTTATGATTACATGGAAACCTAATTTTGTTTCAAGTATGCCCATCCAAATCTTCTATTTAGGTTTAAGTGATCTGAACAGTAAAGCAAAGGGAGATTATGGTTCAAACCAAAGTACCACTGCAATCAGGAAAGCTACAAAAGGCGTTGTGTTGAACTGCTTTGGAATTCATTTTGCAGACTACAAAATATGCATTTCAAATAATCAATAGAACTTGTGTAAACGAAAGGAATGGAGTTTACCCTAATAGAAATAAAAAATAATTTATAATGGAGATGATATGTACAAAACTGTTATTTATCCATCGTAATCGATATCAATGTAAAAGATCCAAAAGAGTGGATACATATGGTTCAGAGGATACTTTTATTGTAAAGCAAAACAATTTTACGAATAAAATCACTTGGAGTTCTAAAAATTTTTGTTTTATAACAGAGTATTTTAAGTTTTAAAAACTATCAGTTCGATCTGAAATTATACTAACTTTTTCAATAAAACAAGTCAAAATGTTTTCAATTGCTACAGAGTAATTATTATATACAGAAAGGAAATAATAATAACTCAATAGAGAAAGCATACTGTGAAGGAGAATGGGCCGAAATGTTTACATGAATGGAACTTTCGTAATAGAAACCCTGCTTTAATTTTAAGCAGACACATTATCAGATCAATTCATGGTAGTCTGTACTCTTTAGGGACAGGGGCAGATAGAAGTTCTAAATAAATAAACTGCACCTATCCCAGGAAAATAGAGCAAGCAAACCATGCACAGCACAAAGCCTATCCTTCAAAATCACACTGAACTTATTCATTCAAAGATAAGAAAAACTTGATAACAGTCAAGGAAGAAAATAAAACACGTTGTTCTCCAGTCTGAAAAAAGAGAACGGTATTATTAGGAATGAAACGTAGAACAAGCTGTATATCTTCTAGTATCTTAAAATACCACTGAATACATATATAAAACCTGAAGACAGGAAAAGCCCAATACGGCCCCACAAACTGGACATATAAAACTAAAAGAGATTGCATGCAAAGATTCAATCATTTGAGCAGCCATAGCGTTTTGATAGTATTCTCATCTGAATGCAGATGACCACATTCATCTCCTTCAACCAGCGGAGGAAAGTTCAAATCTATAACAGCCTTTGTTGGAGAATCTGTGCTTTCCGTGACTCCCGAGAAACGTGGATCGCTACTGTTGCATGGGCTGCAGCTCTCTTTATGGCCCTCATGGATTTCTCCCAGTCCTCCATCATCCTCATTATCGTTGCATCTGGGTCGATTAATTAAAATCTTCAGTGCAGCCAATCGCTGCTGCCTCTGAAGCTCCGGTGGAAACAGGGCCTCCAAGAGAGAAGACGAAGTGCCCACATTAAGGGATTTGGTGAGATAGGCATGGGTGCATGGTCGACTGGCAGCTCTGGCAAACATATTGGAGTTTATCCATGAGGGAACATGGCGTTGTTGTGCCGACTCTTTAAGCTTCTCTCGGACAGCGACGGACTCAGGATTTTGGTAAGCGGCGCTCCTGGTGACGGGTGTAGGATGTTGGTAAGCGGAAAGTGGGAAATTGGTTTTGGCGTTTCAGCCTCTTATGGCTCTGGCAGCCCGGCCATATGCATGGGCCGCCTCAATGTCAGAACTGAAAGCGCCAAGCCATACGCGACACTCTTGGAAGGGTCTCTTATTTCGGCAGCGAATCGGTCCTCAGCCCTTTTTCTTACTCCTCTGTACTGAGATTGTATAGCTGGGCATGACTGGAGTGAATTTGGGTGGTGGACGGTCAATTTGGCGCTGATAAGCTGAAAGCTCTGAGTAATTGCTCGATAACGAACTATGGAGAAAATGCTTGATAAGGAACAATTGGAGTAAATGTCTGAGGCGCCCGGGGACAAGCATGCCGGTTGTGTTGGTTCTGGGAACTTGGCGAGGGTGATTTATTTTTTAACTGCCTTGCTGCATTCCAGAATACGCGGTCAAGCCAACCTTGCTTGATACCTTTTATTTTTAAATAACAAATCGTAAATGGTTATTCAATTCAATGGGAAGTAAGAAATAGACAATTGTTTGATTGAGTCGAGAAAGGGAAAATATGTGAATAAGTCAATATAAAATAAGGTGAGGTTAGTTTATAATAGAAGGTGACTTTATGATTTTGGATTTCTTAGGATAAAATAGGTGGAGTAAATCATAATGAGGAGATGTTGGAAAATCGATTTATAAATTATTATGCATAATTAGGTGGATAGATCAAACATATCAATACATATGAAAGCGAACCTATGTGTGCATTAAAAGATATCAATTTGAATCACCTATTTTGAACATATTAAAAATCACTTAATTTTGACAAAGAGATTATTTTATGTCTTCATTTAATTGGAACATGGAAAAGCATTTTAAACCCCATGTTATAAGTTCTTACACCCAATGCATGCAAGATCAAGAACCATTTGCATAAAATGAAAAATTGATCTTATTATTTTCAATGTATCCATTAATTTTAATTTTAAGTAATTAATCATCAATAACTTTTTTTTTATTAATATGCAATATATAATAATTTTAATTACAAGTTATTTAAAATTGATTTTAATTAATGATATTAGGAATCCATAGTAAATTAATTTTCAATAGAATGTGTTTTTAATAAATCTATTCTTAAAAAATGACAATTGAAAAATTAAATAAAATTTAAATTTTTAAATAATCAATTTTTCTAATAATAATAATTTGTCTCCAAAATTTAAAGTATGATATAAGTTTATTTCTATTTTAGTTATACATTTATTAGACCTAGATGCAAATGTATATTTGATTGATTATTATTTAATGATCTGAAGATACATATGGATAGAAATACATGGAAAATTTGAAGTTGTGGATTAAATAATATTTATGAAAAGTACCAAATATTAAAGGATTCTCCTTTTATTGAATAAAAAAGTATTCCTGTAAAAAGTTAGTCCATAAGCTTGGGTATGACATATTTATTGCAATGCTTATGTGGTACTAGATAAGTTTTTACTTTGTTGTTATTATTTTTCATTTGAATATTACTCATGGTGGTGACCAGTAATGGATTTTTCAAAAAAGAAAGATATTTAATATTCAATACTTTTTATAAGTAGTATTTAGTCCGCATTTTTGGGAGTCAAAGAGTTATTATGTATGTGATTTATGGGTTAGTAGCAATAAAATAAAATGGCGAGAAGTAGAAAGGATTCAAAACTAGTCAATTAGAAGGAAATTAAAAATAAAAGTATCAGTTTTTTTTGAATTACTTCTAGTAAAAACATGTCCCTTAACTGATGTATGAAGAAAATAAAAAGGACTTAGAGAAAACAAAATAATTTAAAATTATTCTTTAAAAAATTTATTCCATAACTTTAGGTATGGCATATTTGTTGCAATGCTTATATAGTACTAATATTTTATTACTTTGATCTTATTTATTGTGATAATTTTTTATTTGAATATTAGTTATGATGGTCATCACTATTGGCTTTTTTCAAAAAAGAAAGACCTCTAGTATTCAATACTTTTTATAAGTAGCATTTAGTCCGTAATTTTGGGAATAAAAGCAATATTATGTATGTGATTTATGGGTTAGTAGCAATAAAATAAAATGGTCCCAAGTAGAAAGGATTCAAAAGTAGTCAATTAGAAGGAAATTGAAAATATAAATATCATTTTTTAATGAATCACTTGTAGTAAAAACATGTTCTTTAATTGGTGTATGTTCAAAATCAAAAGGAATTAGATAAAAAATAAAAATAAATAGATGATCTAATAGAATAACAATTGGAATCATTTTCCAAATAAATAAAAAATGTAAATACATTTATTGAGGAAGAAATTGAAAATAATATATTGATAAATTTTATACCATTGTATGAGCACAAAAAAGATTATATAGGGGAAAATATCACTTCAAAAGTAAAGGTGTTCATAGTCCAATGAAGACTCACTCACCCCATCTTTGATAGAAAAACAAATAAATAAACCTCACCAAAAGAAGAATGTGATGACATGATACACACATATTTTGCATTGTTAGAATAATTGAATTAAAAGGTGCACCTTTGTTTATGGGAAAACAATCATACATCAAAATAAAATGGTGACAAGTAGAAATTCCAGCTCTAGTGCATACAATAAGAAATGCAATAAAATGCATGGAAAATAGGATGAATTGTAATTTATTGGAGAATTCCATGAATTTTAAAGTCATGTCAAATGTCATGAATTTTATAACATTTCCTTGCATTCCCTATAGGGAAAAATAGCTCTTTTGCTTCTTCATCCTTGCAATATTAAATGCAATACTTATCTGTCTATTTAGAAATAAAGATTCTTTCCAGAATTAAATTCCATTGGAAATAAATTAAGAGAAACAATTACTAATGTTTACAAATAGGTCACCGAATCTATTCTTTGATACTTGAAAATTTATGTACTTACATGTAATATTGATAGTGTTAAACAAGGAAAAGAAACATTGTATCGAGTTGTAGACCATGAAAGAATTTCAAGTAGAAAATTTACAATACACTAATTTTCTTGAATGTCTATTGTATTTGTGCAACATTATAAAGGAAATAATATAGATATACAATAAAAGAGGTTAGCATTATTTGTTCTAAATAGAAAGAGATAAAATGGAATATTTTGAATACATAGTATCCTAGTAAAGAATTCTATGAGAGAAGTTAAAAAAGGGGTTGTGGAATCAATGTCAAATGCAATAGATAGAATAGGATATGTTTTTGGTAGAGAACTACATATGATAATTTGTGTCCATTTATATAAGTAGAGATAAATATATGAATATGGAAGGAAAAAACACTAAACCAACTCCCTACCATTTTGGTATCATGAAACCTTGTGGGATTTAGCCAAACCCATGAGCAATTAAGGCAGGTGACATCCATTGAAAATATCATGGGTTGTTACCATATAGGATACAATAATAAATTTGGGTAGAGATTGGTTTTTTAAAACAAGAAGTTACATTGAATGGCTAAGATGTACATGCAGAAATGTGTTTCTGAAACATGGGCACATATAATAAGCAATAACCAGAAAGACAAAAAATATAGTCATGTATAAAATATAAACCAAACCAACCATGACAGCGTAAATGGTTCATTGGAATGGAGCAACATACACCATTTGCATGTGCTTCTAGGGATAAAAAATGTGATGCAATCAGCAAATCATTTGTCCTCTCAGAAGTAAATGACAACAGTGTGTGATTGCCCTCCATAATCACATAGACCATAATCTACAATGGCTATAAAAGGACAAATCTTAAATGGGATTTTTTTCTAAGAAAACAATCATAAATTTGAACTTAAAAAAGATATTGTAGTCTACCCATTGCATTGTTGTATGTGTGTATAGTTATCTTTTCAACTTATGTAAAATATTATTTGCATAGAGTTGTTTATGAAGATGACAATTTTCCCTAAAGTTATAACAAAATTTATATTATGTGAGTTTAAATGTATCTATATAAAAAATATAATTGCAATCTAATGAAGCATATAGTAAAAATGGTCATCAAATTGACAAGCCAATGGTTACAACCTTTAGCACTTGGAGAAACAGCCCTATGCAATTTCATGTAAGGAGCTTGAAATAGATAAGTGGAAAAAATATCATGAAACATATTGATACAAGATTCGAGGTACATTCTTCAGTAGAACATATTTAAGAAAAATAGAAAAATTGTATAAGAGGTGTAAGAAAAACACTTATTTTCCTGTAGACATCAAAATCTGCAAATTTGGTTAAAAACTAAAACATATACATCTTGTTAGCATGATTAGCATAACCAAACACAAATCCAATGTCTTCATAAAATAATACTACATTCTTCAAAATATTAGCAAATGACAAAAACAAATCCTAACATGTAAAGAAGACATGAAGTATATCTATCCTATGGTGGATTGGTGCAACTTAGTTGTGTAGGAAGTTGCCCTTTCCCAATCCATGATAAGCAAGATTTCCAAATGATGAGCAAGATTAGTTCTCAAAATTAGAGAGTAACCTTGCCTAAAGATGTGATGTCAAATTGTGTTGTTGTGATGAGCAAGATTGATTCTCAAATGAAGAGAGTAACCTTGCAATGAGAATGTGTTGTGTGTTTGAAGGAGAGAAGCCTTCAACTTATAGCTGAACTTGAAGAGAGGAGAGGCCAAATTGATGAATGTGGGATCATTCATGGGCCAATGATAAGATGACACTTGTCAAGCTGTGCGAGGATGAGGAATGTGCAAGTCTTCGCGAATGTGCCAATTTGAATTTGAAAAATGCCAATAAATGCATGTGGTTGAGGGTTTTTGGGGGGAATTGTCTTTGTCCAAAAAGTCAAAGATGAGAGTTAATGAGGGAAAATAAGTGTTTTAATAAATCAAATAAAGTGATTTATTGTGCAAGTGGATGAATCTAGAAGATTCATGCAGTTAGGATTAAACTAATCATGATTTGATTAATCTAATAGGTGATTTAAGTGATATGACATTTGATTTTAGATTTTTGTATTTCTTTTAAAATCAAATGAGAGGGAATGAGCATTGATCATTTAATTTTATATTTGTGATTAAATTAATAGACCTTAGGAGATTTATGATTCAATTAAATAAAACTTGATTTATTTAATGAAAAGGTGAACATTGACGATGATGTCAAATCTGCATGTCTACATTTTGCCCCTCTTTGAAACAATGTACTTGTTGCATTGATTCAAAGAATGATGTTGCCAACATCGAAATTTAAATTTTTTTCAGATGCCCCAATGAAAATAAATACGTTAGTACATTGCCCCCTCGAGAGATCGAGAGAAAAGATTCGATTTGAGGTCAATCTTGTGACAAAGAGTTTCAAAATGGATGTATGGATTGATGGACTATATGATATATGATAATAATGATATAACAAAGATGTTTGGGAGATGCTTAGAATAACAAATCTATATTATTTTAAGCATGTTAAATGATTATGCAATGCATGTGAGATGGATGAGATGGATGATGTTGTCCTATGATGATATGACTTAATTATGTAGAATGAGAATGCAGATGCAAGATGGATGCAGGATGGATGCATTGTTAGTGTGAAAGAAGATAGAAGAATGAGAGGGATCAACCCTTGAATCCAAGAAGATGTAGAATTTCAACAAGTCCAACTTTATTAGCTATGATGATGATTGATGATGATGTATTGCTTCTCCAAGGATGGGAAAAGAGCATACCTTTCTTTATGTTTGATAACACACATAGGTGCGATGCATCAACCATACGATTAGGGAGTTCACTTTGGAACCTGCTAAACTTGCTTCTGACTGACTCACCAAAGGGTGAAAGTGACGATTGATTTTATTATGAGCAATGTTTATTGTGGGTGAAAGCGGGATGAGACGAGTGCACCATTTTGGGTTTTTTCAAATGTTTTGAGGCTGTTTTTGGAATTTTTGAGATGTTTGAATGTTTTTGGTATTTTCGAGATTTATGAATGTTTTTGAATTTTGTGTCTCAGGGGCTGATCAAGGATGGTCTTGCCTACATTTAAGCTTAGAGATGACATAGTTCAGACTCCAATTAACGTGACTGCTAATGAGATAGAAGGGCAAATGGATTGCCATTGCGACGAATGCCTAAAATCCTAAAATGTGAAAAAGATGGACAAACGAATGCCCCTATGACAGAAACCTAACTAGATGGGTAGACAGATGTCATTGCGATGGACGCCTAAAATCCTAAAATGTAAACTAGATGGACAAATAGGTGACCTTGAGAGAAACGCCTAACTAGATGGGAAAATGGATGTCATTGTGACAGATGCCAAAAATCCTAAAAAGTGAAAGAGATGGACAAACGAATGCCTCTGTGATGGATGCCTAACTAGATGGGCAAATGAATGTCATTGCGATGGATGCCTAAAATCCTAAAATGTGAAAAAGATGGACAAATGAATGCCTCTGCAATGAACGCCTAACTAGATGGGCAAACAGATGTCATTGTGACGGACGCCTAAAATCCTAAAATGTAAACTAGATGGACAAACAGGTGCCCCTGCGACGGACACCTAACTAAATGGGCAGATGGATGTCATTGCGACGGACACCTAAGGACTGACCCTAACTATCTCAGGGGATGATCAAAGATCAACCTTTCCTACGTTCAAGCTCAGAGATGATGTAGTTCGACAAGGCGACTCTATTTTTTATTTTGAATAATTTTTGACATGTTTTTGGATTTTTGAATGATTTGGATGTTTTTGATTTTTGATTTTTCTGATGTTTTTGAAATTTTGATGAGTTTTTGAATGTTTTTGGATTTTTCATGGATTTTTGAATTTTTTTCGATTTTTTGATGGATTAAGAGGTGATATGTGATGATATCAGTGCTCTATTTTGGGATTTTGTTGAAAAGCAACTTAATGTTGATCGATCAGATTGATGGATTGATAGTTTGACTATGTGTGTTAAGTCAAACAAAAGTGATAATGCATATGTAAATTCTAGGAAGTTGTGTTATCTCAGAGTAAACTCGTACAAAAAGGATAATTTGGCTAGGTGTGTTAAGCCAAACAAGGTGATTATGGATTTGATAATTTGGCTAAGTGTGTTAAGCCAAACAAGATGATAATGGACTTGTAAACCCAAGGAAGTTGTGTTATCCTACAGTAAACTCGTACACAAGATGATAATTTGACTAAGTGTGTTAAGTCAAACAAGGTGATAATTGATTGGTTCGATTAATCAAGATTGGTGAAGCTTGATTTGGAACAAAGTTTTTTTGATGATTTGATGTGATGCTAGCGTGCACATTAGATGTGACTCATATTGATTGTTCAAATTGATGTTCGATGAAAGATAAAGCTTTATAAGGAACATCTTCCTGTCAAAATATGCCATGGGCTAGTGATTTAGGATTTTTGGCTTGCAAATCCTTTGACCAGTTTTATTTCATGTTTAGCAATCTTCAGATCACTTCATAAGCGTGAAGATATAGATCAAGATTTATTCGCGAAGTAAGATGTAAATATCTGCCCCTATTGTCTAGCAATGTTTGAACGACCATGGATGGAATCTTGAATAGGTGTATGGATAGATATTGTAAGCATGCAAAGGATGCCAAGGATTATCTTGTGACAAGATAAGGTGTTCGAATAGAGGAACGCTCATTCAGATAATGATTCAAGGCTTAGATAGCATTGGGTAGGATAGGATCAATGAAAATGACCCATGTCAAGATGTTTACCATAAACAAGTGTAAAGCATTTACCAAACCTTCATCAAGATCAAGATAAGGTAGATAGATGATAATGGGTTGGATAAATGGTTCATGGATGAACAAATGACATGGCTCAAATGATGGCTCTATTGCAGATGCAATGAGATGCTTTCTCCTAAACTAGTGCACGCAGATGCTTGATTCTACACATGATGCCTATTTGCTAGGTTTTTATCATGGTACATGTCCAAAGCACCACTGAAATGGTTTTTGCTAGAGGGCGATTTTTTTCTTTACTGTTTTCAATCCTTTTTCTAATTTTTTTGGATTTTTATATTTTTTGATTTTTTTTGTTGTCGCCAAGATGCCTGTTTGCTAGGTTTTCATCAAGGTGACCATTTTTTTAGGAAATTCTTCTGATATTTTTTTTGTATTTTCTAAGAGATTTTAAGCTGATGCTGAACCACCAGGTGGTGCTGATGTTGATGCTTCTGTCATAATGTGCCATCGATAGCCTGCTTGAAGAAGTTGTTTTGCCAAGACACATGCACTTGAATGCAACTTTTGAGATTCTTGATCTTCTTCGTTGATACCGGAGTTAACTCTGTCTCTGTGCGCACATCACGATAGATTGCCTTCTAAATCCTTATGATGAAGGGTCACTGCCAATACATGGTCAATGTGAGAATTGGATATCATGTGTGGAGGAGTGGATGGAGTGTGTTTAGTAATAAAATATGGATTGGTTGATAGTTCGGAACCTTTGACTCTCCAAACTTGGGAAGATGAGTAGTGATAGGTGGATACAGAAGTGTGCATGGAATTAGGACCAACAGCCTGATACACTTTGTATGTCGCTTGAGAAGCCTGTTTTTTCTTTTGAGGACATCTTTGATGGATATTTTTCCCTTTTTTATTTTTCTCCATAGTTTCTTTCACTAATGGATTTTGATAGGGATTTGTATTCTTTGGTATCCACTTGTATTTGATTTGTCCAATATGGTTTTAGCTTCTTTTTCCTTGATGTCATTCTTCATGCTTTGATTCAAGTCTTTCTTTTGGCGTTGGTCCCAATTTGTGGATGGGGTGATGGGTGGATGAATATTCATGACGTGGTAGGTTGTAGTATTGACATTGGTTTCATCATAAGGATCCTACATGCCCCCTATGTTGATATTTGCTTGAGACAAAGTTTCCCCCAATTTTGTCGAAATATTACGAATATGTTGAGATCCCTTGGTTGATGAATAACCAAGGCCTTGATGCTCAGGATTGCCAATAATCTGTACTGGTTCCAGGATACTCTATTCATGTAGGCCTAGTCCTCTGCCTTGATAATTCATCTGTTGAAATATTTTATCTGCAATGGAATATGATCTACCTTGGAAACAAGGTGCTACTCCTTCTTTGCTCTGTAGTGAGTCTTCAAAAGTGAAATCTTCTTTATTGATGAGGTAGCTTGCCCTAAGAAAGGTGAGTGATCCTACTTTATAAGTGATAGGACCCTCTATATGTGGGATGAATTCTTGATTGATATCCTTAGCTTGATTTTATGAGATATCATATTGAAATGCTTCTTCAAGAAGTGTTGACGCTTCACTATCCTTGTAAAAGTCTTCCTCATGATTCATTCTTGGTATGCTTTCACATGATGTTTCTAATTCATGACTTATGTAGGAGCCTTCTTCATGACCCATTTTTGATATGTCTCTACATTTGTCTATATCTTGACCATGTGTATAAATGTTAAGAGTAAGAGACTCTTGTTCCTTGGTAATGATGTTAAGAGTATGAGACTCTTGTTTTGAATGAAGATCATCTACATGTCCATCAAAAGAAAGCATCTCATGGGTACATGGAGGAATATGTGCTATATGGATATGATCATCATTTTCGATATCTTGTATAGATAAAAGAGTGCCCATTAGATCATTGTACTATCTTGGAGATACGAATTCTCTATCTTGATTGATTTCAAAATTGCTTTCGACATGGTTTGGATCAAGTTCTTGACATGGGTCCATTTCAAAGGATGGATTGCTTAGAAGGGATTCTTGGACATCGTCATTAGGGATGGAAAGTGGCTTAATATCCTCTTGATCTTTGAATTTATTTGGATCAAGTGTTAAGATAGGGATTCCTTCAATATCTATAACCATGAGGTCGAGGGATGTCAATATGTCGTTGGAAGGGCCATTGCTAGACCTTGATGGAAGATGTTGACCATGCTTTGGAATACATTCTTGAGAAATGTCCTCTAATTCATTAGGTGATGTAGAGACATTTTCAATGTGATCATTGGTTGATGGATTGTAGATTATGTCAATGGGATCAAACAATTCCAACACTCCTTGAAATAGATCATTAAAAAGTGGCTCTTGATGTATGGTGAGTTGATCATCAGATCGGGTAGAAACCTCTTCAATGTGCTCATTGATAGATTGATTTTGATCATTGTCCTTAGCCATTATGGTGGAGAGATTTTCAATGTCTTCAACCATAAGGCCAAGTGATGTTGAAATTTCTTGAATTGGATCATTGTTATGCATCGTTGGTGAGTTTTGATCATGATTGAAAACTGGCTCTTGGTGTGTGTTGATTTGATCATTGGATGAGATGGAAACATCTTGAATGTGTTCAATGATGGATAGATTTTGATTATTGTTTTCAACAATTGTGGTGGGAATTTGTTGCAAGCCTTGTTGAGGGAGTAATGCCTGTGTTTGTTGTTGAGCCAACAATGCTTGTCGTTGGTCCTGTTTTTGTTGTTGTGCCAACAATGCTTGTTGTTGGTCATATTGTTGTTGTAATTTATAGTCTTGCAAGGCTTGTTGATATGCTTCTTGTCATGCTTGAAATTGAGCTTGGTATTGTGCTTGTGCTTGTGCTTGAGCATGCGATTGTTGGATTGCTTGTACCATCTGAGTGGCATGTGCAGATTGTTGTTTTTGGAGCGCCTTTTTGTGGGAAGCTTCTTGAGTGGCTTGCAACATGATGGAGAATGAAATTTTCATGTTGTATTTTAGCAGTGGTGGTGGTGGTGGTGGGTTGCGGATGGTGTTGATTGTTGGGATTGCTTGGATGGTTGCCACCTGCTGTTGCGATATCAATGGAACAATGGGATGACTTGGTGTGATGTTTTGATTTGGCATTATAGGTTGACTTTGAACATTTTTGTGGTTGATAATCATATTTCCTTGATTTAGGTAACTTTTATTTTGCATGGGGTTACCTTGACTTGGATCAATACCTAAGGTCGTCAACATATTGCTTGGATTTTGAACAACATTAATGGGATTTGCAAACATGTCTACACCAAATTTCACCAAGTGTGGATTCAAAATGTTCATTTTCAACAAACTTGTATTTTTCATGTATGGATTTGGTGGGATAATGTTGTTTGGAAAACTCATGCATTGAGCATTTGGTTGTGTGGACATGAAAATCTGCAAGAGAGACTTAAACAATTTCATGTTGTTAGCACAAAAGCTAGTTTAAATCAGCAAACTTAAACATCCCTATGAAATATAGAACCATGTTAAACAATGAAACTAATAAGAACAATGCAAAAACATGAATCATTCCTATCCCATAGTGGATTGGTGCTCTTTGAGTATGTGAAAGAGCCCTTTCCCAATCCTTGATAAGCTTAGTGATATGATAGACAATGAGATGCTTGAACTCAAGTTGCCTATAGTGTAGATGCTTTCAAAATGTGTGTAGATTGTAGATGATGAAGAGCAAGATTGGTTCTCAAATGAAGAGAGTAACCTCGCAATGAGAAAGTGTTGTTGTGTTGTTTTCAGATTTTGTGTTGTAGTTGTTTTGGAGAAATGCTTTGCATTTTATAGATTCAAGGGTAGGAAATTGAAATATTTTGATGAATGTGGGATAATTCACAAACCAATGACAAGGTGCCACTTGTCAAGTTGTGAGAGGGTGAGGAATGTGCAAGTCTTGGTCAATGTGCCAATTTGAAATTCAAATTTGGATGAAATGACATGTTTAGGGGGGATGAAAGGTGCAATAAATGCCATGTTTGACTTGTGCAAATAGCATTTAAAATCTTGTTGGAAGGGACAAGTCCCTTTTGGGGGGAAGATTCAAATTGGAAGAATATTCCATTTTGATTCCATTTTGAATGTAATTAGAGGAAATAATAAATCAAATAAATGATTTATTGGTGCAAGTGGGTGGGTTAGTTAAGAGTTTGGATTTGACTCTAGTTGGGTCAAAAGCTAGAGAATGGTAATTATGATTAGAAGTTAATTAATTTAGATTAATTAACTTAGGGGATTTTAGGGATTTGACATTTGATTAAATTAGTTTGATTTATTGAATCAAATAAGAAGAACTTTAGGAACTTAATTAAATAATTTGATTTAATTAAGTCTGATGAACCTTAGGATCTAATAAATAAATTGCTTTAATTAATTAATAGAAGAAATGAATGTTAATTTGTATGATGCATGATTGTTATTTTTGCATGTCTACATTTTTCCCCTCTTTGAAGCAATGTACTCGTCGCATTGGTTCAAAGAATGATGTTGCCGACATCAAAATTAAAAATTTCTTTGGTTTTTTTGGATGCCCCAGCGGAAATAAGTATGTTAGTACATTGCCCCCTCGAGAGATCGAGCGAAAATATTCAATTTGAGGTGGATCTCGTGACAAAGAGGTTCAAAATGAATGTATGGATTGTGAGACTATATGATAATGATGATGAAAATGAGATGTTTAGAAGATGCTTAGAATAACAAATCTATATTATCTTAAACATCTTAAATGATTATGCAATGCATGTGAGATGGATGAGATGGATATGGCATGATTATGCAAGATAAGAGAGGATGAATGCAACATGGATGCAGGATGGATGCATTGTTAGCATGAAAGAGGGTAGAAGAATGAGAGGGATCAACCCTTAAATTCAAGAAGATGAAGAAGTCCAACAAGTCCTCTAGTCATTGAGATTTTATTGGATATGATGATGGATGATGATGATGATGTATTGCTTATCTAACGATGGGAAAAGAGCATACCTTTCTTTATGTTTGATAACACACGTAGGTGTGATGCATCAAGGTATTAAGAACCAGGATGGCGTTGTGCCTAGTGTGATGGACTTTGACTTGACAATCAGATAGGAGTGTTCTTGTTCACACTTGACATACGGAAACCTTGCTAGGACGGACCCAACAAAGCAAGTATTCGTCGAGTTATTTTACAAGACCATCCAACAAGCACAATAGATAAAAAGATAATGATCATTGCCTCATTCCTTTCTCTCTAAACCTGTTTTGTTTAGGCATCATCGAGAGGTCCTTGGAATGAGTGCAAAATAAGATAAGTCAAAAAGACCAAATAAAGTAAACAAACAAGCTAATGTTCTTCGTATCGTTAGCCAAGGCTAAACTACTATGGGGTACTTGATGCTTATGTCCATCGTGGGAAAGCTTCATCCTAGGACATGTAGTGATCAGGGTTTTGGTAGGACTAATTGGGTGATAAGCTATTGATACTCTGAGTTGATAAACTTGCTTGCTTACTAACTTAGGCTTAAGACTCTGATGATTAGAGTGTTCACTTCAGAATTTGCTAAACTTGTTTCTGAATGACTCAGCAAAGGGTGAAGGCGATGATTAATTTATTATGAGTGGTGACAATCACGAGTAAAAGTGAAATGAAATGGATGCACCATTTTGGGTTTTTTAGATATTTTGAAGCTGTTTTTGGTATTTTCACATTTTTCAATGTTTTTGGTATTTTTTGAGATTTATAAATGTTTTTGGATTTTGTGTCTCAGGGGCCGATCAAGATGGCCTTGCCTACGTTTAAGCTCAGAGATGACGTAGTTCAGACGACAAACTTGACTCAATGAAAAGATAGATGGGAAAATGGATTGCCAATGCGACGGACGCCTAAAAGACTGACCTAAATGTAACAAAGATAAGCAAATGAATGCCATTGCGATGGATGCCAATGCGATGGATGCATAAAGAATGACCTAAATGTCTTGGGGGATGATCAAAGATCAACCTTGCCTATGTTCAAGCTCAGAGATGACGTAGTTCAGCAAGGTGAAAGACTGGTTTGATGATAAGATGGACAAACGGATTGCCCCGTTTATTGGTTAAAGGACTGACCCAAGATGTAGACTAGATGGGCAAATAGATTGCCAATGCGATGGACGCCTAAAGGACTAACCTAACCATCTTGGGGGATGATCAAAGATCAACCTTGCCTACGTTCAAGCTCAGAGATGACGTAGTTCGACAAGGTGGAAGACTGACAAGACTAAATGATGAATTATTTTTATTTTTATTTTTTTTTGAAGATTTTTCGATATTTCGACATGTTTTGGGATTTTGATGAATTTTTTGAATGTTTTTGGTTTTTTTCTTGATGAATTTTTTCAATGTTTTTTGGATTTTTGATGAGTTTTTCTGAATGTTTTTGAATTTTTGCATGATTTTGATGATTCGGATATGGACATGATATGATATCAGTGCTTTGTTTTGGGATTTTGTTGAAAACCAAGCTTTAATGTTGATCAATCAGACTAATGGATTGATAGTTTGACTAAGTGTGTTAAGTCAAACAAAAGTGATAATGCACTCGTAAGTTCCAGGAAGTTGTGTTATCCTAGAGTAAACTCGTACAAAAAGGATAATTTGGCTAGGTGTGTTAAGCCAAACAAGGTGATGATTTGATAATTTGGCTAAGTGTGTTAAGCCAAACAGCGTGATGATAATGAACTTGTAAACCCAAGGAAGTTGTGTTATCCTAGTGTAAACTTGTGCACAAGATGATAGTTTGACTAAGTGTGTTAAGTCAAACAAGGTGACGATTGATTGGATTTGATAAATCAAGATTGATGAAGCTTGATTTGGAACAAAATTATTTTGATGATTTGATGTGACACAAATGTGTGCATTAGATGTGACTGATATTGATTATTTGGATTGATGTTCGATAAAATATCATCTTGTCAAAATATGCCATGGGCTAGTGTTTTGTATTTTTGGCTCGCAAATGCTTTAACCAATTTGATTTTATGTCTTCCAATGTTTAGATCACCACATAAGTTGGATGATATAGATCAAGATTTATTCCTGAAGCGAGATGTAAATATCTTCCCCCAGTATCTAGCAATGTTTGAACGGCCATGGGTGGATTCTTGGATACGAATGGATATAGATTATCTTGCGATAAGATAAGGGTGTTCGAACAGACGAATGCTCATTCGGATAATTCTTCAAGGCTCAGATAGCGTTGGGTAGGATAGGATCAATGAAAATGACCCATGTCAAGATGTTTACCACAAGCAAGTGTAAAGTGTGCACCAAAATTTTCCAAGATCAAGATAACTTGGAGTATGGATGTAGATGGAAAATGGATTGGATAGATGGTTCATGGATGAACAGATGATATGGATGGAATGTTGGCTTCATTATGGATGTGATAAGATGCTTTCAATTGAACTGGTGCATGTAGATGCTCGATTCTACACATGCTACCTGTTTGCCAGGTTTTCATCATGGTACCTGCCCAAAGCGCCACCGAAATGGTTTTCACTAGAGGACGATTTTTTTCTTTACTGTTTTCAATCCTTTTTTCTGATTTTTTTTTTTTAAATTTTTTTTGTATTTTTTGTATTTTTTTGTTGTCGCCAAGATGCCTATTTGCCAGGTTTTCATCGGGGTGACCATTTTTTTAGGACTTTTTTCCGATTTTTTTGTATTTTCTGAGAGATTTTAAGCTGATGCTGAACCACCTGGTGGTGCTGATGTTGATGCTTCTGTCATAACGTGCCATTGGTATCCTGCTTGAAGAAGTTGCTTTACCAAGATACGTGCACTTGAATGCAACTTTTGAGAAATCTATTCTGCTTTGCTGATAATGGACTTAACTCTGTCTTTATGCACACATCGCGATAGAGTGCCTTCTGAATCCTTATGATGAAGGGTCAATGCCAATACATGGTCAATGTGAGAATTGGATATCATGCGTGGAGGTATGGATGGAGTGTCTTTAGGGATAAAAGATGGATTGGTCGATAGTTTGGAACCTTTGACTCTCCAAACTTGGGAAGATGAGCAATTATGGATGGATACTGAAGTGCATGTGGAATTAGGACCAACTGCTTAATAGACTTTGTATGTTGCTTGATAAGCATGTTTTCTCTTTTGTGGACATCTTTGATGGATACTTTTCCCTTTTTTATTTTGCCCCATAGTTTCTTTGACTGATGGAGTTTGATAGGGATAGTCTTTCTTTATATTCTTGGGTATCCACTTGTATTTGATTTGTCCAATATGCTTCTTAGCTTCTTTTTCTTTGATACTATTCTGCATGCTTCGATTCAAGTCTTTGTTTTGACGTTGGTGGAAATTCATGGATGGGGTGATGGGTGGATGAAGATTTATGACATGGCGGGTTGTAGTACTAGCATTGATTCCATCATAAGGATTCTTCGTGCTCCCTATGTTGATGTTTGCTCGAGACGAAGTTGCCCCCAGTATGGTGATAGTATTACTGACATGTTGAGATCCCTTGATTGTTGAGTAACCAAGGCCTTGGTGCTTAGGATTGCCAAAAATCTATACTGGTTCTAGGATACCCTGTTCATGTAGGCGTAGTCCTCTGCCTTGATAATTCATCTGCTGAAACATTTTATTTGCAAAATGATATGATTTCCCTTGGAAACAAGGTGTTGCTCCTTCTCTGCTGTGTGCCGGATCTTCAAATGTCATAGCTCTTTCATTGATAAGATGATTTTCCCTTACAAAGGTAAGTGATTCAACTTTATAAGTGATAGGATCCTCCACATGTGGGATGAATGCCTCATTGATATCTATAGCTTGATTTTGTGAGATATCAGATTGTAGTGCTTCTTCAAGAGGTATTGATGATTCAATGTCCTTGCAAAATTCTTCCTCATGATTTATTCTTTATATGCTTTCACATGATGTTTTTGATTCACAACTTATGTAAAAACCTTCTTTATGACCCATTTTTGATATGCTTCCACAAGATTTTTCTATACTTTGATCATGTGTACCACTATTAAGAGTAGGAGACTCTTGTTCGTTGGTAATGATTTCAAGAGTATGAGACTCTTTTTTTGAATGAAGATCATCCACATGTCCATCCAAAGAAAGCATCTTATGGGTAGATGGAGGGGTATGTGCTATATTGATATGATCATTATTTGTGACATCTTGTATAGATAGGAGAGTGTCCATTATATTGTTGTAGTAGATTGGAGATACAAACTCTCAATCTTGAGTGACTTCGGAATTGCTTTCAACATGCTTTGGATCAAGTTCTTGACATGGGTCAATTTCAAAGAATGGATTTCTTTCTTGGATATCTTCATTAGGCATAGGAAGTGGCTCAATATTCTTTTGAGTTGTGCTAGGGATTCCTTTCGTATCCGCAATCATGAGGTCGGAGGATGTCACTATGTCATTGGAAGGGCCATTGCTAGACCTTGGTGAAAGATGTTGATCATGCTTTGGAATAAATTCTTGAGATATGTATTCTATCTCATTAGGTGACGTAGAGACATTTTTGATATTATCATTGGTCAAAGGATCTTGATCATCATTTTGAATGATTTTGATGGGAATCTGTTGCAAGCTTTGTTGTGGGAGTAAGGCCTGCGTTTTTTGCTGAGCCAACAATGCTTGTAGTTCATCATGTTGCTTTTGTGCCAACAAAGCTTTTTGTTGGGCTCTTTGTTGTGCTACTTCTTCTTGGATTGCTTGCAATAGTGCCCATAATTTTGCTTGCACTTGCGCTTGTTGGGCTACTTGAGCCGCTTGTGCTTGTTGAGCAACTAGCTGTGTAGCTTGTTGGGCTTGGAGTGCCTTTTTGCGGGAAGCTTCTTGAGCTTTTTGCAATATGATGGAGAATGAATTGGTCGTGTTGTATTTTGGTGGTGGTGGTGGTGGTGGTGGAATGGGAATGTTGTTGATTGTTGGGGTTGCTTGGATGGTTTCCATCTGTTTTTGCGATATCGATGGAAAAATGGGATGATTTGGTATGATATTTTGATTTGGCGTGATAGATTGAAATTGAACATTGTTGTGGTTGGGAATCATATTGCTTGGATTTAGGTAACTCTTATTTTGCATGTTGTTACCTTGGCTTGAATCAACATATGGAGTTGCCAATATATTGCTAGGATTTTGAACAACATTAGGGGGATTTGCAAGCATATCTACCCCAAAATTTACCAAGTGTGGATTTGAAATGGTCATGTTTGGTAAAGTTGCACTTGGTATGTATGGATTTTGTGGGATAATGTTGTTTGGAAAAATCATGCATTGAGTGTTTAGTTGATAGATTTGCAGATTTGGACTTGGATTTAAATCTATCATTGGGAAAGGTGCTCCAAACTTTGGATTGGGTATGCTCATATTTGTTGTACCATTGATGTTTGTATGAGATAATGCTCCCATGTATGCATTGTACAAGCTTTGAAAATCAAATGGTATTGCAAGGCTTGGATAGTTTGGTTGAATCGAATTGATCATGATGGATGGATCAAGTTTATATTCCATGTCCCTCCTGTGTTGAGATCGAGTTTGAACCATAAAATGAAGATCAATTTTCAAGAATGTAAGAGATGAACCTCTAATCCTTTAGATCGATCTAATCCTTAGGTTCAAAGAAGCAAAGAACTAGGATAATTGAAGGATCAAAGCGATAATGAGGATGAGATAAATGAAAGATGAGTGATATGGATGAATGGAACTCTTAAAGAAACTTTGAAAGAAATGCTAAAACTTTTAGGACTTTGATTTGATTGATTCGTGATTGGATTGATGGTTTGACTAGGTGTGTTAAGTCAAACAAAATGTGATAAATGTAATTGTAAAGCTCTAGGAAGTTGTGTTATCCATAGAGTGAACTCCTACAAGATGGTAGTTTGACTAAGTGTGTCAAGTCAAACGAGGTGATGATTTGATAATTTGGCTAGGTGTGTTAAGACAAACAAGATGAACTCGTAAACCCTAGGAAGTTGTTTTATCCAAGAGAGAACTTGTGTATAAGATGATGGTTTGACTTGCTGTGTTAAGTCAAACAAAGATGATTTGATTTTGCCTAAAATTTTAGCATAACAGATGATGACAAACTTTCCCAGAATTATTGGTGAGGTGACTTTTGATTGATTTTGATGGTTGAGAGATGGATGAAAGTGATTGGATTTGATCCTAGACTTGACCTAGAATAACACTTCTGCTTTACAAAATCTCGGTGTTGAAGGACACGCTATATTTCCTATGAGAGGAAAGTAAAAGTTTCAAACAATTCAGGATCTCGAGACACTCCTCACTAGCTTTCAGACTAAGCTTTTTGAACTTCGGTTTTGGGATTTTGATCATGTTAGAAAACACATGTGTAATCAAATTTGTCTTTTATCTTGGTTAAATGAGGTTATTTTTATCCAAGACACTTGCTTGCTTAGGTTTTCAAACTATATGTCTAATGTCCCATTCTCTTTCTCATTCCACAAGGTCCTTTATGCGGAAATCAAGGAAAATAGGGCAAAAGTTCCTTATGTTTATCCTTATTGGAAACAAATGATGGTAGAATTTGCACACTTAGAAACCTCTAGGAATGTGATCCCTAGGGAAAGCAAGAGTGGGCAAGTTCGTCAAAGGATATTTGTTTCTTCCAAGGTGTTTGAAATTTGAGGCTCTTGTGAATGTTCGTTTTTCAATGTTTTGAATCCAAGCAAAGTGTTTTTGATTCCAAGCACTTTTACAACCCTAGGATGATGAGGCAATATCTTGTTGGGTTCCCACTTGGATAAATCCAGCTGCGCATATCTTGTGCGAATGGCTAAATGCTTGACCACACTGGCTCCCCTCCACGACACTCACTTATTCGGGTCAGCCAAGCATTAGTACCCATGAATCTCCCATGGCATACTTTCCATTTCCACAACAAGACCGCATGTTACGTGGGGCGGCTTCAAAGGACATAACCTTTTGCACCAACAAGATAGACAAGGTTTTGGCCAATTTCTAAACAAGGGGTTCTAATTCGGGCATTCCGTTCGTGGGGGATTATCCAACATCGGCGAGAGTCCATTGCTGTCCATCTCGTCGGAATAATCCTCATGATTCTTGAACTTTCCTCAAGAATCCACACTTATATACCGGTTGGAAGTCGCTTGGCTTTAGCGTGTTCCCGGTTGGGTCGTTCCCTTGGGTGATTACTTTTTCCCACAAGGCAGGCCCTCTAAGATAAACAAAAGTGAGCTAACATATTCCGTCGTTCACACAACCTTCATTGAAAAACAAAGGGGAGAACCTCCGCAATATATCGTGCTCACACTCGCATGTTTTGTTCAATTTTAAAATGCCCAAATTGAAGTGTGGAGGCAATCTTTTATGCAACTTAGGGTCATCAAAAAGACTTTTGATTCTCAAGATCGTCGTGAAGCGCGAGAGAAGCACATACGCCCTTTTAAATGACACTACTTTGCAAAAAAGTTTACAAAACACAAAGTACACATGTTCAATTTTAAATTCCTAAAAGCAATGATGAGTTCGTTTTAAAAGCACCAATTGAAATGTGAAGTTTGCCTTGTCCAATTTTAACCCAAATTGAAATCTAGTAAGTGTCTAAGGTTCAATTTTAACCAACTTTGAAAAGATCAAGTCATTGATTGATTTTAAGCCCAAATTGAAAAGTGAGTTAGCTAAAAACAGAAAAAAAAAAAGGGTAGTAAATGGAAGCTCCAAGATTGTTAAAACAAGCATTAAAAAATGCTTTTCAAGTTTTGTTTTCAAGAAAGACTTCCATTCCACTCTTTTCGCCTTCATTTTTTTTTGATGTCAACCTTCAACTTCAATCTTGATTTCAACTTTAACCTTTACCTGTGTACCTATATAGAAAAAGAAGTTTCAAAGTTAGGGACTTAGGAATGAAATTTATCTTAATAAATTAATGATAAGTTATCAAAATGAATACACAAAATAAATGCATTCAATGAAAAATTTTAATGCAAGAGTTCCCCTTTGTGAAAATCTACAAGTCAAGTCCAAAATCATGCATTAATGATCTCCCAATTTGACATCTCCACTTAATATCTTTCAACAATTATTAGTCCAAACCCGTCGAAATTCATAATATAAGCCTACACCAAGGAACCAAGAGTTCTTTAAAGTAAGTGTATCTTTAGCAAGCTGAAAGGTCCTTGAGTTCTTTCAATAATTAAATATGGCTAGAAGCAAATTCAACTCACTGTTTAAAATCGATTAGATGGTAGTTGCAGAATAACCGTATATGCTGAAATATTAATATCTTTGGCAGAGAAAAGATTTGGCGAGTTAAATGCTTGATTGGCATTCATAGATTTTGAAAGATTGTATGCAAACAAGTTTGCATGAATGTTATCTTTCCCATCTGTAGCTTAAGCTATGCATCGTTGTTATGCAAGTGAGATGTGATATTCCACTTACCTCTCATCTGTAAATTTAGTGACCTCTAAATAGTCAAATGATAGACTATCAATTAATAGTACACCCTCTTAAATTCTTGAACATAAAGACAGGTGTTAGACATATAACATCAGATAAATGCAATCAAAATTCAATGGAAAGCGGTGATGGAGTAGCCCACAGAATACTGGTGGAGAACAAAATCAACATTTGAAGTTTTTGAAAACAGTTTCGCGCGCCTTCCCTATCCTTCCCTCGCAGTTAAAGTGACAATCAATGCACAGGTGTGAGATAAACGTGCAACTCCAGGATTTGGGAATAAAAATTGTGTTTCTTCTCCACAATAAAAGACAAGGTGGATATCATATTCCTAATAATCTTGTCAGAGTAAGTACCACCATATCACAAATTTCAAGCAAAAAATAAATGAGTAACCAAACTTTTGTCATTCCAAATCGTATGCCAGCCACGACTTCCTGCTAGAATAATCTTTTAAAAGCTTTCGAGTTAATGCTATTGGCAAGTGAATGGTCAAATTCCATAGCCTTTGTCAGTATGCAATAATGGCAAGATTTGCTAAGATGGTGTAAGAAAACTTAGAGCAAACACAATTAGCATGAATAAACTAAATGCCCCGATCTTTGCTAGCAACCTCTCTGCCCCAATCAACAGATCACATATCAGAGAAGCACATAACATCTTTACTTTTTACTGCACCATTTCCTTCATAAGCACCTTTCATAGTCTACAAAACAAAGCTTGATCAATAATGAGATTAGGTACAATTTGTTTCTTTGACTTCTATATCATTGCCAACCTTCCACTTAATGTAACATCTCATAACTTTTTACTACTCCACCTGCAACAAGCAAATTACTGATAGTGACACCTAAATGGCTGCCTGCTAGTGGAGCGATACCCTTCTTTTAAATGAGTTGCATATAGAAGAGCACTCGCGCACACTAAATGGAGAAAATTCTTAAGAGCATTAATGGATGCCCAGAGATGTTTGTGGTCTTTCAACACAAGTAGCTCAAATAGTTTTGAGATAGCTTATATGTAAGGTGGATTTCTTTTACTTGGAAGAGCGGATATCTGGAATTACAATAGCCTGTCTGCAATTTAATTAGACATTGTTCACCCATTTTTCACGGGTTTGTTTAACTCTTCTTTGTTTCCTCTAGAATGATGCCCTAGGGAATGAGTGACTTCATGATTTTATCCTTTAGCTTTGAAAATGGTGCAAGACAGGAAATGCAAGGTGATGACTTTGGGCATACTGACCTCTATTTCTGAGGTGTCATATCAAAATAGATTCATACAATGTATGCGAGAGGATTGAAGGTAGTAGTTGAGGATGAAAAGATGACATCAGACACAAAGGAACTCCAAATTACTGAGAAATAATGATATCTATGAGACATAGTGTGACAAGCTCGAGTGACCAAGGAATGACTGATCATGCCATAAATGTACGCTCAACGAGATGGCAAGTCAAGAACTAAGATATTTTGAGCAGGAGAATTTTGTTATTTTGAGCAGGAGACATTACTTTAGATAAAAAAAAAATGCATACTGTAGAAGCGTTAGATGAAGAAAACAAATACTCCAATCACTACAGTGAATCTGCAACAATAGCATTATACCTCCAACAAGATGTAACAATCCTACAAAATTTTAATCAAGTGAAAACAAGAGTTATTCTATGTATCAGCCCTCCTTCTAGCGCCATTTTGTGGACATGAAAATCTGCAAGAGAGACTTAAACAATTTCATGTTGTTAGCACAAAAGTTAGTTTAAATCAGCAAACTTAAACATACCTATGACATATAGAACCATGTTAAACAATGCAACTAATAAGAACAATGCAAAGACATGAATCATTCCTATCCCATAGTGGATTGGTGCTCTTTGAGTATGTGAAAGAGCCCTTTCCCAATCCTTGATAAGCTTAGTGATATGATAGACAATGAGATGCTTGAACTCAAGTTGCCTATAGTGTAGATGATTTCAAAATGTGTGTAGATTGTAGATGATGAAGAGCAAGATTGATTCTCAAATGAAGAGAGTAACCTTGCAATGAGAAAGTGTTGTTGTGTTGTTTTCAGATTTTGTGTTGTAGTTGTTTTGGAGAAATGCTTTGCATTTTATAGATTCAAGGGTAGGAGATTGAAAATTTTTGATGAATGTGGGATAATTCACAAACCAATGACAAGGTGCCACTTGTCAAGTTGTGAGAGGGTGAGGAATGTGCAAGTCTTGTCCAATGTGGCAATTTGAAATTCAAATTTGGATGAAATGACATGTTTAGGGGGGATGAAAGGTGCAATAAATGCCATGTTTGACTTGTGCAAATAACATTTAAAACCTTGTTGGAAGGGAAAAGTCCCTTTTGGGAGGAAGATTCAAATTGGAAGAATATTCTATTTTGATTCCATTTTGAATGTAATTAGAGGAAATAATAAATCAAATAAATGATTTATTGGTGCAAGTGGGTGGGTTAGTTAAGAGTTTGGATTTGACTCTAGTTGAGTCAAAAGCTAGAGAATGGTAATTATGATTAGAAGTTAATTAATTTAGATTAATTAACTTAGGGGATTTTAGGGATTTGACATTTGATTAAATTAGTTTGATTTATTGAATCAAATAAGAAGAACTTTAGGAACTTAATTAAATAATTTGATTTAATTAAGTCTAATGAACCTTAGGATCTAATCAATCAATTGCTTTAATTAATTAATAGAAGAAATGAATGTTAATTTGTATGATGCATGATTGTTATTTTTGCATGTCTACAGGTTGATAGATTTGCAGATTTGAACTTGGATTTAAATATATCATTGAAAAAGGTGTTCCAAACTTTAGATTGGGCATACTCACATTTGTATCGTTGAAGTCTAGAGGAGATAATGATGCCATCTTTGAATTGTATAAATGTGAGTTTCGATAATCAATTGGAATTGTGAGACTTGGATAGTTTGGTTGACTCGAATTGCTCATGATGGATGAATCGAGTTTATATTCCATGTCCCTCTTGTGTTGAGATCGAGTTTGAACCATAAAATGAAGATCAATTTTCAAGAGTGTAAGAGATGAACCTCTACTTCTTTAGATCAGTCTAAACCTTAGGTTCAAAGAAGCGAAGAACAAGATAATTGAAAGATCAAAGAGATGATGAGGATGAGATAAATGAAAGATGAGGGATATGGATGAATGGAATTCTTAAAGAAACTTTGAAAGGAAAGCTAAACCTTTTAGGACTTGATTTGATTGATTGTGATTGGTTTGATGGCTTGACTAGGTGTGTTAAGTCAACCAAGAGTGATGAATGTAATCGTATAACTCTAGGAAGTTGTGTTATCCATAGAGTGAACTCCTATAAGATGACAGTTCGACTAAGTGTGTTAAGTCAAACAAGGTGTTGATTTTGATAATTTGGCTAGGTGTGTTAAGCCAAACAAGATGAACTCATAAACCCTACGAAGTTGTGTTATCCTAGAGAAAACTCGTGTATAAGATGATGGTTTAACTAGATGTGTTAAGTCAAACGAAGTGGTTTTGACTTCGCCTAAAAGTTTAGCATAAAAGATGTTTACAAAGTTTCCAAGAGTTGTTGGTGAGATGGAAATTTGATTTATGTTTGAAATGGGTGAAGAGATGGATGAAAGTGATTGAAATTGATCCTAGACTTGACCTAGAATAACACTTCTTCTTACAAGACTTCGGTGTTGAAGAACACGCTATATTTCCTATGGGAGGAAATTAAACCTTTCAAAAAGTTTGGCATTCTACTGATAGTAAAACTCATACAACTCGGGATCTCAAAACGCTCCTCATGAGCTTTCAGACTAAGCTTCTTGAACTTTGGTTTTTTTTTGGGGGGGATTTTTATCTTGCAGGAAATATTTTTAGAAAACACATGTGTAATCCAATTTGTCTTTTATCTTGTCTTAGTGAATTCCTTTTACCAAAAGCACTTTCTTGTTTATCTTTCCAAACTTATGTCTAGTTTCCCACTTTCTTTCTCATCCCACAAGGTCCTTTGTGTGGAAATCAAGGAAAATAAGGCAAAAGTTCCTTATGTTTAACCTTGTTGAAAACAAATGATGGTAGAATTTGTGCACTTAGAAACCTCTAGAGATATGATCCCTAGGGAAAGCAAGAGTGTCCAAGTTCGTCAAGAGTATTTGTTTCTCACAAGGGGCTTGAAATTTGAAGGTCTCTGAATGTTTGTTTTCAAATGTTTTCAAGATCAAGCAATGTATTTCTTCCCAAACACTTTTACAATCCTAGGATGATGACGCAATATCTTTTTGGGTTCCCACTTGGATAAATCCACCTACGCATATCTTGTGTGAATGGCTAAATGCTTGACCACACAGGCTCCCCTCCACGACACTCACTTATTCGGGTCAGCCAAGCATTAGTACCCATGAATCTCCCATGGCATACTTTCCATTTCCCCAACAAGACCGCATGTATAACGTTGGGCGGCTTCAAAGGACATGACCTTTTGCACCAACAAGATAGACAAGGTTTTGGCCTTTTTTTCTAAACAAAGGGTTCTAATTCGGGTATTTCGTTCATGGGGGATTATCCAACATCAGCGAGAGTCCATTGCTATCCATCTCATCAGAATAATCCTCGTGATATTGGCCTTTGTTCCAATATCCACACTTATATCCTAGGTCGAAGTCGCTTGGCTTTAGCGTGTTCCCGGTTGGGTCGTTACCTTGGGTGAGTAGTTTTTCCCACAAGGCATGCCCTCTAAGTTAAAACAAAAGTGAATAAACTCATCCGTAGTTCGATCAACCTTCATTTAGAAACAAAGGGAGAACACTCGCAATAATTTTACTCACACTCACAAAGTGTTTTGTTCAATTTTAAAATGCCCAAATTAAAATGTGGAGGCAATCTTTTTGACAACTTAACATCACCAAAATGCTTTTGATTCTCAAGATCGTTGTGAAGCATGAGAGAAGTGCATACGCATTTCAAATGATGTTAATTTATGAAAAAGGTTGCAAAACATGAAAGACACTTGTTCATTTTATACCTCAAAGCAATGATGAGTTTGTTTTAGAAGCACTAAAATGAAGTGTGAAGTTTTCCTTGTTTAGTTTTAATCCCAAATTAAAATCTAGTGCATGTTTCTAAGGTTCAATTTTAACCAACTTAAAAACATCAAGTTAACAGTTAATTTTAAACCCAAATTGAAAAGTGACTTGGCTCAAAACAGAAAACTAAGTGTGAATTGGAACCCTGGATTATAACCACAAGCATTGAAAAATGCTATCCAAATCTGAATTTTGAAATTTCTGAAACCCCAGTTCATTCTCCTTTGTTCAACTCCGAATTCTAGTGCTGCAATCCTCTTTAACTCCAAGATTTTCCTTGTGTTCTTTCATTTCAATGTGAGAAGAAAAAAAATCTGTCATTGTCCCTTGATGCCAACCTATAATCAGTATGAAGTTATCAGAAATGAGGGGTATGATATTTCAAAAATAAATGATAACTTATAATGAATTTAGAAATTTATCAAAACAAGAAAGCAACTCATTGGCAACAAGTGTTTGAGATCTAAAAAATTTAGTTCACAAACTATTTTTGTAGAAACAACTCATTTAAACATTTGCCTTTTAAACCTCTTTTCAACCTGGAAATAAAGTTTATTCAAAATTATATTTAATCGTTCTTTATGATTTGCTACTAGACATCAAAAGATGAATTGCTCTCCTCACAAATGCTGCAACTGCTTGTCACATATCAAAATCTTGTGAGATAGATATACATTTTGAAAGAAAAACCTATTCAATAAATGCACATGCTTCTCACTTTTTTTTTTGAAATGACCTATAGACATTGTTTGAATTATTCAAATTGAGTGAATGATGTGTCTTTACTGCCTTATTGCTCAAGCTTGCGGTCCTTCCAAAGATATTGTGCCCTATAGTCTACATGTCACACAACAAAAGCTACGCTCTATAATGTAGATTCAATAATGATGTATTTAATATTAAATGCAAGTAGAGAAGGATGTTGCACCAACAAAGGTTTCCAGGGGAGAGTACAAGCAACTAGGCGCCAAAGCTTGTCAGCATGTTCATCCATGTTGGTATGGAATGGCAGTAAATATCCTATGTCTCACTAAATGTTGCTATTAAAGGTGAGCCATCCAAATCACCATCAGATTTGATGGCATCTTTCCATCAAATCTTGTCTAGCTGCCATAATCAACACATTAGATACTAGTAGATATTACTGAGAGATTGGATCTGCAAAGATTCTCATAAGATATTGTTAGTTTTGATTAATTGCACTCAAAGTACTCTGTAACACATAGAATTCTTGCTGCTGGTTCATAACTATCCACAAGAGACATCTACAAATAGCAAAATATTCTACTAAAAAAAAAACAAACTAGTCAACCTTGTGAATATTCCCTTTGTGTTTGGTCTCCACACATTAGATGACAGTCCAGCCATAAATATCGATTTTCTTCTAGCTATGCCATAAAGTGTGAGTGTTGGTACACGTCAATGTCACATTTTAGAGTTGACCACGGTTAAGGTTGAGCATCGAGCAAATAAAGAAGCAACTTAATTAAATGAAGTGATGCTTGCAGAAGGGTCGCATCTAAGGTAGAGATCTTTGGACTGCCATAAAGGAGGGAAAAATTACAAAGATGGAGAGCATCGAAGGAGGAGTGACTAGAGCTCTATAGAAAAAAGAAATTTTTTAACCTGTAAGTAAATAGATTCTCTAAATCATTCCCATTAATGCAATTGGTAGATGAGAAATCCTGGCACACAAAGTTATTTGAAAGACTTTTCAAATTAATAAACAAATGTTATCAATATGCCCAGACTTGGATTGGCGTAAACTTCCAAACAAACTCTATTTGGAAGGTGCAAAACCAAATCTTCATACCTCTGCGTGAACTATATGATAGGGTGTCTGAAAGAAGCGCTATTCCCTAGAATGCCACATTCAAGCTCGGTATTACATACTCATACACATGCATTATTACTATAGCAGCAATTGGAACAATGACAAAAGCTTCCATATCAACATGGGATCATAGTTCAACAAATCACTCAATCAACAGAAATGAATAAACTCCAGAACTTCATATGAGGAGTGGTATCCAAGATTAGCGATTAATAAGTAAAATCCCCAAAATAAATGAAAGGCAGCAGCACTGTCAAATCAAACATATGCATGTGAGATCAATCCATAATAGTAGGTCAAAATAAAAATAAACAAGAGTACACAAGATTCATAACTTCTTAAAGCATTGTTGGCTACTACAATATTTAAAGGCAATGAAGTTTAGTGAATAAGAAATCATTAAAAAAATTAATAATTGATAATATAGGAAATTTGATTAAAAGATATTTGATAGATAAACTTTTAGCCTCTCAAACACTAAAGTAGAGAGACTGTGAATGTGAGGCTTGAATCTTACAGGAAATAGATTTGTATTCCTATAGCTGCATAATAAGCCCTCCTTCTAGTGCCAGTTTGTAGACATCAAAATCTGCAAATTTGGTTAAAAACCAAAACATATACATCTTGTTAGCATGATTAGTATAACCAAACACAAATCCAATGTCTTCATAAAATAATGCTACATTCTTCAAAATATTAGCAAATGACAAAAACAAATCCTAACATGTAAAGAAGACATGAAGTATATCTATCCTATGGTGGATTGGTGCAACTTAGTTGTGTAGGAAGCTGCCCTTTCCCAATCCATGATAAGCAAGATTGCCAAATGATGAGCAAGATTAGTTCTCAAAATCAGAGAGTAACCTTGCCTAAAGATGTGATGTCAAATTGTGTTGTTCTGATGAGCAAGATTGATTCTCAAATGAAGAGAGTAACCTTGCAATGAGAATGTGTTGGGTTTGAAGGAGAGAAGCCTTCAACTTATAGTTGAACTTGAAGAGAGGAGAGGCCAAATTGATGAATGTGGGATCATTCATGGGCCAATGACAAGATGACACTTGTCAAGCTGTGAGAGGATGAGGAATGTGCAAGTCTTGGCCAATGTGCCAATTTGAATTTGAAAAATGCCAATAAATGCATGTGGTTGAGGGTTTGTGGGGGGAATTGTCTTTGTCCAAAAAATTAAAGATGAGAGTTAATGAGGGAAAATAAGTGTTTTAATAAATCAAATAAAGTGATTTATTGTGCAAGTGGATGAATCTAGAAGATTCATGTAGTTAGGATTAAACTAATCATGATTTGATTAATCTAATAGGTGATTTAAGTGATATGACATTTGATTTTAGATTTTTCTATTTATTTTAAAATCAAATGAGAGGAAATGAGCATTGATCATTTAATTTAATATTTGTGATTAAATTAATAGACCTTAGGAGATTTATGATTTAATTAAATAAAACTTGATTTATTTAATCAAAAGGTGAACATTGATGATGATGTCAAATCTGCATGTCTACATTTCCAAAAAATATTATAGAGAAAAAGAGAAATCATATTTACTCGCATGAAACATAGATAGATACATATATGCATACATATGTATTAAATTTCCTATTGCATATTTAAAAATATACATATAGACAAGATTTATATATCGATATATATAGATGAAGGAAATTGTGGTTCATTTAACAATTTAGTAGCAATTTATATCTACATATGTATATCTAAATAGATGTATACACTATATCTATTCCTATTTATATTGACTTTTATTTTAAAAGACTTTAAAATAGCATATATAAGTATTATTTATCTTGTGAGAAAACTGGTACAATACAACCATAGAATTCAATGATATAGTTGTTGGATGTTGTGGATGTTTTGCTGATATGTGGTTATCATTGATGTCAACACTATTACCATTGATTTCTTTAAGAGTGTATATGTCGAGGATATTGAGAAAATTGTAATAAAATATGTTGCAGGTTGTCTATGAAGTAGTGAATATAGTATGGTGTAAAGTTCAGTATGTTTAGGGTGAGTAGATGTGTATTAAACGTTTTGTTTACAAGCCTATCTAGTGTATCCTCTAAAAGTTTCAAAGCTGTGCATGAATATTTCAGAAAATTCTGAGTTTTTGTGTTTTGACAATTATTCTACTATTGTAACTGGTGTTCATGGAAGGAGATAATGTGATTCTGGTAATATGAGTTGTTGTGTATGCTCCTTTTGTGTTTTTTGGATGTTTCTAGATCACGTTTTATCTTTGTTGCACATCCACATTGATCGTTGTGCATTCGATCCATGATATTCTCTTGTGTGTTCATGTTTTTCATTTTCATGGCTGACAAGGTAATTTTCAGCTTGTTGTGGATCTTCATGGAATTATTTTTGAAGGTGTTTTGTGTTCAAAGATATTGTTTTGGGTCTTTACTATGTTTTGGCCAACCTTGGTGTATTCACATTAATAATATTTATTGTTTTGGACGGAGAGTTTGTATTCATCTTATTATTTTGTTGAAGTCGACATGAAGTGATGTAATTTCTTGTTGTGGATATATATAAGTGATTGTGTCTTCATTTGAAAGTATGCAAGTGTGAATTGTTCTAGTTCTATGTGCAAATAAGGTTAAGATCATTTGAAGGCAGAGCAATGTGAGAAGAAGTGTGAAGAAGTGTTCATGTGCTTAATCAGAATTGTAATACGGCCTTAACAGATGGGTATGTGTAGGATCAGATGATGGGCCAAAAAGTGGAGATATGTAAGCCATATGATAACCCATGTGGCTGATGACTTTTTTTTACCCAAAATTGATGAAACGAAAAGGGTTTTTAGAGGAGATTCTCAACATTCCACCAATATAATTTATGCTTTTCTTTGAATTTAATAAATAATTATTATTCATTTTCTATTAGAATTATGAATAAAGTCCTGATTGATAGGTTGATTGAAAAACATCTGTAAGTTTAAATTGGTATCACATTTTTTGAATCTAAAACATGCATCACATTCTATGCTTCACATACTATAGGATTAAAAAAAAAATGAATTTCATGAATTTTTGAGCAAGTTAATAGACAGACGAGCTTATATATATTTTAAAATTTGTAATAAAAAAATCATAATTAATTATTTACTTGGAAAAAAAATATAAAAACATATTCATCACATCGAGACATGAATCCTCTACCTATATCTAAAATATTATAATTTTATTGTGGTTAGGGTGGTCAGACATACACCTACTTGAACTTGAAGGGAGGAGAGGCCAAATTGATGAATGTGGGATCATTCATGGGCCAATGACAATATGCCACTTGTCAAGGTGTGAGAGGGTGAGGAATGTGCAAGTTGGCCAATGTGCCAATTTCAAATTTGAATTTTGGATGAAATGACATGTTTAGGGGGGATGAAAGGTGCATTAAATGCCAACTTTGACTTGTGCAAGTGACATGTAAGAGCATTTAATGCTTTGTTGGAAGGGACAAATCCTTTGGAGGGAAGATTCAAAATTGGAAGAATATTCCATTTTGATGCCCTTTTGAAAGTAATTAGAAGAATTAATAAATCAAAGAAATGATTTATTGGTGCAAATGGGTGGGTTAGTTGAGAGTTTAGATTTGACTCTAGTTGAGTCAAAAGCTAGAGAATGGTAATTATGATTAGAAGTTAATTAATTAACTTAGGGGATTTTAGGGATTTGATATTTGATTTACATAAGTTTGATTTATCAAATCAAATAAGAAGAACTTAGGACTTAATGAAATAATTTGATTTATTTAATTAAGTCTGATGAACCTTAGGGATTTAATCAATAAAATATTTTAATTGATTAATAAAAGAAATGAATGTTAATTAGAGCGGAATGCATGATACATGATGTTAGTTTTGCATGTCTACATTTTGCCCCTCTTTGAAGCAATGTACTTGTTGCATTGGTTCAAAGAATGATGTTGCTAACATCAAAATTAAAAAATTCTTTGGTTTTTTCAGATGCCCCAATGGAAATAAGTACATTAGTACATTGCCCCCTCGAGAGATCGAGCGAAAAGGTTTGATTTGAGGTTGACCTCACAATAAAGAGGTTCAAAATGGATATATGGATGGCGAGACTATATGATCTATATGATAATGATGATGTAAATGAGATGTTTGGAAGATGCTTAGAATAACAAATTCATATTATCCTAAACAACTTAAATGATTATGCAATTCATGTGACATGAATGCGATGGATGATGTTGTCCTATGATGATATGATGTGATTATGTAGAATGAGAATGCAAATGCAAGATGGATGTAGGATGGATGCATTGTTAGCATCAAAGAGGATAGAAGAATGAGAGGGATAAACCCTTAAATCCAAGAAGATGTAGAAGTCCAATAAGTCACCTAGTCATCAAGACTTTATTGAATATGATGATGAATGATGATGATGTATTACTTATCCAAGAATGGGAAAAGAGCATGCCTTTCTTTATGTTTGATAACACATGTAGGTACGATGCATCAAGGTATTAAGAACCAGGATGGCGTTGTACCTAGTGTGATGGACTCTGACTTGACAATCAGATAGGAGTGATATTGTTCACACTTGACATACGGAAACCTTGCTAGGATGAACCCAACAAAGCAGGTATTCGCCAAGTTATTTTACAAAGGCATCCAACAAGCACAGCAGATAAAAAGATAGTGATCGTTGCCCCATTCCTTTCTCTCTAAACTTTATTTGTTTAGGCATCATTGAGAGGTCCTTGGAACGAGTGCAAAATAAGATAAGTCAAAAAGACCAAAATAAAGTAAACAAACAAGCTAATGTTCTTTGTACTGCTAGCCAAGGCTAAACTACTATGGGGTATCTAATGCTTATGTCCATCGTGGGAAAGCTTCATCCTAGGACATGTAGTGATCAGGGTTTTGATGGGACTAATTTGGGTGATAAGCTATTGATATTCTGAGTTGACCAACTTGCTTGCTTACTGATCTAGACTTGAGACTTTGACGATTAAGTGTTCAATTTGGAACCTACTAAACTTGCTTCTGATTGAATCACCAAAGGGTGAAAGCGATGATGCTTTATTATGAGTGATGACAATCACGGGTGAAAGCGAGATGAAACAGGTGCACCATTTTGGGTTTTTTAAATGTTTTGAGGTTGTTTTTGGAATTTTGAGATGTTTTACAAATGTTTTTGGTATTTTCAAGATTTATGAATGTTTTTGAATTTTGTGTCTCAGGGGCCAACCAAGGATGGCATTGCCTACATTTACGCTCAGAGATGAGGTAGTTCAGATGACAATTAACTTGACTGTTGATGAGATAGATGAGCAAATAGATTTCCATTGCGACAGATGCCTAAAATGCGAAAAAGATGGACAAACAAATGCCCCTATGATAGACGCCTAACTAGATGGGCAAACGGATGTGATTGTGACGGACGCCTAAAATCCTAAAATGTAAACTAGATGGACAAACGGGTGCCCCTGCGACGAACGCCTAACTAGATGGGCAGATGGATGTCATTGTGACGGATGCCTAAAATCATAAAATGTAAACTAGATGGACAAATAGGTGCCCCTACGATAGGCACCTAACTAGATGGGCAGACGGATGTCATTGCGATGGACGCCTAAAATCCTAAAATGTAAAGTAGATGGACAAATGGGTGCCCTTGTGATGGACACCTAACTAGATGGGCAGACGGATGTCATTGCGACAGATGCCTAAAAGACTGACCCAACTATAAAATAAATGGGCAAATAGATTGCCAATGCAACAGACGCCTAAGGACTAACCCTAACTATCTCAGGGGATGATCAAAGATCAACCTTGTCTATGTTCAAGCTCAAAGATGACATAGTTTGACAAGGTGAAAGACTTACATTACTCAATGATGAATTTTTTGAATATTTTTTGATATTTAGACATGTTTTTGGATTTTGAATGATTTGGATGTTTTTGGATTTTCGATGAGTTTTTTGAATGTTTTGAATTTTTGATGGATTTTTTGAATGTTTTTGAAATTTTCAAATGATTTTGACCATTTGGATATGGATATGTGATGATATCAGTGCTCTATTTTGGGGTTTTGTTTAAAACCAAGCTTAGTGTTGATCAATTGGATTGATGAATTGATAGTTTGACTAAGTGTGTTAAGTCAAACAAAAGTGATAATGCACTTGTAAAATCTAGGAAGTTGTGTTATCCTAGAGTAAACTCATACAAGAGGGGATGGTTTGACTAAGTGTGTTAAGTCAAACAAGGTGATTATGGATTTACTAATTTGGCTAAGTGTGTTAAGCCAAACAAGATGATAATGGACTTGTAAACCCAAGGAAGTTGTGTTATCCTAGAGTAAAATCATTCACAAGATGATAGTTTGACTAAGTGTGTTAAGTCAAATAAAGTGATGACTGATTGGATTCGATTGATCAAGATTGATGAAGCTTAATTTGGAACAAAATAGCTTTGATGATTTTGATGTGATGCTGAATGTGCGCATTAGATGTGACTGATATGAATTGTTGGATCAATGTTCGACGAAAGATAAAGCTTGATAAGGAATGTCTTGCTGTCAAAATATGCCATGGGCTCGTGATTTGGATTTTTGGTTCACAAATGCCTTGACCAATTTTATTTCACGTTTTCCAATATTTGGATCACCACATAAGTTGGAGGATATATATCAAGATTTATTCTCGAAGCAAGATGCAAATATTTGCCCCCAATGTCTAGCAATGCTTGAACAGGCATGGGTGGATTCTTTGATGAATGGATATGAATTATCTTGTGATAATATAAGGGTGATCAAAATAGAGGATTATCATTCAGATAATGCTTGAAGGCTCAGATAACATTGGGAAGGATGGGCTCAGTGAAAATGACCCATGTCAATATGTTTACCATAAACAAGTGTAAAGCATTTACTAAACCTTGATCAAGATTTAGATAATGTGGAAGATGGATGCAAATATATGAAAATGGATTGGATAAATGGTTCATGGATGAACGGATGATATGGCTCAAATGATGGCTTTATTATGGATGTGATAAGATGCTTTCTTCTGAACTGGTGCACGTAGATGCTCGATTCTACACATGATGCCTGTTTGTCAGGTTTTCATCATGGTACCTATCCAAAGTGCCACCGAAGCGGTTTTCACTAGAGGACAATTTTTTTCTTTACTGTTTTCAATCTTTTTTTTTTTTTTGGGATTTTTTTATATTTTGATTTTTTTGTTGTCACCAAGATGCCTGTTTGCCAGGTTTTCATTAAGGTGATCATTTTTTTCAAGACATTTTTCTGATTTTTTTGAGAGATTTTAAGCTGATGTTGAATCACCTAGTATAGAAATGTTGATGCTTCTGTTATAATGTGCCATCGATATCCTACTTGTAGAAGTTGTCTTGCCAAGATATGTGCACTTGAATGCAAATTTTAAGAAATTTGTTCTGTTTTGCTGATACCAGAGTTAACTCTGTCATTGTGCGCACATCACAAGAGAAATCCTTTTGAATCCTTATGATGAAGGGTCACTGCCAACACATGGTCAATGTGTGAATTGGATATCATGCATGGAGGTGTGGATGGAGTGCATTTAGGGATAAAATATGGATTGGTTGATGGTTTGGAACCTTTGACTCTCCAAACTTGGGAAGATGAGCGATGATGGGTGGATACGGAAGTGTGCATGGAATTAGGACCAATAGCTTGATACACTTTGTATGTTGCTTGAGAAGCTTTGTTTTTCCTTTGTGGACGTCTTTGATGGATACTTTTCCCTTATTTATTTTGCCCCAAATTTTCTTCGACTAATGGAGTTTGATAGGGATAATCATTCTTTGTATTTTTTGGTATCCACATGTATTTGATTTGTCCAACATGCTTCTTAGCTTCTTTTTCTTTGATACTGTTCTTCATGCTTCGATTCAAGTCTTTCTTTTGTTGTTGGTCCCAATTCGTGGATGGAGATTCATGACATGGCGGGTTGTAGTATTGGCATTGGTTTCATCATAAGGATTATTCATGCTCCCTATGTTGATGGTTGCTTGAGATGAAGTTGCCCCCAATTTTGTGCAAGTATCGCCGATTTGTTTATATCCCTTGATTTTTGAATAATTAAGGCCTTGATGCTTAGGATTACCAATAATTTGCATTGGTTTTAGGATACCCTGTTCATGTAGGCCTAATCCTTTACCTTGATAATTCATCTTTTGAAAATATTTATTTGCAATAGAATATGATTTACCTTGAAAACAAGGTGCTAATCCTTCTCTGCTTTATGGTGGATCTTCAAAAGTGATAGCTCTTTCATTGATAAGATAGTTTTCTCTTACAAAGGTGAGTGATCCAAGTTTATAAGTGATAATATCATCCACATGTGGGATGAATGCCTGATTGATATCTTTAGCTTGATCATGTGAGATATTAGATTGTAGTGCTTCTTCAAGAGGTATTGATGATTCAATGTCCTTGCAAAAGTCTTCCTCATGATTTATTCTTGATATGCTTTCACATGATTTGTCTGATTCACAACTTTTGTAGAAATCTTCTTCATGAACCATTTCTGATACGTCTCCAAATTTTTCCATATTTTGATCATGTGTACCAATGTTAAGAGTAGGAGACTCTTGTTTCTCAGTAATGATTTCAAGAGTATGAGACTCTTGTTTTGAATGATGATCATCTGTGTGTCCATCCAACGAAAGCATCTCATGGGTAGATGGAGCAATATGTGCTATATGGATATGATCATCATTTGCGACATCTTGTATAGATAGGAGAGTGCCCATTAGATCATTGTAGTATCTTGGAGATACAAATTCTTGATCTTGAATAATTTCAGAATTACTTTCGACATGCTTTGGATCAAGTTCTTGACATGGGTCAATTTCAAAGAATGGATTGCTTATAGTGGGTTCTTGGACATCGTTCTTAGGCATGGGAAGTGGCTTAATATCCACTTGTTCTTCGAGGATTCCTTCACTATCGGTAATCATGAGGTCGAGGGATGTCAATATGTCATTGGAAGGGCCATTGTTAGACATTGATGGAAGATTTTGATCATGCTTTGGAATACGTTCTTGAGATATGTCCTCTAACTCATAAGGCGATGTAGAGACATTTTTGATATGATCAGTGGTGGAGGGATCTTGGTTTATGTCAATAGGATCAAATAACATCAACACTCCTTGAAATAGATCTTTGTAGGAGGGGTCTTGATTATGACTAAAAAATGGCTCTTGATGTATGTTGAATTGATCTTTAGATGGGGTAGAAACATCTTCAAAGTGCTCATTGATGGATAGATCTAAATCATTGTTTTCAACAATTGTGGTGGGAATATTTTGCAAGCTCCGTTGAGTGAGTAATGCCTATGTTTGTTGTTGAGCCAACAACACTTGTTGTTGGTCATGTCATTGTTGTTGTTGTGCCAAAAACGCTTGTTGTTGGTCGTATTGCTGCTATAATTCATAGTCTTGCAAGTATTCTTGATGCGCTTCTTGTTGTGCTTTCAATTGAGCTTGGTATTTTGCTTGTGCTTGTGCTTGCTGAGCTTGGAATTGAGCTCATGCTTGAGTGTGTGCTTGTTGGATTGTTTGTGCCATCTGAGTGGTATGTGCGGCTTGCAGAGCTTGTGCAGCTTGTTGGTTTTATAGCACCTTTTTGCAGGAAGCTTCTTGAGCGGCTTCCAACATGATGGAGAATGAATTTTTCATGTTGTACTTTGGCGGTGGTGGTGGTGGGTTGGGGATGGTGTTGATTGTTGGGATTTCTTGGATGGTTACCACCTGCTGTTGTGATATCGATGGAAAAATATGATGATTTGGCATTATAGGTTGACTTTGAACATTGTTGTGGTTGAGAATCATATTGCTTTGATTTAGGTAACTTTGATTTTGCATGGTATTACCTTCACTTGGATCAATACCTAGAGTCGTCAACATATTCCTTGGATTTTGAACAACATTGATGGGATTTGCAAACATGTCTACCCCATAGTTCACCAAGTGTCGACTAGAAATGTTCATTTTTAACAAACTTGTATTTGGCATGTATGGATTTGGTGGGATAATGTTGTTTGGAAAACTCATGCATTGACTGTTTGGTTGATAGATTTGCAGATATGGACTTGGATTTAAATCTATCATTGGAAAAGGTGTTCCAAACTTTAGAGTGGGCATACTCACATTCATATCATTGAAGTTTGGAGGAGATAATAATGCCATATTTGAATTTCATAAATGTGAGTTTCAAAAATCAATTGGCACTATGAGACTTGGATAGATTGGTTGACTTGAATTGCTCATGATGGATGGATCAAGTTTATATTCCATGTCCCTCTTGTGTTGTGATCGAGTTTGAACCATAAAATAAAGATGAATTTTCAAGAATGTAAGAGATGAACCTCTAATCCTTTAGATCGATCTAAACCTTAGGTTCAAAGAAGCAAAGAACTAGGATAATTGAAGGATCAAAGCGATGACGAGGATGAGATAAATGAAAGATGAGTGATACTAATGAATGGAAATCTTAAAGAAACTTTGAAGACAATGCTAAAATTTTTAGGACTTTGATTGATCATGATTGGATTGATGGTTTGACTAGATGTGTTAAGTCAAACAAGAGTGATAAATGTAATCGTAAAACTCTAGAAATTTGTATTATCTGTGGAGTGAACTCCTACAAGATGGTAGTTTGAATAAGTGCATCAAATCAAACGAGTTGATGATTTGATAATTTGGCTAGGTGTGTTAAGCCAAACAAAATGAACTCATAAACCCTAGTAAGTTGTATTATCCAAGAGATAACTCATGTATAGGATGATGGTTTGAATAGTTGTGTTAAGTCAAACAAAGTGGTTTTGATTTCGCCTAAAAGTCTAGCATAACAGATGTTTACAATGTTTCCAAGAGTTGTTGGTGAGGTGATTTTTGACTGATTTTGATGGTTGAGAGATGGATGGAAGTGATTGAATTTGATCCTCGACTTGACCTAGAATAAAAATTCTTCTTACAAGACCTCAGTGTTGAAGAACACGCTATACTTCCTATGGGAGGAAAGCAAACCTTTCAAAAAGTTCAGGATTTTGTTGATAGTAAAACCCATACAACTCAAAATTGTTTCTTGAAGCTTGTTTTGGGATTTTCATCTTGTGGGAAATCATGTTAGAAAACACATGTGTAATCCAATTTGTCTTTTATCTTCTTAGTGAATTCCTTTTACCAAAAGCACTTGCTTGATTATGTTTTCACACTGAATGTCTAATGTCCTGCTTTCTTCTTCATCCCACAAGGTCCATTGTGTGGAAATCAAGGAAAATAGGGCAAAAATATCCTATGTTTAACCCTATTGAAAAAAAATGACAATAGAATCTAAGCACTTAGAAACCTCTAAGGATATGATCTCTAGGGAAATCAAGAGTGCTTAAATTCGTCAAAGGTATTTGTTTCCTAAAAGGGGTTTGAAATTTGAGGCTCTTTGTGAATGTCTATTTTTCAATCATTTTGACAACCAAGCAATGTATCTTTTACTTCCAAACACTTTTTACAACCTAGGATGATGAGGCAATATCTTGTTGGGTTCCCACTTGGACGAATCCAACTGCGCATATCTTGTGCAAATGGCTAAATGCTTGACCACATTGGCTCCCCTCGATGGCACTCACTTATTCGGGTTAGCCAAGCATTAGTACCCATGAATCTCCCATGGCATACTTTCCATTTCCATAACAAGATCGCATGTATAACATGGGGCGGCTTCAAAGGAAATGACCTTTTGCGCCAACAAGATAGACAAGGTTTTGGCCTTTTTCTAAACAAAGGGTTCTAATGTGAGCATTCCATTCATGGGGGATTATCCAACATCGGCGAGAGTCCATTGCTATCCATCTCGTCAGAATAATCCTCGTGATTCTTGAACTTTCCTCAAGAATCCACACTTATATACCGGTTGGAAGTTGCTTGGCTTTGGCATGTTCCTGGTTGGGTTGTTCCCTTGGGTGAGTACTTTTTCCCACAAGCCAGGCCCTCTAAGTTAAACAAAAGTGAGTAAACATATCCGTAGTTTGATCAACCTTCATTTAGAAACAAAGGGAGAACACTCACAAGATATTTTGTTCAATTTTGAGTGCCCAAATTGAAATGTGAAGGCAATCTTTTTGACAAGTTAATATCACCAAAATATTTTTGATTCTCATGATCATTATGAAGTGCGAGAGAAGTGCATAAGCATTTCAATGATGTTAATTTATGAAAAAGATTGCAAAACATGGAAGAAACTTGTTCATTTTAAGTCCATAAAGCAGTGATGAGTTTGTTTTAAAAGCACCACATGAGATGTGAATTTGCTTTGTCCAATTTTTAAAACCCAAACAAAATTTAGTAGGTGTCTAAGGTTTTTTTTAACCAACTTTGAAAAGATCAAATCAGTGATTGATTTTAAGCCCAAATCGAAAAGTGAGTTGGTTTAAAACAGAAAATGAAAGCAAGAATTTGAGCTTTAAGCATTCAAAATGCTTTGTGAATCTCAAATTTCAATGCTCAATTTATCCCTTCAACTCTAATCTCGCTTTGCTTTCGCTTGATTCCAATGTCAACCTATAAAACATTACAAAGTAAAACTTTACAAATGAGATTTACTTCAAGGAATTAATGATAATATGTAACAATAAAAATTAAAAACATAATTCCTAAATATAGATTTTAGCATTTCTCAAATAAAATTTGGATTCAAATGACATGAAAGATGCAACATTACAAATCAAAACACAATTCACTCTCTTATTATGGAATCAAATCAAGACCAATACCCATGTGAATACATGAAACTAAATGTAGATTTCAAGCAAATTTGATTCGGGGATTCCAATTAATAGAGAATCACAGTCAATACCATAAATTTTTAACTTGGCTCTGGAAAAAATAAAATTCAACCCCTACCATTTGACTTTGACAATATACTTAAAACTCTTAAAAAGAAAGATCACAGTTTCCTTCTTTTATTGATATTAAAAAAATTCATTTATCAAGCATTTTACTCTCCTATATTCCAACAAAAATTACAGTCCTTAGGAAACATTTTGAATGTGAAAACAACAATTATTTTGAACTCTACAGCATTAAAAATACACCCAATCTCCAAAAACGTGTTTGCATTCTGTAATTTTTACCTCCTCTGAAGGCAGAATTATTTTAGAATGAACTAAAATACAGAATAAGAATAGAGATCTAAAGTTATTTTAGAATGAACTAAAATACAACAAAAGAACATAGATCTAGAATTATTTTAGAATGAATTAAAATACAACAGAAAAATAGAGATATGCCCTCCTTCTAGGGCCATTTGTAGGATGGTGAAAATCTACAAATGCTTAAATATCAACATACACCATTAGTGGCATGGTTAGTATTTCAAAACAAAGCAACTATTCAACATCTATATGAGATAATATATCATCTTTCAAGATGCAAATAAATGACAAAGATGAACAAAGCATATAAAACATTAAATAAACCTATCCCATATTAGATGGGTGCTACTTAGTTGTGTAGGAAGCAACCCTTTCCCAATCCATGATAAGCAAGATTGCCAAGATGATGAGATGATAGACAATGAGATTCTCTTGAGCTCAAGTTTCCTATAGTGGAGATGCTTTCAAATGTGGATGATGAAGAGCAAGATTGATTCTCAAATGAAGAGAGTAACCTTGCCCCAAGATGTATAATTGTTTGAAGGAGAGAAGCCTTCAACTTATAGTTGAATTTGAAGGAAGGAGAGGCCAAATTGATGAATGTGGCATCATTCATGGGCCAATGACAAGATGCCACTTGTCAAGGTGTGAGAGGGTGAGGAATGTGCAAGTCTTGGCCAATGTGCCAATTTCAAATTTGAATTTTGGATGAAATGACATGTTTAGGGGGGATAAAAGGTGCATTAAATGACAACTTTGACTTGTGCAAGTGACATGTAAGAGCATTTAATGCTTTGTTGAAGGGACAAATCCTTTGGAGGGAAGATTCAAAATTGGAAGAATATTCCATTTTGATGCCCTTTTGAAAGTAATTAGAAGAATTAATAAATCAAAGAAATAATTTATTGGTGCAAGTGGATGGGTTAGTTGAGAGTTTAGATTTGACTCTAGTTGAGTCAAAAGCTAGAGAATGGTAATTATGAATAGAAGTTAATTAATTTAACTTAGGGGATTATAGGGATTTGATATTTGATTTAAATAAGTTTGATTTATCAAATCAAATAAGAAGAACTTAGGACTTAATGAAATAATTTGGTTTATTTAATTACGTCTGATGAACCTTAGGGATTTAATCAATAAATTGATTAATAGAAGAAATTAATGTTAATTAGAGTGGAATGCATGATGCATGATGTTAGTTTTGCGTGTCTACAGATTGTTAAACTCACAAACCAACATGACAAAAATAAACATGTTTATAAAATATTGCATTTATTTAAATATGCTAAATAAGACATTGAACAACAAGGAAAACTAAATAAATCATATAAAATGCTATGATAAAGAGAAAAAATAGTTCTCACATGTAGAGAGTAACTTTGCACAAAATGTGTTGATATCAAATTGTGTTGTGTTTGTGTTGTTGAAAAGCCTTGCTTTTATAGATTCAAGGTTGGAAGAGTGAGATATTTTAATGAATGTGGGATCATTCACAAGCCAATGACAAAATGTCACTTGTCAATATTTGAGAGGATGAGGAATGTGAAAGTTTTGGCCAATGTTCCCATTTAAAATTTGGAAATGGCATTGAATGTATATGGTTGAGGGATTTGGGGGGAATTTTGTTTCAACTGAAAATTTAAACAAGGGGAGTTAATGACGACATATTCCTTGGGAATATGCCTTTAGAGGAAAATAGGGTTTTAATAAATCAAATGAAATGATCTATTGTGCAAGTGGAAGGGACATGGGTTAGGCTTAGCATTAATAATGGATTTGATTAATTAAGCTAGCGATTAGGTGGTGTGACATTTGATTTGCATTTATGTATTTATTTTAAATCAAATGAGAGGAAAATGAATATTAGTCTTTTAATTAAATACAAGTGATTTAATTAAATCCAAAGACTTTTAGAAGTTAATTAATTAATTTTATTTAATTAATTTAAAAAGAAAATGATCAACTATGGTGTTAATCACTAATGTTGATTTTGTATGTCTAGAGAAAATTATCTCAACGCAACATAAGATCTACAAAAACAACTTGCACACAACTATAGCCTTGATCAAAGAATTTTTGACACCGTCAATTCACTACTGTCATGATTCTAACACATTGAAGTCCTTGTTGCCTTAGTTCACTTTCACGCAATCTCTGGAATCTACCTCACTTCTCACACATGTGGCATACAATCCTTAACATCTTTTCTTGTATTTATACCATCTTCAATTTTAGAAACTGTCTCGAAGGTCAGCGACACACTCTTTATTTTACAAATTCAACTTAGGTCGACAACTCAACATTCTCGCGGTGGATGAGAATGAGAGAAAACCAAACCAACACTTAACTAAGACCTAAGAAATCATCTTGGATCAATTACACGCTTTCTTAATTGATACTTATCCTTTGCATGATGTGTAAACACTAGGTCGACCAAACCTAATGAAAATACCAATGAACTTTGAAGTGCACACATCTATAACAAGAAGATAACATTCAAACCATATAACATTCTTCCCCATAAACTGGAACACATCTTAGATTCTTTTAGATTCATTCGCACCTACCACAACAACCTTCATACAAAGAACAGTTTCCATGAGTTCATTTGTACTATACAAACACACATAGTAACTCTAAAACTAGTCTTCTTGAGCACCAACCCTTAAATTCATTTGATAGAACATATGTAACACCATTACAAGCCTTCTTGTAGATTGATAAGACCTGAAACAAATAAGTGGAGGACTATGAAGTAGATACATTTCTTCTAGATCATAAACAAACAACTCTACTAGACCAATTCACAAACCAGTGAACTCAACTTTCACTCTTCACCAAACCAGAAGCTATAATCCAGGATATATCAGCCAAGGATGTCCTTAAACAACACTACAAATATACAAAAGCATAGTATCAACATAGAATAAACACACCTGTAACACCATAAAGATAGCCCCATATACTCACAACATCTCTACAGTATCACAACTATACATACACCACCTAGTATTTCAACTATACATACACCACTTACAATCACTTGTTTCGTTTGAGTACAATATCATATACTGTGTTGACATCAATGACAACATTAATGACAACACCACCATACTCATTCATACTTGCAACAATATATATGTATATATGCAAATATGCATATATATATTTTGGGCAAACCATCTATATGTACATATACATACATACATACATATATACATATATACATATATATATATATATATGTATGTATGTCCTTTGCCCAAAATCTTTTTAAAATTTTCATTATATTTAATAGGAAAAAAATATTAAATCCAACCCTATGAGCATGAAATGAATGCCCTATCTAGGCACAGTAAGACCATTAATCAACAAATGTCACAATGAAGAGTAAGAGAATAAGCTTCTATCTCAGTCCACATTTAATCTATTTTCACATGTGCTTAATATTATAAATAAAAAATTCATTTTAATTTATGATATAAGTTTCTATTTCATGTGATATAATCTTCTTAAAATTTTAATTATATTTTATGACAAAATGATTAAACATAGTCATTTAACCATAAAATTTACAACTTAACCAACACAATAAAACTATGAATTGATTAATATGACAATAAAAAAACAAAACAAATAAATTTCTATCTCAATCCACCTTTAACCATAAATTACCTAATGTCACAATATAGAATAAAAAAATTAATTTTTACCTCAATCCACATTTAATGACTTTGTAAGAAGACTTAATAATAAATAAAATAAATAAAATTATTCTATTCAATGCTTTACCCTTTTATGATTACATGGAAACCTAATTTTGTTCCAAGTATGCCCATCCAAATCTTCTATTTAGGTTTAAGTGATCTGAACCGTAAAGAAAAGGGAGATTATGGTTCAAACCAAAGTACCACTGCTATCAGGAAAGCTACAAAAGGCGTTGTGTTGAACTGCTTTGGAATTCATTTTGCAGACTACAAAATATACATTTCAAATAATCAATAGAACTTGTGTAAACGAAAGGAATGGAGTTTACCCTAATAGAAATAAAAAATTATTTATTATGGAGATGATATGTACAAAACTGTTATTTATCCATCGTAATCGATATCAATGTAAAATATCCAAAAGAGTGGAAAAATATGGTTCAGAGGATACTTTTATTGTAAAGCAAAACAATTTTACGAATAAAATCACTTGGAGTTCTAAATTTTTTTGTTTTATAACAGAATATTTAAAGTTTTAAAAACTATCAGTTCGATCTGAAATTATACTAACTTTTTCAATAAAACAAGTCAAAATGTTTTCAATTGCTACAGAGTAATTATTATATACAGAAATGAAATAATAATAACTCAATAGAGAAAGCATACTGTGAAGGAGAATGGGCCGAAATGTTTACATTAATGGAACTTTCGTAATAGAAACCCTGCTTTAATTTTAAGCAGACACATTATCACATCAATTCATGGTAGTCTGTACTCTTTAGGGACAGGGGCAGATAGAAGTTCTAAATAAATAAACTGCACCTATCCCAGGAAAATAGAGCAAGCCAACCATGCACAGCACAAAGCCTATCCTTCAAAATCACACTGAACTTATTAACTCAAAGATAAGAAAAACTTGATAACAGTCAAGGAAGAAAATAAATCACGTTGGTCTCCAGTCTGAAAAAAGAGAACGGTATTATTAGGAATGAAACGTAGAACAAGCTGTATATCTTCTAGTATCATAAAATACCACTGAATACATATATAAAACCTGAAGACAGGAAAAGCCCAATACGACCCCACAAAATGGACATATAAAACTAAAAGAGATTGCATGCAAAGATTCAATCATTTGAGCAGCCATAGCGTTTTGATAGTATTCTCATCTGAATGCAGATGACCACATTCATCTCCTTCAACCGGCGGAGGAAAGTTCAAATCTGTAACAGCCTTTGTTGGAGAATCTGTGCTTTCCGTGACTCCCGAGAAACGTGGATCGCTACTGTTGCATGGGCTGCAGCTCTCTTTATGGCCCTCATGGATTTCTCCCAGTCCTCCATCATCCTCATTATCGTTGCATCTGGGTCGATTAATTAAAATCTTCAGTGCAGCCAATCGCTGCTGCCTCTGAAGCTCCGGTGGAAACAGGGCCTCCAAGAGAGAAGACGAAGTGCCCACATTAAGGGATTTGGTGAGATAGGCATGGGTGCATGGCCGACTGGTAGCTCTGGCAAACATATTGGAGTTTATCCATGAGGGAACATGGCGTTGTTGTGCCGACTCTTTAAGCTTCTCTCGGATAGCGACGGACTCAGGATTTTGGTAAGCGGCGCTCCTGGTGACGGATGTAGGATGTTGGTAAGCGGAAAGTGGGAAATTGGTTTTGGCGTTCCAGCTTCTTATGGCTCTGGCAGCCCTGCCATATGCAAGGGCCGCCTCAATGTCAGAACTGAAAGCGCCAAGCCATACGCGACACCTCTTGGAAGGGTCTCTTATTTCGGCAGCGAATCGGTCCTTAGCCCTTTTTCTTACTCCTCTGTAATGAGTTGATTTGGGGGCGGCCTGGGCAGTGGCGTTGTCTTGCAGGGAACGCATTGTAAAAGCAGAGAGGAGGAGGAGGAGGATTGGAATGGAGATAACACACTCGTTTCTTGTTTATAAAGAAGAAAAAGTTGGTCTTGTAGAAGGGCGCTTCAAACTATGAGATTGTATAGCTGGGCATGACTCGAGTGAATTTGGGTGGTGGACGGTCAATTTGGCGCTGATAAGCTGAAAGCTCTGAGTAATTACTCGATAACGAACTATTGGAGTAAATGCTTGATAAGGAACAATTGGAGTAAATGCCTGAGGCGCCCGGGGACAAGCATGCCGGTTGAATTGGTTCTGGGAACTTGGCGAGGGTGATTTATTTTTTAACTGCCTTGCTGCATTCCAGAATACGCGGTCAAGAAAACCTTGCTTGATAGCTTTTATTTTTAAATAACAAATGGTAAATGGTTATTCAATTCAATGGGAAGTAAGAAATAGACAATTGTTTGATTGAGTCGAGATAGGGAAAATATGTGAATAAGTCGATATAAAATAACGTGAGGTTAGTTTATAGTAGGAGGTGACTTTATGATTTTGGATTTCTTAGGATAAAATGGGTGGAGTAAATGATAATGAAGAGATGTTGGAAAATCGATTTATATATTATTATGCATAATTAGGTGGATAGATCAAACATATCAATACATATGAAAGCGAACCTATGTGTGCATTAAAAGATATCAATTTGAATCACCTATCTTGAACATATTAAAAATCACTTAATTTTGGCGAAGAGATTATTTTATGTCTTCATTTAATTGGAACATGAAAAAGCATTTTCAACCTAATGTTATAAGTTCTTACACCCAATGCATGCAAGATCAAGAACCATTTGCATAAAATGAAAAATTGATCTTATTATTTTCAATGTATCCATTACTTTTAATTTTAAGTAATTAATCATAAATAATTTTTTTTTTATTAATATGCAATATTTAATAATTTTAATTACAATAGTTATTTAAAATTGATTTTAATAAATAATATTAGGAATCCATAGTAAACTAATTTTCAATCAGAATGTGTTTTTAATAAATCTATTCTTAAAAAATGACAATTGAAAAATTAAATAAAATTTAAATTTTTAAATAATGAATTTTTCTAATAATAATAATTTGTCTCCAAAATTTAAAGTATGATATAAGTTTATCTCTATTGTAGTTATATATTTATTAGACCTAGATGCAAATATATATTTGAATGATTATTATTTAATTTTCTCAAAATACATATGGATAGAAATACATGGAAATTTTGAAGTTGTGGATTAAATAATATTTATGAAAAGTATGAAATATTAAAGGATTCTCCTTTTATTGAATAAAAATGTATTCCTGTAAAAAGCTAGTCCATAACCTTGGGTATGACATATTTGTTGCAATGCTTATGTGCTACTAGATAATGTGGATGCTAAAATCGGCAAGTGGGATCTAAACAATTTCATGTTGTTAGCACAAAAGTTAGTTTAAATCAGCAAACTCAAACATCTCTATGAAATATAGAATCATGTTAAACAATGCAACTAATAAGAACAATGCAAAAACATGAATCATTCCTATCCCATAGTGGATTGGTGTAACTTAGTTGTGTAGAAAGCTGCCCTTTCCCAATCCATGATAAGCAAGATGCCAAGATGATGAGATAGACAATGAGATGCTTGAACTCAAGTTGCCTATAGTGTAGATGCTTTCAAAATGTGTGTAGATTGTAGATGATGAAGAGCAAGATTGATTCTCAAATGAAGAGAGTAACCTTACAATGAAGTGTTTTGTGTTGTAGATGATTTGTGTTGAAATGCTTTGCATTTTATAGATTCAAGATTAGGAAGAGTGAAAGATTTTGATGAATGTGGGTTAATTCACAAACCAATGACAAGGTGCCACTTGTCAAGTTGTGAGAGGGTGAGGAATGTTCAAGTCTTGGCCAATGTGTCAATTTCAAATTCCAATTTAGATGAAATGACATATTTAGGGGGGATGAAAGGTGCAATAAATGCCATGTTTGACTTGTGCAAATAGCATTTAAAACCTTGTTGGAAGGGACAAGTCCCTTTTGGGGGGGAAGATTCAAATTGGAAGAATATTCCATTTTTTATTCCATTTTGAATGTAATTAGAGGAAATAATAAATCAAATAAATGTTTTATTGGTGCAAGTGGGTGGGTTAGTTAAGAGTTTGGATTTAACTCTAGTTCAGTCAAAAGCTAGAGAATGATAATCATGATTAGAAGTTAATTAATTTAGATTAATTAACTTGGATGATATTAGGAGGTGACATTTGATTAAATCAATTTGTTTTATTAAATCAAATGAGAAGAACATAAGGATTAAATAATTTGATTTATTTAATGAACCTTAGGAAATTAATCAATAAATTGTTATAATTGATTAATAGAAGAATTGAATGTTAATTAGAGTGGGATGCATGATGTTAGTTTTGCATGTCTACATTTTGCGCCTCTTTGAAGCAATGTACTCGTTGCATTGGTTCAAAGAATGATGTTGCTGATATCACAATTAAAAAAAAAAATTGATTTTTAGATGCCCCAGCGAAAAGAAGTACATTAGTACATTGCCCCCTTGAGAGATCGAGCGAAAAGATTGAGGTTGATTTCGCGACGAAGAGGTTCAAAATGAATGTATGGATTGCGAGACTATATGATCTATATGATAATGATGATGAAAATGAGATGACATGACTATGCATGAGATGGATATGGCATGATTATGCAAGATAAGATTGTGGATGCAGGATGGATGCATTGTTAGCATGGAAGAGGATAGAAGAACAAGAGAGGATAGAAGAATGAGACAGATCAATCCTTGAACCCAAGAAGATGCAGAAGTTCAACAAGCCAACTTTATTAGAGATGATGATGAACGATGATGATGTATTGCTTATCCAAGGATGGGAAAAGAGCATACCTTTCTTTATGTTTGATAACACACATAGGGGCGATGCATCAAGGTATAAAGAACCAGGATGGCGTTGCACCTAGTGTGATGGACTCTAACTCGACAATCAGATAGGAGTGATCTTGTTCACACTTGACATACAAAAACCTTGCTAGGACGGACCCAACAAAGCAAGTATTCGCCAAGTTATTTTACAAGAACATCCAACAAGCACAATAGACAAAAAGATAATGATCTTTGCCCCATTCCTTTCTCTCTAAACCTGTTTTGTTTAGGCATCATCGAGAGGTCCTTGGAATGAGCGCAAAATAAGATAAGTCAAAAAGACCAAGATAAAGTAAACAAACAAGCTAATGTTCTTCATACCACTAGCCAGGCTAAACTAATGTGGGGTACTTGATGCTTATGTCCATCGCAGGAAAGCTTCATCCTAGGACATGTAGTGATCAGGGTTTTGATGGGACCGATTTGGGTGATAAGCTATTGATACTTCGAGTTGACCAACTTGCTGACTCACTGACTTAGACTTGAGACTTTGACGATTAAGTGTTCACTTTGGAACTTGCTAAACTTGCTTCTAACTAACTCACCAAAGGGTGAAAGTGACGATGATTTATTATGAGTGATGACAATCACGGGTGAAAGCGAAATGAAATGGATGCACCATTTTGGTTTTTTCAAATGTTTTGAGGCTATTTTTGGAATTTTTGAGATGTTTTACAAATGTTTTTGGTATTTTCAAGATTTTACGACGAACTGACTAACTTAAAGACCTATCCTAGCAGTCTCAGGAGCTGATCCATAGATTAGCCTTGCCTACGTTATATACGCAGAGACCACGTAGTTCGACTAGTGGTGGACTGACTTGATGATAATATGGACAAATGGATTGCCATTTTATTGCCTAAAGGACTGACTTAAGATGCAGACTAGATGGGCAAACGGATTGCCAATGCGATGGACACCTAAAGGACTAACCTAACCATCTTGGGGGATGATCAAAGATCAACCTTGCCTACGTTCAAGCTTAGAGATGACGTAGTTTGACAAGGTGGAAGATTGACAAGACTAAATGATGAATTTTGAAGATTTTCCAATATTTGACATGTTTTTGGATTTTTTGCATGATTTGGATGTTTTTGGATTTTTTTTGATGAATTTTTCTGAATGTTTTTGAAATTTTTGATGGATTTTTTGAATGTTTTTGGTTTTTTCTGATGAAATTTTGAAAAAGATCACGAGAATATACACGAATCTGATCCGATGTTGCGAGAACGTGCCCCCAGTGTGGTGCAATAGACTACTTTGATAAAGGCAGGATAGACTGACCTTCAAAATGCCAAGTAGTTCCAATGGTGGAATATAGTACAGATACCAATGCAGGCTATAGTATGGATGCGAGCGGATGAGTGGAATGTGATGGAATGGATGAGTCGTGCAGATCCTGATAGATGGGGAAGGTGCTTTATTTACACTTGACACCTACTTTCCAGGTTTTCACCAAGGTACTTGCCCAAAGTGCCACCGAAGTGGTTTTCACTAGAGGACAATTTTTTTCTTTTTACTATTTTCAATCATTTTCTGAATTTTTTGGATTTTTTGATCTTTTGATTTTTTTTGTCACCAAGTTGCCTATTTTCCAGGTTTTCATTGAGGTAACCATTTTTTCAGGACCTTTTCTGATTGTTTTTGTATTTTCTAGTTCTATACCTTACAAGATTTAGGCATAAAACTTTTTGAGGTGAGAGCTATTCAGAGGCTCTTGCAGAGGCTCGCCTTCTGGTGTTGCTAGTTGATATGCCCCTGATGTGTAACTTGCAGTGATGACAAAAGGTCCCAGCTAGTTGGGCTCAAACTTTTCCTTTGTATCTGGATTTGGCACGTTCTTTTGGTTTTCTTTCAGTATGAGGTCACCAACTTGGAAAGTGCGTTGTCTGATCTTCTTGTTGTAGCTCCTTTTTAGGCGATTTTGGTACACTTGTAGATGATTAAGGGCATCCATGCACCTTTCATCTAGTAATTCTAGCTCATTGAGTCTTGTGACCCTGTATTCCTCATCTGTGATAACGTTTTGCAATGATATCCTTAGTGATGGGAGCTCGATCTCAATGGGGAGTATGGCCTCTGATCTGTAGACTAGAGAGAATAGGGTGGCACCTATTGGCATGAGGATGCTGGTGCGGTAGGCCCATAAGGCAGGATTTAACTGTAGATGCCAGTCACAACCAGAGTCATTGACTGTTTTCTTGAGGATTTTCAAAATGGTTTTATTTGTAGCTTCTGCCTGGCCATTGCCTTGTGGATAGTATGGAGTGGAAAAACGGTGTTGGATTTTTAATTTTTCACACAAATCTCAGACATCTTGATTTTTGAAGGGCGTCCCATTATCAGAGATAATGGATTGAGGAACACCATATCGGCAAATGAGGTAATTCAAGATGAACTTGGATATTTGTTTTCCCGTAATGTAGGTCATGGGAATTGCTTCGACCCACTTTGTGAAATATTCAGTGGCAGTGATGATGAACTTATTGCCATTGGATGAGGTTGGTGATATTTTACCAATGAGATCGAGCCCCCATTGTGAAAAGGGCCAAGGTGTAACAATGGGATGCAGTTCTTGAGCTGGTGCATGAATAAGGTCTCCATGTTGTTGGCATTGCAAGCATTTTCTGACAAAATTGTGTGCCTCTTTTTCCATCGTCAGCCAGTAGTACCCTATTCTTAGCAACTTTTTAGCCAAGGTCATACCACTTGAGTGTGACCCGCACGTTCCATTGTGTACCTCAATTAGAGCAGTCAGGGCTTCCTCAGGTTTTAAACAATGTAGCAGGGTTCCGTCGGTACTCCTACGGAAGAGGGTTTCTCCTAGGATGATGAATCGTGAAGTCCTTTTGATGAAAGTGCGTTTTAGGTTCGGGGTGATGTCAGTGGGGAGGATTCCTAACTTTAGGTAGGTGTATATATCTGTAGGATGCCATATCTCATACATTGGTTATATGGACTAGCATCCTCATAGAATAACATATACCATTTACTCCAAACAAAATGCTGAAACTAAACAAACATGTAACGGAGAAAAGGCAATACAACCTATTCTATGATGGATTGGTGCCCTCCATGAAGATGTGAGAGAGCCCTTTCCCAATCCCTTTCTAAGCCAAATGAGATAGACAATGAGTTGCTATGAGCTCAAGTTGCCTATAGTTTTGATGCCTTCAAAGTGTGTTGTAGAAATGAGAGAAGATGCATTGCTTTTATAGAAGAAGTTGAGAGAAGAGAGGCCAAGTTTAGCCAATGTGGGACTAAATCCCCTCCAATAGAATAGAGCCACTTGGCATGATGGGATTGGTCAAAGCTTGTGCAAGTTTTGGCCAATGTGCCCATTCAAATTTGAAAAATATCAATAAATGCATATTGTTGAGAGTTTTGGGGGGAATTATCTTTGTACAAAAAAGTCAAAGATGAGAGTTATTGAGAGAAAATAGGCTTTTTAATAAATCAATTAAATTGATTTATTGATGCAAGTGGGTGGGTTAGTTAGGAGTTTAGATTTGACTCTAGTTGAGTCAAAAGCTAGAGAATGGTAATTGTGATTAGAAGTTAATTAATTTGGATTAATTAACTTAGGGGATTTTAGGGATTTGATATTTGATTTTAAATCAGTTTGATTTATTAAATCAAATAAGAAGAACCTTAGGAACTTAATTAAATAATTTGATTTATTTAATTAAGCTTGATGAACCTTAGGATTAAATCAATAAATTGTCTTAATTGATTAGCAGAAGAATTGAATGCATGATGTTAGTTAAAGCGGAATGCATAATGTTATTTTTGCATGTCTACATTTTGCCCCTCTTTGAAGCAATGTACTTGTTGCATTGGTTCAAAGAATGATGTTGCCGATATCGAAATTAAAAAATTTCCGATTTTTCGGATGCCCCAGCGAAAAGAAGTACGTTAGTACATTGCCCCCTCGAGAGATCGAGCGAAAAGATACAATTTGAGGTGGATCTCGTGACAAAGAGGTTCAAAATGGATGTATGGATGGTAATGATGATGTAAATGAGATGTTCGAAAGATGCTTAGAATAACAAATCTATATTATTTTAAGCATGTTAAATGATTATGCGATGCATGTGAGATGGATGAGATGGAATGACGTTGTCCTAATATGATGGTATGACATGATTATGTAGAATGAGAATACGGATGCAAGATGGATGCATTGTTAGCGTGAAAGAAGATAGAAGAATGAGAGGGATGAACCCTTAAATCTAAGCAGAATGTAGAAGTCCAATAAGTCCATTAGTCATCGAGACTTTATTGGATATGACGATGAATGATGATGATGTGTTGCTTATCTAGGGATGGGAAAGGAGCATACCTTTCTTTATGTTTGATAACACACCTAGGTGCGATGCATCAAGGTATTAAGAACCGGGATGGCGTTGCACCTAGTGTGATGGACTTTGACTTGACAATCAGATAGGAGTACTCTTGTTCACACTTGACAGACATAACCTTATTCAGAATGCAGTTCAGATATTCTAGACATCTCGGGCCAAAACATAAAAAGGCAAGCCTTCTTATGTGGTCAACAAGATACCTAAAACATCCTTCCTACAAACAAAACAAAGTATGCGTGATGAAGTTATTTTACAAGAATATCCAACAAGCACAGCAGATAAAAAGATAATGATCGTTGCCCCATTCCTTTCTCTCTAAACCAGTTTTGTTTAGGCATCATCGAGAGGTCCTTGGAATGAGCGCAAAATAAGATAAGTCTAAAAGACTAAAATAAAGTAAACAAGCAAGCTAATGTTCGTCGTATCGCTAGCGAAGATTAAACTACTGTGGGGTACTTGATGCTTATGTCCATCGCAGGAAAGCTTCATCCTAGGACATGTAGTGATCAAGGTTTTGGTGAGACTGATTGCGTGATGAGCTATTGATACTCCGAGTTGACCAACTTGCTGACTTATTGACTTAGACTTTCGAGACTTTGACGATTAGGCGTTCACTTTAGAACCTACTAAACTTGCTTCTGACTAACTCACCAAAGGGTGAAAGCGACGATGATTTATTATGAATGATGACAATCACGAGTGAAAGCGAGATGAAATGGATGCATCATTTTGGTTTTTTCAAATGTTTTGAGGTTGTTTTTGGTATTTTCAAGATTTTACAACGAACAGACTAACTTAAAGACCTATCCTAGGGGTCTCGAGAGCTGATCCATAGATTAGCCTTGCCTACGTTATATACGCAGAGACCTCGTAGTTCGACTGGTGGTAGACTGACTTGACGATAATATGGACAAATGGATTGCCATTTTATTGCCTAAAGGACTGACTTAAGATGTAGACTAGATGGGCAAACGGATTGCCAATGTGACGGACGCCTAAAGGACTGACCCAACTGTCTCGGGGGGTGATCAAAGATCACCCTTGCCTACGTTCGAGCTCAGAGACGACGTAGTTCGACAAGGTGGAAAAACTAACAAGAGTCAATGATGAATTTTTTTTGAAGATTTTATGATATTTCGACATGTTTTTGGATTTTTGATGATTTGGATGTTTTTGGATTTTCTGATAAATTTTCTAGATGTTTTTCAAATTTTTGATGGATTTTTTGAATGTTTTTGAATTTTTTGATGAGTTTTTCTGAATGTTTTTGGATTTTTTGAATGAGTTTTCTAAATGTTTTTGGAATTTTTGATGAATTTTGAAAAAGATCACGAGAATATACACGAATCCGATCCGATGTTGCGAGAACGTGCCCCCAGTGTGGTGCGATAGACTACTTCGATAAAGGCGGGACAGACTGACCTTTGAAATGCCAAGTAGTTCCAATGGTGGAATATAGTACAGATACCAATGCAGGCTATGGTATGGATGCGAGCGGATAAGTGGAATGTGATGGAGTGGATGAGTTGTGCAGATCCTGATAGATGGGGAAGGTACTTTATTTACACTTGACGCCTGTTTGCCAGGTTTTCACCAAGGTATTTGCCCAAAGTGCCACCGAAGTGGTTTTCACTAGAGGACGATTTTTTCTCTTTACTATTTTTCAATCCTTTTCTGATTTTTTTGGATTTTTTGATCTTTTGATTTTTTTTGTTGTCACCAAGATGCCTGTTTGCTAGGTTTTCATCGAGGTAACCATTTTTTCAGGACTTTTTCTGATTGTTTTTGTATTTTCTGGTTCTATACCTTGCAATGTTTAGGCATAAAACTTTTTGAGATGAGAGCTATTCAGAGGCTCCTGCAGAGGCTCGCCTTCTGGTGTTGCTAGTTGATATGCCCTTGATGTGTAACTTGCAGTGATGAGGAAAGGTCCCAGCCAGTTGGGCTAAAATTTTCCCTTTGTATCTGGATTTGGCACGTTCTTTTGGTTTTCTTTCAGCACGAGGTCACCAACTTGGAAAGTGCGTTGTCTGATGTTCTTGTTGTAGCTCCTTTTTAGGCGATTCTGGTACACTTGTAGATGATTAAGGGCATCCATGCACCTTTCATCTAGTAATTCCAGCTCATTGAGTCTTGTGACCCTGTATTCCTCATCTGTGATAAGGTTTTGCAGTGATATCCTTAGTGATGGGAGCTCGATCTCAATGGGGAGTATGGCCTCTGATCCGTAGACCAGAGAGAATGGGGTGGCGCTTGTTGGCGTGCGGATGCTGGTGCGGTAGGCCCATAAGGCGGGATTTAACTGCAGATGCCAGTCACGACCAGAGTCATTGACTGTTTTCTTGAGGATTTTCAAAATGGTTTTATTTATAGCTTCTGCTTGGCCATTGCCTTGTGGATAATATGGTGTGGAAAAGCGATGCTTGATTTTGAATTTTTCACACAAGTCACAGACATCCTAATTCTTGAAGAGCGTCCCATTATCAGAGATAATGGATTGGGGGACACCGTACCGACAAATGAGGTAATTCAGGATAAACTTGGATATCTGCTTTTCGGTGATGTAGGTCATGGGAATTGCTTCAACCCACTTAGTGAAGTATTTGGTGGCGGTGATAATGAATTTATGGCCATTGGATGAGGTGGGTGATATTTTACCAATGAGATCAAGCCCCCATTGTGAAAAGGGCCAAGGTGTAACAATAGGATGCAGTTCTTGAGCTGGTGCATGAATAAGATCTCCATGCTGTTGGCATTGCAAGCATTTTCTGACAAAATTGTGTGCCTCTTTTTCCATCGTCGGCCAGTAGTACCCTGTTCTTAGCAACTTTTTAGCCAAGGTCATACCACTTGAGTGTGACCCACACGTGCCATTGTGTACCTCAGTTAGAGCAGTCAGGGCTTCCTCGGGTTTTAAACAACGTAACAGGGTTCCATCGGTACTCCTATGGAAGAGGGTCTCTCCTAGGATGACGAATCGTGAAGTTCTTTTGATGAAAGTGCGTTTTAGGTTTGGGGTGATGTCAGTGGGGAGGATTCCTGACTTTAGGTAGGTGTATATATCATGATACCAAAGATCACCGAGACCAACGAGTTCACATGCGTATTCCGACTCTGGTACCTCGAATGTGGGTACGAGAAGCTGCTCTACGAGGAATTCATGTTTCGAGACGTTACGAGGGATGTCGAGTAAGGATCCAATTGTCACCATTGCATCAGCTGCTCTATTGTTTGTCCTTGGTATCTGCTCAAAGGTAATATCAATGAAAGATTCCCTGAGGCTTTCTACCACCTTCTTGTATGGTGTGAGCTTATCATCCTTGGTTTGGTATTCGTCGTTGACTTGGTTGATGATGAGTTGCGAGTCGCCATAGACTTTTAGTGCCATGATTCGCCATTGTGCTGCAATCTTGAGTCCTATGGTCAAAGCCTCATATTCTGCTATATTGTTCATACAAAGGAATGCCAGCTTGTATGATCTAGGTATGCAGTCTCCTTGTGGCATGATGAAAAACACACCAGCTCCTGACCCATGTTGTGTGTGAGAGCCATCAAAGTATAACTTCCAGTGGTCTGTTGCATCAAGGTTAAAAAGGGACTCATCTGGGAATTCTAATATGAGTGGATTATCTGTGTAGAGGGGAGCTTCTGCCAGCTGATCCATAATGACTTGTCCTTTTATGGCTTTTCGTTCTACATACACGATATCATGTTCAGATAATATCATTACCCACTTAGCCATTCTACCTGTAAGTGCTGCTTTTGTTAATAGGTACTTTAGAGGGTCTATTTTGGCAATCAACTTGATTTGGTGCGCTAGCATGTAGTGTCTGAATTTCTGAGCCGCAAATACCAATGCTAGGCAAGCTTTCTCTATTGATGTGTAATTGAGCTCATGTCCCACCATTGTTCTGCTGGTGTAGTAGATAGCCCGCTCGGTTCCCTTTTCATCATGTTGGGCTAAAAGGGCCCCCAGGGCGGCTGTTGTTGCAGAGATATATAGGATTAGTGATTTCCCCACAATTGGTGGCATCAATACAGGTGGTGTAAGTATATATTCTTTTATTTTGTTGAATGCTTGCTCGCATTTGTCATCCCATCTGAAAGCTACTCCCTTGTGAAGTAGGTGTGAATAGGCAATCTGTTTATCTGCCAATTGTGCTATGAATCTTCGGATGGACTGGAGTCTTCCTTGCAATCCTCTTAGTTGTTTCAACGTTCTTGGTGCTTTCATTTCAAGGATTTCTTTTACCTTTGCAGGGTCTACCTCTATCCCTCTCATTGAAACTATGTATCCTAGCAGCTTCCCTGATTGCACCCCAAAGACACACTTCTTCGGGTTGAGTCTAACCTTATATTGTTCAAGCCTGTCAAAGATAGCACTTAGAGTTGCTATATGGTCTTGTCTCTTCTTTGATTTAGCAAGTATGTCATCTACATAATCTTCGACTGTTTTGTGGATCATGTCGTGGAATATTAATGTCATGGCTCTTTGATAGGTAGCTCCTGCATTCTTCAACCCAAATGGCATTACATTCCAGCAGTAGGTGCCCCATGGACATGTGAATGCTGTCTTGTGTTGGTCTTCTTTTGCGATCAATATCTGGTTGTACCCCGAGAAACCATCCATTAGGGACAGCATCTCATGTCCGGCCGTCATATCCACTATCATGTCAATATTGGGTAGTGGAAAGTCATCCTTGGGACATGCTTTGTTTAGGTCTCTGAAATCAGTGCAGATGCGGATGCCCCCTTTCGGTTTTGAGACTGGTACGAGGTTAGATACCCATTCTGGATAGTCAATCGGGCGTATGAAGCCAACATCCAGAAGTTTTTGTAGCTCAATCTTTACAAGCAAGGCTATTTGTGGGTGCATCTTCCTTAGCTTCTGTCTAACTGGTTTTGCTCCGGGGTGAACGGCCAAATGATGCACTACTACTTCAGGATCCAGGCCTGGCATGTCTGCATAGGTCCACGCAAAATTTACCTTTCTCTCCTTTAGGAAAGCTGCTAGTAGTTTTTGTTCTTCTTCTAGGAGGGATTCTGCATAGAAGGTAATTTGTGGTTCTGATTTTGTTCCTAAGTTGACCGGGTTGCACTGTTCTGCCAATACTGTTGACTTCTCCTGGTGTAGAGCCGTATGGGGGAGATTGAATCCTTCATCCTCTGGCGCCTCAGAGAGGTTTTCGCCATTGGATGCGTCCTTTATTTTTACTATTTTATGGTTAGAGAGTGCCACAGTGTGGTTTTCACTCAATAACTCTGAGCTTATTCTCGATCTTTTTCTTTTGCGACTGAAAGACTCAATCGTCTCCCCATAGTATGCTTGTGTGTCTAGAGTGATATCAAATCCTGCCTTGTGATCTCCACATGGAACAGTATCCCTTAGTCCCATGAATTCGGAGAGAGCCTCATCGTTTTCGAATGAGTCTAGAATCGGCGGTCCCCGTTGGTCGTGATCGATGAGTTGGGGGTATACTAAGTGGATTTGGTGGGTTTGTTGGATTGGCTCAGTGGGTGAGACACTAATCATTAGTAAGGTGGAATCTTCAAAGAGCCTAGGTAAGCCACCTATGGTGTCATCGTCGTCACTGCTACTACAAACGTCAGTTATGTCAAATGTGAAGTTATCGAGAGGTAGGCCTGTGGACACGGGTAATCTAAGGTTAGTTGCCGAGACCCGAGGAGAGGACCTGATTGCCCTATTAGGAACACTTCTACCACGCACAGTTATACTCGGAGGGGTACAGCCGAGGCCAAGGTTCTGCGTTCTTCTTTCTACAATGATGGGCTCCAACCGTCCATCACTATTTCTTCCTAGGCTTTCATTCCTGTTATAGCCCATGCCAAACATCATTTGTAACCCTCTGTTTGTTTCCTCCATGGGTAGGGTGGGAGTGGGTCTTTCATCTTGGTACAGAGTGTTTGTGATGCCCTCCTCATCCACATTTTCCTGGCTAAGATCCCCCCAACTGTGGAATCCAGAGGGTTCTATTCTAGTGCGGATAGGTGTTTGAGTCAATTGTGGTTGCCCATGTGATCTAGGAGATTGTGGTAACTCTCCTACAACAAAAGCATTTATCTTCATTCTATAATCACTCCATCCATTGTCCTGTATCATGTTCTTGATCTCGGATATGTCGGGGATGGCGGGTGTCTCTGTCGCAGAAGTGGAGGCGAGATTAGCTGGGTCTATGTATGAAGTGGATGGTCCTTCATCATTTTTAGGTACTTGAGGGATCTTGTAAAACTTGGCTTCCAAGTTTTTGCAATAGGCGAAGGGTTCGGGATCCCCATATATGGTAACCTCCTCATTTTGATATGAGAACTTAATGCACTGATGATAGGTTGAGGCCACTGCCTTCATTCCGTGTATCCATGGGCGTCCCAGGAGAATGTTGTATGGCAAATCAAGGTCAAGAACTTGACAAGTTGTTTCCATGGTTGCTGGCCCCACTTGGATGGGGATCTTGATAGTGCCCTGAGACACTCTTTCTTGGTCATCATATGCTCTTATGGTGATACTTTTGTTTTTGTTGATGGAATCCTCGGTGAATCCCAATTTCTTTATAAGTTTCAAAGAACAAATATTAAGACCTGCACCACCATCTACCAAGACTTGCTTGACTTTCTTTTTATGAACTAGGATTTGGAGGTGAAATGCCTGGTTATGAGATGGCTGCGGGGGGAAATCTTGGTCCGAAAATGTGATGAGATTCGGGGTAACGATGTTACCTACCATAGCCTGAAATTGCTCTGTGTCAAGGGTAGCAGCGACGGTAGAGGTAGCTAGTGCTTCATCCAGGATCTGTCGATGAGCGGCGGAGATTTTTAGTAATTCCATGATGGATATTTGTGCGGGTGTTCTCTTCAGCTGGTCAATTACATTGTAATCATAGGGGATAGCCTTTGTGTTGGTCATGGGGGTCTTAGCAGGTGCCCCGACAATGGTGACTTTTCTGCCTCGTGTGGTGACTCCACAGTCATTGTTGGTTCCCTTGATATTTATGACAGTGACCAACTCGTCGACACATCCGACTATCTCCTCGTATACTAGATTGGCACTAGCATACTTTTGTTTACCCTTATTATTCCCTTGGTCATTTTCCTGATTATGATTCGGCATCGGATTCGTGTAGATTTTTAGGTCTTGGTTTCTGGCCGGCTGCTCGATGTTGATGACCTTATCCTCGATGAGGTCTTGGATGATATTCTTGAGTCTCATGCAGTTGGCGGTGGTGTGTCCTTTAACTTTGTGGAAGTCACACAGGAGATTCTCGTTGTACCACGGCGGTTTGGTCATGGGCTCTGTGTATTGTTCGGAGTTAGAAATTTTGATTAGGTTTTCTTTGACCAATTTCTTCATGATAGACTCAATCGATTCGCCAAGAGCTATGAACTTTCTCTTGGGGGGAAACTTGTTACGGGGAGGTGGTCCTCCTTGATTACCCATATTGTTGACTTGGCTAGTGGAAGGTGGTTGTGACTGTGCTACTACCATATTAGCCTGCACATTGTTGTGGTTATGATTTTGGGTATTTTGCTTAGGAGCACTGATGACTACCTTAGCATCAACCACGTCGTCATTCGTGATATTTTTGTTCCTCGACCATGTTCGAGGTTTATCATTGTAGTTGTTGGACGGGCGGTTATCTTCTGGTGGAGTGAATGTAGGTGCGCCTCCTCGTGCAGTAAGGGCTCTTTCGATGTTGAGCGCCTGTGGAATTAGTTGATCGTAAGATGTGATGCACTGCATTTTTAGGTAGAATGCCAGGTTTTCATCTAAGTTGGCTATGATGGTGCAAACTTGTTGTTCCTCTGGCATGGCCCACTTGCTCTGATTGGCCTTGGATCGCCATCTTTGCAAGAAGGATGCAAATAACTCTCCTCTTCTTTGTTTGAGTGCAGATAGTTCTTCTAAACTGACATCCGCACCCATATTAAAAGCGTAATTTTTAAGGAAAGCCTCCATAATTTCCTCGAATGTTTTAATGCCCATGGGTAGGTGAGAAAACCATTCCATAGCTGGACCAGTCAGGCTCCGGGGGAAGAGCCGCATTAGATACGTGTCATCATATGCGACTTCCATGCAGTGCACCTGAAATTCCCTGATGTGGTTTTCAGGGTTGCCCATTCCATTGTACTTATCAAATTTGGGGATCTCGAATCCCTTTGGAAACGGTACCATGGTGAGACTTCTATCGAACGGATAAGGGCACAAGTTTCCTGGTGTCCTTGTGGTTTTTCCTGCTTGCAAGTCCAACACCTGCTGCGAAAGCAATTTGATCTGTGTTGCGACATCCTTGCTTGGGTCGGGGGGCGGGATGAATGAGTGGTGAGGTGTTGGAGGTGTTTGATGGGTGGGGAGCATACTGGTTTGCGTTTGCTGCGAACTTGGTTGTGCATTTAGGGCTTGTTGGTAAGCTTGCATTTGTGCCAACAACGCTTGTTGTTGATCTTGCTGTTGCTGTTCCAATAACGCTTGCTGTTGGTCCATCTGTTGTTGTTCCCATGAAGCCTACTGTTGGTCAAGTTGTTGTTGAGCTAGTAACGCTTGTTGTTGGTCTAGCTGTTGTTTTTCCAACAATGCTTGTTGTTGGTCGAGCTGCTCTTGTGCCAATAAAGCTTGTTGTTTAGCTTGGTGTTGTGCCTGAAAGTCTTGCAGGGCTTGGTGGTAGGCTTGCAGGTGGATTGCTTACAATTGCGCTTGGTATTGAGCTTGTGTATTTTGTTGGGCTTGAGCTTGAGCTTGGGCTTGAGCTTGCGCTTGCGCTTGTGCTTGTGCTTGTGTTCGCGCTTGTGCGGCTTGAGCTTGTGCTTGTGCTTGTGTTCGCGCTTGTGCGGCTTGTGCTTGAGCTTGAGCTTGTGCTTGCGCTTGTGCGGCTTGTGCTTGTGTGGCTTGTTGTTTTTGGAGTGCCTTTTGGTGGGCAGCTTGTTGTGCGTTTTGCAACATGATGGAGAATGAATTGGTCGTGTTGTGCTTTGGCGGTGGGATTGGTGGTGGAGCAGGAATCATGCCAACTGTCGTGGCGGGTGGAGGGATTGTGGTTGTGACTGTGATTTGGGTTGTGGGCGGGGTGGTTGAGACAATTGGTCCTTGATGAGGCATGCTTTGGGAGACTTGAGGACAAATCGATGCATTAACCGTGGTGACAGCAATGGTTGTGATTTGTTGTGAGGATATGGGCAAAAGAAGCGGGTTCAAAGTGGTGGTCAGATTGCCTGGATTAGCAAAATTTTCGATGGTTAAAGGTGGAAGACCTATTCCAGGAGGCGATGCAGATGTGAAAGGAAGCGGGGGAAGGGATGACGCACCACTTTGGAAAGAGAAAGGATTGATAGCTTCTGTTGTTCCAAGCAAACCAACTTCCTCATGCAGTGGGGGAGTTGGTATGTTCAATTGATAAGCTGGTGTGGCATGAAATGAGGACGAACCAGCAGGATTATGAAATGTGAGTGGGATGTAAGGGTGAAACGAGTTTTCCGGAATAAATGTAGGGGTGATGATTGCTTCTTCATTAGTCACAAGGCGGTGTTCTTGCAATTCTTGGAACATGGCACTCCCCTTGTTCACAATCGGGGAGGTTGGTGTGATGATTGAGGTGATGCAAGGTACTTCTTGATTGATGTTTGACAACGGGGATGCAACTGCACTAGTGCTTGTGTTAAGGTTGGGAGGGGGCATGTCCCCTCCTCTTTCTATTGAATTTATGCATTTGAACATAGCACTAACAATTTTATGGTTCTTAGGATTTTGAATCATTTCCATGATTTCCTCTGGTGTCATCCCTATGTCTTCATTTATGTCGTCCTCTTGATGACTCTCCTCTTGAAGATTTTGTGATGATACGGGAGAGTTGCTTGGGGGATTGCTTGATCCTGCTAGGTTCACTTCGATATTTAGATGACTCATGTCCATAGAAGTTGATATGTCTCTGATATTCTCCATGTCCTTCTTGTGTTGAGATCTTGTTTGGACCATAAAAATAGGGATTTGTTCGATCCTAATCCTTTAAGTCCAAAAAGAGAAGAACTAGGGTAGCTAAAAGATCAAAGATGGTGATGATGGTGATGGGTTAAAATGGATGAGATGAGTGAATGAAACCTTTGGAAAACTTTTTGAATGTATGTGCTAAACTTTGAAAGGGCTTTTGATTTGATTTGAATGTGATAATTTGACTAGATGCGTTAAGTCAAACAAGATTGGTTGTGAAGTTGTTTTCCCTAGGAAGTTGTGTTATCCTAAGGGAACTTGCACAAAAATGGATTAATTGACAAAGTGTGTTATGCCAATGTTTTGGAGAACTAATAGACTTTAAGAAGTTGTGTTATCTCAAAAAAAATTTGTTCAATGATTTGAGACTATGTTGGCTAAGTGTGTTAAGCCAAGATATGATGATGTTGATTTAGCCCTCTAAGTTTAGTGTGATGTTTGATTCTAGAGTTCTCAAAAAAAGGTTTGATGATGAAATGAGACTTTGATTTTATGGATGAATGAATGGGAATGAAAACTTTGATCTTGAACCTTAACCTAGATGTGACTCTCTTTCTACAAAACCTCGGTGTTGAAGAACACGCTTGACTTCCTATGGGAGAAATGCAAATCTTTGAAACAATTCGGGATTTTGTTGACAATAAAATGCATATAATGCTGGATTGTTCCTTGAGGCTTTTCTGTAAAAGTTATAAACCAATCTTTCCCTGAATTCGAAAAGTCCCTCAAGACGCTCCTCACGAGCTTTTAGACTAAGCTTCTTGAACTTTGGTTTTGGGATTTTGATCTTGCGAGAAATCATGTTAGAAAACACATGTGCAATCCAATTCATCTTTTTATGTTGGTTAAATGAGGTTCTTTTTATCCAAGAGACTTGCTTGCTTAGGTTTTCAAACTATATGTCTAATGTCCCATTCTCTTTCTCATCCCACAATGTCCTTTGTGTGGAAATCGAGGAAAATAGGGCAAAAGTTCCTTATGTTTATCCTTATTGGAAACAAATGATGATAGAATTTGCACACTTAGAAACCTCTAGGAATGTGATTCCTAGGGAAAGCAAGAGTGGGCAAGTTCGTCAATAGGTATTTGTTCCCCACAAGGTGTTTGAAATTTCAAGGTTTTTGTGTATGTTTGTTTTCCAAATGTTTTCAAGATCAAGCAATGTGTTTTTTTTTCCAAGCACTTTCACACTCTTAGGTTGATGAGACAATACCTTGTTGGGTTCCCACTTGGATAAATCCAGCTGCGCATATCTTGTGCGAATGGCTAAATGCTTGACCACACTGGCTCCCCTCCACGGCACTCACTTATTCGGGTCAGCCAAGCATTAGTACCCATGAATCTCCCATGGCATACTTTCCATTTCCACAACAAGACCGCATGTTACGTGGGGCGGCTTCAAAGGACATAACCTTTTGCACCAACAAGATAGACAAGGTTTTGGCCAATTTCTAAACAAGGGGTTCTAATTCGGGCATTCCGTTCGTGGGGGATTATCCAACATCGGCGAGAGTCCATTGCTGTCCATCTCGTCGGAATAATCCTCGTGATTCTTGAACTTTCCTCAAGAATCCACACTTATATACCGGTTGGAAGTCGCTTGGCTTTAGCGTGTTCCCGATTGGGTCGTTCCCTTGGGTGATTACTTTTTCCCACAAGGCAGGCCCTCTAAGCTAAATAAAAGCGAGCTAACGTATTTTGTCGTTCACACAACCTTCGTTGAAAAACAAAGGGGAGAACCTCCGCAATATATCGTGCTCACACTCGCATGATTTGTTCAATTTTTAGATCCCAAATTGAAGTGTTGTGGCAATCTTTTATGCAACTTAGGGTCATCAAAAAGACTTTTGATTCTCAAGATCGCCGTGAAGTGCGAGAGAAGCGCATACGCCCTTTTAAATGACACTACTTTGCAAAAAAGTTTACAAAACACAAAGTACACATGTTCAATTTTAAATTCCTCAAAGCAATGATGATTTCGTTTTAAATGCACCAATTGAAATGTGAAGTTGCCTTGTTCAATTTTAATCCCAAATTGAAATCTAGTAAGTGTCTAAGGTTAAATTTTAACCAACTTTGAAAAGACCAAGCCATTGATTGATTTTAAGCCCAAATTGAAAAGTGAGTTAGCTAAAAACAGAAAAAAAGGGTAGTAAATGGAAGCTCCAAGATTGTTAAAACAAGCATTAAAAAATGCTTTTCAAGTTTTGTTTTAAAAAAAAAAAATCTCTAACTCCACTCCATTTGCTTTCGTTTTCCCTTGATTCCAATGTTAACCTTTGCTTTCAATGTTGATGTCACCCTTTAACACCTTGATTTCAAACTCCAATGCTAACCTACATTCAATTTAAATACTTTTCTTCAAATGTCCACTTTGATTTCAACCTTGATGTTTCAACCTGTCATAAAAAATAAATTAGACTTTCCTCAAGATAATAGCTATGTTTATACCACATGAAATACTGATTTAGAAAGCTAATGTTACCAATCCAAAAAGTAAAATAACTAATGTTGATGATGTTAAAAGGTCATACTATATGCAATTTCAAGTGTGGGAGTTCCAATCAATATTCAAATGTTCATTAATCTTAAACAAAGATCTTTCCACTGGCCGAAATATTAAAAACAAGGTAATGAGCTTTTATTATCAACAAAAGATTTTATTCCTAAAAGCACGAATCAATATCTAAAGCTTGAGTCAACCTTTAATAAATTAAGCACTCTAAAACATGAGATAAACAACGACAATAATGACAAAGTGTTAAGTTTATCAGCATAGCATGTGGTTGGACACATTGGTGACTCTTTCTTGTCATAATTGCGGTTGATGGCTATCCCCTCTGTGTTTACCCAATGTACTGAATATAGAGTTGCTTTCTGTCGCCAGACTGTGGATTTGCTAAGCCTTCACATCTATCCTACAGGGGGTGCCATAAATTATCTCCTATGACAACCTACTAATTGCGATGCCCAAGACCCTCACCAAGAGGCAGCTTTGGTGATGACATTAAAAGCGTCAATCAATACCAAGGTATTTACATCAACAAATATTCTTACGTGTAGGAGAAGTGATCTCTACTCAAAATATCATGTCGTGCATTGGTTCTAAGATAGCCTCAGATTTTGACTTTTGATTTCTCCAAATTCAGTAAGCTGCTGCCCGTGCCCCATCCACTTTCTCTCGCACTGAACAGAAGTATTTACCACTTTTAAGCTTGTCACGCATTGTAGAATCTATGTGAGATGTAAAGCCAACAATAGTAACATGGAAGAAGGTTATTGACAACCGGTATATGGATGCTATTAAATGCAGAAAGACATCTCATCAAGAAGATAGGTGGTACCACACTGTGTTTTAGATAAGACATATGAACTACTTGCCAGATCTCGTAAAGCCCAACGACTGTTAGTGACTGCAAGGTATACGCAAGTTAGGAGTTGATCCAATTTGGCGAGCAAGAGCATGAGTATAAATCCCTGATGAATGTTATTATGATGGTATAATCATTTATGAAATGAATATACATTTAGACATAAAACTCGGTATATGGCCAGTAAACTTAAAGCATTTGTAACTGAATAAGCCATGCATCTTCCAATCTAGAGAATCATAGATATGGAAGGATACTAGTGGACGCTGCTACCAATCCAATGCCAGGAGTTCAAAAAGCGAGTGAAATCTATAATGGACCAGGAATCTTACAGTGAATGTGTCGGCTATAAGACAGGTGAGTTTCCAAAAATCTCCATGTTGGTAATTACTTTAGGCACGAAAACAAATTAATGTACATTTAAAACAACTGGCCATCACAATGTGTAATCCCGAGAAATCTCCTCAATGCCATAGATCTTGAGGTTTTCGGCCCCTACAGTTAAGGATCTTTTGTCATATTTGTTGGTTAAAGTGACTAAATCATCTAATGATCTGTATTCTCCTATGATAAAGCCTATCAAAATTAGAGCAACATTATCCAATAAAAGCAAAATTTCAATCATTCAAGGAACCAAAAACAATGATGAAAACAATAGACACTCCCAGTGGACAATACGAGCTGGGTTAGACATTTTAATTTTTTACCCAGTAGCAGGTAGTCATACGTATGAAATAGAACAACAGTAAGATGATTTCTACCGTAACTTCAAAATGGCTGAAAGAAAAGAAACATTAGAGGCCCGTTAGTCTTTAAATGAATGGTATAAAAAATCTATCATTGTGATTCAATTTACTGGTGTTAAATTATCTACCCAAAAGATTTCTTCAAGAATCTAGAATAGGTTTATTGCAAAGACTTTTAGTAACTAAAATCAGGAAGCATAAAGTTGATTTTTACAACATAAACACAAATCTTGCACTAATGTGAATGCAGATCTTGCCCTCCTTCTAGCGCCATTTGTAGGATGCCATATCTCATACATTGGTTATATGGACTAGCATACTCATAGAATAACATATACCATTTACTCCAAACAAAATGCTGAAACTAAACAAACATGTAATGGAGAAAAGGCAATACAACCTATTCTATGATGGATTGGTGCCCTCCATGAAGATGTGAGAGAGCCCTTTCCCAATCCCTTTCTAAGCCAAATGAGATAGACAATGAGTTGCTATGAGCTCAAGTTGCCTATAGTTTTGATGCGTTCAAAGTGTGTTGTAGAAATGAGAGAAGATGCATTGCTTTTATAGAAGAAGTTGAGAGAAGAGAGGCCAAGTTTAGCCAATGTGGGACTAAATCCCCTCCAATAGAATAGAGCCACTTGGCATGATGGGATTGGTCAAAGCTTGTGCAAGTTTTGGCCAATGTGCCCATTCAAATTTGAAAAATATCAATAAATGCATATTGTTGAGAGTTTTGGGGGGAATTATCTTTGTACAAAAAAGTCAAAGATGAGAGTTATTGAGAGAAAATAGGCTTTTTAATAAATCAATTAAATTGATTTATTGATGCAAGTGGGTGGGTTAGTTAGGAGTTTAGATTTGACTCTAGTTGAGTCAAAAGCTAGAGAATGGTAATTGTGATTAGAAGTTAATTAATTTGGATTAATTAACTTAGGGGATTTTAGGGATTTGATATTTGATTTTAAATCAGTTTGATTTATTAAATCAAATAAGAAGAACCTTAGGAACTTAATTAAATAATTTGATTTATTTAATTAAGCTTGATGAACCTTAGGATTAAATCAATAAATTGTCTTAATTGATTAGCAGAAGAATTGAATGCATGATGTTAGTTAAAGCGGAATGCATAATGTTATTTTTGCATGTCTACAATATCATGATACCAAAGATCACCGGGACCAACGAGTTCACACGCATATTCTGACTCTGGTACCTCGAATGTGGGTACGAGAAGCTGCTCTACGAGGAATTCATGTTTCGAGATGTTACGAGGGATGTCAAGTAAGGATCCAATTGTCGCCATTGCATCAGCTACTCTGTTGTTCGTCCTTGGTATCTGCTCAAAGGTAATGTCGATGAAAGATTCCTCGAGGCTTTCTACCACCTTCTTGTATGGTGTGAGCTTGTCATCCTTGGTTTGGTATTCACCGTTGACTTGGTTGATGATAAGTTGCAAGTCCCCATAGAATTTTAGTGCCATGATTCACCATTGTGCTGCAATCTTGAGACCTATGGTCAAAGCCTCATATTTTTCTATATTGTTAGTACAAGAGAATGCCAGCTTGTATGATCTAGGTATGCAGTCTCCTTGCGACGTGATGTAAAACACACCAGCTTCTGACCCATGTTGTGTGTGAGAGCCATCAAAGTATAACTTCCAGTGGTCTACTACACCAAGGTTAAAAAGGGACTCATCTAGGAATTCTGATATGAGTGGGTTATCTGTGTAGAGGGGACCTTCTGCCAGCTGATCTGCAATGACTTGTCCTTTTATGGCTTTTCGTTCTACATAATCGATATCATGTTCAGATAATATCATTACCCACTTAGCCATTCTACCTGTAAGTGCTGCTTTTGACAATAGGTATTTTAGAGGGTCTATTTTGGCAATCAACTTGATTTGGTGCGCTAGCATGTAGTGTCTAAATTTTTGAGCCGCAAATACCAGTGCTAGGCAAGCTTTTTCTACTGATGTGTAATTGAGCTCATGTCCCACTATTGTTCTGCTGATGTAGTAGATAGCCCGCTCGGTTCCCTTTTCATCATGTTGGGCTAAAAGGGCCCCCAGGGTGGCTGTTGTTGCAGAGATATATAGGATTAATGATTTCCCCATAATTGGTGGCATCAACACAGGTGGTGTAAGTAGATATTCTTTTATTTTTCTGAATGCTTGCTCGCATTTTTCATCCCATCTGAAAGCTACTCCCTTGTGAAGTAGGTGTGAATAGGCAATCTGTTTATCTGCCAATTGTGCTATGAATCTCCGGATGGACTGGAGTCTTCCTTGCAATCCTCTTAGTTGTTTTAACATTCTTGGTGCTTTCATTTCAAGGATTGCTTTTACCTTTGCAGGGTCTACCTCTATCCCTGTCATTGAAACTATGTATCCTAGCAGCTTCCTTGATTGCACCCCAAAGACACACTTCTTCGGGTTGAGTCTAACCTTATATTGTTCGAGCCTGTCAAAGATAGCACTTAGAGTTGCTATATGGTCTTGTCTCTTCTTTGATTTAGCAAGTATGTCATCTGCATAATCTTCGACTGTTTTGTGGATCATGTCATGGAAGATTAATGTCATGGCTCTTTGGTAGGTAGCTCCTGCATTCTTCAACCCAAATGGCATTACGTTCCAGCAGTAGGTGCCCCAAGGACATGTGAATGTTGTCTTGTGTTGGTCTTCTTTTGCAATCATTATCTGATTGTAACTCGAGAAGCCATCCATTAGGGAGAGCATCTCATGTCCGATCATCATATCCACTATCATGTCAATGTTGGGTAGTGGAAAGTCATCCTTGGGACATGCTTTGTTTAGGTCTCTGAAATCAGTGCAGATGCAGATGCCCCCTTTCGGTTTTGAGAATGGTATGAGGTTTGATACCCATTCTGGATAGTCGATCGGGCGTATGAAGCCAACATCTAGAAGTTTCTGTAGCTCAATCTTTACAAGCGAGGCTATTTGTGGGTGCATATTCCTTAGCTTTTGTCTGACTGGTTTTGCTCCAGGGTGAACGGCCAAATGATGCACTACTACTTCAAGGTCCAGGCCTAGAATGTCTGCATAGGCCCACACAAAATTTACCTTTCTCTGCTTTAGGAAAGCTTCCAATAGTTCTTGTTCTTCTTCTAGGAGGGATTCTGCATAAAAGGTAATTTGTGGTTCTGATTTTGTTCCTAAGTTGACCAGGTTGCACTGTTCTGCCAATACTGTTGACTTCTCTTGGTGTAGAGCAGTAGGGGGGAGATTAAATCCTTCATCCTCTGGCACCTCGAGGAGGTTTTCGCCATTGGATACATCCTTTATTTTTACTATTTTATGGTTAGAGAGTGCCACAGTGTGGTTTTCACTCAATAACTCCGAGCTTATTCTTGATCTTTTTCTTTTGCGACTGAAGGACTCAATCATCTCCCCATAGTATGCTTGTGTGTCTAGAGTGATATCAAATCCTACCTTGTGATCTCCACATGGAATAGTATCCCTTAGTCCCATGAATTCTGAGAGAGCCTCATCGTTTTCAAATGAGTCTAGAATCGGCGGTCCCCGTTGGTCGTGATCGATGAGTTGGGGGTACACTAAGTGGATTTGGTGGGTTTGTTGGATTGGCTCAGTGGGTGAGACACTAATCATCAGTAAGGTGGAATCTTCAAAGAGCCTAGGTAAGCCACCTATGGTGTCATCGTCGTCATTGCTACTACAAACGTCAGTTATGTCAAATGTGAAGTTATCGAGAGGTAGCCCTGTGGACAAGGGTAATCTAAGGTTAGTTGCCGACACCCGAGGAGAGGACCTGACTGCCCTATTAGGAACACTTCTGCCATGCACGATTATACTTAGAGGGGTACAGCCAAGGCCAAGCTTCTGCATTCTTCTTTCTACAATGATGGGCTCTAACTGTCCATCACTGTTTCTTCCTAGGCTTTCATCTTTGTACAGAGTGTTTGTGATGTCCTCCTCGTCCACATTTTCCCGACTGAGATCCCCCCAACTGTGGAATCCAGCGGGTTCTGTTCTAGTGTGAATAGGTGTTTGAATCAATTCTGGTTGCCCATGTGACCTAGGAGATTGTGGTAACTCTCCTACAATAAAAGCATTTCTCTTCATTCTATAATCACCGCATCCATTGTCTTGTATCATGTTCTTGATCTCGGATATGTCGAGGATGGTGGATGTCTTTGTCGCAGAAGTGGAGGCGAGATTAGCTGGGTCTATGTATGAAGTGGATGGTCCTTCATCATTTTTAGGTACTTGAGGGATCTTGTAAAACTTGGCTTGCAAGTTTTTGCAATAGGCGAAAGGTTCGGGATCCCCATATACGGTAACCTCCTTGTTTTGATATGAGAACTTAATACACTGATGATAGGTTGAGGCTACTGCCTTCATTCTGTGTATCCATGGGCATCCCAGGAGGACATTATATGGCAAATCAAGGTCAAGAACTTGACAAGTTGTTTCCATGGTTGTTGGCCCCACTTGGATGGGGATCTTGATAGTGCCCTGAGACACTCTTTCCTGGTCATCATATGCTCTTATGGTGATACTTTTGTTCTTATTGATGGAATCCTCGGCGAATCCCAATTTTTTATAAGTTTCAGAGAACAAATATTAAGACCTGCACCACCATCTACCAGGACTCGCTTGACTTTCTTTTTATGGACTAGGACTTGGAGGTGGAGTGCACGGTTATGAGATGGTTGCGGGGGGAAATCTTTGTCCGAAAATGTGATGAGATTCAGGGTAACGATGTTACCTACCATAGCCTGAAATTGTTATGTGTCAAGGGTGGTAGAAATGGTAGAGGCAGCTAGTGCTTCATCCAGGATCTGTCTATGAGCAGTGGAGATTTTTAGTAATTCCATGATGGACATTTGTGCGGGTGTTCTCTTCAGTTGGTCAATTACATTGTAATCATAGGGGACGACCTTTGTGTTGGTAATGGGGGTCTTAGTAGGTGCCCCGGCAATGGTAACTTTTCCGCCTCGTGTGGTGACTCCACAGTCATTGTTGGCTCCCTTGATATTTATGACAGTGACCAACTCATCGACACATCCGACTAGATCTCCTCATATACTAGATTAGCACTAGCATACTTTTGTTTACCCTTATTATTCCCTTGGTTATTTCCCTGATTATGATTCGGCATCGGATTCGTGTAGATTTTTCAGGTTTTGTTTTCTGGCCGGCTGCTCAATGTTGATGACCTTATCCTCGATGAGGTCTTGGATGATATTCTTGAGTCTCATGCAGTTGGCGGTGGTGTGTCCTTTAACTTTGTGGAAGTCGCATAGGAGATTCTCATTGTACCATCGTGGTTTGGTCATAGGCTCTGTGTATTGTTCGGAGTTAGAGATTTTGATTAGGTTTTCTTTGACCAATTTCTTCATGACAAACTCAATTTATTCGCCAAGAGCTGTGAACTTCCTCTTGGGGGGAAACTTGTTGCGGGGAGGTGGTCCTCCTTGATTACCCACATTGTTGACTTGGCTGGTGGAAGGTGGTTGTGACTGTGCTACTACTGCATTAGCCTGCATATTGTTGTAGTTATGAGTTTGCGATCGATGATGATTTTGGGTATTTTTCTTAGGAGCACTGATGACTACCTTAGCATCAACCACGCCGTCGTTCGTGATGTTTTTATTCCTCGACCATGTTTGAGGTTTATCATTGTAGTTGTTGGACGGTCGGTTATCCTGCAGTGGAGTGAATGTAAGTGCACCTCCTCACGCAGTAAGGGCTCTTTCAATGTTGAGCGCCTTTGGAATTAGTTGATCGTAAGATGTGATGCACTGCATTTTTAGGTAGAACGCCAAGTTCTCATCTAGGTTGGCTATGATGGTGCAAACTTGTTGTTCCTCTGGCATGGTCCACTTACTTTGATTGGCTTTGGATCACCATCTTTGCAAGAAGGATGCGGATAAATCTCTTCTTCTTTGTTTGAGTGCAGATAGTTCTTCTAAACTGACATCCGCACCCTTATTAAAAGCATAATTTTTAAGGAAAGCCTCCACAATTTCCTCGAATTTTTTAATGCCCGTGGGTAGGCGAGAAAACCATTCCATAGCTGGACTAGTCAGGCTTCGGGGGAAGAGCCGCATTAGATACGTTTCATCATGTGCGACTTCCATGCAGTGCACCTGAAATTCCTTGACATGGTTTTCAAGGTTGCCCATCCCATTGTATTTATCAAATTTGGGAATCTCAAATCCCTTTGGGAATGGTACCAGGGTGAGACTTCTATCGAACGGATAAGGGCACAAGTTGCCTGGTGTCCTTGTGGTTTTTCCTACTTACAAGTCCAACACCTACTGCGAAAGCAGTTTGATTTGTGTTGCGACATCCTTGCTTGGATCAGCAGGTGGGATAAATGAGTGGTGAGGTGTTGGAGGCATTTGATGGGTGGCGAGAGTACTGGTTGGCGTTTGCTGTGAGCTTGGCTATGCATTTAGGGCTTGTTGGTAAGCTTGCATTTGTGCCAACAATGCTTGTTGTTGATCTTCTTGTTGTTGTTCCAATAGCGCTTGTTGTTGGTCCATCTGCTGTTGTTCCCATGAAGTCTGCTGTTGGTCAATCTGTTGTTGTTCTAGTAATGCTTTTTGTTGGTCTAGCTATTGTTGCGCCAACAATGATTGTTGTTGGTCGAGCTACTGTTGTGCCAATAAAGCTTACTGTTTAGCTTGGTGTTGTGCTTAGAAGTCTTGTAGGGCTTGTTGGTAGGCTTGTAGGTGGATTGCTTGCAATTGTGCTTGGTATTGATCTTGTACCTGTTGTTGGGCTTGAGCTTGAGCTTGGGCTTGAGCTTGCACTTAGGCTTGAGCTTGAGCTTGTGCTTGCGCTTGTGCGGCTTGTGCTTGTGCTTGAGCTTGAGCTTGAGCTTGTGCTTGGGCTTGTTCTTGTGCTTGTGCTTGTGCTTGGGCTTGAGCTTGAGCTTGTGCTTGTGCTTGTGCTTGGGCTTGTGTGGCTTGTTGTTTTTGGAGTTCCTTTTGGCAGGCAACTTGTTGTGCATTTTGCAACATAATGGAGAATGAATTGTTCGTGTTGTGCTTTGGCGGTGGGATTGGTGGTGGAGCAGGAATCATGCCAACTATCGTGGCGGGTGGAGGGATTGTGGTTGTGACTGTGATTTGGGTTGTGGGTGGGGTGCTTGAGATAATTGGTCCTTAATGAGGCATGCTTTGGGAGACTTGAGGACCAATAGATGCATTAACCATGGTGATAGGAATGGTTGTGATTTGTTGTGAGGGCAAAAGAAGCGGGTCCAAAGTGGTGGTCAGATTGCTTGGATTAGCAAAAATTTCTATGGTTAAAGGTGGAAGACCTATTCCCAGAGGTGATGTAGATGCAAAAGGAAGTGGGAGAAGGGATGATGCACCACTTTCGAAAGAGAAAGGATTGATAGCTTCTGTCATTCCAAGCAAACCAACTTCCTCATGCGGTGGGGGAGTTGGTATGTTCAATTGATAAGCTGCTGTGGCGTGAAATGAGGATGAACCAGTGGGATTATGAAATGTGAGTAGGACATAAGGGTGAAATAAGTTTTCCAGAATAAATGTAGGGGTGATGATTGCTCCTTCATTAGCTGCAAGGCGGTGTTCTTGTAATTCTTGGAACATGGCACTCCCCTTGTTCATAATCAGGGAGGTTGGTGTGATGATTGAGGTGGTGCAAGGTACTTCTTGATTGATGTTTGACAATGGGGATGCAACTGCACTAGTGCTTGTGTTAAGATTGGGAGGGGGCATGTCCCCTCCTCTTTCTATTGAATTTATGCATTTGAACATAGCACTAACAATTTTATGGTTTTTAGGATTTTGAATCATTTCCATGATTTCCTTTGGTGTCATCCCTATATCTTCATTTATGTCGTCCTCTTGATGACTCTCCTCTTGAGATTTTGTGATGATAAGGGAGAGTTGCTTGGGGGATTGCTTGATCCTACTAGGTTCACTTTGGTATTTAGATGACTCATGTCCATAGAAGCTGATATTTCTCTGATATTCTCCATGTCCTTCTTGTGTTGAGATCTTGTTTGGACCATAAAAATAGGGATTTGTTCGATCCTAATCCTTTAAGTCCAAAAAGAGAAGAACTAGGGCAGCTAAAAGATCAAAGATGGTGATGATGGTGATGGGTTAAAATGGATGGGATGAGTGAATGAAACCTTTGGAAAACTTTTTGAATGTATGTGCTACACTTTGAAAGGGCTTTTGATTTGATTTGATTGTGATAATTTGACTAGGTGTGTTAAGTCAAACAAGATTGGTTGTGAAGTTGTTTTCCCTAGGAAGTTGTGTTATCCTAAGGGAACTTGCACAAAGTGGATGAATTGACAAAGTGTGTTATGCCAATGTTTTGGAGAGCTAATAGACTTTAAGAAGTTGTGTTATCTCAAAGAAAATGTATTCAATGATTTGAGACTATGTTGGCTAAGTGTGTTAAGCCAAGATATGATGATGTTGATTTAGCCCTCTAAGTTTAGCGTGATGTTTGATTCTAGAGTTCTCAAAAGGTTTGATGATGAAATGAGACTTTGATTTCATGCATGAATGAATGGGAATGACAACTTTTGATCTTGAACCTTAACCTACATGCGACTCTCTCTCTACAAAACCTCGCTGTTGAAGAACATGCTTGAATTCCTATGGGAGAAATGCAAACCTTTGAAATAATTCAGGATTTTGTTGACAATAAAATGCATATAATGTTGGATTGTTCCTTGAGGCTTTTCTGTAGAAGTTATAAACCAATCTTTCCCTGAATTTGAAAAGTCTCTCAAGACGCTCCTCACGAGCTTTTAGACTAAGCTTCTTGAACTTTGGCTTTGGGATTTTGATCTTGCGGGAAATCATGTTAGAAAACACATGTGTACTCCAATTTGTCCCTTTATCTTGGTTAAATGAGGTTCTTTTTATCCAAGACACTTGCTTGCTTAGGTTTTCAAACTATATGTCTAGTGTCCCATTCTCTTTCTCATTCCACAAGGTCCTTTGTGTGGAAATCGAGGAAAATAGGGCAAAAGTTCCTTATGTTTATCCTTATTGGAAACAAATGATGGTAGAATTTTCACTCTTAGAAACCTTTAGGAATGTGATTCCTGGGGAAAGCAAGAGTGGGAAAGTTCGTCAATAGGTATTTGTTCCCCACAAGGTGTTTGAAATTTCAAGGTTTTTGTGTATGTTTGTTTTCCAAATGTTTTCAAGATCAAGCAATGTGTTTTTTCCAAGCACTTTCACACTCCTAGGTTGATGAGACAATACCTTGTTGGGTTCCCACTTGGATAAATCTAGCTACGCATATCTTGTGTGAATGGCTAAATGCTTGACCACACTGGCTCCCCTCCACGACACTCATTTATTCTGGTTAGCCAAGCATTAGTACCCATGAATCTCCCATGGCATACTTTCCATTTCCACAACAAGACCGCATGTTACGTGGGGTGGCTTCAAAGGACATGACCTTTTGCACCAACAAGATAGACAAGGTTTTGGCCAATTTCTAAACAAGGGGTTCTAATTCGGGCATTCCGTTCATGGGGGATTATCCAACATCGGTGAGAGTCCATTGCTATCCATCTCGTCAAAATAATCCTCGTGATATTGGCCTTTGTTCCAATATCCACACTTATATACTGGTTGGAAGTCGCTTGGCTTTAGCGTGTTCTCGGTTGGGTCGTTGCCTTGGGTGAGTAATTTTTCACACAAGGTAGGCCCTCTATGTTAACAAAAGCGAGCTAACATATCTCGTCGTTCACACAACCTTTGTTGAAAAACAAAGGTGAGAACCTCCGCAATATATTGTGCTCACACTTGCATGTTTTGTTCAATTTTAAAATGCCCAAATTGAAGTGTGGAGGCAATATTTTTGAAAACTTAATATCATAAAAAAAAACTTTTGATTCTCAAGATCACCGTAAGGTGCGAGAGAAGGCATACGTCTTTTTGATGATATTACTTTCTGAAAAAGATTGCAAAATATGACAAACAGTTGTTCATTTTAAGTCCAAAAAGCAATGATGAATTCATTTTAAGCACCAAAATCCAAGTGTGAAGGTTGCCTTGTTCAATTTTAATCCCAAATTGAAATCTAGTAAGTGTCTAAGGTTCAATTTTAACCAACTTTGAAAAGATCAAGTCATTGATTGATTTTAAGCCCAAATTGAAAAGTGAGTTAGCTAAAAAACAAAAAAAAAGGGTAGAAAATGGAAGCTCTAAGATTGTTTAAACAAGTATTAAAAAATGCTTTTTTCAAATCTCAATTTCAAGAAAAGCTCCAAGTCCACTCTATCCGCCTTTGTTTTTGTTTGATCACAATGTCAACACCTCCAATTTCAATCTTGATGTCAACCTATACAAAATTTAAGAGTTAGAGACTTATCAATGAAATCCAGATCAACACATTAATGACAATTTATTGAAAATGAGTACACAAAAACAAAGGTACTCAATGACAACCTTTTAATGCAAAAGTCTAAAATATTGCGTTGATTAATCTCTTAGTTTAGACAAAACTAGAATGTCTATGAGCTGATATTTTCAGTCTTGAATGTATCTTAGTTATGACAAGAAAAGTAGCATGGGCCACTTGTAACCTAAGATTTTCATCTTTATTCTAATATTGACAAGACATCAACATAGATACATTCCTTTAGTCTAAATTTAAAGGTGGGATAACAATATTAATCCTTCCACTGCCATAAAAAAAATAAAAATTTAAACCTCCAACACTGAAACTGCATCAGTAAATATAAAAAGTTAGCAGCCTTAATATGGTGATGCATAAAAAAATGAAAAAATGAAAGCTAAGCCTTTGAACGGTAGTAGCTAGCTAAACTCTATACATCTTCCCAAAGACAATTGCTACGAGCTGATCCACACAATGTTTGTTAACTTTTTGAAGAGATTCATGTCTTCACTTACCATTTAATTTGACTGCGGAAAGTTGTAATTCTACCGTCAAAGGAGGGATGGTACTAAACATTAGCTGGAGAATTAATCAACCTTTATTGAAAGATCTCATAAACAAAATGACAGCTAATCCTACCAGATCTATCATCCTCAATTTGCATGGGATAACAAACTTAATCTGCCTAAAAGTCTAAGCAAAATGTGAAGGTGTTGTATTTGGTATCCCAATTTTCTGCCCACATTCAACTATCTCTCATTAAGAGTACCTGCACAAGATTGACATTGTGCAAGTAGACTTTGAAGAAATCTTGAGCAATTAATGCCAAGGTAGAACCATGAAAAATCTAATAACCAAAATCATAAAGGCAAAATGACTTTATACTTCATAGCAACTTATAATTCGTAACAAGTTTCCACCATGAGAAATCTAATAACCAATATCAAAGGCAGATGATAGCTTTAATGACAACATAAGATTCAAACTAGTTATAGAAAAATAAAAAATAAAAAAAAATTCATCATTCACTACCTACCAAATGCCATAGGATGACATATTTAGGCGTCTTTTCATACCAATTAATATACCAAACAGGTAAGAGGGATTTGAATCTTGGAAACGTGCCATTTACACACTCATTCATTGCTGTATTGATAACTAAATTTGGCAGTTCAAAATTGGATTGACATGATCTTTCAAATAAATGCCATTAGCTTGGTGTAAAAGATAGATTTCTTGTAGATGCGGTTGGCAGATGCAAAGTCAAATCCGACAATCCTTGTCAGAACGTGGTGATTACAGGACCTGCACGGGATGTGTGCATTGAAAAAGCATGTCCCTTAATTGGTGTATGAAAAAAATAAAAAGGACTTAGAGAAAACAAAATAATTTAAAAATTATTCTTTAAAAAAATTAGTCCATAACTTTAGGTATGGCATATTTGTTGCAATGCTTATATAGTACTAATAGTTTATTACTTTGATCTTATTTATTGTGATAAATTTTTATTTGAATATTAGTTATGATGGTCATCACTACTCGCTTTTTTCAAAAAAGAAAGACCTTTAGTATTCAATACTTTTTATAAGTAGTATTTAGTCCATAATTTTTGGAATAAAAGCATTATTATGTATGTGATTTATGGGTTAGTAGCAATAAAATAAAATGGTCACAAGTAGAAAGGATTCAAAAGTAGTCAATTAGAAGGAAATTGAAAATATAAATATCATTTTTTAATGAATCACTTGTAGTAAAAACATGTTCTTTAATTGGTGTATGTTCAAAATCAAAAGGAATTAGATAAAAAATAAAAATAAATAGATGATCTAATAGAATAACAATTGGAATCATTTTTCAAATAAATAAAAAATGTAATACATTTATTGAGGAAGAAAATGAAAATAATATATTGATAAATTTTATACCATTTTATGAGCACAAAAAAGATTATATAGGGGAAAATATCACTTCAAAAGTAAAGGTGTTCATAGTCCAATGAAGACTCGCTCACCCCATCTTTGATAAAAAAAACAAATAAATAAACCTCACCAAAAGAAGAATCTGATGACATGATACACACATATTTTGCATTGTTAGAATAATTGAATTAAAAGGTGCACCTTTGTTTATGGGAAAACAATCATACATCAAAATAAAATGGTGACAAGTAGAAATTCCAGCTCTAGTGCATACAATAAGAAATGCAATAAAATGCATGGAAAATAGGATGAATTGTAATTTACTGGAGAATTCCATGAATTTTAAAGTCATGTCAAATGCCATGAATTTTATAACATTTCCCTGCATTCCCTATAGGGAAAAATAGCTCTTTTGCTTCTTCATCCTTGTAATATTAAATGCAATACTTATCTGTCTCTCTAGAAATAAAGATTCTTTCAAGAATTAAATTCCATTAGAAATAAATTGAGGGAAATAATTACTAATGTTTACAAATAGGTCACGGAATCTATTCTTTGATAATTGAAAATTTATGTACTTACATGTAATATTGATAGTGTTAAACAAGGAAAAGAAACATTGTATGAGTTGTAGACCATGAAAGAATTTCAAGTAGAAAATTTACAATACACTAATTTTCTTGAATGTCTATTGTATTTGTGCAACATTATAAAGGAAATAATATAGATATACAATAAAAAAGGTTAGCATTATTTGTTCTAAATAGAAAGAGATAAAATGGAATATTTTGAATACATAGTATCCCAGTAAAGAATTTTTCATAAGTAATCTATCAGAGAAGTTAAAAAAGGGGTTGTGGAATCAATGTCAAATGCAATAGATAGAATAGGATATGTTTTTGGTAGAGAACTGCATATGATAATTTGTGTCCATTTGTATAAGCAGAGATAAATATATGAATATGGAAGGAAAAAACACTAAACCCACTCCCTACCATTTTGGTATCATGAAACCTTGTGGGATTTAGCCAAACCCATGAGCAATTAAGGTAGGTGAGGTCCATGGAAAATCTCATGGGTTGTTACCATATAGCATACAATAATAAATTTAGGTAGAGATTGGTTTTTTAAAACAAGAAGTCACATTGAATGGCTAAGATGTACATGCATAAATGTGTTTGTGAAACATGGGTACATATAATAACCAATAACTAGAAAGACAAAAAAATAATATAGTCATGTACAAAATGTAAACCAAACCAACCATGACAGGGTAAATGGTTTATTGGAATGGAGCAACATACACCATTTCCATGTGCTTCTAGGGATAAAAATTGTGATGAAATCAGCAAATCATTTGTCCTCTCGGAAGTAAATGACAACAGTGTGTGATCGCCCTCCATAATCACATAGACCATAATCTACAATGGCTATAAGAGGAGAAATCTTAAATGGGATTTTTTTCTAAGAAAACAATCATACATTTGAACTCAAAAAAGATATTGTAGTCTAGCCATTGCATTGTTGTATGTGTGTATAGTTTATCTTTTCAACTTATGTAAAATATTATTTGCATAGAGTTGTTTATGAAGGTGACAATTTTCCCTGCAGATAGTAAAAATGGTCATCAAATTGACAAGACAATGGTTACAACCTTTAGCACTTGGAAAAACTGTTGAGAAATATGTCTCAACCTTGCAAGCCTTTTCCAGGAAAATTATAGAATTTGTTTGTGGCAGTTTTCAACATGTTTATGCATTGGAAAAAGGTGTATGAGTTGTTAAGAGGTGCCTTGTCCTTAGTAGAATATAGGAGGGCCATTTTTAGAGCATAGTTAATTTTTTTTATGTCTTTTATGGGAGTCTAAACTAGAGGACAAAATTATGGACGGGATTACTATTTTAACCTGGTTGTTTTTCCATCTTGGAAATGTAAATGTCAAAAATGGGCAACATGTGGCATGGTGGTTAAGCCCATGGTTTTGTAAAACCACAAATGGTTTCCAGGTTGTAAATCACTATATAAGGAGGGCTTGGGGAGGAGTTTGCATAATGGAGTTTTGTTTGCAAGGCTGGGTGCTAGAAGGATGCTAGTGGTGTCTCTCCAAGCTTGAGTTGAGGTGATGCTCTTGTAAGAACTTGCATTGCAAGTGTATTGTAATCTTCTTTGATTTGATAATACATTATTCAGGTTTTTGAGGGTGGGGTTTTTCTCCCGTAAGGGTTTTCCCCACGATAATCACAGTGTTATGTGTTTATGGTTATTTTATTCATGTTCTTATATGTTTCTTGAGATTCTTGTAATCAGTTAAGTTGAAATTTGCATATTCGTTCTCTCAAGATTAGCGTAGGAAGCGATTCCGCACACCTTTGCTTCCTTCCAAGTGGTATCAGAGCCTGGCCAGTTTTGGTTCTATTTGTTGGGTACAGGGTTTTTTGAGCTAATCAAGGTTTGAGTGGGAGCTTGTGCAGAGTATTTCATTTTTTGTATTGCAGGATCGTAAAGATGGCAAGCATGTCGGGGAGGATTGATGTAGAAAATTTTTTTGGCACAAACTTTGAGATGTGGAAGCTGAAGATGGAAGATCTATTGATTGATCAGGATCTATGGGATGCGGTGGATGAGAATAACCTAAGGCCTACAGATCCGACTTTAGCTGCACAATATGATGTGATGGACAGAAAAGCTAAAGGTCTCATAAGATTGTGTCTTGCAGACTCAATTCTGATTAATGTGCATGAAGAGTCTACCACGAAGAAGCTTTGGAAGAAGCTAAGTGAGATCTATCAAGCGAAATCACTTGTTAACAAGATTTTCTTGAGGAAGAAATTGTATTCCTTGAGAATGGAAGAAGGTGGACGAATTCCCGAGCATCTGAAAAGTTTCAATATGTTGGTGACTCAGTTGACCTCAGTTGGGGTAGCGATGGATGAAGAAGAAAGGTGCCAAATCCTACTATGTTCGTTGCCAGATTCATGGGACAACCTTGTCATGGCCATAGGGAGCACTTCTATTGTCTTGAAGATGGAGGATGTTGTTGGTTCTCTACTTTCTAAGGAGATGAGAAGGAAGGTCTCTCTGAATGCTAAAGAGGCTTTGAGTGTTCGAGGAAGACCAAAGGAAAGAGGCAAGAACGAAAAGCAGCATGGCCGTTCTAAGTCCAAGAATAAGGGGAGATCAAAATCCCCTGGTAAGTCCAAGGTGATATGTTGGAATTGTGGTAAATCTGGACACTTCCGAAAGGATTGCAAAGAGGAAAAGAAGAAGAAGAAAAAGAAGCAAGATTCTGATTCTGAGTCCGAGAAGGAAGATGGAGACGCTTTTATCGCAGCCTTGGCCACTCATGCAGGTGATAATGCGTGGTTAATAGACTCAGGTGCATCTTTCCACATGACTCCTAATAGAAACTAGTTTAGTAAGTATGAAAATTTTGATGGTGGTAAGGTGTATTTGGGTGATAACTCTATTCTTGATACTGTTGGCCATGGAAGTATTCGTGTAAAATTTTTTGATGGTAGAATTAGAAGATTTGATGGTTTCTTGCATATCCCGAGACTAGCAAGAAATTTGTTATCTGTTAGTAAACTAATAGATGCGGGTGTGCATGTACAGTTCTCTAAAGCAGGTGTGAAAATGGTAAGATGTGCTATGGTAATAGCAAGAGGAAGCAGATTGGGTACACTGTACCAGCTTGATGTATGCACGGTTGAGTGCAATAGTACTTTTGATAAGATTGTGAAAAAGACTACTCTATTGGAAAAGGAGAGGTTTTCTCTTTCAACAAATGGTCGTGGTTTTTGGGTACCCAAGGGTGCTCTGTCTATCGAATCAAAGTTGCCTACAGAGAAGACCATGTTATGGCACCAAAGACTTGGCCACATAGGTGAGAAGGGTCTACGGACCTTGAAAAATAAGAATCTTGTTGATGGGTTAAATGATTGCAATCTTGAATTTGATTTTTGTGAGCATTGTATTTATGGAAAACAAAACCGCATTCAGTTTTACTCCAGTTCTCATAAGTCTTCATGTATATTGGATCTGATCCATTCAGATGTATTTGGTCCAGTTGATGTTCCTTCTATTGGTAAATCAGTTTGTTATGTCTCTTTCATTGATGATTTCAGTAGAAGAACATGGGTTTATTTTCTTAGGAGTAAAGCTGAAGTTTTCAGTCGTTTCAAAGAATTTAAAGCAATGGTAGAGTTATAGACTGGAAAGAAAATAAAATGTTTGAGAAGTGATAATGGCGGTGAATATTGCTCTAATGATTTTGATACATTTTGTAAAGATTGTGGCATTAAAAGACAGAAGACAACTCCGTATTCTCCACAACAGAATGGAGTTGCAGAAAGAATGAACAGGACCCTGATGGAGAAGGCTAGGAGTATGTTGAGTGGTGCTGGACTAGAACAAAATTTCTGGACTGAAGCTGTAGCCACTGCTTGCTACTTGATAAACAGGTCTCCTACATCAGCTCTTGTTCATAAAATGCCAATGGAAGCGTGGTCGGGCCACAAGCCTTCACTTAGACATCTGAGAGTTTTTGGTTGTGAGGCATATGCTCATGTGCCAAAGGAGAAGCAGACAAAATCGGATAACAAAGCTGTTAAATGTATTTTCATCGGATACAGTTATGGTGTGAAAGGATACAAGCTTTGGGATCCTGTTGCACAAAAGGTATTTTATTCCAGAAGTGTTATTTTTAGAGAAACTAAGCCTTCTTTTGTTACAGCGCAGCCAAAACAAATAGAAGAAAAGGAAGATGTGATTCAACTACCTGCTACACCAGAGAAAGTTGAATCGAGGCCCTTAGAAAGACAAGAAGTCGAGGAGAGCTCTACGAGTTTTGAATCATCAGAGGAAGAAGAGATACCTGAACCTAAACCTGATAATGAACTAGATCTTGCTCGAAGGTCTACTAGACAAAGGAAACCACCTGAAAGGTATGGGTATTCTCCTGATGATTGGAGGCGTATATTTTCTTTGAATGCTAACATCGATGAACCAAGATCTGTAGAAGAGGCTCTTGGTATGAATGATTTAGAGTCCTGGAAAATAGCCATGGATGAAGAGATGGCAACTCTTAAGAGGAATGATACATGGGACCTTGTACCATTGCCTGAAGGACGGAAACTTGTTGGTTGTAAATGGGTGTTCAAAAAGAAGATGGGTTCTGATGGAAGCATTGAGAAGTACAAAGCGCGATTGGTTGCTAAGGGTTACTCCCAGGTTGAGGGGGTAGATTATGGTGAGCTTTTTTCTCCTGTAGCCAAAATGACATCCATTCGATTTTTTCTTTCTATTACAGCAGCTTATGATCTAGAGATCGAGCAAATGGATGTGAAAACAACTTTCCTTCATGGAGACTTGGAGGAAGAAATTTATATGACACAGCCAGAGCACTATGTGGTAAAAGGTAAAAGTCATTTGGTCTGTAAGTTGAAGAAATCCTTGTATGGTTTGAAACAAAGTCCTAGGATGTGGTACCAGAAGTTTGATACATATGTGTTGAGTTTGGGATTTGTGCGATCTAAATCTGATCATTGTATATATTTTAAATCTGATGGTGATCGTTTCCTGGTTATTGCCTTGTATGTCAATGACATGTTATTTATTGGCAAAGGAAAATGTTTGATTGCAGAATTAAAATCTCAACTCTCAGTGAAGTTTGAAATGAAAGATCTTGGTGCAGCAATGTACATTCTGGGAATGGAGATTGTAAGAGATAGACAAAACAGAAAGCTTTGGCTAGGCCAGAGTAAGTATGTTGGTACTATTTTGAAAAGATTCAATATGCAGGATTCTAGACCATTGAGTGTTCCTGTTACGATGGGAACAAAGCTTTCTAATTCACAGTGTCCTACATCCCCATTGGAGATGGAAGAGATGAGTTGAGTACCATACCAGAGTGTTGTTGGAAGTTTGATGTATGCTATGGTTTGTACAAGACCAGACATTGCCCAAGCAGTGGGAGTACTTTCCCATTACATGTCTAATCCAGGAAGAGCACATTGGGATGTAGTTAAAAGAGTTTTTAGATACTTGCGGGGTACCTCAGAGTATTCTATATGTTTTCATGGAATAGGAAACAAGCATTCCTTGGATATTCGAGGCTTTGTGGATTCAGACTGGGCTGGTGATGTTGATAGAAGAAGATCCACCAATGCATATGTGTTTACATTATTTGGTGGTGCAATTAGTTGGATGAGCAAGCGACAGGCTGTGGTTGCCTTGTCCACTACAGAGGTAGAGTATATGGAATCTACTCATTCCTGTAAGGAAGCCATTTGGCTTAAGAGATTGTGTTCAGATATAGAGTTCAAACAGGGTGTAGTGACAATTTATAGTGACAGTCAAAGTGCAATCTGCCTAGTGAAGAACCCGACTTTTCATGCCAGGACCAAACACATTGATGTACAATATCATTTTGTGAGAGATATGGGTGAGGATGACAAGGTGAAGTTGGAGATATGGTTGGAGACTTTGGTGAATGTTGCTGATGCATTAACTAAACCTGTGAGCACAGAGAAGTTCAGATGGTGTTCAGAGTCTATGGGCCTTTCGGCCCCTAGCAATTAAGTCCATGATATTTTGGATCCCCTAACTCTTGCAAGGTGTTAGACAAGTGGGAGATTGTTGAGAAATATGTCTCAACCTTGCAAGCCTTTTCCAGGAAAATTATAGAATTTGTTTGTGGCAGTTTTCCACATGTTTATGCATTGGAAAAAGGTGTATAAGTTGTTAAGAGGTGCCTCGTCCTTAGTAGAATATAGGAGGGCCATTCTTAGAGCATAGTTAATTTGTTTTATTTCTTTTATGGGGGTCTAAACTAGAGGACAAAATTATGGACGGGATTACTATTTTAACCTGGTTAATTTTCCATCTTGGAAATGTAAATGTCAAAAATGGGCAACATGTGGCATGGTGGTTAAGCCCATGGTTTTGTAAAACCACAAATGGTTTCCAGGTTGTAAATCACTATATAAGGAGGGCTTGGGGAGGAGTTTACATAATGGAGTTTTGTTTGCAAGGCTGGGTGCTAGAAGGATGCTAGTGGTGTCTCTCCAAGCTTGAGTTGAGGTGATGCTCTTGTAAGAACTTGCATTGCAAGTGTATTGTAATCTTCTTTGATTTGATAATACATTATGCAGGTTTTAGAGGGTGGGGTTTTTCTCCCGTAAGGGTTTTCCCCACGATAATCACAGTGTTATGTGTTTATGGTTATTTTATTCATGTTCTTATATGTTTCTTGAGATTCTTGTAATCAGTTAAGTTGAAATTTGCATATTCGTTCTCTCAAGATTAGCATAGGAAGCGATTCCGCACACCTTTGCTTCCTTACGAAAACAACCCTATGCGATTTCATGTAAGGAGCTTCAAATAGATAAGGGGAAAAAATATCTTGAAACATATTGATACAAGATTCGAGGTACATTCTTCCGTAGAACATATTGAGGAAAAATAGAAAAATTGTATAAAAGGTGTAAAAAAAACACTTATTTTCCAAAAAATATTATAGAGAAAAAGAGAAATCATATTTACTCGCATCAAACATAGATAGATACATATATGCATACATATGTATTAAATTTCCTATTGCATATTTAAAAATATACATATAGACAAGATTTATATATCGATATATATAGATGAAGGAAATTGTGGTTCGTTTAACAATGTAGTAGCAATTTATATCTACATATGTATATCTAAATAGATGTATACACTATCTCTATTCCTATTTATATTGAATTTTATTTTAAAAGACTTTAAAATAGCATATATAAGTATTATTTATCTTGTGATAAAACTGCTACAATACAACCATAGCATTTAGTGATATAGTTGTTAGATGTTGTGGATGTTTTGCTGATATGTGGTTATCATTGATGTCAACACTATTAACATTGATTTCTTTAAGAGTGTATATGTCGAAGATATTGAGAAAATTGTAATAACATATGTTGTAGGTTGTCTCTGTGAAGCAGTGAATATCTGTATTGTGTAAAGTTCGGTATGTTTAGGGTGAGTAGATGTGTATTAAATGTTTTGTTTACAAGCCTATCTAGTGTATCATCTGAAATTTTCAAAGGTGCGCATGAATATTTCAGAAAATTCTGAGTTTTTGTGTTTTGACAATTATTCTACTACTATAACTGGTGTTCATGGAAGGAGATGATGTGATTCTTGTATTTTGAGTTGTTGTGTATGCTCCTTTTATGTTTTTTGGATGTTTCTAGATCATGTTTTATCTTCGTTGCACATCCACATTGATCGCTGTGCTTGCGATCCATGATATTCTCTTGTGTGTTCATGTTTTTCATTTTCATGGCTGACAGGGTAATTTTTAGCTTGTTGTGGATCTTCATGGAATTATTTTTGAAGGTGTTTTGTGTTCGAAGATATTGTTTTGGGTCTTTACTATTTTTTGGCCGACCTTGGTGTATTCGCATTAATAATATTTATTGTTTTGGGCCGAGATTTTGTATTCATCTTATTATTTTATTGAAGTCGACATGAAGTGATGTAATTTCTTGTTGTGGATATATATAAGTGATTGTGTCTTCATTTGAAAGTATGCAAGTGTGAATTGTTCTAGTTCTATGTGCAAATAAGGTTCAAATCATTCGAAGGCAGAGCAATGTGAGAAGAAGAGTGAAGAAGTGTGAAGAAGTGTTCATGTGCTTAATCAGAACCGTAATTAGGCATTAATAGATGGGTATGTGCAGGATCACATGATGGGCCAAAAAGTGGCGATATGTAAGCCATATGATGACCCATGTGGCTGATGACTTTTTTTTACCCAAAATTGATGGAACGAAAAGGGTTTTTAGAGGAGATTCTCAACATTCCACCAATATAATTTATGCTTTTCTTTGAATTCAATAAATAATTATTTTTCATTTTCTATTAGAATTACGAATAAAGTCCTGATTGATAGGTTGATTGAAAAACATCTATAACTTTAAATCGGTATCGCATTTTTTGAATCTGAAACATGCATCACATTCTATGCTTCACATACTATAGGATTTAAAAAAACTTGAATTTCATGAATTTTGACCAAGTTAATAGACAAACGAGCTTATATATATTTTAAAATTTGTAATAAAAAAATCATAATTAATTATTTACTTGGAAAAAAAATATAAAAAAATATTCATCACATCGGGACATGAATCCTCTACTTATATCTAAAATATTATAATTTTATTGTGGTTAGGGTGGTCAGACAAACACCTACTTCTTGTTCTTACCCTGAAATTTAAATACTACTGCATTGAAATTTCAAATTTTCAGCAAATCAATTTTTTTCAAAAAATAGAGGTCTAATTGTTTAAAAACTACCTTCAATTTGCTACAGATTCTTTTTTAACATTTCTTTCAAATAATATAGAGAACTTATTCAAATATTTATGTCAAGTTGTTTAACTCTGATTTTCTATCTTTTTATTGCCACTTAAGGGCCTTTTTTTTTCTATGATGATCCTGCACATACCCATGCTATTTTATTAGTTAAATTATTCAGATGGATTTAATTTGAATTTTTCAGTAAGATAGTGAGTCTTCCTTTATATTTGAGCAGTGAGCTCTAGGCAATGTGCTTGAATGCATGTGCATTCCCCATTTATTCTTCTTATACTTCTAACAGGGTATAAACTTTTGGACATGGGCCAATACTTGCACATTCCTTGCCCTCCCAAATCTTGACAAGTGGCATCTTGTCATTGGCTGATGAATGATCCCACATTCATCAAATTCTCTCAATCTTTCAACTTTGAATCTATAAAATGCAAAGCATTTCTCCGAAACAACTACAACACAATTTGAGAACAACACAACACTTTTCCATGCAAAGTTAATCTCTATGTGAGAACTGATTTCACTCTTCATCATTTTATCATCTTGGCAATCTTGCTTATCAGGGGGTGGGAAAGGGCTTTCTTTGTACATCATGAGGAGCACCACTCCTGCTATGAAATAAGTTTGCTTCATTTTTTATATGCTTTGATCATTCTTGTCATTTTCTTGCATTTTCAATCATGGAGTATTATTTCATAAGGATATGTATTTCTGTTATGTTGTTTTGTCAAGTTGACTAGCATTTGCAGATTTTCATGTCCACGAAGTCTAGTATATGTCCAAGGCTATTTTTAACCAACTTTGAAAAGATCAAATTATTGATTGATTTTAAGTCCAAATCAAAAAGTGAGTTGGTTTAAAATAGAAAACAAGAGTAGAAAATGCAAGCTCTAGATAGGTATAATAAGCATTAAAAAATTCTTTTCCTTTTCAGGTTTTCTTCCTCAAGTTTTTCAACTTCGCTTAGTTTGCCTTTGTTTAATTTTGATGCTTGATTTCGATGCCCTCCTTGATGTCAACCTTCTTTATGCACACCTCCTATTCCATGATGGATTGGTGCTATCCTTTGTGTAGAAGATAGCCCTTTCCCAATCCTTGCCAAACAAATGAGATCATACACAATGAGATGCAAATTGAACTCAAGTTGCCTATAGTGATAGTGCTCAAGTTGTAGATGAAAAATGAGAGAAAAGGCATTGAATTTATAGGATAGATTGAGAGAGGAGAGGCCAAGATTGAGATATGTGGGACTAAAACCCAACAAATAGGAGAGAGCCACTTGTCACAGTGTGATTGGCTCATGATTGTTAAACTCACAAACCAACATGACAAAAATAAACATGTTTATGAAATATTGCATTTATTTAAACATGCTAAATAAGACATTGAACAACAAGGAAAACTAAATAAATCATCTAAAACATGAATGCAAACTTATTCCATAGTGGATTGGTGCTATCCTTTGAGTACAAAGCAGCCCTTTTCCAACCCTGATAAGCAAGATGAGATGATAAAATGCTATGATAAAGAGAAAAAATAGTTCTCACATGTAGAGAGTAACTATGCACAAAATGTGTCGATATCAAATTGTGTTGTGTTTGTATTTTTGAAAAACCTTGCTTTTATAGATTCAAGGTTGGAAGAGTGAGATATTTTTATGAATGTGGGATCATTCATAAGCCAATGACAAAATGCCACTTGTCAATATTTGAGAGGATGAGGAATGTGAAAGTTTTGGCCAATGTGCCCATTTAAAATTTGAAAATGGCATTGAATGTATATGGTTGAGGGATTTGGGGGGAATTTTGTTTCAACTAAAAATTTAAACAAGGGGAGTTAATGAGGGCATATTCCTTGGGAATATGCCTTTAGAGGAAAATAGGGTTTTAATAAATCAAATTAAATGATCTATTATGCAAGTGGAAGGGATATGGGTTAGGCTTAGCATTAATCATGGATTTGACTAATTAAGCTAGTGATTAGGTGGTGTGACATTTGATTTGCATTTCTGTATTTATTTTAAATCAAATGAGAGGAAAATCAATATTAGTCTTTTAGATAAATACAAGTGATTTTATTAAATCCAAAGACTTTCAGAAGTTAATTAATTAATTTAAGAAGAAAATGATCAACTATGGTGTTCATCACTAATGTTGATTCTATAGGTCTAGAGAAAATTATCTTGACGCAACATAAGATCCACCACAACAACTTGCACACAACGATAGCCTTGATAAAAGAATTTTTGACACCGTCAGTTCACTACTGTCATGATTCTAACACTTTGAAGTCCTTGTTGCCTCAATTCACTTTCACACAATCTCTGGAATCTACCTCACTTCTCACACATGTGGCATACAATCCTTAACATCTTGTCTTGTATTTATACCATCTTCAATTTTAGAAACTTTCTCGAAGGTCAGCGACACACTCTTTATTTTACAAATTCAAATTAGGTCAGCAACTCAACATTCTCGTGGTGGATGAGAATTAGAGAAAACCAAACCAACACTTAACTAAGACCCAAGAAATCATCTTGGATCAATCACACGCTTTCTTAATTGATAGTTATCCTTTGCACGATGTGTAAACACTAGGTCGACCAAACCTAATGAAAATACCAATGAACTTTGAAGTGCACACATCTGTAACAAGAAGATAACATGCAAACCATATAACATGCTTCACCTTAAATTGGAACACATCTTAGATTCCTTTAGATTCATTCGCACCTACTGCAACAACCTTCATACAAAGAACAGTTTCCATGAGTTCATTTGTACTATACAAACACACATAGTAACTCTGAAACTAGTCTTCTTGAGTACCAACCCATAAATTCCTTTGATAGAACATATGTAACACCATTACAAGCCTTCTTGTAGATTGATAAGACCTAAAACAAACAAGTGGAGGACTGTGAAGTAGATACATTTCTCCTAGATCATAAACAAACAACTCTACTAGACCAATTCACAAACCAGTGAACTCAACATTCACTCTTCACCAAACCAGAAGCTATAATCCAGGATATATCAGCCAAGGATGTCCTTAAACAACACTACAAATCTACACAACCATAGTATCAACATAGAATAAACACACTTGTAACACCATAAAGATAGCCCCATATACTCACAACATCTCTACAGTATCACAACTATACATACACCACCTACAATCACTTGTTTCCTTTGACTACAATATCATATACTATGTTGACATCAATGACAACATTAATGACAACACCACCATACTCATTCATACTTGCAACAATATATATGTATATATGCAAATATGCATATATATATTTGGGCCAAACCATCTATATGTACACATACATACATACATACATACATACATATATATATATATATCGTTTGCCCAAAATCTTTTTAAAATTTTCATTATATTTAATAGAAAAAAAATATTAAATCCAACCCTATGAGCATGAAATGAATGCCCTATCTAGGCACAGTAAGACCATTAATCAATAAATGTCACAATGAAGAGTAAGAGAATAAGCTTCTATCTCAATCCACATTTAATCTATTTTCACATGTGCTTAATATTATAAATAAAAGATTCATTTTAATTTCTGATATAATCTTCTTAAAATTTTAATTATATTTTATGACAAAATGATTAAACATAGCCATACAACCATAAAATTTACAACTTAACCAACACAATAAAACTATGAATTGATTAATATGACAATAAAAAAACAAATAAATAAATTTCTATCTCAATCCACCTTTAACCATAAATTGTCTAATGTCACAATATAGAATAAAATATTTAATTTCTACCTCAATCCACATTTAATGACTTTGTAAAAAGACTTAATAATAAATAAATAAATAAAAAAAAATAAATAAAATTATTCTATTCAATGCTTTACCCTTTTATGATTGCATGGAAACCTAATTTTGTTCCAAGTATGCCCATCCAAATCTTCTATTTAGCTTTAAGTGATCTGAACCGTAAAGAAAAGGGAGTTATGGTTCAAACCAAAGTACCACTGCTATCAGGAAAGCTGCAAAAGTCGTTGTGTTGAACTGCTTTGGAATTTATTTTGCAGACTACAAAATATGCATTTCAAATAATCAATAGAACTTGTGTAAACGAAAGGAATGGAGTTTACCCTAATAGAAATAAAAAATGATTTATTATGGAGATCATATGTACAAAACTTTTATTTATCCATCGTAATCGATATCAATGTAAAAGATCCAAAAGAGTGGAAAAATATGGTTCAGAGGATACTTTTATTGTAAAGCAAAACAATTTTACGAATAAAATCACTTGGAGTTCTAAATTTTTTTGTTTTATAACAGAATATTTTAAGTTTTAAAAACTATCAGTTCGATCTGAAGTTATACTAACTTTTTCATTAAAACAAGTCAAAATGTTTTCAATTGCTACAGAGTAATTATTATATACAGAAAGGAAATAATAATAACTCAATAGAGAAAGCATACTGTGAAGGAGAACGGGCCGAAATGTTTACATTAATGGAACTTTCGTAATAGAAACCCTGCTTTAATTTTAAGCAGACACATTATCACATCAATTCATGGTAGTCTGTACTCTTTAGGGACAGGGGCAGATAGAAGTTCTAAATAAATAAACTGCACCTATCCCAGGAAAATAGAGCAAGCCAACCATGCACAGCACAAAGCCTATCCTTCAAAATCACACTGAACTTATTAACTCAAAGATAAGAAAAACTTGATAACAGTCAAGGAAGAAAATAAATCACGTTGGTCTCCAGTCTGAAAAAAGAGAACGGTATTATTAGGAATGAAACGTAGAACAAGCTGTATATCTTCTAGTATCATAAAATACCACTGAATACATATATAAAACCTGAAGACAGGAAAAGCCCAATACGACCCCACAAAATGGACATATAAAACTAAAAGAGATTGCATGCAAAGATTCAATCATTTGAGCAGCCATAGCGTTTTGATAGTATTCTCATCTGAATGCAGATGACCACATTCATCTCCTTCAACCGGCGGAGGAAAGTTCAAATCTGTAACAGCCTTTGTTGGAGAATCTGTGCTTTCCGTGACTCCCGAGAAACGTGGATCGCTACTGTTGCATGGGCTGCAGCTCTCTTTATGGCCCTCATGGATTTCTCCCAGTCCTCCATCATCCTCATTATCGTTGCATCTGGGTCGATTAATTAAAATCTTCAGTGCAGCCAATCGCTGCTGCCTCTGAAGCTCCGGTGGAAACAGGGCCTCCAAGAGAGAAGACGAAGTGCCCACATTAAGGGATTTGGTGAGATAGGCATGGGTGCATGGCCGACTGGTAGCTCTGGCAAACATATTGGAGTTTATCCATGAGGGAACATGGCGTTGTTGTGCCGACTCTTTAAGCTTCTCTCGGATAGCGACGGACTCAGGATTTTGGTAAGCGGCGCTCCTGGTGACGGGTGTAGGATGTTGGTAAGCGGAAAGTGGGAAATTGGTTTTGGCGTTCCAGCCTCTTATGGCTCTGGCAGCCCTGCCATATGCATGGGCCGCCTCAATGTCAGAACTGAAAGCGCCAAGCCATACGCGACGCCTCTTGGAAGGGTCTCTTATTTCGGCGGCGAATCGGTCCTCAGCCCTTTCTCTTACACCTCTGTAATGAGTTGATTTGGGGGCGGCCTGGGCAGTGGCGTTGTCTTGCAGGGAACACATTGTAAAAGCAGAGAGGAGGAGGAGGAGGATTGGAATGGAGATAACACACTCGTTTCTTGTTTATAAAGAAGAAAAAGTTGGTCTTGTAGAAGGGCGCTTCAAACTATGAGATTGTATAGCTGGGCATGACTCGAGTGAATTTGGCTGGTGGACGGTCAATTTGGCGCTGATAAGCTGAAAGCTCTGAGTAATTGCTCGATAACGAACTATTGGAGAAAATGCTTGATAAGGAACAATTGGAGTAAATGCCTGAGGCGCCCGGGGACAAGCATGCCGGTTGTGTTGGTTCTGGGAACTTGGCGAGGGTGATTTATTTTTTAACTGCCTTGCTGCATTCCAGAATACGCGGTCAAGAAAACCTTGCTTGATAGCTTTTATTTTTAAATAACAAATCGTAAATGGTTATTCAATTCAATGGGAAGTAAGAAATAGACAATTGTTTGATTGACTCGTAAATGGTTATTCAATTCAATGGGAAGTAAGAAATAGACAATTGTTTGATTGAGTCGAGAAAGGGAAAATATGTGAATAAGTCAATATAAAATAACGTGAGGTTAGTTTATAGTAGGAGGTGACTTTATGATTTTGGATTTCTTAGGATAAAATGGGTGGAGTAAATCATAATGAAGAGATGTTGGAAAATTGATTTATATATTATTATGCATAATTAGGTGGATAGATCAAACATATCAATACATATGAAAGCGAACCTATGTGTGCATTAAAAGACATCAATTTGAATCACCTGTCTTGAACATATTAAAAATCACTTAATTTTGACGAAGAGATTATTTTATGTCTTCATTTAATTGGAACATGGAAAAGCATTTTAAACCTAATGTTATAAGTTCTTACACCCAATGCATGCAAGATCAAGAACCATTTGCATAAAATGAAAAATTGATCTTATTATTTTCAATGTATCCATTAATTTTAATTTTAAGTAATTAATCATCAATAACTTTTTTTTTATTAATATGCAATATTTAATAATTTTAATTACAATAGTTATTTAAAATTTATTTTAATTAATAATATTTGGAATCCATAGTAAACTAATTTTCAATGAGAATGTGTTTTTAATAAATCTATTCATAAAAAATGACAATTGAAAAATTAAATATAATTTTAAATTTTTAAATAATCAATTTTTCTAATAATAATAATTTGTCTCCAAAGTTTAAAGTATGATATAAGTTTATCTCTATTTTAGTTATATATTTATTAGACCTAGATGCAAATGTATATTTGATTGATTATTATTTAGTTATCTGAAAATACATATGGATAGAAATACATGGAAATTTTGAAGTTGTGGATTAAATAATATTTATGAAAAGTATGAAATATTAAAGGATTCTCCTTTTATTGAATAAAAACGTATTCCTGTAAAAAGTTAGTCCATAACCTTGGGTATGACATATTTGTTGGATTTTTCAAAAAAGAAAGATATTTAATATTCAATACTTTTTATAAGTAGTATTTAGTCCACATTTTGGGAGTAAAAGAATTATAATGTATGTGATTATGGGTTAGTAGCAATAAAATAAAATGGCAAGAAGTACAAAAGATTCAAAACTAGTCAATTAGAAGGAAATTGAAAATAAAAGTATCAGTTTTTTATGAATTACTTCTAGTAAAAGCATGTCCCTTAATTGGTGTATGAAAAAAATAAAAAGAACTTAGAGAAAACAAAATAATTTAAAAATTATTCTTTAAAAAATTTAGTCCATAACTTTAGGTGTGGCATATTTGTTGCAATGCTTATATAGTACTAATAGTTTATTACTTTGATCTTATTTATTGTGATAATTTTTTATTTGAATATTAGTTATGATGGTCATCACTACTTGCTTTTTTCAAAAAAGAAAGACCTTTAGTATTCAATACTTTTTATAAGTACCATTTAGTCCATAATTTTGGGAATAAAAGCATTATTATGTATGTGATTTATGGGTTAGTAGCAATAAAATAAAATGGTCACAAGTAGAAAGGATTCAAAAGTAGTCAATTAGAAGGAAATTGAAAATATAAATATCATTTTTTAATGAATCACTTGTAGTAAAAACATGTTCTTTAATTGGTGTATGTTCAAAATCAAAAGGAATTAGATAAAAAATAAAAATAAATAGATGATCTAATAGAATAACAATTGGAATCATTCTCCAAATAAATAAAAATTGTAATACATTTATTGAGGAAGAAAATGAAAATAATATATTGATAAATTTTATACCATTTTATGAGCACAAAAAAGATTATATAGGGGAAAATATCACTTCAAAAGTAAAGGTGTTCATAGTCCAACGAAGACTCACTCACCCCATCTTTGATAAAAAAACAAATAAATAAACCTCACCAAAAGAAGAATGTGATGACATGATACACACATATTTTGCATTGTTAGAATAATTGAATTAAAAGGTGCACCTTTGTTTATGGGAAAACAATCATACATCAAAATAAAATGGTGACAAGTAGAAATTCCAGCTCTAGTGCATACAATAAGAAATGCATGGAAATTTTGAAGTTGTGGATTAAATAATATTTATGAAAAGAATGAAATATTAAAAGATTCTTCTTTTATTGAATAAAAATGTATTCCTGTAAAAAGTTAGTCCATAACCTTGGCTATGACATATTTGGTGCAATGCTTATGTGCTACTAGATAATTTTTTACTTTGTTGTTATTTATTGTTATTATTTTTCATTTGAATATTACTCATGGATTTTTCAAAAAAGAAAGATATTTAATATTGAATACTTTTTATAAGTAGTATTTAGTCGGCATTTTTGGGAGTAAAAGAATTATTATGTATGTGATTTATGGGTTAGTAGCAATAAAATAAAATGGCAAGAAGTACAAAGGATTCAAAACTAGTGAATTAGAAGGAAATTGAAAATAAAAGTATTAGTTTTTTATGAATTACTTCTAGTAAAAGCATGTCCCTTAATTGGTGTATGAAAAAAATAAAAAGGACTTAGAGAAAACAATATAATTTAAAAATTATTCTTTAAAAAATTTAGTCCATAACTTTAGGTATGGCATATTTGTTGCAATGATTATATAGTACTAATAGTTTATTACTTTGATCTTATTTATTGTGATAACTTTTTATTTGAATATTAGTTATGATGGTCATCACTACTGGCTTTTTTCAAAAAAGAAAGACCTTTATTATTCAATACTTTTTATAAGTAGCATTTAGTCCATAATTTTGGGAATAAAAGCATTATTATGTATGTGATTTATGGGTTAGTAGCAATAAAATAAAATGGTCACAAGTAGAAAGGATTCAAAAGTAGTCAATTAGAAGGAAATTGAAAATATAAATATCATTTTTTAATGAATCACTTGTAGTAAAAACATGTTCTTTAATTGGTGTATGTTCAAAATCAAAAGGAATTAGATAAAAAATAAAAATAAATAGATGATCTAATAGAATAACAATTGGAATCATTCTCCAAATAAATAAAAATTGTAATACATTTATTGAGGAAGAAAATGAAAATAATATATTGATAAATTTTATACCATTTTATGAGCACAAAAAAGATTATATAGGGGAAAATATCACTTCAAAAGTAAAGGTGTTCATAGTCCAACGAAGACTCACTCACCCCATCTTTGATAAAAAAACAAATAAATAAACCTCACCAAAAGAAGAATGTGATGACATGATACACACATATTTTGCATTGTTAGAATAATTGAATTAAAAGGTGCACCTTTGTTTATGGGAAAACAATCATACATCAAAATAAAATGGTGACAAGTAGAAATTCCAGCTCTAGTGCATACAATAAGAAATGCATGGAAATTTTGAAGTTGTGGATTAAATAATATTTATGAAAAGAATGAAATATTAAAAGATTCTTCTTTTATTGAATAAAAATGTATTCCTGTAAAAAGTTAGTCCATAACCTTGGCTATGACATATTTGGTGCAATGCTTATGTGCTACTAGATAATTTTTTACTTTGTTGTTATTTATTGTTATTATTTTTCATTTGAATATTACTCATGGATTTTTCAAAAAAGAAAGATATTTAATATTGAATACTTTTTATAAGTAGTATTTAGTCGGCATTTTTGGGAGTAAAAGAATTATTATGTATGTGATTTATGGGTTAGTAGCAATAAAATAAAATGGCAAGAAGTACAAAGGATTCAAAACTAGTGAATTAGAAGGAAATTGAAAATAAAAGTATTAGTTTTTTATGAATTACTTCTAGTAAAAGCATGTCCCTTAATTGGTGTATGAAAAAAATAAAAAGGACTTAGAGAAAACAATATAATTTAAAAATTATTCTTTAAAAAATTTAGTCCATAACTTTAGGTATGGCATATTTGTTGCAATGATTATATAGTACTAATAGTTTATTACTTTGATCTTATTTATTGTGATAACTTTTTATTTGAATATTAGTTATGATGGTCATCACTACTGGCTTTTTTCAAAAAAGAAAGACCTTTATTATTCAATACTTTTTATAAGTAGCATTTAGTCCATAATTTTGGGAATAAAAGCATTATTATGTATGTGATTTATGGGTTAGTAGCAATAAAATAAAATGGTCACAAGTAGAAAGGATTCAAAAGTAGTCAATTAGAAGGAAATTGAAAATATAAATATCATTTTTTAATGAATCACTTGTAGTAAAAACATGTTCTTTAATTGGTGTATGTTCAAAATCAAAAGGAATTAGATAAAAAATAAAAATAAATAGACGATCTAATAGAATAACAATTGGAATAATTTTCCAAATAAATAAAAAATGTAATCCATTTATTGAGGAAGAAATTGAAAATAATATATTGATAAATTTTATACCATTTTATGAGCACAAAAAAGATTATATAGGGGAAAATATCACTTCAAAAGTAAAGTTGTTCATAGTCCAATGAAGAATCACTCACCCCATCTTTGATAAAAAAACAAATAAATAAACCTCACCAAAAGAAGAATGTGATGACATGATACACACATATTTTGCATTGTTAGAATAATTGAATTAAAAGGTGCACCTTTGTTTATGGGAAAACAATCATACATCAAAATAAAATGGTGACAAGTAGAAATTCCAGCTCTAGTGCATACAATAAGAAATGCAATAAAATGCATGGAAAATAGCATGAATTGTAATTTATTGGAGAATTCCATGAATTTTAAAGTCATGTCAAATGCCATGAATTTTATAACATTCCCCTGCATTCCCTATAGGGAAAAATAGCTCTTTTGCTTCTTCATCCTTGCAATATTAAATGCAATACTTATCTGTCTATCTAGAAATAAAGATTCTTTCGAGAATTAAATTCCATTAGAAATAAATTGAGGGAAATAAAATTTATGTACTTACATGTAATATTGATAGTGTTAAACAAGGAAAAGAAACATTGTATGAGTTGTAGACCATGAAAGAATTTCAAGTAGAAAATTTACAATACACTAATTTTCTTGAATGTCTATTGTATTTGTGCAACATTATAAAGGAAATAATATAGATATACAATAAAAAAAGGTTAGCATTATTTTTTCTAAATAGAAAGAGATAAAATGGAATATTTTGAATACATAGTATCCTAGTAAAGAATATTTGAGAAGTAATCTATCAGAGAAGTTAAAAAAGGGGTTGTGGAATCCATGCCAAATGCAATAGATAGAATAGGATATGTTTTTGGTAGAGAACTACATATGATAATTTGTGTCCATTTCTATAAGGAGAGATAAATATATGAGTATGGAAGGAAAAAACACTAAACCCACTCCCTACCATTTTGGTATCATGAAACCTTGTGGGATTTAGCCAAACCCATGAGCAATTAAGGCTGGTGAGCTCCATGCAAAATCTCATGGGTTGTTACCATATAGCATACAATAATAAATTTAGGTAGAGATTGATTTTTTAAAACAAGAAGTCACATTGAATGGATAAGATGTACATGCATAAATGTGTTTGTGAAACATGGGTACATATAATAACCAATAACCAGAAAGACAAAAAAATATAATCATGTACAAAATGTAAACCAAACCAACCATGATAGGGTAAATGGTTTATTGGAATGGAGCAACATACACCATTTACATGTGCTTCTAGGGATAAAAATTGTGATGAAATCAGCAAATCATTTGTCCTCTCGGAAGTAAATGACAACAGTGTGTGATCGCCTTCCATAATCACATAGACCATAATCTACAATGGCTATAAAAGGAGAAATCTTAAATGGGATTTTTTTCTAAGAAAATAATCATACATTTGAACTTATAAAAGATATTGTAGTCTACCCATTGCATTGTTGTATGTGTGTATAGTTATCTTTTCAACTTATGTAAAATATTATTTGCATAGAGTTGTTTATGAAGATGACAATTTTCCGTAAAGTTATAACAAAATTTATATTATGCGAGTTTAAATGTATCTATATAAAAAATATAATTGCAATCTAATGAAGCATATAGTAAAAATGGTCATCAAATTGACAAGCCAATGGTTATTGTGATCCTAATAAAATGCTGCTTCCTAAAGTGTGAGAGATGTTAGATAAAACTAATAGTGCAATAAAGAGAAACAACAAGATAATAGGGCACCTCAATGATTAGCCTAAGAAAATCAACAATATGAAAGCAAGATGAACAAGTAAATTGCTGTTATACCTTCATGTTGTTGCTTCCTTGGTTGGCCCTTGATGTTGAAGTCTTGTGTGCTCCTTGGATGGCAATGAAAATGAAGTGGATGCAAGACGAATTGATGCAATATGGATGCTAAAATAGATGAGAGATTGAATGGCAATTTTGCAAGAGTTTATTTGCAAAAGACTTGATCTCCCCAAAATGAGAGAAATGAGGGGTATTTATAGGCTAATTGTAATTCTCTAGAGAATTCAACGGTTGGGATTGATCCAACAAAGATCAAGATGAAGGGCTATGGTGAGTTGAGGACTCACAAGCCCTCACATCTTGACATGTGGAAGGTGAGATGTCCTAGGGTGGAGTGATGTGGAAATGAGGTGGATCTTGGGGGATGAGAAGATTCCTTGGAGGAATAAAAGTGAATTTAAAATTCACAATGATTGGAAGAATCTAGTGGATAAGAGAGTGTCTCCAAAAAGCTGGAGATTTGTCACATGTGGGTGATGTGACAAGTCCAAGGTTCTAGAAGCCCTTGGCACATGTGAAGTGACAAGTCAAGGCTTCTAGAATCTTGCATGGGGGATGGGGAAGACCTTGGAAAGATAAAAGTGAATTAAAAATTCACATGGGGAAGGGAGTCCATACCAAAAATGGTAAGTGGGAAGGTTGACCAGAAAAGGTAAGCCAAATGTGGCTAATGATTCTGATTAAGGTTGTGCAAACACATGATTAAGGTAATTAATGAGAGATTAGAGGCAAGTGGGAGATTATGGAGGATGTGACACTTAATCTTGATTAAGTGGTGCACATTCTAATCATAGATTAATTAATTTAATCCGGATTAGGAGAGGGTTATGGAGAATGTGACAAGGAGAGAGAAAAAATGAATTAAAAATTGATTTTAATCCAAATGGGTTAAATGATAAATTAAATAATTTGTCATGTTTATTTAATTTAGAGAAGAGAAGACAAGGGGGTAAGGTAAAGTATTTAATTTATTTAATTAGATACTTTAGGAACCTTAGGCAGAAAATGAAATAATGATTAAATAAATTATTTAATCACTATTAATGAAATAGATGAATAAAGTAGACAATTTTGATCATATGGAAGTGATCAAATTTGGATGTCTACATTTTTCCCCTCTTCGAAGTACCGTTAGAATAACCGTGCTTTGAAGAAAAGAAAGTGCAGATGACTCTATAGAGGAATTCATCGAAAGATGATGCCCTAGCATAGGACTTGAGCTATCCAAATTAGTAGGGAAATGGATGAAGATTATGGCTGAGAAAATAGATAAATGGGAAGGGTATGCCCCCTCGAGAGGGCGACGGGGGAAAAGAGAGGGGTCCCGGGTGACCTCTCGATAGGAAGAAATGGATGGTATGGTTGGAAATAGGGCAAAAAAATAGGCAAGTGATGAAGGAGGAAGAGATGGGGGAAAGGATGAGAGATGAGAGGGGATATGAAAATGACAATGCAAAGTGATGAAACAAAAGAAATGATGATAAGTGATGGGACATAAAGGTGAGCACAAATGGATGCAAGGAAAAATGTGATGTTGCCCCAATCCAGGTACAATCCAGGTTGGGTAGATGGTTGATGGAGTGTTGTTGATGAGGACATGATACATCCCAAAACAACACAAGGATAGGGAAGGATACATCCTGATGAGGATGAGGATGAGTGTTGTTGACGAGGGAATGATACATCCCAAAACAACACAAGGATAGGGAAGGATACATCTGGATGAGGATGAGGATGAGGGTGAGTGTTGTTGATGAGGGAATGATACATCCCAAAACAACACAATGATAGGGAAGGATCCATCTTGATGAGAGTGTTGTTGATGAGGGAAAGATACATCCCAAAACAACACAAAGAGAGGGAAGGATATATCCCACTGATGATGAGGATGAGGGTGATGAGGATGGGGGAGATATGCAAGATGATGGAATGGAAAATGAAATGCAATCCTAATGCAATTTGCCATCCTTAGAGCACTGATTTTTGTTATAGCATAAGACACCAGGCATCAGGGTATGTAAACCAAGACGGATTAGTGTCTAATGCATAAAACAAACATAACAGACAAGAAGGCTATTCCAACACCCCAAAGTCATAAATACAGTGGTCGGGCCTGGTATTGGGATAACCACAAGCACAAAAGGATGCCCCAGCATAACACAAGACTGCAAGAGTCTTGATGGGTACTACGTGGGACAACCAAAAAGACAAAAACATAAAAAAAAGATCAAGATACGCCCCTATGTTTACTAGTCAAAGCACACCATGATATGATAGATCAAGGCGACCATGACAAGTGATGATAGGGAGCTCAAATGATAAACAAAATGTCAAAAACATCAAAAGATCACAATCAAGTTTGAAATGTCCTTTGCCATAGGATCAAGATGATGGATGGGGTTGAGGCGGTCTGTTAGGAAGGATACATCCTGTTGAGACCAAAGATGGAGGATAGATTGGTTGATCGACATGACGCAGGATACCAAAAATCGATTGGATCTTGTTATATAGATGATTGTTGTTTGATAAGCACTAGCTCGGATAGGGACATACTTGACGATACAACAAGATGACATGATACAAGACAATAGGACTCACACACCCTAAAGACCTAGGGGCTCGAGGGTTGATCAAAGATCAACCTTACCTACGTGAAAGCGTAGAGCCCTCATAGTTCAGGAAAAGACCATGCTAAAAGTGGAAAGAGGATGATGAAGACAGAGGGTGGAGGGCAATGATCAGATGGAAAAAATGCGCAGGGGCAATGTAGTTCGACAAGAGACCGACGACAGACAATGGGTAAGGGATGATGAGATGACCAAGATAAATGGATAAAATGATGGATCGGATATGATGAGCCAGGATAGGCCGCAGGATTGGATGGTCGACATGTGGGATGTGGGTTATGTGAAGCTCAGGGATGGGATAGTGACCTAGATTATTAGAATATGAATTGGAAGGATGAGAGGATAGATAGATGAGTGATGAAGATGTGAGAAAGATGTGGTAAATAGATAGGGTTGCATGCGGGTAGCGTAGAGCTAGTTACCAATGACAAGGGATAATGGACGGAAATGGAGGGATGGATAAGAAGACACTAGGATAGGTGGATAGATGATGGATAGACGAGTGATGAAGATTGGAAAGATGTGAGAAATAGATAGGAATGATGATAGTGAAATATCAAATCATTGGATTGCATGAGGGTAGCCTATAGCTAGAGACCAATGACAAGGGATGGAAGGAAAATGCATGGATTGATAAAGATGGGGAGATAGAAAGATGCTAGGATATATGGATAGATGATGGATAGATGAGTGATGAAGATTGGAAAGATGTGAGAAAGAGAGAGGAATGATGATAGTGAGGTATCAAGTCATTGGATTGCATGAGGGTAGCCTATAGCTAGAGACCAATGACAAGGGACTATGAGATGGAAGGAAAATGGATGGATGGATAAAGATGGGGAGATAGAAAGATGCTAGGATATAGGGATAGAAGGATAAGGATTCAGAAAGATGACATGGATTACTGGGTAGATAAACGGATGAGGAGATAAGGATGAAAAGATGGAAAAGGATTTGTGGATAGGAAGATAAGGATAGGGAGATGGATTGGATGTTTAGATAGATGAATGGGGAGATAAGGATGAAAGGATGAAAATGACTATGGGATGAGAGGATGGGGAGATGGAGAAGATTACCTAGCGGAATGGATGGATGATGTCTCCAAGGACCCAATTGCAAATAAGGAGATGCCCCCACTCTATGTGTGTCATGCATGAGAGGCAAGAGGGATAGCAAGATGGGTGGATAAGCGAGTGAGATGGGCAATGGAAGATAGATAGAGGTGGATAAGGCATATGATAGTGTATGGATGGGAATATATGCCAAGAGGTGTCCAAAGAATGTATATAGGTTTGCCCCTACATTTATCAAGATCACAAGGAAGAGGGAGGAAGTGGGATAAATGGGATAGGATGGATAGGATGCAGAAGAGAGGCACATGTAGGAGATGGAGGAAAGGAATGCGTAAGTGGATGTTGCCCCCAATCGTGGAAGGAGACGAGATGGGGAATTTACGCATGATGCTTGTTTACCAAGTTTTCATCATGGTATGTATCCAAGGTGCTTGTTTGCCAAGTTTTCACCATTGGACGAATGATTTTCTCTTTATTATTTTTTTGTTTTTTGTATTTTTCTAATTTTTTGGACTAGGATGTGGACGAAGATGGATAAAGATAAGGATATGGATATGCGGATTTTTAGAGGAAAATTGATAAGGATAGGGATGAAGGACTCACACATCAAGTTCCATATGAGGTAATAAGAGCCCATGTTTGAAGTGGCCAGCGGATGTTGGTACAACCCTATTACACTGAATGGTTTATGCAAGAGGATAGATTAAAGGAATTTGATGGGGGAGATAGAGAGGATAGTGGAGGGGATGTTGGAAAGTGTATGGATGTAATGATGGAGTGGATATATGATGGGGGAAGGTGTTCAGGACCAACATTGGCACATGTGATGGTGGATGCGAAAAGATAGGTGGATGAATAGATGGAGAGGGTGGCGATAATGGAGGAGTTGGGATAGTGATTTTTAGGATGTAGGGACCCAAAGTAGATTTAGGAGATGGAGGAGGTGAATGATATTGTGGGGGAATAGCAACTTTGGATGTCATTATGGACTTTTCAATTGAAGGTATGGCACCTTTTTTCTTTGGGATCCATATGGTTTTTATTTTTGCTTTGGTGGGCCTTTGTGGCCTTTTGGATTGATGCAGATTTTGGACTTGATTTTTTTGTTCTTCAACATGTCTGTGGAAGGGGACATGAGGAGCTTTAGATTCATGTGGATGTTTGGATTTATGTATTTATGCTTTGGTATCCAAAGTTCTTTTAGTAGCAAGGGGATAGATGCGAAGAGATGAATGATGTGGAGCGATGGAGGTAGGGTTAGACGGACTATGTGTAGATGGAGAATGTGTAGGTATGTGTCTTTTTTGATCCTGATTAGGAGTTATGAAGGAAGGATTTTTATGTGGTGTATGAGGGAGAGGGGGTGGATGAATAGGATAATATGGAGGGGGTGATTTTGGGATGTAAGGACCCAAAATAGACTGTGTATATGGAGGATGTGTGGGTTTTGATGGAGGGATATAAGAACCTATAGTAGATGAAGGATGAGCAATGATGGATAGAGGGACATAAGGACCCAAAATGGATTTAGAGGATGAGGGAGGAAGATGGATAGTTGTTTGTAGGTAGTATGATGGAGGAGGGGGGATGGCAGCATATGTCTTGGTAGAGCGATGGAAAGTACCTCTTGTGCCTTTAGAAGAGGATCGTTTAGGATGTACGGAGGTTGTACCAACATCTTTAGAGTGCGGGTTTTGGGAGATATATCCAAGACCATGTGTGCCTGGATGTTCTTTGACTTGAATGGGTTCTAAAATACCTTGCTCATGAAGGCCTAAACCTTTTCCTTGATATTTCATATTTTGTAGCATGTGATTTATGGTAGGATGCTTATTCTCTTGGAAGCATGATGCGAGCACATTAGTAGGTGGAAGAGGAAAGGTGGTGCATAGACATTCTTTTTCTTCTGCAAGAAGACCACCATGGACGCATGTAATATTACCAAGGTGATACAAAAGTGGCATTGGGATGGTAAGACTAGATGGTGATGAAGGATCATGTGATGGGGATGAGGGGATAGCAACATTAGGAGGAATGAGTGATAAGGGATCATGAGAGGTAGTGGATGATAAGGGCTCCTGAGATGGAGTGATTGGATCTTGAAGGTAAATGGGATCATGGGATGGAGTGGAGGAGATAGCGTGATCTTGAGATGGGGTGGATGGTAGGATAGGACTTGGTTGAGGGTATGGATCATGAGATGAAATGGATGGAAGACTATATTCTTGAGATGGAGTAGATGGGATGGAGTGATCTTGATTTGGAGGAGGGGATATGCTTGTATGCTTTGGATCAATCTCTTGGCATGACTCATCTTGTGTGGGATGTATGATGATGGAAGAGTGTTGGAGGGGTTCTGCAACTGGGGGAGAGAGGAGGATGGAGGATTCATGAAGGTCATTGGATTGAAGTTTGTGAATATTAGGACTAGGAGGAGGGGATTGGATGTCTTCAATGGATTTGGTGGATCTAGTAGTAGAATATGGGGATTCAATGGATTCGATGGGTTTGACCGGCTCAATCGTTTGGATGGTGGTAGGAAGGGTGATGAGTACATGATAGAGTGGGAGGGCATGGTGTCTCTTCTTGCATGAGTCCTTGGGAAACATTTGGAAGGGATGTAGGATTAGGTAGAGTGATGGGAATGTATGGAGGATTAGGATTAGGGATTGGTGGATTAGGATTAGATGGAGGACTGGATGGAGGATTAGGATTAGATGAAGGGATGGGATTGGATGTAGGACTAGGAGGAGATGGAGGATTAGGATTAGATGAAGGGATGGGATTGGATGTAGGACTAGGAGGAGATGGAGGATTAGGATTAGATGAAGGGATGGGAATGGATGTAGGACTAGGAAGATATGGAGGATTATGATTAGATGAGTGGATGGGACTAGATGGAGTACTAGGAGTGGTTGGAGGAGATATAGGATTATGATGAGATGGAGGATTAAGATATAATGCGGTGAAAGGGAGAGTGATGTAGGAAGATGTGGATGTTGGATTAGATTGGGATGGGGAGTGATAGTAGGAAGATGTAGATGAAGGATTAGAATGGGGAGATGTGGAATTAATGTAAGGGTATGGGGATGGGGGATTGTGATAGGAAGGTGTGGATGTTGGATTAGAATAGGAGGATTGAGGTGGTGAACCATTGTAGGAGGACATGTATGGTGGGTTGGCATAGGAGGATATGGATGGTAGATTAGGATGAGAGGATTGAGATGGTGGATTAGGATAGGAGGAATGTTGGGAAGGGGGATTGTGATAGGAATGTGTGAGTGTTGGATTAGGATGAGAAGATTGGGATGTGGGATTAAGGTAGAGGTATTGGTATTGTTGATGATGATGAGGATAAGAGGACGTGGATGTTGGATAGGATAGAGGTTGAAAGGGAGAACATGATGAATATGTCGATGGTGAGGATGTTGGATATCCCTTGTCAAGGGTAGCATAAGAACCGTTATTAGATGTGGATGAAGGCATGGTGGGATAGTTTGAAGAAGTAGTGGGATTTTGGAAGGTGATTGGAGAGATCTTACTAGCAATGATAGCGTCAAGAGGATCTATATAACAATCTTCATGATCAACAAGATTTTCATTATCATCATCAACGGAGTTAGGATTCCCCTTGAATAATATTATTGGTTGTGTGAGAGGGGGATAAAGATTCATGATGGATATAGATTAGAAGGAAAGAATAGATGATGGATAGAGAACTAGGATGAATTGAAAGCTCATATGGGGATTGGATGAAAGCTCGGATTAGGATGATGGGATTAACGTTCAGATTAGAATTGGATTGGAGCTTAGATTGGGATTGGATCAGAGGATATGATAGAATTTATTTGTAACCAAGATCATGGATTTCAACTAGAGGACGTAAGGTGTTGACAATCAGATTTTTGCCAAATTTGTCAATTTTCAAAAATTGTCCAATTTTGCCATTTTGGGAAACTTTGTAGGCATATGTTTGAGAGTCCAGTTTTTTCCACAAAATACCCAATACTAAGATAGGATGAATTGCCAACTAACATCGGAAATATGAGACATGCATTCAGAGTTATTAACGAAACAGTTCGTTAAAAACTAGAAAATTGAAAAAAATAAATACTAATTTGTGATTTTGAGGGTCAAGATGAAAGCTTGAGGCTCTGAAAACGTGTCGAAGGAGGATCCAATTGACTTAGTAGTAGGTTGGGAATCCAAATGCCATCTCCTAATGCAACCACCCATAAAATTTCAGCCAAAACCCACATCCGAGTCAAAAGTTATGGCCTTCGGAAGTTTCAGAATAAAAATAAAAAAAATCAAAAATGAAGTCTAGGTGATTGGGATGGATAATTTGATGATAAATATGGACTCCAATGATGTTCTAAGAAGCACTCATGCAGTCTGGTCGATGAAACGTTGATTTTCAGAAAATGTTGACCACTCAAGACAGGGAAACGGCCGCTCAGAACGAGTAATCGGATATTCAAGTTGGATAGATAGATGGTTGGGAGGGGTGAACGGGGGATTGGAATGGAAAAATGAAGGTTTGGATTGATCAAATGGTCAAATGGAGGCTTCGGGGATTCGAATGGAGGTTAAACGGGTGAAACTGGCCGTTCAGCGGGGCGTATTCGCCCCTCTAGAAAAAATGGCTGAAACAAAGGGCAGGGTCACCCCTCTATAGAAAATGGCTGAAACAGAGGGCAGGGTCGCCCCTCTGTAGAAAATGGATGAAACAGAGGGTAGGGTCGCCCCTCTGCAGAAAATGGCTAAAACAGATGGCAGGGTTGCCCCTCTCCAGAAAATGGCTGAAACAGAAGGCAAGGTCGCCCCTCTGCAAAAAATGGCTGAAACAGAGGGCAAGGTCGCCCCTCTGCAGTGAAAATTTGAACTTGGTTTGGATAAGGGATTTTGGTAAGGACTTAAAATGGTTTAATGACAGTTTGACTTACCAAAATTTACTGGTTCTTCACAGAAAGACACTTTGAACAAGCACAATCCTATGATTAACGTTTTAACGGGTATGGCCGACAAAGGTCTTACTCTAGGATGAACAAGGTTTCTAGGGAGTCCTCGATATACGCTCGGTACGTGAGGCACAAACCGTGAACACCAGTTCGTCACAAGCATGAGTCGGGAGCCCCAGTGAGATACTGAAAGGCTCGGACCAACTCTTCACGTCTATCTAGGTATCACCCTAGCTTCGACGTTCCGCCAATTACGACGCAACTGGATTGGGGTACAGCTTTGGCTCTCCCCCCTTTATATACCCCGCTGGTATGCGTGGTTGGGATCGTCCCTTGGGGTGATGAAATCCCCAAGCAAGTCCCGCTAAGAAGATGACACTAATTATTTCCAACTACCTCCTTCGGGTCCGTACAACGTGCAAAGGAGGAAAGTAAAAACAAAGTAATGCCCCCTATAGACATCCAAAAATAACATTATGCATTCCACTGTAACTAACATCATGCATTCGTTTCTTCTACTAATCAATTAAAGCAATTTATTGATTTAATCCTAAGGTTCATCAAGCTTAATTAAATAAATCAAATTATTTAATTAAGTTCCTAAGGTTCTTCTTATTTGATTTAATAAATCAAACTGATTTAAAATCAAATATCAAATCCCTAAAATCCCCTAAGTTAATTAATCTAAATTAATTAACTTCTAATCATGATTATCATTCTCTAGCTTTTGACTCAACAAGAGTCAAATCTAAACTCCTAACTAACCCACCCACTTGCACCAATAAATCAATTTAATTGATTTATTAAAAAATTTATTTTCTCTCAATAACTCTCATCTTTGACTTTTTTGGACAAAGATAATTCCCCCCAAAACCCTCAACAACATGCATTTATTGACATTTTTCAAATTTGAATGGGCACATTGGCCAAAACTTGCACAAGCTTTGACCAATCCCATTATGCCAAGTGTCTGTATTCTATTGAATGGGATTTAGTCCCACATTGGCTAAACTTGGCCTCTCTTCTCTCAACTTCTTCTATAAAAGCAATGCATCTTCTCTCATTCTACAAACACATTTTGAATGCATCTACACTATAGGCAACTTGAGCTCATAGCAACTCATTGTCTATTGGCTTGGAAAGGGATTGGGAAAGGGCTCTCTCACATTTTCATGGAGGGCACCAATCCAACATAGAATAGGTTGTATTTCATTTGCTCTATATTGCATGTTTTATCTTAGTTATCATTATTATTTAGAGTCAATGATGTATTTTATTCTATGAGGATGGCTGAATCTATACAATCCATGTGTAAGATTTCACCATCCTACACCCCCTTAGGGTAAAATAAGTAAAATAGACACAACAAATAGCAAATATTACTTTCCTCTACTTATACTAAGTACCTAGATAAAGTAGCAAGGAAAGACTTTTAAAAATCAAAATAAAAAGGAAGGTCCTGCAAGGAAATGTTAGTTGTTTATCTTCTTACCCTTCTTTGTCATGTGCAGCAAATCTGACTTCACTCACCACCAAACAAGATTAGCGGGTTAGAGCACAAAATAGCAAAAGAAAGAGACAAAAACGAAGCTAAAATGTCCCTTTTTTATCTTCCTGAATGTGTTGTTAAGGGCAGATTCGCCCCTCTGCAGAAAACGGTCAATCAGTAAAGGGCAGGGTCACCCTTCTGTAGAAAACAGTCAAAAGGGCAAGGTCGCCCCTCTGCAGAAAACAGTCAAAAAATAGTGAAAAAGGGCAAGGTCGCCCCTCTACAGAAAACAGTCAATTAGTAAAGGGCAGGGTCACCCTTCTACAGAAAACAGTCAAAAGGGCAAGGTCGCCCCTCTGCAAAAAATAGTCCGAAAACAGTCAAAAAGGGCAAGGTTGCCCCTCTGCAGAAAACAGTCAAAAAGGGCAAGGTCGCCCCTCTGCAAAAAATAGTCAAAAAAGGCAAGGTCGCCCCTCTGCAGAAAACAGTCAATCAGTAAAGGGCAAGGTCGCCCTTCTACAGAAAACAGTCAAAAGGGCAAGGTCGCCCCTCTGCAGAAAACAGTCAAAAAGGGCAAGGTCGCCCCTCTGCAGAAAATAGTCAGAAAACAGCCTAAAAGGGCAGGGTCGCCCCTCTTTAGAAAATAGTTAGAAATAGCCTAAAAGGGCAGGGTCGCCCCTCTGCAGAAAACAGTCAGAAATAGTCTAAAAGGGCAGGGTTGCCCCTCTACAAAAAATAGTCAGAAATAGCCTAAAAAGGGCAGGGTCGCCCCTCTATAGAAAACAGTCGAAAACAGAGGGCGAGGTTGCCCCTCTATAGAAAATAGTCAGAAACAAAGGGCAAGGTCACCCCTCTACAGCGTCCAGGAGGGCAAGTTCACCTCTCTGCAACCTAAATCTGTAGACAAGCAAACAACAATAAACGTAAAAGAAAGAGACCCCTATGTGGGTCCCACCGGGTGTACCAGAAATGTGATCCTAATAAAATGCTGCTTCCTAAAGTGTGAGAGATGCTAGATAAAACTAATAGTGCAATAAAAAGAAACAACAAGACAATAGGGCACCTCAATGATTAGCCTAAGAAAATGAACAATATGAAAGCAAGATGAACAAGTAAATTGCTGTTATACCTTCATGTTGTTGCTTCCTTGGTTGGCCCTTGATGTTGAAGTCTTGTGTGCTCCTTGGATGGCAATAAAAATGAAGTGGATGCAAGATGAATTGATGTAATATGGATGCTAAAATAGATGAGAGATTGAATGACAATTTTGCAAGAGTTTATTTGCAAAAAACTTGATCTCCCCAAAATGAGAGAAATGAGGGGTATTTACAGGCTAATTGGAATTCTCTAGAGAATTCAATGGTTGGGATTGATCCAACAAAGATCAAGATGAAGGGCTATGGTGAGTTGAGGACTCACAAGCCCTCACATCTTGACATGTGGAAGGTGAGATGTCCTAGGGTGGAGTGATGTGGAAATGAGGTTGATCTTGGGGGATGAGAAGATTCCTTGGAGGAATAAAAGTGAATTTAAAATTCACAATGATTGAAAGAATCTAGCGGATAGGAGAGTGTCTCCAAAAAGCTGGAGATTTGTCACATGTGGGTGATGTGACAAGTCCAAGGTTCTAGAAGCCCTTGGCACATGTGAAGTGACAAGTCAAGGCTTCTAGAATCTTGCATGGGGGATGGGGAAGACCTTGGAAAAATAAAAGTGAATTAAAAATTCACATAGGGAAGAGGGAAACCTTGGTTAAATAAATGTGAATTAAAAATTCACATGGGGAAGGGAGTCCATACCAAAAATGGTAAGTAGGAAGGTTGACCAGAAAAGGTAAGCCAAATGTGGCTAATGATTCTGATTAAGGTTGTGCAAACACATGATTAAGGTAATTAATGAGAGATTAGAGGCAAGTGGGAGATTATGGAGGATGTGACACTTAATCTTGATTAAGTGGTGCACATTCTAATCATAGATTAATTAATTTAATCCGGATTAGGAGAGGGTTATGGGGAATGTGACAAGGAGAGAGAAAAAAGGAATTAAAAATTGATTTTAATCCAAATGGGTTAAATGACTAAATTAAATAATTTGTCATGTTTATTTAATTTAGAGAAGAGAAGACAAGGGGGTAAGGTAAAGTATTTAATTTATTTAATTAGATACTTTAGGAACCTTAGGCAGAAAATGAAATAATGATTAAATAAATTATTTAATCACTATTAATGAAATAGATGAATAAAGTAGACAATTTTGATCATATGGAAATGATCAAATTTGGATGTCTACAGTTACATCCTTTAGCACTTGGACAAACAACCCTATGCAATTTCATGTAAGGAGCTTCAAATAGATAAGGGGAAAAAATATCATGAAACATATTGATACAAGATTCGAGGTACATTCTTCCGTAGAACATATTGAAGAAAAATAGAAAAATTGTATAAAAGGTGTAAGAAAAACACTTATTTTCCAAAAAATATTATAGAGAAAAAGAGAAATCGTATTTACTCTCATGAAACATAGATAGATACATATATGCATACATATGTATTAAATTTCCTATTGCATATTTAAAAATATACATATAGATAAGATTTATATATCGATATATATAGATGAAGGAAATTGTTGTTCATTTAACAATGTAGTAGCAATTTATATCTACATATGTATATCTAAATAGATGTATACACTATCTCTATTCCTATTTATATTGAAGTTTATTTTAAAAGACTTTAAAATAGCATATATAACTATTATTTATCTTGTGAGAAAACTGCAACAATACAATCATAGCATTCAATGATATAGTTGTTGGATGTTGTGGATGTTTTGCTGATATGTGGTTATCATTGATGTCAACACTATTACCATTGATTTATTTAGGAGTGTATATGTCGAAGATATTGAGAGAATTGTAATAACATATGTTGCAGGTTGTCTGTGAAGCAGTGAATATCAGTATTGTGTAAAGTTCGGTATGTTTAGGGTGAATAGATGTGTATTAAATGTTTTGTTTACAAGCCTATCTAGTGTATCCTCTGAAAGTTTCAAAGGTGTGCATGAATATTTGAGAAAATTCTGAGTTTTTGTGTTTTGACAATTATTCTACTACTGTAACTGGTGTTCATGGAAGGAGATAATGTGATTTTGGTAATTTGAGTTGTTATGTATGCTCCTTTTGTGTTTTTTGGATGTTTCTAGATCATTTTTTATCTTTGTTGCACAGCCACATTGATCGTTGTGCTTGCGATCCATGATATTCTCTTGTGTGTTCATGTTTTTCATTTTCATGACTGACAGGGTAATTTTTAGCTTGTTGTGGATCTTCATGGAATTATTTTTTAAGGTGTTTTGTGTTCAAAGATATTGTTTTGGGTCTTTACTATTTTTTGGATGACCTTGGTGTATTCTTATTAATAATATTTATTGTTTTGGGCCGAGAGTTTGTATTCATCTTATTATTTTGTTGAAGTCGACTTGAAGTGATGTAATTTCTTGTTGTGGATATATATAAGTGATTGTGTCTTCATTTGAAAGTATGCAAGTGTGAATTGTTCTAATTCTATGTGCAAATAAGGTTCAAATCATTCGAAGGTATAGCAATGTGAGAAGAAGAGTGAAGAAGTGTGAGGAAGTGTTCATGTGCTTAATCAGAACCGTAATTAGGCATTAACAGATGGGTATGTGCAGGATCACATGATGGGCCAAAAAGTGGTGATATGTAAGCCATATGATGACCCATGTGGCTTTGACTTTTTTTTACCCAAAATTGATGAAACAAAAAGGGTTTTTAGAGGAGATTCTCAACATTCCATTAATATAATTTATGCTTTTCTTTGAATTTAATAAATAATTATTTTTCATTTTCTATTAGAATTACGAATAAAGTCCTGATTGACAGGTTGATTGAAAAACATCTATAACTTTAAATCGGTATCACATTTTTTGAATCCGAAACATGCATCACATTCTATGCTTCACATACTATAGGATTAAAAAAAACTTGAATTTCATGAATTTTTGACCAAGTTAATAGACAAACGAGCTTATATATATTTTAAAATTTGAAATAAAAAAATCATAATTAATTATTTACTTCCAAAAAAAATATAAAAAAATATTCATCACATCGGGACATGAATCCTCTACTTATATCTAAAATATTATAATTTTATTGAGGTTAGGGTGGTCAAACAAACACCTACTTCTTATTTTTACCCTGAAATTTAAATACTACTGCATTGAAATTTCAAATTTTTAGAAAATAGATTTTTTTTTTTAAAATAGAGGTCTAATTGTTTAAAAACTACCTTCAATTTGCTACAGATTCTTTTTTAACATTTTTTTGAAATAATATAGAAAACTTATTCAAATTTTTATGTCAAGTTGTTTAACTCTGATTTTCTATCTTTTTATTGCCACTTAAGGGTTTTTTTTTTCTATGATGATCTTGCACATACCCATGCTATTTTATTAGTTAAATTATTCAGATGGATTTAATTTGAATTTTTCATTAAGATAGTGAGTCTTCCTTTATATTTGAGCAGTGAGCTCTGGGCACTGTGCATTCCCCGTTTATTCTTCTTATACTTCTAACAGGGTATAAACGTTTGGACATTGGCCAATACTTGCACATTCCTCACCCTCTCAAATTTTTGACAAGTGGCATCTTGTCATTGGTTGATGAATGATCCCACATTCATCAAACTCTCTCAATCTTTCAACTTTGAATCTATAAAATGCAAAGCATTTATCTGAAACAACTACAACACAATTTGAGAACAACACAACAACACTTTTCCATGCAAAGTTACTCTCTATGTGAGAACTAATTTCACTCTTCATCATTTTATCATCTCGACAATCTTGCTTATTAGGGGGTGGGAAAGGGATTTCTTTGTACATCATTAGGAGCACCACTCCCGCTATGAAAAAAGTTTGCTTCATGTTTTATATGCTTTTGATCATTCTTATCATTTTCTTGCATTTTGAATCATGGAGTATTATTTCATAAGGATATGTATTTCTGTTATGTTGTTTTGTCAAGTTGACTAGCATTTGCAGATGTTCATGTCCACGAAGTCTAGTATGTGTCCAAGGCTATTTTTAACCAACTTTGAAAAGATCAAATTATTGATTGATTTTAAGCCCAAATCAAAAAGTGAGTTGGTTTAAAATAGAAAACAAGAGTAGAAAATGCAAGCTCTAGATAGGTATAATAAGCATTAAAAAATTCTTTTCCTTTTCAGGTTTTCGTCCTCAAGTTTTTCAACTTCGCTTAGTTTGCCTTTGTTTAATTTTGATGCTTGATTTCGATGCCCTCCTTGATGTCAACCTTCTTTATGCACACCTCCTATTTCATGATGGATTGGTGCTATCTTTTGTGTAGAAGATAGCCCTTTCCCAATCCTTGCTAAACAAATGAGATCATACACAATGAGATGCAAATTAAACTCAATTTGCCTATAGTGATAGTGCTCAAGTTGTAGATGAAAAATGAGAGGAAAGGTATTGAATTTATAGGATAGATTGAGAGAGGAGAGGCCAAAATTGAGATATGTGGGACTAAAACCCAACAAATAGGAGAGAGCCACTTGTCACAGTGTGATTGGCTCATGATTGTTAAACTCACAAACCAACATGACAAAAATAAACATGTTTATGAAATATTGCATTTATTTAAACATGCTAAATAAGACATTGAACAACAAGGAAAACTAAATAAATCGTATAAAACATGAATGGAAACTTATTCCATAGTGGATTGGTGCTATCCTTTGTGTACAAAGCAACCCTTTTCCAACCCTGATAAGCAAAATGAGATGATAAAATGCTATGATAAAGAGAAAAAATAGTTCTCACATGTAGAGAGTAACTATGCACAAAATGTGTTGATATCAAATTGTGTTGTGTTTGTATTTTTGAAAAACCTTGCTTTTATAGATTCAAGGTTGGAAGAGAGATATTTTTCTGAATGTGGGATCATTCATAAGCCAATGACAAAATGCCACTTGTCAATATTTGAGAGGATGAGGAATGTGAAAGTTTTGGCCAATGTGCCCATTTAAAATTTGAAAATGGCATTGAATGTATATGGTTGAGGGATTTGGGGGGAATTTTGTTTCAACTAAAAATTTAAACAAGGGGAGTTAATGAGGGCATATTCCTTGGGAATATGCCTTTAGAGGAAAATAGGGTTTTAATAAATCAAATTAAATGATCTATTATGCAAGTGGAAGGGATATGGGTTAGGCTTAGCATTAATCATGGATTTGACTAATTAAGCTAGTGATTAGGTGGTGTGACATTTGATTTGCATTTCTGTATTTATTTTAAATCAAATGAGAGGAAAATCAATATTAGTCTTTTAGATAAATACAAGTGATTTTATTAAATCCAAAGACTTTCAGAAGTTAATTAATTAATTTAAGAAGAAAATGATCAACTATGGTGTTCATCACTAATGTTGATTCTATAGGTCTAGAGAAAATTATCTTGACGCAACATAAGATCCACCACAACAACTTGCACACAACGATAGCCTTGATAAAAGAATTTTTGACACCGTCAGTTCACTACTGTCATGATTCTAACACTTTGAAGTCCTTGTTGCCTCAATTCACTTTCACACAATCTCTGGAATCTACCTCACTTCTCACACATGTGGCATACAATCCTTAACATCTTGTCTTGTATTTATACCATCTTCAATTTTAGAAACTTTCTCGAAGGTCAGCGACACACTCTTTATTTTACAAATTCAAATTAGGTCAGCAACTCAACATTCTCGTGGTGGATGAGAATTAGAGAAAACCAAACCAACACTTAACTAAGACCCAAGAAATCATCTTGGATCAATCACACGCTTTCTTAATTGATAGTTATCCTTTGCACGATGTGTAAACACTAGGTCGACCAAACCTAATGAAAATACCAATGAACTTTGAAGTGCACACATCTGTAACAAGAAGATAACATGCAAACCATATAACATGCTTCACCTTAAATTGGAACACATCTTAGATTCCTTTAGATTCATTCGCACCTACTGCAACAACCTTCATACAAAGAACAGTTTCCATGAGTTCATTTGTACTATACAAACACACATAGTAACTCTGAAACTAGTCTTCTTGAGTACCAACCCATAAATTCCTTTGATAGAACATATGTAACACCATTACAAGCCTTCTTGTAGATTGATAAGACCTAAAACAAACAAGTGGAGGACTGTGAAGTAGATACATTTCTCCTAGATCATAAACAAACAACTCTACTAGACCAATTCACAAACCAGTGAACTCAACATTCACTCTTCACCAAACCAGAAGCTATAATCCAGGATATATCAGCCAAGGATGTCCTTAAACAACACTACAAATCTACACAACCATAGTATCAACATAGAATAAACACACTTGTAACACCATAAAGATAGCCCCATATACTCACAACATCTCTACAGTATCACAACTATACATACACCACCTACAATCACTTGTTTCCTTTGACTACAATATCATATACTATGTTGACATCAATGACAACATTAATGACAACACCACCATACTCATTCATACTTGCAACAATATATATGTATATATGCAAATATGCATATATATATTTGGGCCAAACCATCTATATGTACACATACATACATACATACATACATACATATATATATATATATCGTTTGCCCAAAATCTTTTTAAAATTTTCATTATATTTAATAGAAAAAAAATATTAAATCCAACCCTATGAGCATGAAATGAATGCCCTATCTAGGCACAGTAAGACCATTAATCAATAAATGTCACAATGAAGAGTAAGAGAATAAGCTTCTATCTCAATCCACATTTAATCTATTTTCACATGTGCTTAATATTATAAATAAAAGATTCATTTTAATTTCTGATATAATCTTCTTAAAATTTTAATTATATTTTATGACAAAATGATTAAACATAGCCATACAACCATAAAATTTACAACTTAACCAACACAATAAAACTATGAATTGATTAATATGACAATAAAAAAACAAATAAATAAATTTCTATCTCAATCCACCTTTAACCATAAATTGTCTAATGTCACAATATAGAATAAAATATTTAATTTCTACCTCAATCCACATTTAATGACTTTGTAAAAAGACTTAATAATAAATAAATAAATAAAAAAAAATAAATAAAATTATTCTATTCAATGCTTTACCCTTTTATGATTGCATGGAAACCTAATTTTGTTCCAAGTATGCCCATCCAAATCTTCTATTTAGCTTTAAGTGATCTGAACCGTAAAGAAAAGGGAGTTATGGTTCAAACCAAAGTACCACTGCTATCAGGAAAGCTGCAAAAGTCGTTGTGTTGAACTGCTTTGGAATTTATTTTGCAGACTACAAAATATGCATTTCAAATAATCAATAGAACTTGTGTAAACGAAAGGAATGGAGTTTACCCTAATAGAAATAAAAAATGATTTATTATGGAGATCATATGTACAAAACTTTTATTTATCCATCGTAATCGATATCAATGTAAAAGATCCAAAAGAGTGGAAAAATATGGTTCAGAGGATACTTTTATTGTAAAGCAAAACAATTTTACGAATAAAATCACTTGGAGTTCTAAATTTTTTTGTTTTATAACAGAATATTTTAAGTTTTAAAAACTATCAGTTCGATCTGAAGTTATACTAACTTTTTCATTAAAACAAGTCAAAATGTTTTCAATTGCTACAGAGTAATTATTATATACAGAAAGGAAATAATAATAACTCAATAGAGAAAGCATACTGTGAAGGAGAACGGGCCGAAATGTTTACATTAATGGAACTTTCGTAATAGAAACCCTGCTTTAATTTTAAGCAGACACATTATCACATCAATTCATGGTAGTCTGTACTCTTTAGGGACAGGGGCAGATAGAAGTTCTAATTAAATAAACTGCACCTATCCCAGGAAAATAGAGCAAGCCAACCATGCACAGCACAAAGCCTATCCTTCAAAATCACACTGAACTTATTAACTCAAAGATAAGAAAAACTTGATAACAGTCAAGGAAGAAAATAAATCACGTTGGTCTCCAGTCTGAAAAAAGAGAACGGTATTATTAGGAATGAAACGTAGAACAAGCTGTATATCTTCTAGTATCATAAAATACCACTGAATACATATATAAAACCTGAAGACAGGAAAAGCCCAATACGGCCCCACAAACTGGACATATAAAACTAAAAGAGATTGCATGCAAAGATTCAATCATTTGAGCAGCCATAGCGTTTTGATAGTATTCTCATCTGAATGCAGATGACCACATTCATCTCCTTCAACCGGCGGAGGAAAGTTCAAATCTGTAACAGCCTTTGTTGGAGAATCTGTGCTTTCCGTGACTCCCGAGAAACGTGGATCGCTACTGTTGCATGGGCTGCAGCTCTCTTTATGGCCCTCATGGATTTCTCCCAGTCCTCCATCATCCTCATTATCGTTGCATCTGGGTCGATTAATTAAAATCTTCAGTGAAGCTCCGGTGGAAACAGGGCCTCCAAGAGAGAAGACGAAGTGCCCACATTAAGGGATTTGGTGAGATAGGCATGGGTGCATGGCCGACTGGTAGCTCTCTCAAACATATTGGAGTTTATCCATGAGGGAACATGCCGTTGTTGTGCCGACTCTTTAAGCTTCTCTCGGATAGCGACGGACTCAGGATTTTGGTAAGCGGCGCTCCTGGGGACGGGTGTAGGATGTTGGTAAGCGGAAAGTGGGAAATTGGTTTTGGCGTTCCAGCCTCGTATGGCTCTGGCAGCCCGGCCATATGCATGGGCCGCCTCAATGTGAGAACTGAAAGCGCCAAGCCATACGCGACACCTCCTGGAAGGGTCTCTTATTTCGGCGGCGAGTCGGTCCTCAGCCCTTTTTCTTACTCCTCTGTAATGAGTTGTTTTGGGGGCGGCCTGGGCAGTGGCGTTGTCTTGCAGGGAACACATTGTAAAAGCAGAGAGGGGGAGGAGGAGGAGGAGGATTGGAATGGAGATAAAACACTCGTTTCTTGTTTATAAAGAAGAAAAAGTTGGTCTTGTAGAAGGGCGCTTCAAACGATGAGATTTTATAGCTGGGCATGACTGGAGTGAATTTGGGTGTTGGACGGTCAATTTGGCGCTGATAAGCTGAAAGCTCTGAGTAATTGCTCGATAACGAACTATTGGAGAAAATGGTTGATAAGGAACAATTGGAGTAAATGCATGCCGGTTGTGTTGGTTCTGGTAAGTTAGCGAGGGTGATTTATTTTTCAACTGCCTTGCTGCATTCCAGAATACGCGGTCAAGCCAACCTTGCTTGATAGCTTTTATTTTTAAATAACAAATCGTAAATGGTTATTCAATTCAATGGGAAGTAAGAAATAGACATTTGTTTGATTGAGTCGAGAAAGGGAAAATATGTGAATAAGTCAATATAAAATAAAGTGAGGTTAGTTTATAGTAGGAGGTGACTTTATGGTTTTGAATTTCTTAGGATAAAATAGGTGGAGTAAATCATAACGAAGAGATGTTGGAAAATCGATTTATATATTATTATGCATAATTAGGCGGATAGATGAAACATATCAATACATATGAAAGCGAACCTATGTGTGCGTTAAAAGATATCAATTTGAATCACCTATCTTGAACATATTAAAAATCACTTAATTTTGGTGAAGATATTATTTTATGTCTTCATTTAATTGGAACATGGAAAATCATTTTAAACCTAATGTTATAAGTTCTTACACCCAATGCATGCAAGATCAAGAACCATTTGCATAAAATGAAAATTTGATCTTATTATTTTCAATGTATCTAGTAATTTTAATTTTAAGTAATTAATCATCAATAATTTTTTTTTATTAATATACAATATTTAATCATTTTAATCACAATAGTTATCTAAAATTGATTTTAATTAATAATATTAGGAATCCATAGTAAATTAATTTTCAATCAGAATGTGTTTTTAATAAATCTATTGTTAAAAAATGACAATTAAAAAATTAAATAAAATTTAAATTTTTAAATAAGCAATTTTTCTAATAATAATAATTTGTCTCCCAAAATTTAAGGTATGATATAAGTTTATCTCTATTCTAGTTATATATTTATTAGACCTAGATGCAAATGTATATTTTGATTGATTATTATTTAATTATCTAAAGATACATATGGATAGAAATTCATGGAAAATTTGAAGTTGTGGATTAAATAATATCTATGAAAAGTATGAAGTATTAAAGGATTCTCCTTTTATTGAATAAAAATGTATTCGTGTAAAAAATCAGTCCATAATTTTGGGTATGACATATTTGTTGCAATGCTTATGTGGTACTAGATAATTTCTTACTTTGTTGTTATTATTTTTCATTTGAATATTACTCATGGTGGTGACTAGTAATGGTTTTTTCAAAAAATAAAGATATTTAATATTCAATACTTTTTATAAGTAGTATTTAGTCCGCATTTTTGGGAGTAAAATAATTATTATGTATGTGATTTATGGGTTAGTAGCAATAAAATAAAATGGCGAGAAGTAGAAAGGATTCAAAACTAGTCAATTAGAAGGAAATTGAAAATAAAAGTATCAACTTTTTATGAATTACTTCTAGTTAAAACATGTCCCTTAATTGGTGTATGAACAAAATAAAAAGGACTTAGAGAAAACAAAATAATTTAAAAATTATTCTTTGAAAAATTTAGTCCATAACTTTAGGTATGGCATATTTGTTGCAATGCTTATATAGCACTAATAGTTTATTACTTTGATGTTATTTATTGTGATAATTTTTTATTTGAATATTAGTTATGATGGTCATCACTAGTGGATTTTTCAAAAAAGAAAGACCTTTAGTATTCAATACTTTTTATAAGTAGCATTTAGTCCATAATTTTGAGAATAAAAGCATTATTGTGTATGTGATTTATGGGTTAGTAGCTTTAAAATAAAATGGTCAAAAGTAGAAATGATTCAAAAGTAGTCAATTAGAAGGAAATTGAAAATATAAATATTAATTTTTAATGAATCACTTGTAGTAAAAACATGTTCTTTAATTGGTGTATGTTGAAAATCAAAAGGAATTAGATAAAAAATAAAAATAAATAGATGATCTAATAGAATAAAAATTGAAATCATTTTCCAAATAAATAAAAAATGTAAATACATTTATTGAGGCAGAAATTGAAAATAATATATTGATAAATTTTATACCATTTTATGAGCACATAAAAGATTATATAGCGGCAAATATCACTTGAAAAGTAAGGGTGTTCATAGTCCAATGAAGACTCACGCACCCCATCTTTGATAAAAAAACAAATAAACAAACCTCACGAAAAGACGAATGTGATGACATGATACACACATATTTTTCATTGTTAGAATAATTGAATTAAAAGGTGCACCTTGGTTTATGGGAAAACAATCATACATCAAAAAAAAATGGTGACAAGTAGAAATTCCAGCTCTAGTGCATGCAATAAGAAATGCAATAAAATGGATTGAAAATAGGATGAATTGTAATTTATTGGAAAATTCCATGAGTTTTAAAGTCATGTCAAATGCCATGAATATGGATGGAAAATAGGATGAATTGTAATTTATTGGAAAATTCCATGAATTTTAAATTCATGTCAAATGCCATAAATTTTATAACATTTCGTTGCATTCCCTATAGGGAAAAATAGCTTTTTTGCTTCTTCATCCTTGCAATATTAAATGCAGTACTTATTTGTCTATCTAGAAATAAAGATTCTTTGGAGAATTAAATTCCATTGGAAATAAATTGAGAGAAACAATTACTAATGTTTACAAATAGGTCACCGAATCTATTCTTTGATAATTGAAGATTTTTGTACTTACATCTAATATTGATAGTGTTAAAAAAGGAAAGGAAACATTGTATTGAGTTGTAGACCATGAAAGAATTTCAAGTAGAAAATTTACAATACACTAATTTTCTTGAATGTCTATTGTATTTGTGTAACATTATAAAGGAAATAATATAGATATACAATGAAAGAGGTTAGCATTATTTGTTCTAAATAGAAAGAGATAAAATGGAATATTTTGAATACATAGTATCCTGGTAAAGAATTTTTGAGAGAAGTTAAAAAAGGGGTTTTGGAATCAATTTCAAATGCAATGGATAGAATAGGATATGTTTTTGGTAGAGAACTACATATGATAATTTGTGTCCATTTATATAAGCAGAGATAAATATATGAATATCGAAGGAAAAAACACTAAACCCACTCCCTACTAGTTTGGTATCATGAAATCTTGTGGGATTTAGCCAAACCCATGAGCAATTAAGGCAAGTCAGGTCCATGGAAAATCTCATGGGTTGTTACCATATAGCATACAATAATAAATTTGGGTAGAGATTGGTTTTTTAAAACAAGAAGTCACATTGAATGGCTAAAATGTACATGCAGAAATGTACATACAACCAATAACCACAAAGACAAAAAAATATAGTCATGTACAAAATGTAAACCAAACGAACCATGACAGTGTAAATGGTTTACTGATATGGAGCAACATACACCATTTCCATGTGCTTCTAGGGATAAAAAATGTGATGCAATCAGCAAATCATTTTTCCTCTCAGAAGTAAATGACAACAGTGTGGGATCGCCCTCCATAATCACATAGACCATAATCTACAATGGCTATAAAAGGAGAAATCTTAAATGGGATTTTTTTCTAACAAAACAATCATACATTTGAACTTAAAAAAGATATTGTAGCCTACACATTGCATTGTTGTATGTGTGTATAGTTATCTTTCCAACTTATGTAAAACATTATTTGCATAGAGTTGTTTATGAAGATGACAATTTTCCCTAAAGTTATAAAAAAAATTATATTATGCGAGTTTAAATGTATCTAAATAAAAAATATAATTGCGATCTAATGAAGCATATAGTAAAAATGGTCATCAAATTGACAAGCCAATGGTTACAACCTTTAGCACTTGGACAAACAACCCTATGCAATTTCATGTAAGGAGCTTCAAATAGATAAGGGGAAAAAATATCATGAAACATATTGATACAAGATTCGAGGTACATTCTTCGGTAGAACATATTGAAGAAAAATAGAAAAATTGTATAAGAGGTGTAAGAAAAACACTTATTTTCTAGAAAATATTATAGAGAAAAAGAGAAATCATATTTACTCACATGAAACATAGATAGATACATATATGCATACATATGTATTAAATTTCCTATTGCATATTTAAAAATATACATATAGACAAGATTTATATATCGATATATATAGATGAAGGAAATTGTGGTTCGTTTAACAATGTAGTAGCAATTTATATCTACATATGTATATCTAAATAGATGTATACACTTTCTCTATTCCTATTTATATTGACTTTTATTTTAAAAGACATTAAAAGAGCATATATAAGTATTACTTATCTTATGAGAAAACTACTACAATACAACCAAAGCATTCAATGATATAGTTGTTGGATGTTGTGGATGTTTTGCTGATATGTGGTTATCATTGATGTCAACACTATTACCATTGATGTCTTTAAGAGTGTATATGTCGAGGATATAGAGAAAATTGTAATAACATATGTTGCAGGTTGTCTGTGAAGCAGTGAATATCAATATGGTGTAAAGTTCAATATGTTTAGGGTGAGTAGATGTGTATTAAATGTTTTGTTGACAAGCCTATCTAGTGTATCCTCTGAAAGTTTCAAAGGTGCGCATGAATATTTTAAAAAATTTTGAGTTTTTGTGTCATCTCATATGCATTGGTGAATCCTACTAGAACATTACAAGTAATATGTATGCTATTCCTCAGAATGGTCCTACTACTACTACTGCTGATATTAGGGATGCTTAATATTACATCAGGGCTAAGGAAGCACTGTTGAGTGCTTTGACTATCTCTAACATGACAAATGTTATGGATTTGAATACTACTTATGAGATATGGAAAAAGTTGGAAACCTTGTATGAAAGTGATACTAATGTGAAGATTTCTAAGATACAAAGACTAAAAAAGAAATATTATTGAAAGTGGGTGATGATGAGAATATTACTACTTTCATGAAAAGGGTGAATGAGATTGTGTGTGGTATCAGATGTGCTGGTGGATAGTTGGAAGAATAAGAGATTGTTGCTTAAGTGCTTAGATCCTTGCCTGCTGCATGCAAAGTCAAAGCTACAATTATTGATGATCTCTGAACTATGAAAAATGTAACCAAAGATATGTTGATTGGTAAAATTACAAATTTTGAATGGAGTGAATTCGATGATGCCCTTCCTAATATAGAATTTGCATTCAAAGCTACTCCTTTTAGGAGAGACAAGCAAATATGATCTCGGTAAAATTTCTTCTAGAATGGTATTCAAGTATGAAGAATAAATTAGACAAATTGAACAAGAAGAAGATAGAGAATTGAATGAGAACTTGAAGCACTTATTATCAAAAGGGAAGCTAGAGGAGAAGGTAAATATAAAGGGAAGTTTCCTATTAAATTTTTTTCTTGCAATAAGATAGGTAATTTTGCATCAAGGTGTGGAGGAAGAGTTCCTAAGACGAGATATAACAAGCCTAGATTTAAAAATAAGTGTTATTATGCTATTGATGAAGGTGTGACAAATGATGAATCCAAGGAAAAATTCATTTGCGTATCTTTTCCAATTTGCGAATAACAAAAATTAGGAGCTCCAAAAATGGTGAATAGTACAAGCTAAACCGAAGACTGAATCACCAGGTTTTTACAAAAAAAATAATTTTTTTTTCATTAATTCACCATATAAATGATGCATCATTGGCGCTAATTTTCTAGTCGTTCATATAGTAAAATTTAAAAATATTGATAATATTCACCAGTAATATTGTGTAATTCTAGAGAATCAAGAAGGGAATCACTATATTCATGCGAAGCTCCCGAAAAGATGTATGATCAAATATTTGTTTGATCTCCACCGTTTACTATTTCCAGTAGTTCATGACATATGTCAGCATTGTTGTATCAGTGGGACATCCCTAAGTGTCCCACCAGTGATGTTCACTCACATCGATAAGGCTTCCATACTCCACCTAGGGTCCACCAAGGCATAGGTACACCACTTGTGTAATTCTGAAGAATTATGAAGGGAATCTACAATATTCATGCCAAGCTCTCGGAAAGACATCTGATCAAAGCTCTGTTTGATCTCCACCATTCATTTTTTCAAATAGTTCATGACATACGTCATCATCGTTGTATCGATGGGACATCCCCAAGTTTCCCACCGATGATGTTCACTCATGCAGATATTCACTGATGGAATGAACTTTCAACTATCCAATTTAAAAGCTAATTGATGGTAAAATTTTCAAGCTTCATTTAGTATTACTTTTCAAGTGATATTTTCTAAAAACACTTAATCCATGTGTTTTCCAATGCATTTTCAATAGTGAATTTATGCTTGGTGGTGAGTGGATCTTCCCCTTGATGCCACTTGTATTTGGCCCCTACAAGGGGGCATTGCCCCATTGACCCCCATAAGGGGGCTCTGCCCTATTGACCCCATCGGTGGCTATTGCCCTCAGGCCCCTACTTCAATATTAAAAATATATGGGGCAACAACATCGACCAATTATGCAAAATTTTAAAGGAGAGATTCGCCATTGTAATTAATATTTTTAGTGAATATTCACTTGGATTCACCACTATGATTATTATTTTAACCAGTTATTTATTAATATTTTCCATGATTTTACAAAAAAAATTAATACTGTGCATAAGATTCGCTAGGAAAATTAATATTTTTTTCAAATAAATGGAAAGATTCACCAGGATTTTACACCTTTGCCAAGGGGGGGGTTTCTTAAATTTATCCCTGGATGAATCTGATTAAAGTAATGTAAGTGAATATGAGTTTGTGTTTATTTCTATCAAGGAAAATAATCACGTCTCTATTGAATCTACTAGTTGTACAAATATGGAGAAATCCATAGCTACTCAAATTGAAGAGATGGATGAGTGGGTAATTGGTAGTGGATGTTCTAATCACATGACAGGTGATAAAATTAATTTTTTAAGCTTGGAGAAGTATGATGGTGGTGTTGTAAGATTTGGTGATAACAAGTGTGGTATAATCTATGGTAGAGGATATATTTCTTTTGATGGTACAAGCATAATACTAATGATGTTCTTTATGTTGAAGGTTTGAAGCATAATCTTTTTAGTGTTGGACAAATGGTTGACAAGGGATATAACATTCAATTCAAGGATGGAAATTGTATAATATTGGGAAGTTCTGGAAATGTGATTTCCTTAGGTACAAAAACAAAAGGTAATATCTTTCACTTGAATGCTACTAGTAAAAGTTATCAGATTGCTCAAGTTGATGAAAGTTGGTTGTGGCATATGAGAATGTGTCATGTAAAATTTGACAATATTATAAAGATAATTTCTACTCAGTTAGTGAGAGATATTCAAATTTGGTAAATCATACTAATTCCATATGTAAGGAATGTCAGTTAGGAAAGCAAACTAGAATTTCATTTTGGAGGAAACAACATTGTACAAATGAATTGTCGGGAATTATGCATACTGACTTGTGTGGTTGTGCTAGAATCAAAAGAATACAAGGAGAGAGGTATTTCATGATACTCATTGATGATTATTCTAGATTGATGTGGGTTACTTTTTTAAGGGGGAAATATGAAGCTCTAGGGAAGTTAAAGATCTTTAAGGTTATGGTTGAGATAGAGATAGGTCTGAAGATTAAGTGTTTGAGATCATATCTATTGGAGAGAAGTTGTGAGTATTTTTTTTTATATCCTCAACTAGGTACAAATTAAAGGTCATACTAGTAAGACTTGTTTTTAGCTATGGAATAGTCATAAGCCTACTATTAGACATATCAAAATCTTTGGGAGTAAAAGTTATATCAGAAGAGACGAAGATATAGGAAAGTTTGATGCTAGAAGTGATGAAGGAATATTTATTGGTTATTCTGCTAAGAGTAAGGCCTACCAATGCTACAAAAAGAGATTAAGGAAAATGGTTGAAAGAGAAAATGTTAAGGTTGATGAGGATGTTGCTAGACCATCCAAAACCAATGGATATGATTATGATGATCAAAATGATAGTACAAACAAAGGTTAGACTTCAAATCAAGTTCAAATCAATTCGGTGAATCAAGAAGATCAAGAGGAAGGAGAAATTGATGAAAGAACATAAGAAAGATCACAAGAGCCTAAAATTCAAGAACACCTTAAGTCTCTAAGGTATGTGAGATTAAATCATTCCAAAAATAAAATTATAGGTGATAAGAACAAAGGTGTCGAGACTAGGAGAAGAATCGCAAAAGAATATTGTTTGATTTCAAAGACTAAGCCAAGTAATGTCAATGAAGCATGCAAAGATGAACATTGGATTGAATCCATGAAAGAAGAATTACATCAAACTGAGAAAAATAATATGTGGACCCTTGTTCCTAGACCTGAGGACAAAAATTTAATTGGAACTAAATGGGTTTTTAGAAACAAGCTAAATGAACAAGGTGAAGTTATCAAAAACAAAGAAATATTGGTGTGTAAAGGATACTCTCAGATGGAGGGAATTGACTTTGAAGATACTTTTGCCTGTTTTGCTAAAATTGAAGTTGTGAGATTGTTTATTTCTTATGTTACTTACAAAAACTTCAATGTTTATTAAATGGATGTCAAGTCAGCATTTCTAAATGGCAAATTGGAAGAAGAGGTGTGTATTGAGAAACTTGATGGATTTCAATTGACTAATCACGAAGATATGGTTTGTCGGTTGAAGAACGTATTGTATGGACTCAAACAAGCCCTTAGAGCTTGGTATGCTAGATTGGACAAGTAGTTACTGAAGCTTGGATTTAAAAAAGGTATTGGTGATATTAATCTATATTTCAAGATTGATGATGATAAAGATTTGTTTGTGGAAGTCTTTGTTGATGATATCATTTTTGGAGGAAATGATAGTTTGTGCATGAAGTTTGTTAATGAGATGTAGAAGGAGTTTGACATGTCATCATTAGAGAGATGAAATTCTTTTTTGGATTTAAAATTACTCATCTAGATAAAGGGATCGTTAGATCTCAGTCCAAGTATGTGAGAGAACTTCTAAAGAGGTTTGGTATGGAAGATTCAAAGCCAGTCAGTACACCCATGGTGACCAGATGTAAGTTGACAATAGATGATGATTTTCTAAAGGAAAATAAAACTAGATGTAGATAAATGATTGATGGATTTCTTTATTTGATTAAAACTAAACCTCCTATCATGAATTTTGTATGCATTGTTTCAATATTTCAAGCTGATCCTAAGGAATCTCATGTGATTGTTGTGAAGATAATTTTTAGATACTTGAAGGGAATAGCTGATTTTAGCCTATGGTATTGTAAAGATGATGATCTTACATTGAGTGCCTTTACTGACGTTGATTGGGAAAGAGATGTGAATGATAAGAAAATTACTAGTGGTGGTGCATTTTTCTTGGGAAAGAAGTTGATTTCATGGTTAAGTAAAAAGAAAAAGATCATATCTTTATCTAATGTAGAGGCAGAATACATTGTTGCTACTAACAATTGTACTCAATTATTGTGGATGAAATAGATGTTGAAAGATATCAAAGTTGTGTATGATGAAGCTATTGCTATATTCTATAATACTTCAAGTAAAATTAATATTTCTAAGAATATGATGTTGCATTAAAAAATAAAGCATATATCTATCAAATATGGGTATGTGCAGGATCATGATGGGCCAAAAAGTGGCGATATGTAAGTGATATGATGACCCAAGGGGCTGACAACTTTTTTTTTACCGAAAATTGATGAAACAAAAAGGGTTTTTAAAGAAGATTCTCAACTTTCCACCAATATAAATTATGCTTTATTTTTAATTTAATAAATAATTATCATTCATTTTCTATTTGAATTATGCCTAAAGTCTTGATTGATAGGCTGATTGAAAAACATCTATAACTTTCAAATGGTATCACATTTTTTGAATTCAAAATATGCATTACATTCTATGCTTCACATACTATAGGATTGAAAAAAAGGAATTGAATTTCATGAAATTTTGACCAAGTTAAGGTGGTCATACATGAGTTTTTATATTATTTAAAATTTCCAATAAAAAAATTCATAATTAATTATTTACTTGGAAAAATTATAAAAAAAATATGCATCACATCAGGACATGAGTCATCTACTTATATCTAAAATATTATAAAAAAATATTACCATTTTATTGTGGTTAGGGTGGTTAGACAAACCTACTTATTATTTTTCCCCTGAAATTTAAGTACTACTGCATTGAAATTTCAAATTTTCACCAAATAGATTTTTTAATTTTTTGAATAAACCTAGTAGTTTAGAAACTACATTCAATTTGTTACATATTCTATTCTTACATATTTTTGAAATAATATAGATAACTTATTCAAATGTTTACATCAAGCTTCTTAACTCTATTTTTTCTTAATTTTATTGCCACTTAAGGGCCTATTTTTTCCATGATGATCCTACACATACCCATATCACTTTTTGAGAGATAAGGTGAGTGATAAGGAAGTCAGGCTAGAGTATGTTCCTATTAAGGAACAAATTTCAGACATCTTTGCTAAGCCTTTTCTTAAGGATAATTTTGAGTGTCTCAAAGGGAATTTAGGGAATATTACCCCTCCTAATAAATACTAAGATGCAAGACATTTCATTAGTCTGCACATTTCATAATCATATTGTGATCCTGATTGATGTTGTGGTGGTTGCTACTCAGGGGGAGTAGTTAGATTATTCAGATATGTGGTTGAAATAATGTGTATATATTTTCCATTTATTTCAAAGGGGGGAGAAGAGTAATGTGAAAAACTCTTGGAGAATTAAGGGAAAGAAGAGCAATGTGAAAGAGGGAGATTGTTGGAGAAGATTTAGTTACACTGATGGTGTTTTCACATCATGTGTTTCCATCAATGCCAAAAGGAGAGATTGTTGGATGTTGCGGTTGTGTTGCTAATATGTGGTTTTCATTGATGTCAACACTATTATCATTAATATCTTTAAGATTGTATATGTTGAGGATATTGAGAAATTTTTAGTAGAATATGTTGTAAGTTGTCTGTGAAGCAGTGAAGATCAGTATGATGGAAAGTTTAGTATGTTAATGGTGAGAAGTTATGGATTAATGGGTTTGTTTAAAATACTATCTAGCTTATTCTCCAAAAATTTTAGAGGTGTGCATGAAGATTTGAGAAATTTATGAGTTTTTGTGTTCCTATAGTTATTTTGTTACTGTAAATGGTGTTCATGGAAGGAGATAATGTGATTCTGGTAATCTAAGTTGTTGTGTATGCTCCTATTTTGTTTTTGGATGTTTTTAAAATATGTTATATCTTTGTTGAATGTATGCATTGATCATTTTGCTCCCGATCCATGATTTTATCTTTTGTGTTCATGTTTTTCATGTTTATGGTCGACAGGGTGATTTTAGCATGTTGTGGATCTTTGTGGAATTATTTTTCAAAGTGTTTTGTGTTCGAAGAATTTTTTTTGGGTCTCAACTATGTTGTGACTGACCTTGGTTGATTCACATTAATAATATTTATTGTTTTGGACTAAAATTTTATATTCATCTTATTAGTTTGTTGAAGCTGACATGAAGCTATGTAATTCCTTGTTGCGGATATATATAAGTGATTTTTTCTTCATTTGAAAGTGTAAAAGTGTGAAGTGTGTGAGTGTTATGTGCAAATAAGATTTAGATCATTCGAAGGAAGAGAAAAGTGAGAAGAACAGTGGAAAAGTTTTTATGTGCTTAACCAGAATTGTAATCAGGAATTAGCAAATGCTACTTTTTCAATTCAATCCTTTAGATGGATTTAATCTGAATTTTTTTGTAAGAAAATGAGTCTTCCTTTGTATTTGAGTAGTGAACTCTAGGTAGTGTGCTTGAATGCATGTGCATTCACCATTTATTCTTCTCATACTTTTAAGAGGGTATAAACTTGTGGACTAACCTCCATCGTGGTTTTCCCATAACGGGGTTTCTAGGTAAAATTTTTTGGTGTTATGTGTGTTTCTGATGTGTTGTTGATTCATGCTTTCATGGTTATTAATCAGATATGAGAATAAGGGTTAATAAGGTTAATAATTTTGAAAATTTGTAACAAATAATTCAATCCCCTCTCTCAATTGTTGGACTTTGTGTTTCCAACATTAAATGTAGGAAATCTGGTCATTGGGCAAAAAAATGCCCTTTAAATGCTACTTCAGAGAAAGAAAAACCAGCAGAACCTAGAAAAAAAGAATCGAAAAAAAAGAAGAATGAATCAAGAGAAGAAAAGAGGGAAAATAAAGAGCAAGAATTGGAAAAAATAGAAACCGATATTCAGAAAAGCTCTTTAGAGATTGAGGTGGTCTTGGAGGATAAAGGTGAGATCCCTAATTATCCTCATAACTTGAATCTTGTTAAAGTGTCTCCTTCAATGGAATGGGGCTCTAATGAGGGAACCCTAGATAGAGAAGGGGATCAGAACCTCTCTCTCCCCTTATCCCAAATGACAGCCCCTTCCGATAAAAATGAAGAGATCCTGGGTCTAGAGGATATTCCTAGTGAGGGCCTATCCTTGGTTTTGAAAATCCCTTCTTTTTCCCTGGTTTCTGATAATCTTCCCCCTATGGGTGTAGAGCACCTGACGGATCCCTACTCCACTGCTAGGGTCTTAGAATCCCACGAAAAATAGGATCACTTAGTTAACCTATCCAGTAATGTCTTGTTTTATCAAGAGAACGGTAATATGGACACCTTACCTTGGGAACAAAGAATACCAAATGAAAAGGATTGGGAATCCAGTAGAGAGACAGACAGTCAAGAGGAGATTGATAAAGAAGAGAATACATCAAAGAAGAAGACTGAAAAAGACAAACAAGGGAAGACGCCAAGTGGCATTTCAACCAGATCAAAAGTCAAGGTAGATTGTGGAGCAGTAAAGAATTCAAGAGGTAAAAGGTCGTCAAAAAAGAAAAGAGAGCTTAATAGCTTTTAGGATATAGCGGATGGATCTCAGAAAACCATCTTGGAATGTCTTGACTCCCCCGACATATAATGAAGATTATATCATGGAATATCAGGGGACTCAATAGCCCCCACAAGCAGGATTTTCTTCGCAATTTTGTTAGAGATCACAAACCTGACATTGTTTTAATTCAGGAAACTAAAATGTCCAAGGAGAAAATTGAAAAGTTGAAACTGTTTCAGTATTACAACAACCAGGGCAATAACTCGAATGGCACTTTGGGAAGCATTGTTACTTTCTAGAATAGCCATAACATCAAAGGAGATCCGATATTAGAATACAAATCACATAGCTACTAGATTCACACATATTAGAGATAAATTTAGCTGGATTCAAATGAACAAATATGCTCCTAATGGAAAAGGAATGAGAAAATATTTTTGGGTGGAATTAGCTGCCATTAGGAGGATTTTTGATAAAGAAGCTTGGATTGTTATGGGGGATTTCAACACACCCCTAATGAAAGGTGAAAAATTTGGGGGATCCCAGATTAATTTTGAGAGTAAAGAGGATCTTCAGAATTTCATTGATAATCAAGGGCTGATTGATCTGGATCTTCATGGAGCCTCCTTCATCGGGTCCAATCATACAAAGGGGATGGATCTCATACAGGTCATATTAGATAGAGCTTTGATCTCCAATCATTGGTATTTTGATTATTATTGCTCCCTTAAAGCTCTCACTAGAATTGGCTCTGATCATTCTCCTATCAGTTTCGTTGCGGATACCATAAAAAATAAGAAGAATACTCCTTTCAGATTTGAAAAAATGTGGATCTCTCATCCTGCTCTTAAAGAGGAAATAAGAAAATGGTGGAATATAAGAATTCAAGGAACTGCTATGTTCAGAATTGCTAAAAAATTAAGGGAAGTTAAATGTAATTTAAAAAAAGGAAAAATGAATCTTTTGGGAGCACTTTAAGATTAAGTCTGACCCTTAGATGGATCTGGGAGAAATTCAATTCAAAATTCAAAAGGAGGGCTACTTGAATGATACTAATGAAAAAGAGAATGAGCTCCTTATGAAGATGCACAACATAATTGGAAAGGAGGAGAAGTTCTGGAAATAGAGATCAAGAGCTCTTTGGCTATCAGTTGGAGATAGAAACAATAGGTACTTCCATCTTTCGGCTTCAAAATATAGAGCTGTTAATAGAATATCTCATATAGATGTGAATGGAACCAGGTATGAGGAGGAGGATATTAGAAAGCAGGCGAGCTCCTTCTTTAATCATCTTCTCTCGACAAGTAAAGAAATAAACCAAAATGAGCAGGATCAGCTTGTTGAGGCTATAACAAGAATTTTCAACTAGGAAAACAACTCTTTTTTGATAGCTATACCCACTAATGAGGAAGTCAAGCGGGCTGTCTTTTCCTTTGACGGGAGTAAAGCTCTGGGTCCTGATGGTTTCCCTTTATTTTTCTTTCAATGGCTCCGGGAGATTGTTGAAGAAGATGTGGTTAATGCTGTTAAGGAATATTTTGGATCTAGATTTCTTTTAAAAGAATTAAATGCTACTTTCTTGGTTCTCATCCCCAAGAAACCTAGAGCTAATAATTTTGAGGCTTTTAGGCCCATCAGTCTCTGTAATTCTTTATACGAAATCATCTCTAAGGTCTTAACCTCTAGATTCTTAACTTTTCTACCCTCCTTAATTTCTCCTCAACATAATGGCTTTGTTCCTGGTAGAGAAATCCTTGATTCTATTGTTACGGTTCACGAGAACATTCATTCCCTTGTTGAGTCGAAGACCAAAGGTTTTTTATTAAAGTTGGATATCTCAAAAGCCTATGATAGAGTCGATTGGATCTTCTTATTTAAAGTCTTAAAGGATTTTGGTTTTAATAATAGGGTTATCCAAATGGTGGAACAACTTGTGTCCACAGTTTCCATATCGATTATGGTCAATGGTTCCCCTACCTCTTTTTTTTCAGAGTACCAGAGGTTTAAGGCAAGGTGATCCTATTTCTCCTATTTTATTCACTATTATGGCTGAAATTTTAGGCAGAAACCTAAAAAAATTGGTTTGCTTTAAATGTCTTTTTGGTCTCATACCTTCCTCGGGCAACCTAGTGTGCTCCCATCAATAATTCATTGATGACACTATGCATATGGGTCAAGCTACTGTGTCTGAAGGAAAATCTATTAAATAGTTGCTTGACAAGTATGGGAGAGCTTTAGGACAGCTGATCAACAATAAAAAAAGTTCTTTGTTCTTCTTCAATACTCCGGTTCATAGACAGGCCAAAATTGCCAGAATTCTGGGTTGTAGGGTGGATTCATTTCCTACCACCTACCTTGGTCTTCCTTTAAGTATGAAACCTCCTGAGTCTTTCTAGTTCTCGTTGGTGGAAAGATTCAACAGGAAGCTTGCGAGCTAGAAAGGAGCCCTGCTAAGTCAAGCTAGCAAGCTTCAGCTCCTCAAAGCCTCTCTCCATAATCTTCCTATCTATGCCCTGAGCCTTTTTAAGATTCCTACAAAATTTGCTGAAGCCATTGAAAAAATTCAAAAAATATTTCTTTGGTCAGGCATTAAGGAAAATAAAAGACTCCCCCTTATTGACTGGAATCTTGTTTGTAGACCTAAAAAGAATGGTGGACTTGGCCTAAGAAGAATCAGAATTGTTAATAAAATCCTCTTAGCTAAACAAATTTGGAGAATCTTCTCTTCTTCTAGGGAGTGGATTGATATTCTGGCTAGCAAATACTTAGAAAAACAACTGCTCCTCCATTATTGAAGGACCCCCACCTTCTTTCTAGAGGGTCTACATGCTGGAACAATTTAACCATTGGAAAAAATATTGTGGAGGATGGTATTGGATGGCAAGTGAGAAATGGTAATCATACAAGATTCTGGGAGGACAGATGGCTTTTCAAGGAACCCATGACAAAAATCAACTCCTCTAGAGAATGGGCTGAGAATTGCAAGGCATGGTTTGGATCTTATGTGAAAGATTACAGAGTGAATGGTAATTGGGTGGAATTGTGCAGTGTCAATCTGGCTTTGGCTCCCATTTAGTCTTTGATGATGGCTGTTAGACTTAGTTCTGAGCATTTGGATGATCGTTTGGTTTGGATCGATGAACCCTCTGGAAATTTCTCTATGTCATCCGCTTTTGCCAAGATCACTTCTTCTCCAGATCATCCTCCCTTCTAGTCTAAAGCTTGGTTCAAACATCTGACACCTAAAATTAATATCTTCTTCTGGATCCTACTCCAAAATGAAGTGCTCACAATCGACAATCTGTGTAAATGCGGATTTCAAATTCCAAATAGATGTTTTCATTGTAAGTTGGAGGCTGAATTTGTGTGTCATTTATTCCTTCATTGCTTATTTGATGCTTCTCTTTGGGAAAAATTCAACAGGTTATGGAACTTTTCTTGGGTCTTCCCTTTGTCCATTGAAGATCTCTTTTCTCAATGGAAAGCCCCAACAAGGAATCCTTTGCTCAGGCTGTTTTGGGATTTATCTTTTCCTCATATTGCTTGGGGCCTTTCGAAAGAATGCAACAATAGAATCTTTAGGGGCAAATAAGCCTCTATGGATATTGTCTTTGATAAAATTGTCAGATCCCTGAAGGAAAATTTCAATGTTGTGGCTTAGAAGGACAGGAAGACCATGAATGCAAAGTATTCATACTATGATTTAATTGTTCCTAAGGAATGGAACGTCAGTCTAAATTTGTCTAGTCCTGTTATGAAGGCTAAAAAAGACAGAGAGGGAGTTTGCTGGTATTTTCTGCCAAATGGGTGGATCAAAGCTAACTTTGATGGCGTGACTAAAGGCAATCTGGGGGCAGCGGGTTGTGGAGGAGTTATAAGGGACCCCTATGCCAATTTCATTGGAGGGATTTCCTTTCCCCTTGGCTCTCAAACTAATCATCTGGTGGAGGCACCTGGCGCTTATCACATCATAAATTTAGCTCAAAGCCTTAACATTAAAAATTTGTGGCTTGAAGGAGATTCCAAAAACATAATTGACTACCTCCGTGGCAAGTCTCCCCCCTCGTGGACCATCAACTCATGGATTGAGGAAGCCATATTGAACCTGGCTAAATTTGTAAAATTTAAAATATCACACGCTTATAGAGAAGCCAATGATGTTGTAGAATTTTTTGCTAATGAGGGAGTTAGGAGCAAAGAAGTGCATACTTGGCTAAATAGTAGCGATCTTAACTCTAATGTCTATGCCTTGTTAAATTATGATAAATCACATGGAAAAGTGACATGTTATCCCTTTAATGAGGATAGGTTGGATCTATCACATCACAATCATTAGAATGCATGGGACCGAGCACAGTGGAGTAATCTGCAAGAGAACTTCGCACGCTTTGTGGGTGCTTAGATTTTGGGGGCCAATTTTAGTAAAGATTGTGTTTGGGTCTACCTCAGTGTGCTGGCCAATATGGGAGGAGACAGAAAGCGAACCGAGCTGGACAGCTACGAAATACACATGAAAAATGCCAAGGTTTGGAATAAGATTAAAAGTGGAGGGCTGATCCCTTTCCTGGAGAAGCTTCACGACTCTAACCTGGAGGCTACGAATCTCTTTTCCAAAAATTGGAATGATGCTAAATTGACCTTATTGGGTAGGAATGTGGAACTCAGCGAAAATCTTATTGCTGATGTTACAAGATTATCCACTGAAGGGAAGAAGATTTTTAGGGACAAGGCTTTTTCTGATGAAGCAGTGATCAGATTTCCTAAAAAGGACAAGGAAAGGCTAAGTATGGTTAAAATTACTAACAACTACTTCGATGTTGATTCCATAAAGGTCATTTGGAGAAAGGTTTGGCAGGTCATCATGGAGTACATTACGGTGGACGGGCACTTCACAAAAGTCTAGATGGTTACCACTTTTCTCTTCTCAACCATTTCCAATACAAGGTAAGGGTCTCTATCCCCTATTATCTTTACTGCTCCCTGAAGAAAAGCTTGGAGGACAATAAGAAAAACCCAAAAAGATTCCCCATTCTGCATACAAGGTTAATTAGGTTGATTGTTGATTATCTCCATGTGCCCACTCCTACTAGCCAACCCTGAATATGAGAGTGATGATACTGAGTCCAGTGGCTCAGAGTATTTTCCTAAGTCTAGTCTGGCTAGAAATATCCCTAGCTTGCATGTTGTTCCTTCCAGGAATTTTGGTAAAACCCGCGTTGAGCTGAAGCCTAACATCCCATCCCTTAAGATCATCTCTTTTGATAAGAAAACCCAAGCCAAAAGCCTTGTTTCCTACTCCGAAGAGTCCTCTAAGTCGGAGGAGTCCAATGCTAACAAAACTGATCTATGTGCTGATCCTCTATTGGACATACACTTTAATGATAGATCCCCTATTACTCCTAATCCTGAGAATACGTGCCCTAATTCTGGAAAAGAGCCCTCATTGGATTATCTTAACCTTGCCAAAACCAACTCTGAGTCCCACTCCAAACTCTTGGATTAGACATTCTCTAAAATTAATGAGCTAAAAATTAAAAACTAGTCCCTACAAAGCAAGATTGAAGAGATGGGTGTTAAGATTGCTGAGATGGAAAAGAAAGAAGCGGAGCATAGTAACAGAAATATTGACTCCAAAGCTGAGCAGTTACGGAGTACCATCAAAATCGTGGCTGAGCAAAATAACCGCATGGCAAGACACAATGCCATAATCATTAATGCGATGACTGAGAAGCTTGATAAAGCCCAACAGGGGTCTCTGGTGGTGGATCTGGAGGAAACTGAGGATAAAAGCTAGGATATAGAAGCTGGCATTTCCAGAAGAACCAGAGCCAATCTTAAGTGTAAGGCCCCCCTTACTCCAAAGATGATTCAAACTTTGAAAGAGGGGGTTAAAGACATGCAGAATCTAGAGGCAGAGACAGAGTCTATCCTTAAGACTCTGAATTAATGGCTGGGGCTTTCCTTGTGCTTTCACTGCTATCCCTTTCTTCTTGACCTTTCTGGTCCTTTTTGTTTAGTTGTTGTTGGTCTTTCTCAGGTAGCTGTTTCTTCTAGTGGGACTTTAGTGTCCTTTTTTCTGCTTTGTAAACTTTGTGGTTTCGGGTCCCTATAAAACCCATTTTACCCTTTCATCAAAAACATTAATCATTTATGCAAAATACCCATGTAAAATGACTTACAGATTCTAAAGCACAATAGTCTTAAAACCCTCCAATTTTCTATAAAACGGAACTGAGGACCATGGTTTTTACAATAGTCTGCTATCAAACGAACACCACAATGTCTCTTTCGGCAATGAAACTTAATCAATATACTTTCTCTCACATTTCGGAACACATTAGTTTTAAAACCCTCCAATAGGCTATGAAAAGGAACAATAAGTAGAGAATGAAAGAGATGAACAATACATTAATCATTTATGTAAAACATGCATGTAAAATGACTTACAGATTCTAAAGCACAACAGTTATAAAACCCTCCAATCTACTATAAAATGGAGCCGAAGGCGACAAATTTACAAATCTTCTATCAAATCAACACCACAATGGATCTTTCAACAATGCAACTTAATCAATATATTTTTTGGCACATTTCAGAGTATACTTTCCCACACTACAAGCAAACACTTACCATTTTTCTTTTGCGTATCAGTCCACCAACTCCATGATCGCCAACCCACACCAACACTGGAAAATCCTATTCATGGTTGGCTTGATGAAAATCTCCTATGTAACAAATCACATTTCATATTAATATAAAATAATCCTTAAACTAAATAATTATTTTATATAGATATTAGTATTTTTAATTTTTTAAAGAATTATAACTTATTGAGTAAATTTATATTTAAACTTTGATCTTTTTATAATATTTTGTTAAAATTTTAAATGGTGTAGTTAATCTCATGATTCAACCTATTCATTAAATTTATACTTATATTTTATATGTGAAATATTTATTTTATATATAAATTGGCATTATTTTTTACTTTGTTTCAGATTAGTTTTATAAATTGATTATTCTTTTCATTTTTTAACTAAAAAGAGCTAATTCTTTTAAGAAATAATATTTTTTAAAATAATATTTTTTATTGTTTCTTAATAGATGAAAAATGTGCTAATATAATAATTAGGTTTTTCAATTTTACAAAGTAAGACTTTTTAATCTCTTTTTCATTTCTATTACATGCAGTTTGACTAGTTTCCAATTTTATGAAGACTTTGATCTATTTTTTCATTTATATTACATGCAGCTTAACTTCCCCATAAAGTGATATTTTTTCATATTCTTTTAGGATGGTGATATAAACTAACAATTATTTTGATTATTTCACTTATATTTTGACATTTTTAAATAAATTAGAATTTTTGCTATTATGCTATACTTTAATATTTATTTATTTTATTAAGAATTTCAATAGTCACTCCACCTTATTTAATAAGTAAAAAAAAATGTTGATATAAGTAAGATGTTTTCCAATTTCTAAAATGTGAAAAATTTATTCACACAATTCTTTACCCTTCTTAATATATAAAAAAATCAGTGGTTTTGTTTTTTATATTAAAAGTAGGGAAAATAGCCCTGGGAACACATGAGTTCAACAAAATAACAAAAAAAAAAAGAGGCTTAGAAACTTCAACCCATTGAACAACTAAAATGAGTCACCTGGAGAAACACAAGCATAAATAAAGAGAGGGAAATATAGAGGGGCACCAAAAGTGAATAAAATTGTAGCACTAAATAAAAGAAGAAATTATATAAAATTGAAGAACACACAAATACACATAAACACAAAATAGAGGCATTACCCCAACACCAACCTAGCACAAAAAACCATAGAAGAGAAAGACAAAGCACAAAAAAAATTGTTAACCTTATCACTCAACCTACAAAAATTGTCCCTATAGATAGTATATATTTCTATTTTCTAAGTATGAATAAATATTTTGAATTGTAAATTTGCACATTTCTTAATACATATAAAAATGTAAAAATATGACATTATGATAATCATGTTTTACAAAGCAATATTTTTTATCTTTTATGGAAAACCATTCAACTACGGATATAAAAGCTCTATCTTAGCTCACATAGTTTTTTTAACCTCTTCAAATTTTTTAATCTTAAATTTTAATTATTAATGTAAATAATTTTAATTTAAATACATAAATCAATTTTTTATTATAATCATAAATTACTCAATATTAATACTTACCTTTTTTATTAATCAAATTTAAATAATAATGTATATTATATTTGGATGGACGTTTGAGCACCGAGAATTTTGTGTAGTTTCTTAACACTCCATGTTAGGGGAGAGGGAGTGTTTTATAGATGTTTGTCTAGTTTTTCCATGGATGGGCCTTGGCTACATTTATTTTTCTTTTGAATTGAAATAGTTTAGACCTTTTTCTTTAAAAAAATAATAATTAATTTTTTATTTTTGTAAAGTAAGAAATTTTTTCTCCTATGTTTTTATTTTTATTACATACCATTTGGTTACCAATATAAATGGTTTAACTTTTTTATCTTTGTTTTTATATTGATAATAAAATTAGTTTAATTGCGTATTGGTTCAATTTTTAATTTTTCAATTAAAAACAATCACATTTACTTGCCCATCTTATCAGATTCACTTTTTTTTGTCTATGCTATATTTTTTTTTAACAATGGATTAGGTTGGAATAGGTCACTTAATTTTAGATTTATTTTGAAAATGGGTACAATCTCTGGTTCATATGATCACATAAGCCTTAAAAAAATGAAAAATATCAAAAGGGATGATATTGATACTATGTGTTACTCTCATTTGTGATGATTTATTTGAAGAAATACAATATAGGTTTCTTTCCTTCTCTCAAATAATATATCTTATCTTGATAGATTTGGATTTCCTCTTGCTTCTATATTGAAATTAAAGTTTTTACATCTTCTTGAGGCTACTTGATCCCAACACATGGATTAAATTAGTGAGTTAACTTGAACCATGCCATGGAGAGTTATTTTATCCATTTTCCTCTTTGTAAAATTTTACTATCTAAGAGATGAATCTCTTATTTTTTTGGATTTGTGTGCTTAATAGTAATATTTTTTGAATTATTTCTTCTTCCTTTAGCCAAAATCACTCCATTTCCATCTTATCTATTTAACCTTTGCATCTCTCTTTAATACTTCCCATGTGGATAATGAAATATTCACCATCCATAGAGAAGATAATAGAAAATTTATTTATATACTAAGCCATGATTTAAAATTATAAAGAGGTCTTCCAATAGGGCTCCAAGCTAACCCAAACTTAGACATCATCATTGCTATAATTTGGCTATGAAGGGGTAGGTGACCAACAGGTGGTTGAAAACAAATTTACTTTGTTATAGAAATTAGAATTTGAAGGAAAAGTACAAAATCAAGATTAATTTTTTTTCAGAGTTTTAAAAAAAAAATCGGATGGCTACATCTATGAAAGGACTCTAACTTTAGGGAGATGATGATTGTGCTATAAAATACATTTTGAATAATGTCTCTCTTGTGAGGAATATTTTACCACATTGAATCTGATCTTAAAATTTAGTTTTTTAACTTCAAATAACTCCATTCTAGTGTATAATACTCCTACTTTCTGTAGAGTTTATAATTTATTATCTTTTCTTTCTTGATTTCCAACTAATTATTTTAAAATATTAATAGGTCAAATATACATCATTATAATAATTAGATTTTTAGATTCAAGTTTTTTGGATGGCTCGCTCTGCTCCAATTATTCTGATTCTCTCTAGTGTCTTGCCTACAAAAGCAGAAGGTGGATTCCCTCACGGTTGAAACAATGTATCTAGTTTTGCTCGCTTGCGCCAACCCTTGGGTGAGGTCCATTCTCTTTTGCATTCACACAAGGATTTTTCTACTCCAAAGTCTCATGACAACTTCGATTCAAATGCATCCTTTACAAACCCTCAACTAGATTTCAAGGTGGCCCTAGGTCTAAATGCCAAAGCTACGATGATGGATAGTGTGCCTCCTGGTTCCAGCTTGCCAGCGAATGATGTTGGTTAGGTATACTCCCCCTCTTTCCCTCACACCTCTCAACATTCATCATTGTCCTTTCATCACTCCACTTTAATTCCTAATATCTTCCTAGATTACACCGAAAATGACAGAGAGGCGTACATGATGGAACATGCCCTAATTTGTAGATTCTTGCAAGTCTAGCTGAAATTAAGTGATCTATACACTTGGATAAGAAACAATTGGAAAGCACACTTGGAGGATAAAATCAGTATTTACCCTTGTGCAAAGGGGTTCTTCATATTGGAATTGCAATCAATGGAATAAAAGGAATTGATACTTAATACTAGTTTGTGGTTCTATCAAGGTGGCGTCCTTTGCATCAAACCCGTGCTCCCTTCTTTTGATCCACGGTCTGAAAAAATTTCCTCTACTTTCCTTTAGTTAAGGTTGCCCTATTTACCTCTACAATTTTGGGAGATTGGGTGCCTGAAAGCGATAGCCAATGGATTGGGAAAGTCCCATAACACTTCTAAAGAAAAAATCAACTACAAAATCTCTACTTTTGCTCATCTCTGTGTCGAATTTGATCTTTCTAGAGGCCTTCTGGCTGAAATTTCATTGAAGGTTGGAAATAGACAATGGAGAGAACTTGTAGATTATGAAAAGATCCCATTTAGGTGCAGAAAATGTTACTCAACTACTCATAGTACCCTCCAATGCAACGAGAACTAAACCCATGTCCATGGAAACAATGTCCTCAATCAGCCCACTTGGTGGATTGGGGTTGATTCTAGCCATTATGTCATTGCTCTGAATTTCAAGGATGATTCACCTCGCTCGAATGCTAAGAATGAGTTGATCCTATGTTCTCCCCCCTCAATGGATCCTCCAATCCATGTTCAAGAATGTAATCCTAATGTGGGATCGATGGATGATAATGCCTCTCCTCATATTGTGAAGCTTGAAACATTATCGAAGAACTCTTTCTTGTGGTCCCTTGACACTGGGGGTATTACTACTGACTCAATTTATGAGGGATCGTCATTGGAGGAAATGTTTGATCTGGCTTTGGACAAAGGTAAAGAGAAAAAAATCTCTCTCTTTTAGTCTCAAACATACAATGGCCTAAAGATCTACCAAAGTTGAGGAAAAAAGTTGAATCTAAGTTTTTTGATTCACAATATTCGGTTGTTCTGATTTTTGGTACTTGTAAAGTTTAAGTTTTGTTCCTCGAATCGAATTTTGGTTTGCATAATTGTTGAAAGATTTCACCCCTTTTGGAAAGGGCATTCTTGTTTCTTTTTTTTTTTATCTTAATCATGGGAGATACCCCTTTGGTAGCACTTACGTATAATTTAAAAAAAATAAAAATAGATTTTTAGGTTTTATAAAGTAATAAATTTTATCTCTTATATTCTATAATTAAAGATCATCTAATTACAAATATAATTTATTTGACTTAGTTTACTTATATTTTTTTATTGGGGTGAAGCCACAATAGTAGTTTACAATTTCAGTTAGGAAGGAAAACTCACAAAAAATGACCCCATGGAAAAAAATTACTTTTTGGGGGTTTGAATTAACTAGATGGTTCGATCAAACCAAAAAAGGGTTTTCTCGAACTAGGGTTTGATAAAAACAATTAATTGCATGCTCAAAATAAAGCCTTACGAAAACCCCTTTTGGGAAGGGGGTTCGATCCAACCCCCCATTTCCCTGATGTTTGACGAAATTCACAAAAAAAACCTAATTTTTTGCACTTTGGAGCTCAGTTTGAAGATGAAAATTATTGAGACTTCACAAAACCAACATGAATCAGTAGTCCTCAGAACGAGATATCCAACAAATATAATTTTGATATGTTTTGTTTTTATTGTGTATTTCATTTTTTAGTTTTATTAAATATAGGTTTTTCACTAAAAATGAAGGTCTCTTTTATGCACATGTGGAAAAATAGTAGATTATCAAAAAAAATATGAGTGCACAAGATATTGAAGTCCTTGATCCAACAAAAAAAATAAAATTGAATTTTCATTTATTAATAAAGAGTTACACATTATATGGTCGTGCTATCTCTAATTTGAAATTGTTTGATGTCAAAACTTGATTAAAGAAAAAATATTCAATTAAAAAATATCCAACCAAGTGGAAGCACTAGATATCAGAGTTACAAATCTAAATTCTAAAGAATTATAATTTTATTCTTCATTCAAAAAAAAAAAATGCATTACATAATGTACGCCACTTTTTAAAAATGTTGTTTTTTGAAAAAAACCAGTTTTCATGGGAGATGGAAAAAGAAGTGTAATTTGATTCCAAAAATTTTGAAAAAAATATTTTTAGAATCTACAGAAAAAATGTGGCGAGACTCTAGTTTGCATAATCTTCAAATTCCTCATGGTTTAGGGTGCCCACATGTGAAGATTTAATGCAAAATAATAACTTCAATGTCCAGTTTGGCCAAAAATTGTAAACCACTATTGTGGGATCACCCATTGGTAAATATTTTATTAAAATTTGATATTAATTTGCAATATTCTATCCTAGAAAAAAATTAAATGTTGCAGCAGCATACCATACCTCAAAATTTCCACACACTGACTATTTATCTTCCCTCATCCCAAAAATAGCTTGGGTTGTCAATAGTAGCACCACCTCACATCAACTATAATAAAGAAATTCACAATCTAAGCACATGTAGGGATATTTTTCCCTTCCTCATCAGAGGCTTTACCAATCTATTTAACAATTGATAAGGTAGTTACTATAGGCATCATTTCCAATACCAAAAAGGGGAAACCCCAAAACACACATAGCCAATCTAACTCGTGTATAATATGTCCATCACCTACCACCACTCTAAGAGAAGACATACTAGAGGTGCACGATATTCTATTTTATATCATACTGGTTAATTAATTAAGTCACTTATTCCTTTAGTTGCTTAAGCTAAACTTAGGCGCATTAATAATTATTTATTAATTATTAAGTGTGCACACTAGGGTTTTATTTAGGGTTTCCCTTTTAGGGTTTCTTGATCTCCTTCATAAGGATTGATCTCTTTGTAATAACCGAGATTCTCATAATGCATTTTACACTTTAAGGTTTACAGATCTTGTTTGTTCTGAATGTCTTTTGCATGTCACAGGTGATCTTGGATTGTAACAACCCTTCCTTCAAAACACTAGGATTGACAATAGATCACCCAAGTCTATAGATCATAATATAGAAATACTTATAGGGATAACTCACTGAGATGGAACACATCAACTACCAAAATTGAAGGATTTTCCCAAGTTCCCTTACCATCAGGAAAACATAACACACTCCTAAATAGTTTAAATGAATTTTAATTCCCCTCTCTAGATCCACTCACCCTTAGCAGGCACCAATCATGGAAAAGATTTCCCAAAGGAAAATGAGCTAAGATTTAAAGAAGGCCAAAGAGATCATGTCAAAAGAACAAATGGAAGAAATGGTAAACCACCTCATTCTTCAAGAAGGATCAAACCTTATTGATCAAATTGTAGAGAAAGCATTCAATAAGAACATAATATAATGATTTTTCTCAAAACCTATCATTTACACAAATAGAGAGAAAAAACTCTCAGAAGACAACTACAACACCCCCAACCAGAGATCATCAACCCAAAAGAAAGAAAATCCAAGGTGAAATAGTTGATGGTATCCAAGAAAAAATGGATAAAAATATTAGATCGAGGAGGGATTTCATTTCTCAAGAACAATGAGAGTCTTATCTTATAATCTTATGGATCTAAATTCCCCTAAAAAATATGCTTGTTAAAGGATCAACTAGACACTATTCAAAGAAGAATTATTATTCTCCATGAAAAGAAATCACTAATGACCAAGCATAAGAATTCTTCAATAAATGAAAAAATGTCACTTTATACATTCTCAAACATAAGGTTTTTTAGGGGGCCTAACACTATTATGGAACAATATGAATACCTAGGTGGAACTAATCTTCTCAATGCAACATTTGATGCTCATGAAGATAATTTCCTTTGACCTAATTTTCTAGCTCATTAATATTTATGTGCCTACATCAACAATGGGGAAGATGTTCCTCTAAGATTCTTTATCCCTAATCTTATGAAAACTAAAAGAGGATGAAATAGTTTTGGGAGTGGAATTTAATACAATCTTGCACCACAACAAAAAAGGGGGCGTAATCCCCCCACAGGTTGTGGAACACTTCAAAAACTTCAAATCATAAAATGACCTATTAGACTATCCTCCCCAAAATGCGATTTAAAAAAAAAAAATTATTCATTGTAGAATTATTGGATAGGTTTTTAATTTATACATATTGGGTTGTAGAAATAGCCCCCTCGATTTTTTTATTCTAACTTTCTCATGCTCAGATAAGTTCCACATACAATTGACCCTAGCTTCACCAATTCCCCAACCAATATCATCTTTTAAGTTCCAAAAAATGTGGTTCAGACTTCCCCATTTCCTACCTCAACTTAAATGTTGGTGGGAAAATGTAGCTTATATTTTTTGCTTGATAATGTTCTATCTAACAAAGTTAGCATATATAAAATAGAAAATCAAATCTTGGAATGAGACAAAATTGTAAAATGAATTTTCACAAAAATATCTCTTCCTGCTCAAGTAGATGAGATCAATATTCAAATCATGTGATGTGGAATGAATCATATCCTTTAGCTTACAAAAAATTAGTTGGAATTGGAAGAGATTTGAACAAGAGGATATATATTAGAGGTAGAAATCTAGAGAAACCTAGTTCAAAGAAGGGGATAAGAACAGTAAATTATTTCATATATTATAAAAAATGAGACAACAAACAAATAATATATTCAATATTACTTCCCTATTAGGAAATGACCTCAAGGTAGAAAACTTATCATCCAAGAAGAATTCCACTTCTTCTAAGATCTACTAAGTATATTAGACCACCAAACAACCCATGCATGAAAAACTATTTTTTATTAAATAAGTAGGGTAGGGCCTTGATCTCTTACAAAATTAGAAAACTAGTCTAGATCAAATAACCACCACACAAGAACCACAAAACATGAAAAATATTCTCCCCAAATAGTAGGTATAAAAAATGAGTCACTAGTAATACCAACCTAGAAGTAGCTAAAAAGGCACAACACTAGCATAGGAGCTTGGAATCATCTACTTTATTAAATGAAACAATGACCTTATTAGACTTTTTCTTTCGATTTACAACTACCCATTCTAAATTAGAAACCAAACTAGAAGGATCAAAAGGGGAAGAATCCCCTTTATAATAAGACACACATGAAACAAAAGAAGCATAAGGTGAAGCTTTCAAATCCAATAATGAAGCAAAAAAATTTAAATTTAAGCCATCCTTTTTCAACACAAAATAAGTAGGGCCTCAACGGGGGCATCACACCCAGAAAAAAGAGCAACCACATAAAAAAAGACCTAGTTGAATCTACATTCCTCAAAGTAGGAGCAACATGGGCCTCAAGGGAGGAAACACACACAATATTAGAATAGCCCTTATCTAGAGACATAGCCACCTCAGGAGGAGTAGCACTATCAACAACAAGATTAATCTTCTTAACAAAAGGAGAAGGTGGTAATAAATTCTCACAATCACATGAATAATTAGTAATAGGGTTCAAAGTTAGATTCTCTCAGAGTGAATTCTTCTACCAAGTGGAGGAAGAAATAGGATGAGAGTGATGATGAATATCACGAGTGAAGTGCCCAGTAGAAAAACAATGTCTAAATGAGAAAGGAATACCTTCATAATCCACTATCTAGGACCAAGAAAATCATTAACCTAAAGGATAATCTCACAAAGTAAAGCTTTAGATAAATCTAACTGATACCAAAATCTAAGTGTAGGAGGTTTGAGTGAAATAATTGGAAGCACTATCAACACTCAAAAACCTGAAAAATAATGTTTCCAATATCCTCAAAAGTAGAGGAGCACCAAAAATCTAAGGGGAGATATGTCAATCTCATCCAAACAACCATTACATCAATGGGTTCCTTGAAAGGATTGAAGGAATGAACCCAAGGCTTCATAGACAGGGGATGAGAATCCCATGCCCACATACCATGATCCAAAATTACCTATGTATGTTTAGGAGAACAAAAACAAACAACAAAGAAAACTTCATTAAAATGATAAATTTCCATTGTACCTTCCACCAAAGGATACCAATAACTAGATATCCAGAGGTGAAAATTAGGGAGGGAAGGACACATGAAGAAAAAACTGTAGATAAGGGAATTTTTCTAATAAAATTCCATATTATTAAAGACCTCCTTGCCCAAAGAGACAATAGGGGAAACACTAGTACACCACAAAGGTTGCACAAAGCCCACCTCAACACACTTAGACCACATAACATCCATAAAAGGAAACCTTAACAAGGACCTTTATAGCAGAGGAACTCCCTTGAAACCCATTGGCAAGAGGATTTTGACTAGTTGTTCAAACCACACCCACAATAAACAAAGAGACCACAGGTGGTGAGATATCCATAATCATATCACAAGCACACGAAGAAGAGGTTGGAAAACCTTTGCAGGAAAATAGAAGTAGTGAATAGGGGAGAAAGAGCAAGAAACCTTTGAAATTTTCTTAGGGCGAGAGGAGTAGGAATGAGATTCATTCATGATGAGCTCTGAAATATGATTAACCAAGAGGGTAGACCCACAAAAATGGTTTACAATTCTAGTGAGGAAGGAAAAGTTATTAAACATGACCCCACGGAAAAAAAAATTGTTTTTGGGGGTTTGAACGAACTTCTGGTTTGAGTGAACCCAAATGTGGTTCAATAGAACTCCCCTTCAAGCAAACTGATTTAATGTCAAGTCCCACATTTCCTAAAAAAATAATAAAAAAAAAATCTTGTGGAAAGGGGGTTTGAATGAACCAGAGTTGGAATGAACCCTAGTTCAAGCAAACCCCCCTTTTCCTCCGTTCTCCCCCTTTAGCACCAAAAAAATTCCAAAATCTTGCCCTTTGAAGCTCGGGTTAAGGATGAAAATGGAGGAGACTTCACTGACCCAACTAGATGATGGTAGTCCTTGGAAAGAGCTATATAACAAATGTAATTTTAATATCTTTTGGTTTAATTATGTATTTGTGTTTTTAGTTTGATTAAATATAGGTTTTTCACTGAAAAATCAAGCTCTTTGTTTTGAACATGTGGCCAAATATCAAATTGTCAAAATAAAATTATGAAAAATATGTGCAAGCTAGGTATTGATGTCCTTAATCTAGTAAAATAAAAAAAAATTGATACAAACAAAAAAAGTTATGATGTATACGGTTCGTCTATGTTTTAATTATAATTGGTTTGATTTCAAAACTTGATTAAGGGAAACATTTTCTTTAAAAATCTATGAAACCAAATGAAAGGGATAGATATCATAGTTACAAATTTATATTAAAAAAAAAAAAGAATTTTATTCTTCATGCAAAAAAAGGTATGTTGTATATGGTGAGCGTCACTCCTTAAAAATATTATTTACTGAAACAAACTAGTTTTCAAAGAAGATGGAAAAAGAAGTGTTATCTAATTCCAAATTTTGTGAGAAAAATATATTTAGAATCTATAGAAAAAATGTCACAAATGACTATTTTGTATCATCAAATTCCTCACAGTTTAGCTGCCATAGGTGCCCGAAAGTAAAGATTTAGCTAGAAAAAATTATTTCAGTGTCCAATTTGGCCAAAAATTGTAAACCAGTATTGTGGGATGACCCAAGAACTAAGCATGAAACACTATTGTAGATGACTTCATTCAACATATCTCATCACTAATCTCTAAGGAATAAAATTCACTCTTACTAAAATTATTTACTCTTGAAAACTTGAAATAAGTGGTCTTCTCCATGCCATAAGACAAATTTATAGGTCTATATGGGTTTACTACCATTTTATTCCAAAAAGGCTTAGAGTTAATGGGGAATCATATTCTATTATCATTAAAGGAATTGAGGAGAAACTTTAAGATCTTCAAGGAACTGAGTAATACCTCTATAATGCTAATCCCAAAAATTTAGAACCCCTCTACCTTTGTTGACCTCAATCCCATATCATTGTGCAATACCATACATAAAATATTCTCTAAGGCTATCACCTCTAGACTAGTCAAGATCATACCAATAATTATCACGAATGAGCACTTAGGAGGATTTTTCCTAAGAAAGGATACAATGGAAGGGGCCCTAATATCCCATGAAATATTGAATTTCATCAAGGAGAACAAAATAACAACAATGATTCTCAAAATTGACTTGTTGAAGGCTTATGATAGGTTAAATTGCCCGACTTCCTCATAAGGTCTCTTTAATAAATGTTAGCCAAACAATTCTCTTTAATTCCTCACAAGGTATTAGACATAACTATTCTAATTTCAAACATAAACACATGACTCACTCATTATTTAAAGATGATACACTCCTATTTGATAAATCTAATGTCAAAGAAGCAAGAGTAATAAAAATGTCTTATAATACTATTTCAGGGTATCAAGGCAAAAAAATAATTATAATAAATCAGAGATATTCTTTTAAAATAGCTCTCCACTGGTGTCTACACACATTTTATCAATTTTCAATTTTAAACAAGATTAATTTCCAAGCTAGTATCTATTAATCCCATTCTTTTCAAGTCGAAATAATCTTGAATTCTAGAATAAAATTTTATCTCAAATACAAAATAGAATCACATAATGGAAATGAAGATGGTAACATTGACTATGAAGTTTATAGTAACAAAAGAAGTTCTTTCAACTCTCCCAAACTCTGTTATGTTAGTCCTAAAGGTATCAAAAATAGTGCAAGAGGATATGGGTATGTGCAGGATCATGATGGGCCAAAAAGTGGTGATATGTAAGCCATATGATGACCCATGTGCATGACAACCTTTTTTTTTACCAAAAATTGATGAAACGAAAAGGGTTTTTAGAGGAGATTCTCAACTTTCCACCAATATAAATTATTCTTTACTTTGAATTTAATAAATAATTATTATTCATTTTCTATTAGAATTATGAATAAAGTCTTGATTGATAGGTTGAATGAAAAACATCTATAAATTTCAAATGGTATCACATCTTTTGAATCCAAAACATGCATCACATTCTATGCTTCACATACTATAGGATTAACAAAAATAAAATTGAATTTCATGAATTTTTTACCATGTTAAGGCGGTTAAATAGATGAGATTTTATTATTTTTAAAAGTTGTACTAAAAAAATCATAATTAATTATTTAGTTGGAAAAAAATTATAAAAAAATATGCATCACATCGAGACATGAGTCTTCTACTTATATCTAAAATATTATAAAAAAATATTATCATTTTATGGTGGTTAGGGTGGTCAGACAAAAATCTACTTCTTATTTTTACCCTGAAATTTAAATACTACTGTATTGAAATTTCAAATCTTCACCAAATAATTTTTATTTTTTTTAATAAAGGTCTAGTAGTTTATAAAATACAATAAATTTTCTACAATTCTATTTTTACATTTTTTTGAAATAATATAGATAACTTATTCAAATTTTTACGTCAAGTTGTCTAACTCTGATTTTTCATCTTTTTATTACCACTTAAGGGCCTATATTTTCCATGATGATCTTGCACATACCCATATTGAGAAATACATAAGATAATTTGTTTGGCAGGGGAACCTTGACAACAAGAAAAAGAGTAAAATTATACTAGTTTCATGGAACAAAATATGTGAGGGAAAAAAAATGGAGTAGGTTTACATAGCTTACAAGCAAGGAACTTGGCTTTGGGAGCCAAATTAGCATGGAATTCTTTTACAAAGCTACATTCTAAATGGCCTAGAATTATGCAAAGAAAATACATGAATTCCATAATCCCTGAATGAATTTTCATAATTTCAAATCCCCTAGAGGGAACCAAAATGTGGAACTTTAAAGAATAATTTGCAAAGATGTTATCATCCCTTATTTAACCTAGTCCATAAATAATAGAGAAAGAAATATGTCTGAGGATGACTCTTGGAATGGATTCCCACCACTATCTAATATTGAAGGCATAGTGGAAGTTAAAATATATTTAAAATACCATTGGGGGTCCATAATAAAAGATTATAATTTCCAAAGAAAACCTTCTCTCAAATGTCAAATCGAAAAACTTTCATGGTTGTAACATCCAAGATAATTAAAATTCTCAATGGAAAAACCTCATGTTGCAATGCCAAATTTTCTTCTCCATGGATCTTGACAAGCTCATTTGGGTCCTTCCAAGACAATTAGTTATAAATTTACCCTAGGCTACTCTTTAATAAATAAAAAAGGAGATGTTGAATCAATAAATTGGCCCTATAAACTATGCTAGAACTCTATAATTCTCGCAAAATCTAGCTCATTTACTTGTTTGTCTCTAGAAAAATATATACTTAGCTACAGGAGGTTGGTGAAATTAGGGAATTCTACCCCTTTCAACTATGTATCATGTGTCCATCTAGAAGAGAACATAGATGAACTTCTAGTAACATGCAAATTCTCAAACCAGCATTGGAAATGACTCGTAAAGAAGCTAAATTGGGTCACACTCCTCTAAGAATCATTGTAGTCAATATTTTCATCATGCCCACTAATGAATTAAGACTCCCTTTTCCCCTCAATTTGGGTAGTAAGCACCTCAATTGTAATATGCTACATATGGTGTGAAATAAACAATAGATTATTTAGAAAAATATACTAGGGTAATAGCAAAAAAGTTGAAAGAAAAAAAAAAATACTATGAAAAGATTGACATCTTATGTAACTTAATTTTTCAGCATTTTATCAACAACTAAATTATAGTGTCAATTTATTAAAAACAATTTTAAAAAAAATAAAATTATTTTTTAAAATATAAACATAAAATATACAAAAAAATACACATTTTACTAGTTTACATCACTTTAAAATTCAAAAAATGTATGTTACCTTTTAGTGATTCAAGTTTAAAATTTGGATAAGTGTTGGTTGTTTTCTTTATAAAGTGTGAGTTAAAGAAGTGCAATAAAAAATTGAAAGGATCGTCTCCAAGGTAGTAATTTATAATATATATAAATCAAATAACATAGCCAAAACCATTTGAAACTATGATGAAAACTTATCTGCTCAATGGGAATTAATTCACTCGCAAACCTAGTCACATGGGTGTAGTGTAGAAAATTATACCCCTTTCTAGGAGAAAATACTGTTCACACTTTTTTGCACCTATTTTGGTGACCTTTTCATTAAAGCATTTTATCATGTACCCCTGATACTACTAATACCCCTTTATAATGTATCCCAAGGCCTATTTAACTTAATTTTGTTTAATTCTCGACACCACAACTTGCATTGAATAAATGCTAGGGATCAAATTAATGCCCCTACATTTAAGGAGTCGTGAAGTTTTAGGTCAAGACTCATTCGCCCATGGGTGAATGGGTCCTCATGAAGTTCCTTGAACTCAAATTTTGGTATGTTTTTGGTGTCATTTCAATCTCTCAAATTCAAATTTCACATGTCAACTTTTGATATTTGATCATTGGAAAATTATATAGGAAGCCTATAAAACCAAGTCTCACAATCATTTTACACTAGAAGAGGAAAGACAAGAATAAAGGAAGGGAAGTTCATATGAGATGAAGCATTCAAGATCAAGGAGAAGAATTAAAAAGTATTCAAGTATCATTTGAGTTGTTTTTGCAGGTCTTTAAGATCCTTTTGACATCAAGATCAAGAATTTCCAAATGATTGATCATAGTTGCCTATACATGATCATGATGGATTCTATTATTTGGGAAATGAAATAGACATTCAACCAAGCTTAATGAATTGTTTCCTAAGTGATTACATCTTATATTATCTCTCTACTTATCCTAAGGAAGGTATAATTAGATTTGTGACTTATTAAGGTGATTTGAGGTCTCCTAAAATAGGTCTTCATCATTATTCATGTTCATTTAGGGTGTAAACACCCAAATTTGTAGATTATTCAAACAATTACCACCTTTATATTGTTAGCCAATTTAAAACAAGAAGATCCAACATTCTTATGAAATTTTTAATCATGGTACCCATGCAAACAAGATAAACACAACCAAATAAACTTAGATGAAAGCATAAGAAAGAAAGATCAAACTCTATTCCATATTGGGAGCGGTGCTCTTTATGATGTGGAAAGGATGTCCTTTCCCACTCCCTAATAAGATGAAAATGATATTGATGCCAAAATGCAAGTTCCTATAGTGAAAAATGCATGAGATTGTAGATGATTTTGAAGGAAGAATGCCTTGAATTTATAGATTCAAGAGTTGGAGAATGAAGGATTTGGATGAATGTGGGGAAAAAGAAAAACCAATGAGAGAAGGCCACTTTTCCACATGTGATTGGAGGAGGAATGAGCACATTTTAGAGAATGTGCAAGTAACTTCTATTAGGTGAGTTTCAAATTTGAAAAATAGCTTTAAATGCATGTGGTTGAGAGATTTTGGGGGGAAGTTTGTTTGGACAAAAAAGTCAAAAAATGGAGTTAATGAGGGAATATTCCTTGGGAATATGCCTTGTGTTGGAAAATAGAGATAATTAGGTAATGAATTAAAATGAATTTCATGTGCAAGTGGGTGGGTTAGTTAAGGGTTTAGGTTTGACTCAGGTTGAGTCAAAAGCTATAGAATGGTAATTATGATTATGAGTTAATTAATTCAGATTAACTAACTTGGAGGATTTTAGAGGTTTTCATATTTGATTTAAATAATTTTTATTTATTGAATCACATAAGAATAACTTAAGGAAAAAATTAAATAATTTGATCTATTTAATTAACTTGTATGATGAATATTAATGAATTAATCAAATAAATGAATTTATTTTATTGATAGAGAAAATGATGTTAATTGAAGCAGGATTAGATGCATGATGTTAGTTAGGAATATTTCCATGTCCACATTTTTCCCTTGTTTGAAGCAATCTACTTGTTGCGTTGATTCAAAGAATGATGCCACGAAGATTGAAATTAAAAAAAATTCTGATTTTTTCAGATGCTCCAGTAGAAAGAAGTATGTTGGTACATTGCTGCCTCGAGAGATTTAGGGAAAAGTTCAATTTGAGGGTCAATCTCGTGACAAAGAGGTTCAAGATGGATGTATGGATGGTTAGACTAACATATTCATATGATGATGATGATGATGATGTAAATGAGATATTTTTAAGATGCTTAGAATAACAAATCTATATTATCTGAAACAACTTAAATGATTATGCAATGCATGTGAGATGGATGAGATAGATGATGTTGTCGTATGATGATATGATGTGGTTATATAGGATGAGAGTGCAGATTTTTTATGAATACAAGATGGATGCATTGATGAAATGATACTATGTTAGTGTGAAAGAGGATGCAAGAATGAGAGGGATCAACCCTTGAATCTGAGAAGATGCGGAAATACATCAAGTCTATGAGTCATTGAAACTTTATTGAATATGATGATGATGTATTGCTTATCTAGGGATGGGAGAGATAAAGAGCATGAATTTCCTTATGTTTGATAACACTCATAGGTACAATTCATCAAGGTATAAAGAACTAGGATGGTGTTTCACCTAGTGTGATGGAATTTTACTTGACAATCAGATAGGAGTACTCTTGTTCACACCTGACATATGAATTTTTTTATTTAGAATGTAGTTCAAATATTCTATAAATATCAGACGAAAACATAGAAAAGCAAGCCTTTCTATGTGGTCAAAAAGACATCTAAAACACCTTCCCTACAAACTAAACGAAGCATGCATGACCAAGTTATATTACAAGAACATCCAACAAGATGCATAGTAGATAAAAAGATAATGATTATTGCCCCATTCCTTTCTCTCTAAACCATTTTGATTAGGAATCATTGAGAGGCCATTAGAATGAATGAAAAATAAAATAAGTCAAAAAAAACTAAGATAAAGTAAACAAACTAGCTAATGTTCTTCATACCGCTAGCCTAGACTAAACTATGATGATGCCTAATCTTGAAGTCCATTGTAGGAAGGAAGCGTCTTAGGACATGTCGTGACTAGGTGATGATGAGATTGACTAGATGATAAGCTATTCGTACTCATAGTTAACTAACTTGCTGACTTACTAACCTATAATTGAGACTTTCACAATTAGGTTTTACTTTTAAACCTACTAGATTTGCTTCTGATTGTTTTGCCAAAGGGTGAAAGCAAAGGTGATTTATTATGAATGAGGTTATTGCGGGTGAAATTGAGAAGAGACAAATGCACCATTTTGGGTTTTTTCAAATATTTGGATGCTTTTGGTATTTTGAAATGTTTTGCAACTGTTTTTGGGATTTTGAGGTTTTTTACAAATGTTTTGATTTTCAAGTTTTCCAACTTTTTTGGAATTTCTAAGATTTTATGAATGTTTTTGGATTTTGTGTCTCTGGAGTTGATCAAGGATTAGCCTTTCCTTTGTTTAATCTCAAAGATGATGTATTTCAAATTTCATGTTTTTGAATTTTTCTAATTTTTTGACCAAGGTTTTAGGATTTTTTATATGTTTTGGATGTTTTTGGATTTTTGCATGATTTTGATGATTTGGATATGGATACGTGATGATATCAATGCTCTATTTTGAGATTTTTTTGAAAACCAATCTAAGATTGATTGATCATATTGATGGGTTTGATGATGATAACATTGTTGAGGATACACAACAAGGCAAGGATAGTGTTAAGCAACATGAGGATTGGGAAGGATATCCCGAGATGGATTGGTTGGATTTGACTAATCAAGATTGATGATGATAAAATTGTTGAGGATACGAAACAATGTAAGGATAGTGTTAAGAAAAAAAAGGATTGGGAAGGATATCCGAGATGGTGATGGATTGATTGTAATCTAATTGATCAATATTTTGAGGCTTGATTTGGAATAAAACTGTTTTGATGATTTGATGTGATGTTGAAGTATACATTAGATGTGACTGATATTGATTGTCTGGATCAATGTTTCATAAAAGATAAAGCTTGGTAAGGAACATCTTGTCATTAAAATATGCCAGGGGATAGTAATTTCAATTTTTTTCTCACAAATTCTTGACCAATTTGATTTTATGTTTTCCAATGTTTGGATTACCACATAAGTTGGAGGATATAGATGAAGACTTATACTCAAAGAAATATGTAAATATATGCCCACAGTGTCTCTCAATATATGGAATTTCATGTGTGGATGCTTATATCAGTATATGAAAGGATATATATGGTAAGAATGCAAAGGATGTGAAGGATTATCTTGTAATAGGATTTGGTGTTCAAACAGAGGATGCTCATTTGGATAGTGCTTCATGGCTTAGATAATGTTGGATAGGATAGGATCAATAAAAATGACCCATGTCAATATGTCAAGATTAAGATAACATAGATAGATTATTGTGTGTTTGATAAATGGTTCATGGATGAATGGATTTATCATGGATGTGATGGATGGAATGCTAGATTTATTATGGATGGGATGAGATACTCCCAACTGAAATGGAGCACGCAGATGATCTATTCTACACATGACACCTATTTTCCAAGTTTTCATCATGGTACTTTTCCAAAGCATTGCCCATGCGGTTTTCACTAAAGGATGATTTTTATCTTTAATATTTTCCTTTTTTTTTTCGATTTTTTTTTTAAATTTTTTGTTGAAATATTTTAAGCTGATGTTGAATCATCTGGTGTAGACATGCACAAATAACATCATGAGTTAAACATATTTAATCATATTCGCCTACCAAATAAATCAAGTTTATTTGATCTCCTAACATTATCACACTTAATTAAATAAATCAAATTTTTTAATTAATCTCCTAAAGTTCTTCCATTTAAGTAAATAAACCTGAATGTTTAATTAAATCTCTAAATGATCATTTCCCTCTCATTTGATTTAAACAAATCCAAAAATCTAAATCAAGTGTCACATCACCTAATCATCAGCTTAATTAATCATATCCATGACTAAACTAAGCCAAACCCATCACATCCTCTAGCTTTTCCCACTTGCACAATAAACCAAGTTATTTGATTTATTAAATCTTCTAATTTCCCTCAACATGGCATCTTTAAGGAATATTCTCCCAATTTTAATTTTCCCTCCCACATGACTTGTCCATCCAACAAAGAATTTAAGAGATCTTACATGTCTCTTACACAAGTCAAACTTGGAATTTAATTCATCTTTCATTCCCTTTAAACATGTCACTTCATCAAATTCAAATTTCAAATTGTCACATTGACCAAAATGTGCACAACCCTCATCCTCTAACTTCTTGATAGGTGGCATATTGTCATTGGCTCATGAATGATCCCATCCAAATATTTCATCTCCCAACCTTGAATCTATAAATGCAAAGCATTTCTACAACACTACAACACAACAAAACTTGATGCATAATCTCATGCATTTGCATTATCACTATCATCTTTGTATTCTTGCTTATCAGGGATTGGGAAAGGGCTCTCTTCTCACATCAAGGGGCACCAATCCCCCTATGGGATGGTGGTTGGTTAACTTAGATTATATTTACATATTTTAGATGGCACATGCATTTCTTCATGTTTTTTGCTTCTATGTTTGATCAACAATTTCATAGGGATGGGTCTATTTCAATTTATTAAGAATGGTTAATCCCTCTATTGTTAGGAATTTCAGATTTACATCTCACATTCTAGCACTAGAAGGAGGGCTCGAAATAGCCTCCATTTGATCTTTTAAATCTTATTTTGATTTCTAACAAATAGGCTGAAATGGAAGTAGGGACAACTGGCTAAGAAGGAACTCTGTGCATTTTTGTTTTCTTTTGAGCCTCTCTTCTACAGGTCAAAATACTTTTGTAAATTAATCTCTGAATATCGAGATTTGGAGGCATCTTTAAGTTGTTATTTACTTACACTTGACTCACATTTTGAATTTAGTTTACTCTTACCATTACTTAATTTCTCTTGCACTCATAACACACAGGGCAGTATTTACATTTCCTATCTTGTCTCACTTTTTTTTTAGATTTTAGCAATTAAATCCATCATGTACATATCATGCAGTCATTATAGCCTCTAGGATTGTATTTCTTCGAGAAATTTTTTTATACAAATTCACACACCTTTCCTATGCTTCAACATTTTACATATAGACTTATTGACAATTTTGTGGAATTCAATTTTGCACATGCCAATTGCATTTGCTTAAAAGCATTTCTAATGCCCTCGTTGACATATTTTTTGATCTGATTTACACCTACCAATAGTATTTCTTGAAATTTTCTAAAATATTTTTGGATAGATTCATTTGCATGTATGTTACAATAACCAATCTGTGAGACCATTTTTTCTTTAAGATTTTTGTTACACAACTTACACCCTGTCTATGTCTCCACTTTATGTATACATATCTACCATGCCATCTGCAACTACCACAACAAAAAATCAAAATCCATCTCCCCCATGCCTTGACAATGTTTATGATGTGTTTGAAAGCTTCCATTAGTGGCACGGGCAACGAGGATGCAGGAAAAAGGAATCATTTAAATAGTTCGTGCATGATTCCATTTTGGCACAGGTAGAGAAGCTACCAGTTGCATTAGCATTACAGGCGAGGATGTTTGTCAAAGGTTGTCGAGTGCAGATTTACACTGGCTAATATCCTTTGCTTGAAGGTTGCTAAAATATTTTAAAACACATACATTTTGTGCATACCTTGCAATCATTGTGTTTCATGTGATCACATTTTGGAGATGCATTTTGTGAAACAGCTCATGCATCCTTTCTATATATTGCATTTAGCATACAATGCCATTGGATTCCACTTTACATATATTCATTGGAATTAGTTTGAAATTTTCTCACACGTCTTTAAACAAATATTTTTGCGCACATTTTGCAATCATGACATTCCCTTACATCAATTTTTTTTTGAGGCACTTGGTGGAATAGTTCATGTGACTAGTTTGTAGTTCATGTGCTTTGTCTATGGCCTGTCTATGCTTTTTGTGTCATTTGATTAAGAATTCTTAAAGCTATGGTCTTTCTTTTTTTCACATAATAATGGAAGGATTATTCAAAACAACTCACATGCCTTCTCTATGCTTACACATTTTTTTTCTGAAATTTCACATGCTGGCTTCTCTTGCAGCCACTAGCCATAATGAGAGGACCCCATTGATTGTCACGTACTAGGGATTCTAGTGTTTGAAACATCACTCAAATTCCCTATATGAGGTAGCATACCTTGTTGAGATGGTTTTTGTTGTTCTTGCTAACCATAACTGAATTGAGACAATGACGAGAGAAAAGGAACATTTGGTGCTAGATCACGCTAATAGATGACCACTTTACTAGTGAAGCAACCATCCACTATTTGTACAGTCTGAATCCTTGTGTACTTTCAAACACTCTAATATCATTGCAAAAAAAAATGTACGAGGGAATGCATATATTCTCTTTCTTCTACTCCCTACACTTAAAAAACTATTCCTCTCATTTTTTGTATCTCATGTGGGCTACCTACCTAATTGGCAATTATTAGAGCAAGAAATGGGGAAAAGAAGGCATAAAATAAATTTAAAACTTGGTAGGGGAGAGGAGTTGATATGTAGGTGGGGGCCCGAATGTGCGATGTGACATGCACTCGTTGGGGCCCACACCTATTTGCCGGTCCTCCACAACATAAGCTTAATTTCATCCGTAGATAGGCTTGATCACATCAAACATAAATTAGATATACAATGCATAGAAGTTAGCATTAATTTAAAAATTTAACAACTACACGCTGGCAACCAAACATGATGAAGTGTATCCAACTTGTATCTAACATATAACAAGTACCATTCCGACATGGAATTTAAACAACCCAAACATTAAGACATACACCCTTCCCCATAAACTGGTAAATCCAACTTTCGCATCAATTCAGGCATCATTTTCACATTAGTCACAACTACACAACATAAAAAAGGTGTCAAGTCAACAAATTTGAAACCCATCCAGCCCATATTTGACCGACTGGCAAACCCATTACAAGAATGTTTCCCATTGTAGCATAACTAAACTAACACACAAATGCATTCACCAATTCCATCTACCATGAGATTTGCAACATGTATTAGCTTCAATCTATCCCATCTTTCTAGGTAGGGTGCGCACGTAGTGGAGCCAAATGCAAATATCCCACCTGCATCCATTTAACACTCTTGTAAGGCTACCATTATTCAAAACAAAAACATGGAAACAATTTCAAATAATCCACAAAACTAATCAAGTCAAGAATTAAAGGCTGAAATCAATAAAATCTCGAATTCATATGAAACATAACTCAAATTCAAAAGAGGATAGTAATTTATTTCACCACACCAAACAACCATCAATCAAATTCAAATAGCCATGAAAACCAGCAAGTATTTAGTTATTCTGCAATGAGCGACATAAGAAAAGGAGTGAGAAGCAAAGAATTGAACGATTTAACATCAAGGGGAGGCAACAACTCAAATTCCAGTGCACCAGCATCCATATTGTACTAGGTTTTCCTTTTCACACTTCTTCTTCATTACATCCATTACCAACATCCATATTGATTTTCATTACACCCATTATAGTTATAGGTTTTTGTTTACGTTTCCCTAGGGTTTATATTGCAAATATTACATTCATAGTTTACCATATGTGTTTCCCTAGGGTTTATATTGAAAATGTTATAGTCATAGTTTAGCCTTTCTATTTCAGTAGGGTTTATATTGCAAATATTACACTCATAGTTTAACATTTTTGTTTGATAGGTTTTTCATTGTCATTCACTCTGCTTATCATAGTCTCATAGGTTCTGCATTATCGTTTATATGTAAAATATTGGTCATGGTTTACCATTTCTATTTCAATGGTCCTGCATTATAATTCACTTTTCTTGTCTTATTCTCATTCGTTCTTCATTATCATTCACTCTGCTTGTCTTATTCTCATAGGTTTTGCATTATCATTCATTCTAGTTATATTATTCTCATAGGTTCTGCATTATCATTCACTCTAGTTATCTTGCTCTCATAACTTCTATATTGTCATTCACTCTAGATATCTTATTCTCATATCTTTTGCATTATTAGTCACTAAAGTTTCGAATCCTATAAGGCATTTTTTTCATCATTTTCATATGTTTTTGTTAAATCAATCAACAAATATTTATTCCTATCAATGAGCTCATCATAGACAATATATGTGAGCTTTGTTAAACTCTTATAGTTTTTCATTCGTAAGCTTTCTGTTGTTCAAACATGAGTTTGGTTTTCACTTTGTTGTGCATGAGAATGTTAATTTTGTAAATGCTTAAGAGATATGAGATGTTCTTAAACTCTAACTCCCTTGCATAGTTTGTAATTTTGTGCTTCTTACTCCTCTAATTCCTTATGTCTCTCACTCCAAAATAGATGTAATTCTCCAAACTGTTACAAAAGATAATCTCAATTGAAATGCAAGAAACTAAAAAGATAGCACATACACAAACTAAACAATCTTTGGTTCTTGAGCATCACTCCCTTCATACATATAAATATAATTGTAAAAGAATTTGTGTTTCATAGTTTACCATTTATCTTTCCTAGGTTTTGCATTATCATTTACTCTGGTTATCATATTCTCATATGTTCTGCATCACAAACTAATTATTCTTTTGTTCAAGAATCACAACACTCTCTTCATACATATATAGATAACTGTTCAATCATTTTTATTTCGTAGTTTACCATTTATGTTTCATAGATATTGCATTATCATTGACTTTACTTATCATATTCTCATATGTTCTTCATTACAAAGTGATTTTTTTTATATTCAAGCATCACTACTTTGATTCTAATTATTCTGTGTAGATGGCCAAGGGAAATGCAGTGGTGACCCACACTAGGAACAAAAAAAAAGAAAAGAGCCACAACAAGGTTTTTTTGCTGAGAAAAGAGGATGCAGATTCCCCCCTAAAATAGATCATTTTGCACAAGTAGATGAGGTTTCTACTCCTCAAATACTACACATTGAGGTTATAGATACTGAAAATTGGTCTAGGCCTACGAACACCACTTTCAACGTAATTTTCTATTATCCATGGTCATGATTAAATAATGTTTATTATTTAATTACCCTTTCTAACACATATTTCCTCTATTAATTAAATACCCTTTTTAATTAATTCACTAATTCATAAATGACCTTTATTCAACCTTGATTAATTAAATAAATCATATTTGTTTAATTATGTCGCTAACTAATTAATTCTTCCTTCTTATTATTTAATTATCCCTTTGTTATATTTCAACTATAATGAAATATTCTTTATTTAATTATTCATTTAACCCCCTTTATCTATAATGAAATATTTATTATTTAATTTATTCAATTCCACCTTTACAATAGTCAAATTAAATAAATGACCTTTATTTATCTAATTAAAGTCTCTCACTTTCAAATGTTGAATTAAATTAACATTTAATTCATATTTAATTATTTATGTCACATTCCTCTATCATTCAGTTATCTAAGTCATTCACTCACCTTCAGACTCGAGATCTATTTTTAGTTCTCCAATTATCTCTACGAGAAGACTCTCTGTCACAACTATACAATTAACTAGTTCCAACTCATATGCATGGTGTGTTTATTAATTAAATATCTTTATTTAATTAATTAACTCATGTTTGCATTGAAATGCATTATTCTTCGAGTTCTAACTTTGGATTTTGCATACAAAGTCTATTTCTTCTATTTTTGGAGATTAATATCTTGAACTTGTGTTCTAACTCACGTTCTAACTTAGTCTCCATCTTCAGTCTTTCCTGAACTCATGTTCTAACTCACATTCTATCTAAGGCGGAACTCACATTGCATGGAATTCATCAATCTCATCCGTCGATCTCTCTTTCAATCTGAGTCGATCGTTTGAAAACCCAAAATCTATAAAATGGTTTGTCATTATCATTATTCCTCCTCTCAAAATCATTCATTTTTGAGAAGAGACTCATCTTCGTTATTTTTCTTAGACACTCGATTTAATCTATACTTGCATTCAAACACATAAATATGAGGGCAAGAATACTAAAAAGGAAAAATGGAGAAGAAAAATCAAGATAATTCAAAGGGATGAACACATATTTGGTGAGAGATTTCCATTAAATTTTTTCGTTTGTTTAGTTTATTTCCTCGTTCTTTGTTGTTAGATTTTAGATTATTGTTTAGATTAGGATTTAACTTTGTTATTCTAGTTGCAAATTATTCATCATCATTCGAAAGATACATCTATACATTTTAATCTACTATTACATTTGGTGAACCTGATGTGAATACACTTCAACTTCGTACATATCTTTTGTCTTTCCATTTTTCTATTTTTCATTCTTTTTTGCAAGTTTTCCATATGGCGCACCACATCTGTTCCGTAAAATGATGCATCAGTATCCTTGAGTCGCATCTGTGAAAAATAGTGATGCATCTGCCATCACAAACCGCATCTGTGAAGTCATGAACCGCATCCGCGAAGTCACGAACTGCATCCTCCTGTCAACAGTCGAACCGCACCTGTGGCTCCAAAAGCCGCATCTAGCTGGTAAAATTTTTTCACTTTTTTATTGATTTCCGTACATCCATATTTTTAGTTTTCATTTTTTGGGTTGTTTGGATTTTGCTAATGTTTGTTTCAGTTATGTTTAGGGGGAATAACATAGTGTTTGCAGGAGGAAGCTTTGAAGGCAATTAAAACCAAAGAGAATTTTTCTGCAAGATGAAAGCTGAAGAACAATGAACTACTGATAAATTTGCATACAAGACCTAATGCCTTTGTGTCAATTTATTTATTTAAGCAAGCTTTTGTTTGAGAGACAGATAATCATCATGTGGGTTTAAAAAGAATTTCTTGTTTGGTAGATAAAAAATTATCATTTGGATTAAAAAGAACCATTGTATTCTTTGTCTGGTGCTTTGCACGCATTTGTAACCCTTACGATTCAGTACATCGAAGTATCCTCTCCCCTTGCGCAGTCATGCGATCCTGGGTGTAAGAGAAATAGTTACTATCTCTAGAACTTGGGCCTGTCTTGGTGGGAAAAAGTACTCACCCCAAGACAACTCAGACTGGTAGCATGGTAAAGCCAAGCGACTTCCAGTCGGTATATAAAAGAGGATTTTTGGGTAAAGCCCATGAATCACGCACACTATTCTGATGAGATGGACAAAAATGAACTCTTGCCAATATTGGATAGTGTCCCATGAATGGAATGCCCTTATTAAAAAACTTGTTGTAGAGTTACCGAAATCCTACCTACTTGTTGGCACAGCAGGGTCGACCCTATTAAGCCATCTTATATTCTTACAATTTATGTGTGGAAATGAAATGTATGCTATGGGAGTTTCATGGATATAGTAGCTTGGCTACCCCGTATAAGTAAGTGTCATTGAGGGGAGCCAGTGGGGTCAAGCTACTAGTCATTCACTATAAATATGCATAGCTAGAGAAATCCTAATAAGAATTCAACAAGTATTGTCCTAAAAGCCTAAGTTGTAAATGTTTTTGCATCTTAACAGTCCTTACATCACAAAAACCAAAAATACATTGATTGTTGTGTTTGTTCTCTACTGTATTCATCACAATCTTGATCAAACAACCAAAGTCAGTCAACAACTTTCAGGAAAAATCCAACTGTTAGAAAATTGAGTCACATTTGTTAGTTTAATTGCCACATGTGTATTAGTAAGACACATCTGTTAGGGGAAAAGCTGCATCTGTCTTTCAAAAAATTCACTTTTCATAGTTTGCATGTCATGAGTCACAACTGTCACATTCTGAGTCACATGTGTGCATGCAAACCACATCTATTAGTTTTTGAGCCGCATGTGTATCAAAAAACCGCATTTGTCATAGGAAAAAACACAACTGTCAGAAACACTGCATGCACTATCAAAAAAACCGCATCTATCAGAATCTGAACCGCATTTTTCTGTCCATAGAAAACATCAAAAATCATGAGCTGAGTCCAAAACATCATTGTCAATATTTGCTTTAGGTTCTTAAGATCAACCTTGGATTAGAAACTGGTAATTTTTTCTCAAAAACCTTGCATCATTAGGTGTCATATACATCTTAGTCATAGTAAATGTCATAGTCATAGTCATCCTAAGTCATATGCATATAGATACTTCCTAGGAAATTTCATGTCGTAGAAATAGAGATAACTTTTGTCATCATTGGAAACATTCATGTTTCGATTTGTCACAATCATTGAACCTTGTCACTTTAGTCCCATTTAGTGGATCTTTTCAGCTCAACAATCTAGTTTGAAAACTCTGCCTTATCAACTGTCCTTGTCATCCAATCAAGTTCCTTGGTCAAAAACAAATATTTGCATTCATTTACTCCATTAGGTGGTAGGTTATACTCATCTTAGACTATCGTCATAACCTACTCGAGATTTTGCATATTGTCCATCATATCATACATCATCTTGGTATACGTCTTTTTAGAAACCATTTTAGCAATGTCATTAAGTGTCAAAAAAATTCAAAAACATACATGTAGGTTATATCAGTTTTTAGACATAGTCTGCATTACCCATTTTGAGCAACTTTTTCATGGTCGAAAAAAGGTCCAAAAAGAAACACAAAGCAATGACAGACCCCAATGAATTTATCAATCCGTTCGAAAACCAACCGTCAGGAAGCAAACACACACACTAGCCTTTACTTGAAAAACATGTCACTAGAGACACACATGGGCAGATTTACATAGAAGACATAGATGTAATAGTTCAAGATCCTGAGTTTGCATCCTTCATTGATGAGTGTTTGCTAAATGATCCACAAAGCTATCTAGCCATGTTGCTAGTAGAAGGTGCCATACTACCACTAGGATTTGATGTTCATACTTTGATAACACGGTCTACTCAACCAACACAAACTACGACATCAACTGTGTCTATTCCCCAAATTACCGTAGCAATACCAACTAGCGCATCTACTCACACATTTTCACTTGTAAGCACAATCCCTTTCAATGTCACACAAGGTTTACAATTTACTACGGGGGCAACTTCCTCCAACCCCTTTGGCACCAACATGACTGGTAAGAGATCCAAAGTTGGCAGGAATATACCTATACCAAATCAGACCATTCAGATAGGAAGCATTCCTATACCAACTCAGACCATTTAGACAGGGAATATCCCTATACCAAATCAGCACATCCTAACAAGATATATTCCCTCACCAAATCACAACCCATCACAAAACATGGCATATCAGAACACCTACATTGATCCAAATAACACAAACACCATGTCCTTGACACAAGTCAACATCCTTCAAAACCAAAATCAAACTCTTCAAAAAAAGATGGACGACATGTCTGTGTCAGGCAAATGAACTATCTCAGCACAAGACCTATGTCCATGTCTATGTCCATTCGACAAAGCACTCTATATGACACCTTTCCCCCATGGATACATTACACCAAATTTTCCTAAGTATAATGGGAGGAAGAATCCTTTAGGACACATTAGAGAATTCTCAACGGCATGCATGGACATATCATATGACCCCACATACTTGATGCACCTATTTCCACAAACCCTCATAGGGATAGTGTTGGAATGCTTTTCTAAATTGCCATATGGTATACGATCCTAGGGTGAATTAGCTGAGAATTTTGTTGAACATTTTTCCTTTAACATAGACAACAAAGTAACTATAGAAACCTTGTGCCACACAACACAAGAAGGCAGTGAGATGTTCATCACTTTCTTCTAGAGATGGAGAAGTCTAGCTAGCCGATGTCTAGTCGAAATACTCAAAAAACAAAAGGTCACAATCTTCCTCGAAAACATCAATCCGAAAATGAGAGGTGACTTACGGGTACACTGTTGCACTTCATTTCTTGACTTGGTACAAAAGGGGATCATCCTTGAAAAGGGCCTTATTGAAAAAAGTGAAATAAAAGTACCAGGAAAGAACCCAATTGTCCAACATCCAAATGTGTCAATTGATAGAAACAAGTTATGGTCTAGGAACAAGAATGTCATGAATGACGACATTGTTGATGCTAAACACATACATACTGGACCGGTTATCACACTTAGAGGATACAACTGACATGTAAACTTGATGAATAGTCGAGATCAAATGGCAAATGGCTAACTATGTCCAGAACTCACAACAAAGACCCCAAAGGAGATTTCCCATGCGAGAATTTACACATTTAGGGCAACCAATCAAGGTAGTCTTCAAAGAATTGGTCAAAAATAATCTCATCAAACCTTTAGAACCAAGAGAGTATGATCTTGGATAGTTCAAACCTTCATGGTGGGATGATAATGCTTTCTATGACTATCATCGAATGAAAGGGCATAACCTCCAACAATGTCGCCAATTAAATAATATCATTCAAGACTTTATTGAAAATGGATCCATAGAGGTAAATGGGTAGAAAAATACTAAAAATAGTGATCATAAGGTCTTCATAGACCCATTAAATGACCACACAAAAGGAAACGCCTCCGGTTTGGGAACCAAGAACAATCCCTCTTCTAATTACACCAACTCCAAATATGAATATGGGAAAGGAAAGACCATATATATCCTCTGAGCCACAAATGAACATGTTGATACCATCATCATTAAGAAGCACCCGAAATGTAATGTGAACACACACAGGACTAAAATAGTTATTCCAGGTCCTTCTGCTTCTGAACAACTTACAGAGAGGCCCAAGTATAGATAAAATCTCATCGATCAATTGAGTAAAACCCCCGCATAAATATCTATCTTGGAACTATTGAATGTGTCACTAGAATATCGAGCCATACTTGACATAGCATTACAAAAGACTACTATTCCCATGGACTTGGATGTCGATCGCTTTGAAGAAATGGTGGGATATTTGACCAACTCGCATCATGCCACATTTTCCCAACAAGACTACTCCGCCAAAAAGTCTGATCACAATGACCCATTACATCTTGAAGTCCTAGTCCATCAAACCAGAGTCAGATGAGTCTTGGTAGATGGAGGCGCAAGTCTGAACTTGTGTCCCCTAAAATTGGTTAAGGCATTAGGAATCTCAGAAGACTGTGTAGACACTTCTAAGAGTATAGTCATCAAGGCTTATGATCATGAGGAAAGGTCATACAAAGGAGTTGTGCTCCCTATCAGAATTGGCCCAATGATCATGAACACCGGCTTCCAAGTCTTGGATCTCACCCTTCCATACAACATGTTGTTAGGTAGACCTTGGATACATGCAATGAGAGCCATCCCATCAACATACCACCAATGTCTTAAGTTCCCGTATAATGGCATAGATATCACTATTGATGGTGATCCACATCCTTTCCAATATTGTACAAGCCTAAGAGACCTTCCACAATGACAAGTACCTATTAACCAAGAGGCTTCATCATCCATTTTATCCCAATACGTTGACCCATCATGTCTCACAAAGTCTATTTCATTCAAACCACCATCATCCACTCCTAAACTCGAGATCCAAGACAAGGGCTGTGGAGAATATAATATAATGGAATCATACTATATCAATCAACTAATTCCACCTAAGGCATATGGCCTACCAATGGCAGATAGATGACAGTCAGTGGTCACATTTCATGTTCTCCCTACAATGACATTAACCAAATGGGGAGAGTTAAGTGAAGAAATTGTGGATCAAGGTGATTCCTGGTTATATCAAGAAGAACATGAATACCCCTCCCCATCTATTCAAATAGCTAAGGACCACTATAGAAAAGGCTTTAAGATAATGCAAAATGAAGGCTATGATGGGCATAGTGGGTTAGGACTATATCAAAATGGAAGGACAAAACCGATAATAATCTACCCACGACCAAAATATTTAGGGCTAGGGTGTCATCTGCTTAGAATTGGGTTTCTTGGTACTTCATCATCTTTCCAAGAGGAAGTGAGTGCTTGTGCAGACATCAATATATCTCATGAACCACTTCCCTGAGTTTACGACAAACCCCCAGTTTACGAAAATCCTATAGTTTATGATGAATCCCCTTACTCAAGCAATGGGGAATGGGAATCCCTTTCATCTACTAGTACCATGAACATAGATGCCCTATTTGGAGAATTGGACCTCAACGTGAAACCTGTACCAAAACAATCTAGTCCTCGTCCTAAGAAACACTTGTCCAAAGAAGAATGGAAAGAGAACTATTATTGGGAAACCATTGATCATGCATCTTGGGCACTTGAAAAAACATCTTATGATGAATCAACCCTCACTATAGTCCCACATCAGAGTATACCTACCACTAGGAGGAAGAACAAGAAGGAGTTGGTCCAAAAATTCTGTGACCATGTCAACCATTCTATACTCACCTTGTCAGCAACTACCTTTAAGAACTTCGATGATGACATGCCCCTTATATCCTGAACTTATCGACTAGGATCAACAAGGTACACCTATCATAGATACATTTGATAATGACGAAGCAGTTTTTGAGTTCATGGGACTTAGAGAAGGCATACCAAGAGAGGATCATAAGGTAGGTTCTACCATAGACTTCGATGATAAAGCATATTTTTGGGAGTCTATTTATACCTCTAGTTGCAAAAATGAGAATGAAAAGAAAAAAGACAATGAAAATAAAGATGATGAGTCCCTAGGTGAAAATAAAAAGGCGCCTTTGGATGATGAAAAAGTCAAAATAAAGGATGTATTCGAGGGTGAAAACCTCTCTGAGGCACCCAAGGATAGAAGTTTAAATATTCTCCCCGTTGAACAAGAAAAGTCACTGATGCTAGTAGAAGAGGTTGTTGCAGTCAAGATAGGTACAAATGAGAATCCTCAAATAGTATATTTTGCAGCTTCTTTAACAAAGACATAACAACATGAGTTTAAGGACTTCTTCAAAAAGAGATAGATAAAATTTGCATGGTCATATGCTGACATGCCTGGGTTGGATCCAAAGCTAATATTGCACCATTTAACATTACAGCCAGGTATTAAGCCAGTGAAACAAAAGCTAAGGAAAATGCATCCGCAAATTGCTCTACTGGAAAAAGAAGAAATTAAGAAACTCCTAGATGTAGGATTCATAAGGACAATAGACTATGTAGATTGGATATCAAATCTTGTACTAGTGACTAAACCAATTCAGGGCATTTGCATTTGCACTGACTTAGAGACATAAATAAGGCATGTCCTAAGGATGACTTCCCTTTTCCGAATATCGACATGATCGTGGATCTGACAACAGGATACAAGATGCTATCCCTCGTGGATGGTTTCTCTGAATATAACCAGATTAAGATAGCACCTGAAGACCAACACAAGACAACTTTCATGTGTCCATGGGGCACATATTGTTGGAATGTTATGCCATTTGGCCTTAAGAATGCAGGAGCCACCTACCAATGGGAAATGACTATGATTTTTCATGACTTTGTACATACCCTCATGGAATATTATGTAGATGACATTATAGCCAAATCCAAAACAAGGGAAGATCATTTGAAGGTTTTAGACAAGATATTCTAGAGGCTAGAGAATTACAATGTTAGGCTAAATCCGAAGAAGTGTGTCTTTGGGGTAAAATCAAAGAAACTATTAGGGTATATCATCTCGCGAAGAGGCATTGAAGTAGATCCAGAGATGATAAGAGTTATCATAGAAATGCTTCCTCTAGTAAGAATTGGTCAACTTAGAACCCTACAGGGGAGATTATAGTCCATTAGGCATTTCATAGTACAACTGGCAGATAAAATACACCCATTTCAACATCTACTCAAGAAAGGAGTACCATTTATGTGGACACCTAAATTTCAAGAGGCCTTCTAGAGAATCAAGGACTATTTTCTTACTCCACCAGTCTTAATACCACCTACAGAGGGAGAACCATTGATACTTTACATCTTAGCAACTCAGTCGACATTAGGGGCTCTTCTCACACAACACGATGATCAAGGTCATGACAAAGCGGTCTATTATATCATTCGTACCTTAGGGGGATATGAATTGAATTATAGAAACATAGAACGTGCTTGTCTAGTGGTAGTTTTTTCTACCCAAAAACTTCGGCACTATATGCTCAATCGACAAACAGTTTTAATTGCAAAGATTGATCCACTTAAATACCTCCTAAGTAAGGCAACTTTATAAGGCTGATTGGATAAATGGGTTATGATAATTAGTGAGTATGACATTTAGTATGTCGAAAGGAAGGCTATAAAAGGATAGGTGATTGTAGATCAACTAGCAGATGCACCTATAAAGGCAGACCATCCATTAGTGGCAGATTTTCTAGATGAATTTCTCTTCAACATGGACATTAAAACTAAATGGAAACTGTACTTTGATGGGTCACATACAAATCGTGGTTCAGGAGCTGGTATCTTATTTGTCACACCCCAAGGTGATACCATTCCTAAATCATTCAGGATTGCTTTCCCTTGTAAGAAAAATATAGTAGAATATGAAGCCTTAGTGACAGGCTTAAAAATGGCAACCCAATGGAAAATTAGGAGCCTACATGTCTTTGGTGACTCTTGATTGGTAATTCGATAGGTAAATGATGATTATGAGACTAAGGATGAAAATATTGCACCTTACAAGCATATGGCTGATAGTTTCAAATAGTATTTCAATGATATAACTTTTCAAAAAATACCAATTATCCAAAATAGAGCTGCAGATGCTATGGCAACTATCAGTTCCTTGTTGGATATTCTGAGTAATGTGCCTAAGTTCGAGTTTCTGGTTGAACAACTTTTGGTCCCCGCTTCTGATGTCCTCGGTACTGCAATAGTGTGTACCATTGTTGGTCCTATGTCTCCTTGGTATAAAGACATATTCGACTACCTCACTGACCAAACCTTACCCCAAGACTTGTCCAACAACCAACGTTGAAACTTTACCTAAAATTCAGCTAAGTACACCATCATTGAAGAAACCCTATATAGACGTAGCTTAGATAACGCCCTAATGAGATTTCTTGATGTTGAAGAAGCACAAAAAAATTTGTGTGCGATGCATGAGGGTATATGCGGATCTCATTTAGGTGGTCCTACTCTATCCCATAAGATTATGAGACTAGGTTAATATTGGCCTACAATGGAGAAATACTCATATGTCTTTGTAAAGAAGTGTCGACAATGTCAGATACATGGAGACTTGATAAGAGCACCAGCCCAGGAGCTTTGTCCAATTAATTCACCATGGCCCTTTGCCTAATGGGGACTTGACCTCATAAGTAAGATACACCCTTCATCATCCAATGGCCACAAATTCATCATCACCACCACCAAATACTTCATTAAATGGATCAAAGCTATTCCCATGACCTACATCACCAACACACAAATATCTAAGTTTATCTTAAACTATATAATTTGTCGGTATGGTGTACCCCAATCCATAATCACAGACAATGGCTGTCCATTCAAGAACCAAGAAGTACACCATTTATGTGAAGAATTCCACATCAAACACCATTTCTCCACCCCATATTACCCATAAGGTAATGGCCAAGTTGAGGCATCTAATAAGACAATTGTTAGAATCCTTAAGAAGACTGTTAATGACGTTGGTCATGACTGGCACCTACAGCTTAATCTTGCCTTATGGGCTTATCGCACAAGCATTTGTACTCCCACCGGCATCGCTCCATATTCCATCGTATTCGGGTTTGAATCTATCTTACCTATTGAGGTTGAAATACCTTCTCTACGGGTACCCTTGAAGAGTCATATCGATGATGAAGAATACCGTGTCTCTAGGTTAAAAGAGCTAGAATTGCTGGATGAACAAAGACATAAAGCATTAGATCATTTGTATGCATATCATAATCATCTTCATCATAGTTACAATAGGAAGGTTCTCAATAGACACTTTGACATTGGTGACCTAGTATTAATGGAGAATCCTAAGAAATAAGTTGAACGTGAAAATCCAGGAAAGTTTGAACCTAACTGGTTGGGGTCGTACATTGTCATAGAAGCCTTTAGATCATGAGCATACCAACTCTCTAATCCTGAAGGAGAGCCACTTTTGTCCCCTATCAATAGTCTACATCTAAAGAGGTTCTACACTTATGTCTATGAGAATCCATGTCTTAATCTAGAAAAATACAAAAAAAATGGTTACCTTGATGCAAACCTAGCAAACAAGAATCTTTGTAACACCAAAAAAATTTAGAAAATCAAGAAAAGTAAAGAGAAATAAATCCATCCAATAGTGAAAACCGCTTCGGTGGTGCTATGGATAAGTACCATGGTGAAAACTTGGAAAATAGGTGCCTTGTGTAGTCAAGCTCACTCTTCCGTCTACCATCATTCTAATCGAACTTTTTCACCATCACTCATAATAAATGGTTGTCTTATCCATTACTCTTAACGATTGACATCTAGTGTCCATTCCGTCATACTACCAACTCCATCTTCCGAATATTATTCCCGACTGGGGGAAAATCCTTGTTCTATGCCCTCGCACCTTGTGCATAACATCACTCCATTGAAAATATCTTGAAAAATCCTGAAAACATTAAAAAATATATATATCAAAAATCCCAAAAATAGAGTCAAATCAATCATGTCAAGGTGGTCATGTCAAGTCAGTCATGTTAAGTCAGTCATAGACATAGTCAAATGACATTGCCTCTGTGACTGTGATGTAGGGAAGGCCATCAATCGATGTGCCCCCGAGGCATTAGGTCTGTCGGTCTAGGTTTGTCATGTATCACACACATTAAAATCATGACGCTTTGTATATTCAAAGTCATTGGTCATTTCGATCTATGAGGTCTCTGCATGTACAACGTAGGCAAGGCTAATCAATTGATGAGCTCCCAATTGATTAGCCTTGCCTACGTTGTACATGCAGAGACCTCATAGATCAAAATCATTATCACACAAGTTGCATATCATAGTTTAAGGTATCATCTCATGTCATACACGGTCAACACATACACACACTTTTATCAGTCCAAGAATCAAAACATATCATGCAACAACAAGGCAAAACATCTCAAGGTCATCAAGTCAATATCAAACACATTGTCAAACTGATCAACCTATGTCTTACGCAAGACATGTCTTTCTTGTCAACAAACGTCATCAAATAGTCATAGTCTCAAGTGCCTTGTCACTTCAACATCATCAGACTTCAACATCTTATACGACATGAGTCTTTTTGAAACCAGGCTTTGTCATGCCTTATACAGAAGTCACCAAGTCAAAACAAGACTCAACATCTTATGCAGTATGTGTCGTTCTCTCACATTACACTATGTCAAACATCAAACATCAAACAATCCCACAAGATCAAGTTTTGGTGAATACATTTATTTGGCTTTATGACTTTATATGTTATTTTGTCTTATCTTTTTATCGATTTGTGCAAGATCCTATTACTAGCTTTCTCAAGGATGTCCCTTGAAGGATTTAGAGAAGCAACGATGTCTCAGGATTCTTTTTCTTTGGCTGTTGTCTGTCAACTATCTTTTAACATTGGTTTTTGAGTCATGTTACTAGTTTCATTGAGGATGTCCTATCAAGGATTTAGAGGAGCACTAGCATCTCATGACCCATCTTTTATTTGTTTGTTAACTCTGGTTTATCTCGACAAAATGACTGGGGCATCTTCTCCTTAGTCTGAGTTAAGGCACTCCTTGTCTACGACTATCTATTTTTCACAGGTGGATAACTTTGTATGCTATGGTCTATCTCATATCATAGTGTGTACTATCCATCTGTGTCATGTCCCGCCCAATGATGATAACAAGCAAGTATAGAGTATTTGGAACAATATCAAAGATTATATCTTTTTCTCAAATCGATCAACCATCATTATATCATTTTCTCAATCAATCAACATTAATTATTTCTTACTAACATTCTGAATTCATTTTCATCCTAACATTTCTCTTCTTTGACATTAAGATAAATTTATATGACACAATAAAAACGTTAGATCATTTGCATTTGCATACATTCGATAAGCATTTCATATAGTTGCATTCATTTAAAACATATAGATAGTACCATTCATCTTTATTACATACAGTCAAAATCATGACATAATAGGCATTGCATCATCATAACATACATAATGTAAACATTGCATGTACATATCACCATCACGCATAAACCAGCACCATATAGAACATTGCATTCGTTATCATAAGTAAATTAAGACATCCATAGCATCATTAAATGCATAGCTCATAAACATATAGAAACATTCATTCATTACACATGTACATACATCATTTAGGAAACATAATTATCTAGAAATAAAGCATCATCCATAACATAGAACTGCATATCATGTAGAAGCCACCAAAATCATATATATATATTGCTAAAAAAAAATAGTGTGTCACTGTTGTAGGATGTGAAAATCTGCATCATGGTTAGCATGATTCTAACATCTTCATAGGATAATACAACATTCTTCAAAGTAAATGATAAAACTAATCTAAGCATGCAAAGAAGACATGGAGTATATCTATCCTATGGTGGATTGGTGCAACTTAGTGTTGTAGAAAGTTGCCCTTTCCCAATCCATGATAAGCAAAATGTCAAATGATAGATGATGAAGAGCAAGATTGACTCTCAAATGAAGAGAGCAACCTTGCCTCAAGATAAAGTTGCTAAGAAAATGGTGTTGTGATGAGCAAGATTAGTTCTCTCATGAAGAGAGTAACCTTGCAAGTGAGAATGTGTTGTGTGTTGTTGATGTAATGCTTTGCATTTTATAGATTGAAAGATTGAAAGATTGAGAGATTTTGATGAATGTGGGATCATTCACAAACCAATGACAAGGTGCCACTTGTCAAGTTGTGAGAGGGTGAGGAATGTGCAAGTCTTGGCCCATGTGCCAATTTCAAATTTGAATTTGAATGAGAAGACATGAAAGGTGCATTAAATGCCAAGTTTGACTTGTGCAAATAGCTTTTAATACCTTGTTGGAAGGGACAAATCCTTTTTGGGGGGGAAGATTCAAATTGGAAGAATATTCCATTTTGATGCCATTTTGAATGTAATTAGAGGAAATAATAAATCAAATTAATGATTTATTGGTGCAAGTGGGTGGGTTAGTTAGGAGTTTGGATTTGACTCTGGTTGAGTCAAAAGCTAGAGAATGATAATCATGCTTAGAAGTCAATTAATTTAGATTAATTAACTTAGGGGATTTTAGGGATTTGATATTTGATTTTAAATCAGTTTCATTTATTACATCAAATAAGAAGAACCTTAGGAACTTAATTAAATAATTTGATTTATTTAATTAAGCTTAGGAAATTAATCAATAAATATTTTAATTGATTAACAGAAGAAATGAATGTTAATTTGTATGATGCATGATTGTTAGTTTTGCATGTCTACATTTTGCCCCTCTTTGAAGCAATGTGCTCATTGCATTGGTTCAAAGAATGATTCTATCGACATCGAAATTAAAAATTATTTGGTTTTTCCAGATGCCCCAGTGGAAAATAAGTACGTTAGTACATTGCCCCCTCGAGAGATCGAGCGAAAAGATACAATTTGAGGTGGATCTCACGACAAAGAGGTTCAAAATGGATATATGGATGGTAATGATGATGTAAATGAGATGTTCGGAAGATGCTTAGAATAAAAAATCTATATTATTCTAAACAACTTATATGATTATGAAAATGATATGAGAAATGAATATGATGGATGCTTGTTGTCCTGATATGATGGTATGACATGATTATGCAAGATGAGAGTGTAAATGTAGGATGGATGCATTGTTAGTGCGAAAAGGATAGAAGAATGAGAGGGATAAACCCTTAAATCCAAGAAGATGTAGAAGTCCAACAAGTCTATTAGTCTCAGACTTTATTGGACATGATGATGAATGATGATGATGTGTTGCTTATCCAGGGATGGGAAAGAGTGTACCTTTCTTTATGTTTGATAACACACGTAGGTGCGATGCATCAAGGTATTAAGAACCAGGATGGCGTTGCATCTAGTGTGATGGACTTTGACTCGACAATCAGATAGGAGTACTCTTGTTCACACTTAACAAACATAACCTTATTCAGAATGCAGTTCAGATATCATAAACATCTCGGGCCAAAACATAACAAGGAAAGCCTTATTATGTGGTCAACAAGACACTCAAAAAATCTTCCCTACAAACAAACAAAGTACACCTGACGAAGTTATTTTACACGAATATCCAACAAGCACAGCAAATAAAAAGATAATGATCATTGCCACATTCCTTTCTCTCTAAACCTGTTTTGTTTAGGCATCACTGAGAGGTCCTTGGAATGAGTGCAAAATAAGATAAGTCAAAAAGACCAAAATAAAGTAAACAAACAAGTTGATGTTTTTCGTATCATTAGCCAAGGCTAAACTACTGTGGGGTACCTAATGCTTATGTCCATCGTAGGAAAGCTTCATCCTAGGACATGTAGTGATCAGGGTTTTGGTGAGATTGATTGCATGATAAGCTATTGATACTCTGAGTTGACCAACTTGCTGACTTACTGACTTAGACTTGAGACTCTGACGATAAGGCGTTCACTTTAGAACCTGCTAAACTTGCTTCTAACTAACTCACCAAAGGGTGAAAGCAACGATGATTTATTATGAGTGATGAAAATCACGGGTGAAAGTGAGATGAAATGGATGCACCATTTTGGTTTTTTTTCAGATATTTTGAGGCTATTTTTTGGAATTTTGAGATATTTTAAAAATGTTTTTGGTATTTTCAAGATTTTACAACGAGCAGACTAACTTAAAGACCTATCCTAGGGGTCTCAGGAGCTGATCCATAGATTAGCCTTGCCTACGTTATATACGCAGAGACCACGTAGTTCGACTGGTGGTGGATTGACTTGATGAAAAGATGGACAAATAGATTGCCATTTTATTGCCTAAAGAACTGACTTAAGATGTAGACTAGATGGGCAAATGGATTGCCAATGCGATGGACGCCTATAGGACTGACCCAACCATCTCGGGAGATGATCAAAGATTAGCCTTGCCTATGTTCAAGCTCAGAGACGACGTAGTTCGATAAGGTAGAAAAAACTGAGAAGACTTAATGATGAATTTTTTGAAGATTTTCTGATATTTCGACATGTTTTTGGATTTTTTGAATGATTTGGATGTTTTTGGATTTTTTATTTTTTGACTGTTTTGAGTTTTTTGATGAATTTTTTGAATGTTTTTGAATTTTTGATGAGTTTTTCTAAATGTTTTTGGATTTTCGCATGATTTTGACGATTTGGATATGGACATGATATGATATCAGTGCTTTGTTTTGGAATTTTGTTGAAAACCAAGCTTTAATGTTGATCAATCGGACTAATGGATTGATAGTTTGACTAAGTGTGTTAAGTCAAACAAAAGTGATAATGCACTCGTAAGTTCCAGGAAGTTGTGTTATCCCAGAGTAAACTCGTACAAAAAGGATAATTTGGCTAGGTGTGTTAAGCCAAATGAGGTGATGATTTGATAATTTGGCTAAGTGTGTTAAGCCAAACAGAGTGATGATAATGAACTTGTAAACCCAAGGAAGTTGTGTTATCCTAGAGTAAACTCATGCACAAGATGATAGATTGACTAAGTGTGTTAAGTCAAACAAGATGATGATTGATTGGATTCGATTGATCAAGATTGATGAAGCTTGATTTGGAACAAAATTATTTTGATGATTTTGATGTGACAGTAGAGTACAATTAGATGCAACTGACATTGATTGTCCAAATTTGATGATTGACGAACAATAAAGCTTGATGAGGAACGTATGCTTGGCAAAATATGCCATGGGCTAGTGATTTGGATTTTGGATCACAAGTACTTCGACTAATTTGATTTCATGTTTGCCAATGCTCGGATCACCACATAAGTTGGATTATATACATCAAGATTTATTCTCGAAGCATGATGTAAATATCTGCCCCTAGTGTCTAGCAATGTTTGAACGGCCATGGGTGGATTCTTGGATAGATGAATGGGTATGGTAAGCATGCAAAGGATGCCAAGGATTATCTTGTGACAAGATAAGGTGTTCGAACAGAGGAACGCTCATTCAGATAATGCTTCAAGGCTCATATAGCGTTGGGTAGGATAGGATCAATGAAAATGACCCATGTCAAGATTTTTACCATAAGCAAGCGTAAAGTGTGCTCCAAAATTTTATCAAGATCAAGGTAACTTGGACCTTGGATACAGATGGATAAAAATGGGTTGGATAAACAGTTCATGGGTGAATGAATGATACGGCTCAAATGATGGCCTTATAATGGATGCGATAAGATGCTTTCTCCTGAACTGGCACACATAGATGCTCGATTCTACACATGATGCCTGTTTGCCAGGTTTTCATCATGGTACTTGTCCAAAGCGCCACCGAAATGGTTTTTGCTGGAGGACAATTTTTTTCTTTACTGTTTTCAATCCTTTTTCTGATTTTTTTTTGTATTTTTATATTTTTATGATTTTTTTTTTTGTTGTCACCAAGATGCCTATTTGCCAAGTTTTCATCAAGGTGACCATTTTTTTAGGACATTTTTCTATTTTTTTTGTATTTTCTGAGAGATTTTAAGCTGATGTTGAACCACCTGGTGGTGCTGATGTCGATGCTTCTATCATAATGTGCCATCGGTATCCTGTTTGAAGAAGTTGCTTTGCCAAGATACGTGCACTTGAATGCAACTTTTGAAATTCTTGATTTGCTTTGCTGATATCGGAGTTAACTCTGTCTTTGTGCGCACATCGCGATAGAGTGCCTTCTGAATCCTTATGATGAAGGGTCGCTGCCAATACATGGTTAATGTGAGAATTGGATATCCTGCGTGGAGGCATGGATGGAGTGTGTTTAGGTATAAAAGATGGATTGGTTGATAGTTTGGAACCTTTGACTCTCCAAACTTGGGAAGATGAGCAATAATGGGTGGATACAGAAGTGTATGTGGAATTAGGACCAACTGCTTGATACACTTTGTATGTTGCTTGAGAAACATGTTTTCGCTTTTGGCAACATCTTTGATGGATACTTTTCCCTTTTTGATTTTGCTCCATAGTTTTTTTGACTAATGGAGTTTGATAGGGATAATAATTCTTTGTATTCTTTGGTATCCACATGTACTTGATTTGTCCAATATGCTTCTTAGCTTCTTTTTCTTTGATAACGTTCTTCATGCTTCGATTCAAGTCTTTCTTTTGATGTTGGTCCCAATTCATGGATGGGGTGATGGGAGGATGAATATTCGTGACATGGTGGGTTGTAGTACTGGCATCAGTTTCATCATAAGGATTCTTCGTGATCCCCATGTTGATGTTTTCTTGAGACGAAGTTGCCCCCAGTATGGTGATAGTATTACTGATATGTTGAGATCCCTTGATTGTTGAGTAACCAAGGCCTTGATGCTTAGGATTGCCAACAATCTGCACTGGTTCTAGGATACCGTGTTCATGTAGGCCTAATCCTTTGCCTTGATAATTCATCTGCTGAAAAAGTTTATTTGCAATAGGATATGATTTACCTTGGAAACAAGGTGTTGCTCCTTCTCTGCTTTGTGGTGGACCTTCAAATGTGTCACTTTTTTATTGACGAGATAGCTTGCTCTAAGAAAGGTAAGTGATCCAACTTCATAAGTGGTAGGATCCTCCATATGTGGAATGAATGCTTGATTGATATCTTTAGCTTGATCTTGTGAGATATCAGATTGTAGTTCTTCTTCAAGAGGTGTTGATGCTTTAATGTCCACACAAAAGTCTTCCTCATGATTTATTCTTGATATGCTTTCACATGATGTTTCGGATTCACAAATTATGTAGAAACCATCTTCCTGACCCATTTCTAATATGTCTCTGCATTTGTCTACATCTTGATCATGTGTACAAATGTTAAGAGTAGGAGACTCTTGTTCATTGGTAATGATTTGAAGAGTATGAGACTCTTGTTTTTCAAGATCATCCACGTGTCCATCCAAAGAAAGCATCTCATGGGTAGATGGAGGAGTATGTCCTATGTGGATGTGGTCATCATTTGCGGCATCTTGTATAGATAAAAGAGTGCCCATTAGATCATTGTAGTATCTCGGAGATACAGATTCTTGATTTTGACTAATTCTAGAATTACTTTCGCCATGCTTTTGATCAAGTTCTTGACATGGGTCAATTTCAAAGGATGGATTGTCTACAAGGGGTTCTTGGACATCGTCCTTAGGCATGGGAAGTGGATTAATATCCACTTGTTCTTTGAATGGATTTCGATCAAGTGTAGTGTCAAAGATTCTTTCACTATTCTCAATCATGAGGTCGAAGGATGTCAATATGTCATTGGAAGGAACATTGCTAGACCTTGGTGATAGATTTTGATCATGCTTTGGAATATGTTCTTGAGATATTTCCTCTGACTCGTAAGGCAGTGTAGAGACATTTTCAATATGATCATTGGTCGATGAATCGTGGATTATGTCAATGGGATCAAATAATTGTAACACATCTTGAAATAGATCACTAAAAAGTGGCTCTTCATGAACGATGATTTGATCAATGGATGGGGTAGACATATCTTCAATGTGCTCATTGATGGATTGATTTTGATCATTGTTTTCAACAATTTTGGTGGAGGGATTGTCAATGTTCTCAAACATAGGATCAAATGATGTTAATGTTTCTTGGATTGGATCATTGTTGGGTATCGTCAGTGAGTTTTGATTGTGATTGAAAAGTGACTCTTGGTGTGTGATGATTTGATCATTGAATGAGATGGGAACATCTTCAATGTGTTCATTGATGGATAGCTCTTGATCATTGTTTTCAACAATTGCAGTGGGAATCCATTGCAAGCTTTGTTGGGCGAGTAAGGCCTGCGTTTGCTGCTCAGCCAACAACGCCTGTTGTTCGTCATGTTGTTTTTGTGCCAACAAGGCTTTTTGTTGGGCTCTTTGTTGTGCTACTTCTTCTTGGATTGATTGCAATAGTGCGTAGAATTCTTCTTGTGCTTGCGCTTGTTGGGCTACTTGAGCCGCTTGTGCTTGCTGAGCAACTAGCTGTGTAGCTTGTTGGGCTTGGAGTGCCTTTTTGCGGGAAGCTTCTTGCAACATGATGGAGAATGAATTAGTCATGCTATGCTTTGGCGGTGGTGGCAGTGGTGGTGGAATGGGAATGGTGTTGATTGTTGGGGTTGCTTGGATGGTTTCCATCTGTTTTTGCGATATCGATGGAAAAATGGGATGATTTGGTATGATGTTTTGATTTGGAATGATAGATTGAAATTGAACATTGTTGTGGTTGGGAATCATATTGCTTGGATTTAGGTAACTTTGATTTTGCATGTTTTTACCTTGGCTTGAATCAACATATGGAGTCGTCAACATATTGCTAGGATTTTGAACAACATTAGGGGGATTTGAAAACATGTTAACCCCAAAGTTTACCAAGTGTGAATTTAAAATGGTCATCTTTGGTAAATTTGCACTTGGCATGTATGGATTTGGTAGGATGACGTTTGGAAAACTCATGCATTGAGCATTTGGTTGATAGATTTGCAGATTTGGACTTGGATTTGAATCTATCATTGGGAAAGGTGTTCCAAACTTTGGATCAGGCATACTCACATTCATTGTACCATTGATGTTTGTATGAGATAATGCTCCCATGTATGCATTGTACAAGCTTTGATAATCAAATGGTACTGCAAGGCTTGGATAGTTTGGTTGAATCAAATTGCTCATGATGGATGGATCAAATTTATATTCCATGCTCCTCTTGTGTTGAGATCGAGTTTGAACCATAAAATGAAGATCAATTTTCAAGAATGTAAAAGATGAACCTCTAATCCTTTAGATTGGTCTAAACCTTAGGTTAAAGAAGCAAAGAACTAGGATAATTGAAGGATCAAAGCGATAATGAGGATGAGATAATCAAAAGATGAGTGATACGGATGAATGGAACTCTTAAAGCAACTTTGAAGGAAATGCTAAGATTTTTAGGACTTTGATTGATCGTGATTGGATTGATGGTTTGACTAGATGTGTTAAGTCAAACAAAAGTGATAAATGTAATCGTAAAGCTCTAGGAAGTTGTGTTATCCATAGAGTGAACTCCTTCAAGATGGTAGTTTGACTAAGTGTGTCAAGTCAAACGAGGTGATGATTTGATAATTTGGCTAGTTGTGTTAAGCCAAACAAGATGAACTCGTAAACCCTAGGAAGTTGTATTATCCAAGAGAGAACTTATGTATAGGATGATGGTTTGACTAGCTGTGTTAAGTCAAACAAAGTGATTTGCTTTCACCTAAAATTTTAGCATAAAAGATGACAAAGATTCCAAGAGTTGTTGGTGAGGTGATTTTTGATTGATTTTGATGGTTGAGAGATGGATGAAAGTGATTGAATTTGATCCTAGACTTGACCTAGAATAACTCTTCTTCTTACAAGACCTTGGTGTTGAGGAACATGCTATATTTCCTATGGGAGGAAAGCAAACCTTTCAAACAATTCAGGATCTCAAGACGCTCCTCACTAGCTTTCAAACTAAGCTTTTTGAACTTCGATTTTGGGATTTTGATCATGTTAGAAAACACATGTGTAATAAAATTTGTTCTTTATCTTGGTTAAATGAGGCTCTTTTTATCCAAGGCACTTGCTTGCTTAGATTTTCAAACTATATGTCTAATGTCCCATTCTCTTTCTCATTCCACAAGATCCTTTATGCAGAAATTGAGGAAAATAGGGCAAAAGTTCCTTATGTTTATCCTTATTGGAAATAAATGATGGTAGAATTTGCACACTTAGAAACCTCTAGGAATGTGATCCCTAGGGAAAGCAAGAGTGGGCAAGTTCGTCAAAGGATATTTGTTTCTTCCAAGGTGTTTGAAATTTGAGGCTCTTGTGTATGTTTGTTTTCCAAAAATTTTCAAGATCAAGCAATGTGTTTTTTCCAAGCACTTTCACACTCCTAGGTTGACGAGACAATACCTTGTTGGGTTCCCACTTGGATAAATCCAGCTGCACATATCTTGTGCGAATGGCTAAATGCTTGACCACACTAGCTCCCCTCCATGACACTCACTTATTCGGGTCAGCCAAGCATTAGTACCCATGAATCTCCCATGGCATACTTTCCATTTCCACAACAAGACTCATGTTATGTGGGGCGGCTTCAAAGGACATGACCTTTTGCACCAACAAGATAGATAAGGTTTTGGCCAATTTCTAAACAAGGGGTTCTAATTCGGGCATTCCGTTTGTGGGGGATTATCCAACGTCAGCGAGAGTCCATTGTTGTCCATCTCATCGGAATAATCCTCGTGATATTGGCCTTTGTTCCAATATCCACACTTATATCCCGGGTGGAAGCCGCTTGGCTTTAGCGTGTTCCCGGTTGGGTCATTCCCTTGGGTGATTACTTTTTCCCACAAGGCAAGCCCTCTAAGATAAACAATAGCGAGCTAACATATCCCGTCATTCACACAACCCTCGTTGAAAAACAAAGGGGAGAACCTCCGCAATATATCGTGCTCACACTCGCATGTTTTGTTCAATTTTAAAATGCCCAAATTGAAGTGTGGAGGCAATCTTTTATGCAACTTAGGGTCATCAAAAAGACTTTTGATTCTCAAGATCGCCATGAAGCGCGAGAGAAGCGCATACGCCCTTTTAAATGACACTACTTTGCAAAAAAGTTTGCAAAACACAAAGTACACATGTTCAATTTTAAATTCTTCAAAGCAATGATGAGTTCGTTTTAAAAGCACCAATTGAAATGTGAAGTTGCCTTGTTCAATTTTAATCCCGAATTGAAATCTAGTGAATGTCTAAGGTTCAATTTTAGCCAACTTTGAAAAGATCAAGTCATTGATTTATTTTAAGCCCAAATTGAAAAGTGAGTTAGCTAAAAATAGAAAAAAAAGGGTAGTAAATGGACACTCTAAGATTGTTAAATCAAGCATTAAAAAATGCTATTTTCCAAGTTTTGTTTTCAAAAATCTTCAATTCCACTCTTTTCGCCTTCACTTTTGTTTCAACCTTCAACTTCAATCTTGATGTCAACCTTGATGTTTTCAACTTTGATGTCCACACCTTGATTTCAACCTTCAAACAATGCAAGGTTGTTATAAATAAGATGACCCACTAAATCTCTTATAATCAATTATGTTGAACATAAGATGAAAGTTAATAGTACACAACCTTTATCAAGAAAATAATAATGGAAGGCAACCCACCATGTTCATCCTTTGAATTCCATACTACCTAAAGACTTGTACATATTGCTAAAAGATAAAATATCAAAGCCTACGCCTTGACCACAAACTATGAAAAATCATAATCGATGAATGATTCTAAGTCTTAATTTAGATGTTTCTAATTTTCCAACTCCAATATGTTTGTGCTCCTTGATTCCAAAGCTAAATTCCAAAATTTCATTGATTCTTTGTGTCAACTCCTAAATAAATGATAAGAAGTCTCAAGTACCATATGCTAAATCCATCAGATAACAACGTTACAATCATGATAATTTTTAACATCACAGTACTTGTTTTTCATATGATTTTTTAAACACATGGCTTGTATAATTGAAAAAAACAATCAATAAGTAATCATCAATTTTCCTTAAGCCGATTACTAATTCCAAGAGAGACATGAATAGATTTCCACTAACATGAGATCCATTCTCATGTGATTTGATATGCCATAAAGGCATTCATGATGCTCAACATTATTTTCCTGTGCTGCCTACGGAGAGTAGTTAGATGAATATAAAGTTACTTAACTATATGCACACATCTGGTCACCCATCACAGGTTGCTACCTAATTAAATGCAAGCAGCTAGTTTCCTATCACAAGCTTTCACCTAGAAGAAAAGAAATGGAAGCTTTAAATGAAATTTAATGACTTTGCATGGGGAACAAGGGATTCAACTGGCATTTCAAAAACTATTGGTTTGCTGAAGCATCATTTTAATGTCTTCCAGCTTAATGCTAAGAATGACGTGAAACCACCGCATATTGGTAGATTTCCAAATCTCTGCACCATTTGATAATTATCACTCTATTCCCAATGTGTGTTGAAGAGTAAGAACATCACCTACATCCATGCACTCTCAGACATTGTTAGAAAGTTTATAGAAATCCAAGGAAAAGAGAAATAGAGGTGGCCGATGGTGGAAGCATTGGTTAAGCTTTGTTTTTATTTTCCTAGGTGCCGCTAAACTTGAGTACCACATCCCACTGCATCCTCACCATGACTCACCTGTCCACTCCATTAAACCTCCCTCAGAATACATCATGTCAAAGATGTACCACCAAATTCCATAGCCTTCTTTGGTGCCCATACTGCATTCGCTAAAATCCTTCATAAGTGTAGGCTGCAACTGTTGAATATAGGCGTTCCTCCTACCTGCTTCTCCAATTGGAAAATCCCTGTCAGGTATGTGTGTTAACTACAAAAGGATAGACTAGGCATGTTAACATTTGACTAGGCACGTGAACTGGTAGACAGTGATGTTTTTGCCCATGGCTTCTCTGCTTGACTCTTAGCATTGAGGATATCTGCTTGGTCAAAAAGATAATCAATGGGGTTGGTGAAAATTCTTGTACCCTTACGAATTATAGCTGTGATTGGATAGGGATGACTGCAATTTCTTCCTGAGCACACTATGCCAGCACTTATTGTAGCAGAAAGTTTGGCACTTTCCTCTGGATTTTGTACGCTATTTGTGCAGGCAAAGATATAGTACAGATTATAATATATTGCATTCCTTGCATTTCAAAATCTCTTGGAATTCTAATACTCCTTAGGTTTCTTTTTATTCTAACTAGTTCAAGAAGGCAGGCGAACCATTGGACATAAATACTTTAGCAATGGCTATAGGATATGAACCCGAACTAAATACTTTAGCAATGACGTTTTCTGGCACTAACGTCTTTCTGCTCGTATTTATAGATTGCAGCGGCAAATGAGTTCACAGTGGGTAGGAGGAGTTGGTGGAGCGTATCCACAGGTCAGAACTCCAGAGCTGTAACCAGTGGGCTGAAAGGCATAGGTTTCATGTTGGCTACGATCTCTTGTTGCATAAGAATATATGTAGCGACAATTTATACTACTATTGGTCTCTATCAGTGATCCGCAAATAGTTTAAGAAGTGTCCAAAACTATGCAAATCATGTTCATAGGGTAAGGATCATTTCTTGGGTTGAATGCACAACAAAACTAATGAACAGAGTGATAAGTAGCTGAGCAGCATTTGGTTACACAAGAGAAGTTCCTTTGTATTCAAGACATGTGGGGGACACTCATTGATTCCTCATACTAAATGCTCCAGGTAATCATACTTCATTTGAAAAAAGAAAGAGGAATTAAATTATGTGCTGCCTTCCTAAAGTTAATGACAGAGCCTAGCCGCATTATGTGAAATAGCATTGAAAGAGCATTAGAGGTAAGTATTTTATAATACAAAGCACTTGGAGACAACTTTCATACCCTCAAAAGGTGCGGTATTTGACTGTGAGAGGAGGATAAAATACCCGTGGATAATCACCATATGAAAAGCAAGAACTCTAAAGTATCCTACTGATATTGTGTACAAGTCAACAAGTATAGTTGTAGCTGCAGAACAAAATCATTAGAGAACAAAATAATCAATGTGTAACCTCCATTATTGATACAGCTCAAATGTTAGTTCAAGCCGAGGCAAAAGATAGGACTCGCATAGAACCATTCAGCCATGTTTACCATCATTTTTCAATGCCCACCAGGATAAAACCAAGTCTACTATATATTCAAATACAACAAAATCAAATTAAAATATCAAATAATCATGATGATAACTACTGCTAATAACTTTTCCTATGATAAGATAGAATGGATATTAGCAGATATAGATCAACATTCGAATCAAAACCATCCACAAAACAAAGTAAAATGAAAAGCCCTCCTTCTAGCGCCATTTGTAGGATGTGAAAATCTGCATCATGGTTAGCATGATTCTAACTTCTTCATAGGATAATACAACATTCTTCAAAGTAAATGATAAAACTAATCTAAGCATGCAAAGAAGACATGGAGTATATCTATCCTATGGTGGATTGGTGCAACTTAGTGTTGTAGAAAGCTGCCCTTTCCCAATCCATGATAAGAAAAATGCCAAATGATAGATGATGAAGAGCACGATTGACTCTCAAATGAAGAGAGAAACCTTGCCTCAAGATAAAGTTGCTAAGAAAATGGTGTTGTGATGAGCAAGATTAGTTCTCTCATGAAGAGAGTAACCTTGCAAGTGAGAATGTGTTGTGTGTTGTTGATGTAATGCTTTGCATTTTATAGATTGAAAGATTGAAAGATTGAGAGATTTTGATGAATGTGGGATCATTCACAAACCAATGACAAGGTGCCACTTGTCAAGTTGTGAGAGGGTGAGGAATGTGCAAGTCTTGGCCCATGTGCCAATTTCAAATTTGAATTTGAATGAGAAGACATGAAAGGTGCATTAAATGCCAAGTTTGACTTGTGCAAATAGCATTTAATACCTTGTTGGAAGGGACAAGTCCTTTTTGGGGGGGAAGATTCAAATTGGAAGAATATTCCATTTTGATGCCATTTTGAATGTAATTAGAGGAAATAATAAATCAAATAAATGATTTATTGGTGCAAGTGGGTGGGTTAGTTAGGAGTTTGGATTTGACTCTAGTTGAGTCAAAAGCTAGAGAATGATAATCATGCTTAGAAGTCAATTAATTTAGATTAATTAACTTAGGGGATTTTAGGGATTTGATATTTGATTTTAAATCAGTTTGATTTATTAAATCAAATAAGAAGAACCTTAGGAACTTAATTAAATAATTTGATTTATTTAATTAAGCTTAGGAAATTAATCAATAAATATTTTAATTGATTAATAGAAGAAATGAATGTTAATTTGTATGATGCATGATTGTTATTTTTGCATGTCTACAACTGTACAATGTCTAAATATAACCATAAATAAAACATGAGCTCACAGGCTCTCTGATAAAAAAAAATGTCTACATATGTAAGCCTGTCATCATGTCCTATTACCACACATGTCATGTGGTGATGGTGGTGCAAAAAGACTCGAAGGTTCTCTCTGTGAGGTGGAAGGCCTCTCATATGGACCTTTCCTCGATGGTCCTACCACCCCCTCAGTACTCTATGTCCTCTGACTCCTCATATGGCCCCTGCTCTGACTGTGCATCTCTAAAAATGTAGGAGCTCATCTCTCTGCTGGCATGGCCGCCTCATAAAGATCCCTGTAATAAGAGGCTCTCTCCACCGATATGACCAACTCTCATACCATACCATTAGATGAGGACCCACTGCAAAGGTGTCTAACCTTTGTGAACTGTTTCTCTATCTCATGTCTTTGAGCTATAGCCTAGTCTCTCTCCATAAGTGCACTATCCCTCTTAGAATGAGCACTTTCCCTCTCTGCATATGCACTATCCCTCTCTATGTAGGCACTGTCTCTCTCCAGTCTCATCGCATCAAACTCTATTGTAATGAGTCTAAGTCTCTCCTCCAAAGCCTCCTTGTCGCCATCTCTAGGAGCATCCTCCTCTCGTCTCCCCTCCACGATCCGATCTCAAAGATTCATCTCCTCCTCCTCCATCGGTGCATCCTCCTCAACATCGTCCTCATCATCATCCTTCACATCGTACTCTCTGTATCCTACCAAAACACCGAGAGGGTCCATAGCCATGTCCACATCTAAATCCTTTGCAATATGCTCTACTCCAACATCCACCTTTGTAGGCTCCTCTACCACCACCTCTACTGTAGTATGCTCACCGCTAGCCTGTACATCCACTCCCCCTTTGATGTCCAACATCGGTACATCTTGAACCACTGCCTCATGTATAGGTGATAGTCCACCTACCCGACCCCCTCTCCATCCTCTCTGACCTCGTCTACCACATCTACTATCACCATCTCTCCCACCTACTCTTCCCACTCTAGCACCTCCACCTCTCTGCCATCCTCTGGGCCCTGTGCCTCATCTCTCTATAGGTGTCGGCTAATCTGGATCCATGTATGGAACAAGTCAATGCTCTACCCATCATGCGTCATATGTTGTTGTAGTACCTAGGTCTACTAGTCCATCTCTCCCTCCCCACTGTACTGGTTGTAGTGTCAGTATCTTTGCCTCTATAGTAGCTACTAGAATCATAGGTCCCCAATATGGGACCTCTCTAGATGAACAATCAAACTCTTCTATGTTTCGAGGCTCATCCTGAACCTCGTTGAACTATCTCAGAACTCTATCTGGAAATTGTCTCTCAATAATGTGTACACTAGAAATAGTCCTCCCAATGAGATACTGTGTCTGTCTATAGAATGGAAAATTTCTATCCTCATCAATCCACTCCTCACAATCCATGTAAGGTCTCCATGTAAATTGATCCAAAATGTCAAGTGCATGTCTCCAATAACCTATGTCTCCAGCATGTGTTTGAATAATGTGTTCAATATATCGGAACACATAAGGATGTCTCTCCGGTCTCTCTACTATAACTAGAGGATGAAAGACAACTATCCTCTCCCAACTCCATACCATCAACAGTGCAGTCCCACAACTCAATGACTATGCATCTCTGTAGGCAATGTCATGAAGAAGGAAGTATAACATCCTGAGTAGACATGGACCCCACACATACCTCATCTCGCTCTCTAACATGCTGACCAAAATAGCTCCCCATCCCACTAGAAATCCATGACCGCGTTTGTCTAGCAGCACTATCCCCCCAATCAAGGTACATAATATACAGTCAATACGCTCGTATCTGTCTACTAATACTGGCCATCTAATCTTGTAGTGCTCGATCCCAAGCCTAAGTTGATGTCATCCACCTGATAAAACCACACCAGCTCATTCAATCCTCGCTGGGTATCATACATGACCCGCTCTCCTCTATTAGGTAGTCTAAATATCCTATACACATCCTCCAATGTGATAGTAGCCTCCCTAGTCGGTAAATGAAACAATGATGTCTCTGAATGCCATTGCTCGCACAATGTCGTCAGCATACCCCTATTCACTCAAATGGTAGGCATCAACAAACAATGACATAGACCCAATCTCCATAATAGGCGAATCTTTGTAGAACACAAACTATCTCTAAGATCGAATGTATCTGGTCATGACTCCCGTGTATAAATAGGATCTAGAACCGCCTACATTTAAACCAAGATTTCAAGAATTTTCCAGTCAAATGCAGCTCACTTTAACAAATGTGATGCATTTTTCAAATGTATTGCACTAAGCCTTACATGCGGTGCATATTACATATGTGTCGCATATTTTCCACAACCCTTGTCAACCCTTGCACACACGGTTCACTAACCACATGTGGTGCATTTTTCACAAATGCAGTGCAGTTTTCCTAGCCAGTCTATCTACAACATATGCGTTGCAACAATGCATATGCGCTTCACAACTACACCTGTGTTTATTCCTACTACAAATACGTTGCATAACTACAGATGCAGTGCATTATGCTTCAAATGTGATTATTCCCTAAACCAACTAACCTAGCCTAGACGTGTTTTTGCCCATGCATCAGTTCATAGTCATATGTGGTGAATACGATGGCATATGTGTCATTTATGATGCACCACATTTTCTTAATTGATTTTCTAATGCCTAGAAATACGTGCAAAATTAACTTTCAAGCACTGATACATTTTGACCAAATTCCTGATGAAAGTTCATTGGAATTTCGACGATTGTTTGTCAAAAATATTTGGTCAAAAAATCGACAAAATTTGAAACATTGATTTTCCAACCAAGGATTGTCAGCTAGGTCAGAAAATTGACGTTTAAAATTTCATCGATTTTTCAACGAAATTCCTCCAACGAAAGTTTGTCGAAATTCCAATGACCTTTCATCGGAAATTGGGTCAAAATTTACTAGTGAAGAGTTTTTTTTCAAGTACATACTGGTGGTCCTATGTCGGTTGGCCTCCTGAACCTTTGGATCTGATAGCCTCGATGTGCAGCGTATGGAATGGGTGCCATTTCGTTAGCTAGTCAGAGCAAAATCTCCTCTGGGTGCAAATGAATTAGGTTTAGCCCTAATTTCTATTTATAGGTGGATTTAAAATGGCATTTCTTCTAACCTAATCTATTGGCTGCTTACCCTTTCGATTTCAAATAGACCGTATTCATCTATATCATCTCCAAATTCAATTATGTCAACTCCATCACATTTCAGACTATCAAATTGACTTATCGGGAATATTTCCTGATTATTTTGAAACTTTCCAAAAAATTTCAATTTTCTCGAGGGGCCATACCTTCACCTGTTTCATGCTAGGGCACGATCAGGGCATATTTTCTTTGACACAACATTGAAACAACGTTGTATCAAAGAAGGGAAAATTGTAGATACCGAAAATTGGTCTAGGCCTGCGAACACCACTTTCGATGTAATTTTCTATTATCCATGGTCATGATTTAATAATGTGTATTATTTAATTACCCTTTCTAACACATATTTCCTCTATTAATTAAATACCCTTTTTAATTAAATCACTAACTCATAAATGACCTTTATTCTACCTTGATTAATTAAATAAATCATATTTGTTTAATTATGTCGCTAAATAATTAATTCTTCCTTCTTAATTAAATAATTTATTATTTAATTACCCCTTTGTTATATTTCAACTATAATTAAATATTTTTTATTTAATTATTCATTTAACCCCCTTTATCTATAATTAAATATTTATTATTTAATTTATTCAATTCCACCTTTACAATAGTCAAATTAAATAAATGACCTTTATTTATTTAATTAAAGTCTCTCACTTTCAAATGTTGAATAAAATTAACATTTAATTCATATTTAATTATTTATGTCACATTCCTCTATCATTCAGTTATCTAAGTCATTCGCTCACCTTCAAACTCGAGATCTATTTTTAGTTTTTGAATTATCTCTGCATTTAACATCTAGTTATCTCTACGAGAAGACTCTCTGTAACAACTAGTTAGTTAACTAGTTACAATTCATATGCATGGTGTGTTTATTAATTAAATATTTTTATTTAATTAATTAACTCATGTTTGCATTGAAATGCATTAGTCTTCGAGTTCTAACTTTGGCTTTTGCATACAAAGTCTATTTCTTCTGTTTTTGGAGATTAAGATCATGAACTCGTGTTCTAACTCACGTTCTAACTTAGTCTCTATCTTCTATCTTTCTTGAACTCATGTTCTAACTCACGTTCTATCTGAGGTAGAACTCACATCGCATGGCATTCATCAATCTTGTCCATTGATCTCTCTTTCAATCTAAGTCGATCGTTCGAAAACCCAAAATCTATAAAATGGCCTGTCATTATCATTATTCCTCCTCCTGAAATCATTCTTTTTTGAGAATAGAATCATCTTCGATATTTTTCTTAGACAATCGAAAAAGCTATACTTGCATTCAAACACATAAACCTGAGGGCAAGAATAGTAAAAAGGAAAAATGGAGAAGAACAATCAAGATAATTCAAAGGGATGAATGCATATTCAGTGAGAGCTTTCTATTAAATTGTTTAGTTTGTTTAGTTTATTTCCTCGTTCTTTGTTGTTAGATTTTAGATTATTGTTGAGATTAGGGTTTAACATTGTTATTCTAGTTGCAGATTATTCATCATCATTCGAAAGATACATCTATACATTTTAATCTACTGTTACAGAGGTTAATACACCTCAAATACCGTAGAAAGTAAAACAAATACATAATTTGTGGTCTAAGGATGACATGAAAAGGGAACTCTATGAAGTTGAAGAGAATGACATGTCAATAATGGGGGCTTCCAAAAAGTGGTCAATCGCAATAGCCACACTGTCCAAATGGCTAGGGGGTCTAACAAAAACTTCCAAGAAAGGTCCACCAACAGTCCTCACGGAAGAGGAAGAAAAAATTATTGTGGAATGGTATGAGGAAATGGCTGATATTGGTCATGGTGTTGAGATAGTCAATATTACTTCTGGAGTTGCTTAAATATGTCAAAATAGGCCAAACCCTTTCACTAATGGCTTCCTAGGGAAGTCCTGGGGGACAGGCTTCAAGCACAGACATCCTCAACTCGTATTACAAACTGCTAAAGGCCTAGACAAAGATAGGGCATTTAATCTTAGATCTAATGTTGTAGATGCATTCTATAAAACACTATCTACAACATACAAATCCATTCCATATGGTCTTGAATGCATATGGAATTGGAATGAAACTAGCATCTAAGTAGGAAAGAATGGGTCCATGAATGGATAACCATTCTATGTTGTGTCAATGATGTCGGGTAGAGCATTCCAGGATTCTATTTGTTCAAGGGGAGGGTGAACATAGATAATTACATCATAGATTGTGAACCAATTGCTTGCATGGTAGCCCAACCACACGCATGGATGACCAAAGAATTGTTCATAGATTAGTTGAAACACTTCAAAACCTCGATTCTAGGTGGTGTCTCGCCCACGAATAGGGTCTTGTTGATCTTTGATGGCCATGGAATCCATGTAGCACTCGAAACTATCTTGGAAGCAAGAGATATCAGTATAGATTTGTTAAAATTTCCATCACATACATCACATAAGATACAACTGTTGGATGTGAGTGTGTTTGCACCTTTCAAATCTTACTTCAAATCAAAACGTGCAAATTTTTTGTCAAGGTTTCCAAACATTGAAGTGAGGAGGAGAGATCTTGCAATGTTAGGAAGCAAAGCAATGAAAAGACCTTTGACAATTGACAACATCAAAGTTGGGTTTAAAAGGATTGGCATATAGTCGTTGAATCCTGATGCACTTGTCAATGACATGCATCCCAGTGAGACATTTGTGGTCAGCGAGGATGCTCACATAGTTGAAAAAATTCTAAGCCTTTTTGGAATTGGTGTGTCAAGTGATGATGTCACAGTATTGCAGTTCACTCTTCTAGATGGACACTTTCAACCTACAATAGAAACACAACACTCACCTCATACATGTCTTGTTGAATCAATTGTACAAGTGGTGGTTAATGAACACACCCCTCTGATGGTGGACAGGTTCGTTGATCAGTTCAGTGAACTTTAGATCTTCCATCACAACAAAGCCAACCATCCTAGTTGGTTGAGGGAGTAATGAACTTGGGCATTGATTTGGAAATCCTAGAGCAATAGGATACCTATAATTTTCCATCACCACCACCAAAAATTGACCTTTCTTAAGTTGTTCATTACTATGATCCTTCTTGCAATTTAGATTTAAAAGCCAATGAAGATGTACCATAGGGCTCATAGGTAGTCGAGGAGTTCATTCGCACATAGTTAGATGGGACACAAGAAACACAAACAATTTCGCACATCAGCAAGTTCCTCAAGTTGTCTGTGCACAGTTTCTATCAAATGAAATCCAAAGTAGGTGCAATTCAGATTAGTAGATAGTCTCAATTGTTGACAATAGATGACTACATGAGGCTGTTAATGGACCAAGAGGAAAGGAACAAAGAGGTGGAGAAGATAAAATAAAGAAAGAGACAACATAATGTAGATAAAAGGGCAGCAAGAATTGTGGTAGCAAAGTTGAAGGAGAATGCTAGAATTGAGAAGGACATACTGTGAAAATAAAAAGAGCAACAAAAATTCAAACAAAAAAGGGATAGAGATGCAAAAATGAGAAATAGAGGCTTCACAAGGAACCAGACCAAAAGGAAAATGAGATTGAGGAGGCACAAAGGACTTTACAGAGAGAGAGGTGGTTAAGGAACAATTCTAATCTATTGTCTCAATGTAATGAAGTCTTCCATGAAATTCTCAACATTAACATCCCTCAGTTCTCCACAGCAATGAATTATTCAAACCTCTCCCAATCTGACTTTAGGGGTAGTCAATATCCATATCAATTTGGCACTCAAGATGTATAGATTTTTTCACCACCGCCCCCAACGCTTGTCACTCGCACCCAATTTAGCACTCCAATTCTCACTCATGTATGCAACAATCCTTGTCGAGTGAAAAGAGATGAGAACATGGAAATTGGAACCCCAACTAGATGAGATCCTTTTCACAACAGCAACAACTAGATTACAAATGCTAGTTTCATAGACTTTAGAAGTATTGATATTTACAAATGCACCAAAATTGTGGACAGTTGTAATATTTTGATAAGTATAGATTGACTGTTATTGTTTTGTTTTGTGAAGTAATCTGATCAGATTCGAAAAAGTGTTGTATATAATTTTCAATGTATGTTATTGTTTTTATTTGCAATGTATGCTTCTTCATTGACATTTTTAAATATATGACAATTATAGATGCATCATTTTTGTTTTGATTTGCAATGTATTATGATCATATTGCAATGTGTGTTCTATGCAATTTGTAATGTGTCACTGTTTTCTTCTTAATTGACATTTTGTCATTTTCTATTCCTTTTTCCAAATATTTTTCCTTGTGGAAGGTCCAACTTTGTCCACGCCTAGGAAAAAAAGAAAAAAAAGACTTGTTGGCTAATATAGATGCACCTCGGGTGCCACTACCTGTGTGGCTTGGTGTCCGAACGTTACAACCTTGCCATGCCAGCTCCTCCCAATCTGCCACCCTAAAAATCTAGTACTGAGAATTTATCACTCGCTGCCACTTCCTATTCCTATCGACGATCAGGTGTAAATTTTGTCACCTCTCGTAAGCTCCTCGCCACCCCACAATTCTATTCCAACCAACCTATACATATACATATCCATATATACCTAGAAATATATGCATATGTATATGCATACATATATATACATATACTAATGCATACATATACATATACATATGCATATGTATATGAATATACATATATATATACATATGCATATGTTTATGAATATACATATATATATACATATACATATGTATATGCATATACATATCTACATATACTTATATGTATGTATATACATATATATATGTATATGTATGTATATGTATACACATATACATACATATTTTCTGAGACAACTTGCATTGAATTCTCCCCAGTGCCTCGCTCTTCTCACCATTTTTTGAGCCTTCCATTTTAGTAAGTAAACATTTCATCTTCACTTGCTCGCCGATACCTGCTCATTTCGTTGTCTTCAACCTTCGCCATCTCACCATAGCCTGCGATGCTCAGAGACCAGTTCGTATTTGGGTAGAAGCCAATAAGGAGATAGGTACATGCCAGTTAGCCAGTTACTGAACATTACCAGCGGCTCCACTTCTGCCATGCAAGAAACGAATGGGATCCATATACATATGTATATGTATATGCATACATCCACATACATATACTATATATGTATATATATATGCATACATACACATAGACATATATATATGTATATACATATGCATGCATATGTATATAGATATACATATACATATACATATACATATGCATATGTATATGTATATGCATACATATACATATCTATATGTATGAATATGTATATAGATATACATATACATACCAATATACATACACATACACATACACATATACATATACATACCAAAATACATACACATACACATATATATATTCGTATACGATTAAGTCGTGCAACTATTCTATATTTTTTAGGTGCCATTGATGGATTTGGGGGTGTTTAATTTTTCATAGGTGATGGAAACCTATGTTGCATGGGCCCACAAATCCATTCAAATTGTGAATTGTTGCATAGGTAACCATGAAAATCCTTCACAAAACCAAGTCCCCTAAGTCATTCAAATACAAAGCTATGGTAATCTATGTGAAGTGCTACATAGGCAAGCATGAAATTCCTTGGGAAAAGTAGGTCCCCTAAATACATGTTGTAAGAAAACTTTAGTGCTCAATATTGATCTATCGTAATACATGTGAATACTTGAAGGTTTTCATGGCTATTTGAATTGGGAATTATTTGAATATGATTGATGGTTGTTTAGTGTGGTGAAATAAATAGTTGTCCTCTTTTGAATTTGAGTTATGTTTCGTATGAATTGGAGATTTGATTGATTTCAGCCTTTAATTCCTGACTTGATTAGTTTGGTGGATTGTTTGAAATTTTTTCCATGATTTTATTTTGAATAATGGTGGCCTTACAGGTGTGTTAAATGGATCTCGGTGGCATATTTGTCTTTAGCTCCAATATGTGCGCACCCTACTTGAAAAGATGGGATAAATTGAAGCTAATACATGTTGTAGATCTCATGGTAGACGGGATAGGCGAATGCATTTGGTTGTTGGTTTGGTTATGCTACAATGGAAAAAATTCTTGTAATTGGTTCACCAATCTATCAAAGATGGGTCGGATGGGTTTCAAAGTTGTTGAATTGGCACCTTATTTAAATTAATGCTAAATTGTGTGCATTTTATATCTGATTTATGTTTGATGTGATCAATCTTATCTATGGATGATTTTTTTTTCACATTGTGGAGGACCGGCGTATAGGTGCACATCATATAAATTTGAGGACACCCCCAAATAATCAATGGCACATACAAAAGATACAATTGTTTCAGGTTTTAATTTATGAAGCATACACATAGACATATACATAGACATACACATAGACATAGACATAATGGAATTAAACACAACCGTAGAGAAGTATAGGAAAGGGAAGCGAGTGATAAATGTGACATAGTGGATTATTAGGGTGGCTGACTGAGAGAATTAGACGTGGAAAGGTTGTCCACTTGAGACCTCTTCACACATCTATACACACACACATTTATAGTGACATACACATTCACACATACACATTTACATATACAAATACATATTTACATATAGACATAAACATAGACATAGACATACACATATTAATACACATACACATAAACATAGACATACACATACACATACACATACACATAGAGATGCACATATACATATAGATTTACATAGATTTACATACACATACACATACACATACACATACACACACACGCAAACATTGACATAGACATACATAAACACATACGCATACACACACACACACACATTCCCATCATTGAGAAGAAAAAATAAGAAGTTGCTAGAATGAAAGTTTATAAAGTTGACAAGTGTGTGAGGCATTATGAGCATTGGATGCAGGTTGGCTCAAAAAATATGCAGGATGTCGTGAAAGTAGTATATGTATATCTATATGTATAGACACATATACATATACATAAATAAATAGACATGCATATAAATATACATATGTATATACATATACATATACATAAACATATGTATATGTATATGAATATGTCTATACATATGCATATATATAAGTAAGATGTGAAGACCTTAAGTATATAAGTTGGATACACTTCATCATGTTTGGCTCACAGCGTGTAATTCTTTTGTTTTCAAAATAATTACAATTATGTGTGCATTTAATATCTAATATACATATACATATGTGTATGTATATGTGTATGTATATGTCATATGTCTATGTATATGTCTATGTCTATGTTGATGAAGAAGAACCTAAAAAAAATAGAACACCCCCATATATTTCCAAGACACAAAAATAAGGTACAATAATTGGATGAGTGATATGATGGAAAATAACCTATGAAAAAGATAACACCCCAAAAATAACCAATGGAACCTAAGAAAATATAGACACATTTGCATTACAGATTTATTGAAGTAGCACATATTCATTTTATGCATATGGATTTTTGTTTTTAAATGTTACTGGTCCACATGGCCTGCCATGTGGACTGTGTGATTTTGGGTGCATATGTATTGTCTCCTCTCCCCTAATATGTAAGCGGCGGCCCTAACATGCAATGCAACATGTGCTCATTGGGGCCTATTGGTGTTTAAAATAGCAACCCAGCTAGAGATTGCAGATCTCTAAGAGGTAGCCAACTCCTATCAAGGATAACTACAATCACTAGTGGCCAACTGACAGGGAATGGAATGGATACACATTTCCACTACACTTTTGGCTCTACACGACCAAGGTGGGAAAACCTAAACAATTCTCAAAACTTAATTCAACCATACACACTAACATTGCTTTTTATAGCAGATAATTCCCAATACAAATACACTAAGGGAAGCATTGACAACCTTAAATTTGGCTAAATTCTTAGCAACTCAACCCTCTCTCAGCTATTGGGAAAGACACACAATAACACAGTAAGATTAAAATGATTTTTCAATTAATATTGTTTTTGAGATGCACAAAACCGCATAAAAGATCAATGCCTCTTCTGGGCCATGGAGTCAAACAGATAAAACAATTCTCTAGCAAATAGTCTTCAACCAGTGGATTTAATTTGCTAATGCTTTACATTAACTGTTAGTGCCTTGCACCAATAATCCTTCTCATGATATCAATTAGATTCTACTTATTAAATCCAATCTACACACCTGAAATCACAATCACTTGTTCAAAGCATTTTAACCATTTCTTTGAAACAGAATAGTGAACAAGCAAAAAAATCTCATGAAATTTAAGATGATAAATTCAAACACACTTTGTATTACTGAATTTACATGACTGAAAGTGTACAAATGTGGAGACAATCTAATGACATTCATGAAAATGGAAGCACTTCATGATATTAAATGCATAAAATAGCTGTATTCACTCTTGAATTCACAAAATTATAGCCTATAGACTCAAACAGTGACTCATAAAATAAAAATTTCTATATACACAATTCAATACAAAACTTAGAACCTTCTCAGAACTAATATCATAACCTCTAATCTCAGAACCCCTTACAATAAGAGAATGATAGAAGATATAGAAGAAGAGAGGAAATAGAAGAAGCCCCAAATTTGATCAGCAATTGCCATCTGGAATCTTTATTCACTGTTGATCAATAATTTTGCAAAATATATTCTCCTCTTCCTTGTAGAAAAAAGCATTCTCTCAAACAACATCTACTCATGATTGCCCAACAATAGAAAATCTTCCCATATGGAGATTCTCGAAATTTTATCCAGCTGCTCAAAATATCTCTTCCCGTGCACAACTGTTTCTATTTTTTTGCTCTATATTTGCTGCAGAAATACTTTGAAATATTTCCTCTTTTTCAATGCTAGAAATACACATTATAATTCTCAGGAAATATAAAATGTCTTTCAAATATTTCACCTTACCTGTAATCACTCAATGTTTTAAATTTCCCATTTAAAACATTTACCCCCCTTTAGTAAAATAATATTCACCATTTATACAGTGAATAAATTTATTCACCTTATGCAACATAAAATGACTAATAAAATCATTTTCTCGTGAATATCTCATTTACCCGGTTACACTATGGAGTAAACTATTAAAATTTTACCCATGCCCTTGAAAATTCTCCAGGAACCCACCAACGTTTTTAAAACTATGTAAAATTTTAAATTTTAAATTTTAATTTTGGGCTCCTCCCATGATCGTATACCCTGCAAATTTTTTGCTCTCGTCATCGGCATTCTCGCGAGGTCTGCAAGAATGCCCTAATCCTCCATTTCCTATGTAGGCTCCATCTCTCCAATGGCCATGTGTGTTTTCCACTAGTCTTCTCCTACTCTCTACTGCTTGATCGCCACTCTACTCATCATTGATCTGCCCTCCACATGTAGTCTGCTCTTTCATGTGCATGGGTATCTTACCTGTTTAGGCCAAGCCTTCCCCATCCAATGTGGGCCTCCATCATTGCTTGGCAGCGTGTCCTCCATTGGCCGTGGGATTCACCCATTGTTCTCTGCTACAAGCTACCTGAACCTAGGTGCACTTGCCAGCCCCTCCGGTTTGTTCTTGCTGGTGGTGGGCTTTCTACTTGGCTGAATGCTTTAATGGATGCATTTACCTTGTTCCTGATTGCTCCCGATTGCTATTTGCATTTGCTATTTTTGTCTTTAAGAAATACTAAACAAGCAATTCACCAACAGTACTGTTCTCACAATCTTGACTGCAATATTCCATTTGAAGAATGCCACAACAATGCAAAGCATGCCGGGCCCCAAGTGGCCCGACTAAAAAAAAAAAAATCGTTTTGAAACAAAATTCACTCTCAAATGACTTGGCACTACATTTTGAATGCACGTGAAGTGTAATGATAAACTGGGTCACCATCAAAATTAGTTTTCCGCCTCATTTGGAAAAAGTGCAAAACTAGCCAAGTTGCTTGAGGAATCCATCTTGAAAATTTTGCAAACGACCTCATGAAACCATAAAAACTTGCAAGAACATAGTCATTTGACCCAAAAGTATAGTGCAAAAGATGGTTCATAGAAAGATATCACAAGGAACCGGATATTAATTGGTGAAGTTTCCTAATTAAACTTTTCTGAAACAACAACTATTTTGAACCAATTAGAACACACCCGACTGCTAATTTACAAACATAGCAAATCAACCCTTGGTGAGCTGCCATCAAACATAGTAAATCATTAAGATACCTTGAGCATGTATGAAAAGGGAATTCCTTTGAAAAATCATTGATCAAAAGTTATTGACGATCAAAGTTGGCCTCTCAGAAAGGCTGTCAGGAATGCAGCTGCAAAACAGAACAAACTCAATTTGGTTTCGATCTGCTAAAAATACCAAATCAGATCATGAAGTTCTGCAAACTGACATCTAAGATAATTTAGGTATGGAGAATATGGAACAACATTTATTCTAACATGACAATGAACTGGTTGTGAAAACCAAGCTCAAACAGGAAGCTATTTCATAAGCTATTAATCTGCAAACAACAGAATAGTGCAAAAACCCTCCAGCTTCACATTTCGAAACGCTGTCAGAACTTATCATGGGAAGCTAAAATTTGAAATGCCTGCTCACATATGACAACTAAATATGTCTACAACTTGGTTTTGCATGAAAATCAATAGGCTTTAAATTATAAGGCTCCAAAGCGGGTCGATTAGGACTGATTGTTCAGGCAGACCTCTGAAAGTGCAGAAGCAAAATTTTTAAATAGGCATCTCAAAGTTGCAGAATTTGAGAGTGCCAATAGTGGCTTCGACTGGGGATGTATGCCCCCTTTGGGAATAGCAAGATCCTAGATCTCTATGGAGTAGGCCAAATGCTGAGTCCAACAGGTGTCCTCAAACTACTCCCCTTTATTTAACCTTATTTTTTCAACTTCATTTGATGACCCCAGGTCACCAAATGAAAAACGGGAATCAACATCCACCTCTGTCAAACACAATTCTATAGAAAGAGTTGATCTCCCTCAACTTATGTTTGCCTCTATCAAACCACAACAACATAGGTGAGTGCATCTTTGCAAACAGTAATACCAAACTGCCCTTGAGCAAATATGAACTTACTCTCTGTTCAACTCTGTCATCAAGTGTCAACCAAATCAAATATGTCACATCACTGTTACTCTCTTCATTCTCTGATTTAGTATTAAGTGGCAATATTTGAAAATGGGGATCAAGACCATATGAAAGCATAGCTTGATCACAACCATCCACTTGATGAAACATGTTGGTATCTCCTAACAAAAAATCATTCACAACATCATCAACACGTTCACAATCACTATGCATCTGAAAGTCAGGCATACTTTCAAAATGTTGATTATCATGTGGCAACAACTGATCACATAAATCACTTAAATCATTCTCAAGCTGAAAATAGCTTGTCTCAGTGTTGTTCACATCACCACATTCTATGAAAACCTCCTCCAGCTGACAAAAATAACACTCACATTCTACCTTGTGGTTGGAACTGTTAAACCCAAACTGATTACTAGTTTGCATATCAGAATTAAAAGTATCACAAGAACTTACCAAAATATCTTGCTCATCATGGAAACCATCTCTAAGTGTATGCAAACAAATACACTCATGCATTAGCACACTTTTTGACTATTCTTCATCATGTTGGTATTGAGAGTCTTCAATGATTTCTAACTCATCATCATCTGTAATCATATAGTCATCCTCTGAACATAAGGTATCGACCTCTTCAGTTTCACAAGCTTGCTCAACGAGCCATTTTGGTTCAGAATAATAATCTGATCTCTCATTGAAATCAACATTAACATCCACATAAAAGAACTCATGTCTAGGCTCATTACTTACCTCATCAAACAAAGACTTATCCAAATCTGCATTACAATCTTCAAGATTTGGCTCATTGGATATGTAAACCTCATGGTCATCTTCTACTTCAAACTCATCAAAAGAGATTTTTGAACTTACATCAATGTCCATAGCTTCATACTCATCATACAGTGCATCATCATAATCAGTTTGTTCATCATTGGAAAGATAATCAGATTCACTTGTATCATACCTTGCATTTTGAAGGTCATCACCATTGTCAAAGTCAATAGGGGCCGCACACAACAACTAAGAGTTGTCCTCATGTGCACATTTTTGATATCCTGTGGTAAATAGATCTGAAATTCATTCACAACTCAAAAGATCATTGTTTTGATCTATTGTTTCAACCACTTCCTCTTCTTTACCTTCACTTGAATTGGATGCAATATCAAATTGCAAATTAAGGCATATCAAAGGATCTTCATCTTCAAACTCTGAGAATTCAATAGGTTGATCATAAATTGGATTTCCCCAATCATAGGACGCAGAATTACTGACAACATTATCACAAGAAAAGTCATAACCAGTCATAGTAAATAAATTGTCCACTTCTCCCTTCTTATTTGCTTCTGGGTTGTCAAAACAACAATCCACATCACTTTGCATTTCAACATTAGATTGGGTATCATCACTGAACTTGTCATTTGCGTCCTCTTGAGGACAATCATAAACATCTTCACAATCAAACTAAAAACCAGGAATGGTTTCCTGATTGCAACTGCTTGTGGTTTTTCTTTCAAATTAAAATTCATCACACACTCTGTCACTTCCAGCTGACACACTAATGTTCTCAAGAGTATTTCCTAAATCAGAAAACTCTCTTGTCTCACTAAGCAGACTTGCATCATTTCTTCACTCAACATATGTAGTCTTGATTTGAACAGTTGTATCACAACATTGTTGATCACATATCTCTTCTTCAAAGAGTAAATCCAACTCAGTCTTCTTCAGGTTCTTGGCTCGGAAGACACAACTGCTGATTTGTAGTTGGGTACATCTCTCCTATAAGTTGTTCATTAACAAATTCCTCATCATCTGATGATGCATTCTTCCCATCTTCTACCTTCTCAAGTATGCATTTGTTTGAAAACTTCTGATCATTTTCATTCACACAATTGTTGATTCCATCAACATGTTTTCCCATAGCTAAAGACAACAATCTCTGCACATATTCATTCCTTTGTTTCTCCAATTTATCCAAAACTGTGTATGCCATTTGCATGCTCAATATTTCAAAATCTTTTAACAGTGCACTAGATCCTTCTTCATAAGCTTCAAAATACATATGGATACAATCAGAAGTTCTAGGTCTGAAATTGTCTCGGATTAGTGACAAAGCAACAACAAATCTATGACTGAAATCAATACTTGACTCCTCATTTTGTTTCTTGATTTGCTTTAACCTCATGACAAGGTCTAAGGGATCTCTTGCAAATTATTTTATATAAGTAGCCACTAATTCATCCCAACAGGGAAATGACTTCTCAAGAAAACTTAGATACCAATCCTGAGCTCATGCTTCAAGAGATTTGACAAAAAATCTCATCCACATATCTTGATCTCTAAATGAATGTTTCTCCATGAAGCTAGAAAAACTTTGAACATGTGCATCTCCTTCACATACGGTATACCCATCAAATGTAGGCATCTCCTTATAAGTTTGAGCTGACATACTTTCAGTTTCATAATCAACCCATGACAAATCTAACTGAGCATACAATGGATCAAGGGAATTGACAACAAGTGAAATGACTTCACAAGTAGACATAGTTTGATGGTCTCTTGACTGGGCTTGTTGAAACATCTGGTCTCTTTCATCCATTTCTTTAAGTCCTCTTTCAAATACATCATTCTATTCAGGACTGAACCTAGGCTTATTAACTCCTGGGTTCTTACACTTTGGGGTATTAGATACTTGAAGATTATTATACTTTTGACGCTTCTTAACAAGCTAAACCAAAGTATTCACTTGTATAGCTACTTTACATTGATGATCCATGGATATTACAAATTAAGGCTCACTAATTGTGCATAATTACAAGCCAAATGGATGGAAACCCCTAAGATACACAAATGCATTCCAACCATCCAAACTAGCAGATATTTGAGCACTAAACATAATCTTTCAATGGAATTGCAATTACTTTCAACAGATCCAACAAATAGGAGTGTGCAAACTTAAATTTACTGTTATTTCCCTTTGTCAATGCTAACTCACTTAATAGGGAAACAAATTTTCTTCTAATAAGTTCAAATATGGTTTTCATACACAAGTTCTTGAAAACCAAGAGTGAGGAATACTTCGAAACTTTTAAACTGCTGCAAATTGTCTTCCTGACTTGTAGTATTTGGAGATCTGGAACTTTCTTAAAATTTTAACAAGTTCAATCAATAGAGTTGCCACCTCTTTTCATAGAGGACTGAACTTCAAGCAGTATGAATTTATTTCAGATGTAAACTTCTTCTCCGAGTTCCTTTCCACCAGTACAACACCACAGATTACAAAACTGTTCAGGTTCACTGCAACACTTTCTTGTCCAGGGTTGAAATCCTTCAAACTTTGAACTAAATCAAAATGGTAAATCATTTGACTCTATAACCGTCTGCAACTGGAGATTCAGAATCTTCCCCAGTAGAGTCACCATTCTGTTGGTGTTTAAAATAGCAACCCAGCTAGGCTTTGAAATTCTCTAAGAGGTAGCCAACCCCTATCAAGGATAACTGCAACCACTAGTGGCCAACTGATAGGAAATGGAATGGATACATATTTCCCCTACATTTATGGCTCTACAGGTCCAAGGTGGGTAAACCTAAACAATGCTTAAAACTTAATTCAACCATACACACTAACATTGATTTTTATAGCAGATAATTCCCAATGCAAATACACTAAGGGAAGCATTGACAACCTTAAATCTGGCTAAATTCTCAGCAACTCAACCCTCTCTCAGCTATTGGGAAGGAGGACCCACAATAACACAGCAAGATTAAAATGATTTTGCAATTAATATTGTTTCTGAGATGCACACAATCATGTAAAAGATCAGTGCCTCTTCTGGGCCATGGAGTCAAACACATAAAATGAATTCTCCAGCAAACAGTCTTCAACCAGTGGATTTAATTTGCTAATGCTTTGCATTAACTGTTAGTGCCTTGCACCAACAATCCTTCTCTTGATATCAATCCGATTCTGCTTATTAAATCCAATCTGCACACCTGAAATCACAATCACCTGTTCAAAGCATTTTAACCATTTCTTTGAAACAGAATAGTGAACAAGCAAAACAATCTCATGAAATTTCAGATGATAAATTCAAAGACACTTTGTATTATTGAATTTACATGACTGAAAATGTACAAATGTGGAGACAATCTGATGGAATTCATGAAAGTGGAAGCACTTTATGATATTAAATGCATAAACTAGTTGTATTCACTCTTGAATTCACAAAATTACAGCCTACAGACTCAAACAGTGACTCAGAAAATACAAATTTCTATCTACACAGTTCAATAAAAAACTTAGAACCTTCTCAAAACTAATCTCAGAACCTCTAATCTTAGAACCCCTTACAATGAGAGAATGATAGAAGATATAGAAGAAGAGAGGAAATAGAAGAAGCCCCAAATTTGATCAGCAATTGCCATCTGGAATCTTCATTCACCATTGATCAATAATTCTACAAAATATCTTCTCCTCTTCCTTGCAGCAACAAACATTCTCTCAAACAAAATCTACACATGATTGCCCAACAACAGAAAATCTGCCCATGTGGAGATTCTCCAAATTTTATCTAGCTGCTCAAAATATCTCTTCCCGTGCACAACTGTTTCTATTTTTCTGCTCTATATTTGCTGCAGCAATACTTTGAAATATTTCCTCTTTTTCAATGCTGGAACTACAGATTATAATTCTCAGCAAATATAATATGTCTTTCAAATATTTCACCTTACTTGTAATCACTCAATGTTTTAAATTTCCCATTTAAAACATTTACCCCGCTTTAGTAAAATAATATTCACCACTTATACAGTGAATAAATTTATTCACCTTATGCAACATAAAATGATTAATAAAATCATTTTCCCTTGAATATCTCATTTACTTGGTTACGCTATGGAGTAAACTATTAAAATTTTACCCATGCCCTTGAAAATTCTCCAGGGACCCACCACCATTTTTAAAACTATGTAAAAATTAAAATTTCAAATCTTAATTTCAGGCTCCTCCCGTGATCGTATACCCTGCAGCTTTTTTGCTCTCATCATCGACATTCTCGCGAGGTCTATGAGAATTTCCTAATCCTCCATTTCCTGTGTAGGCTCCATCTCTCCAATGGTCATGGGTGTTTTCCACTGGTCGTCTCCTGCTCTCTACTACTTGGTCGCCACTCTACTCATCATTGATCTCCCCTTCACATGCGGTCTACTCTTTCATGCGTGTGGGTATCTTACCCATTTGGGCCGAGCCTTCCCCATCCAGCATGGGCCTCCATCATTGCCTGGTAGTGTGCCCTCCATTGGTCATGGGCTTCACTCACTGTTCTCTGCTGCGAGGTACCTGAACCTAGGCGCACCTGCCAACCCCTCCGGTTTGTTCTTGCTGGCTGCGGGCTTCCTACTTGGCTGAATGCCTTAATGGATGCATTTACCTTGCTCCTGATTGCTCTCGATTGCTATTTGCATTTTCTATTATTGTCTTTAAGAAATACTGAACAAGCAATTCACCAACAATACTGTTCTCACAATCTTGATTGCAATATTCCATTTGAAGAACACCACAACAATGCAAAGCATGTCGGGCCCCAAGTGGCCCAACTAAAAAAAAAAATCATTTTGAAACAAAATTCACTCTCAAATGACTTGGCACTGCGTTTTGAATGCACATGAAGTGTAATGATAAAATGGGTTGCCATAAAAATCGGTTTTCTACCTCATTTGGAGAAAGTGCAAAACTGGCCAAGTTGCCTCAGGAATCTATCTTGAAAATTGGGCAAACGACCTCGTGAAACAATAAAAACTTGCAAGAACATATTAATTTGACCCAAAACTATAGTGCAAAAGATGGTTCAGAGAAAGAGATCACGAGGAACCGGATATTAATCGGCAAAGTTGCCCGATTAAACTTTTCTGAAACAACAACTGCTCTTAACCAATTAGAACACACCCGACTGCTAATTTACAAACATAGCAAATCAACCCTTGGCGAGCTGCCATCAAACATAGTAAATCATTAAGATACCTTGAGCATGTATGAAAAAGGAATTCCATTGAAACGTCATTGATCAAAAGTTACTGACGATCAAAGTTGGCCTCTTAGAAAGGCTGTCAAGAATGTAGCTGCAAAACAGAACAAACTGCATTTGTTTTTGGTCTGCTAAAAATAGTAAATTAGACCATGAAGTTCTGCAAACTGACATCTGAGATCATTTAGGTATGGAGAATATGGAATAACATTTGTTCTGACATGATAGTGAATTGGTTATGAAAACCAAGCTCAAACAGGAAGCTGTTAATCTACAAACAATAGAATAATGCAAAAACCCTCCAGCTTCACATTTCGAAACGCTGTCAAAACTTATCGTGGGAAGCTAAAATTTGAAATGCCTACTCACATATGACAACTGAATATGTGTGCAACTGGGTTTTGCATGACAATCAATAGGCTTTAAACTATAAGGCTCCAAAGCGGGTCGGTTAGGACTGATTGTTCAGGTGGACCTCTGAAAGTGCAGAAGTAAAATTTTGAAATAGGCATCTCAAATTTGTAGAATTTGAGAGTGCCAATAGGGCCCACACCTATACGCCAGTCCTCCACAACATAATTTTTTTTTCATCCATAGATAGGCTTGAACACATCAAACATAAATCAGATATAAAATTGATGGAGTATAACCCAAAATAAATAACACCAACATATTTATCTATGGCACAAAAACAACATCAATTTATTAAGTGACTGAAAAGATGGAGAAAAACCTAAAAAAATATTAACCCACATTTTTTGTTTGTTAACGAAACAGAGAACACAACCTAACTCAATGATAATGACCTATGATAATACGATAAGAAGAATCAATGATAATGAAGAACCTATGAGAATATGAAAATCAAAATCAATGCTAACGCAAAACCTATGAGAAAACAATAAGGAGAGTGAATGATAATGCATAACCCATGATATTACGATAAGCAGAGTGAATGATAATGCAAAACATATTGAAAGAGATATTATGTAATATAATCTAGAGAATTATTTGAGTTTTGCTTCCCCTTTGACATCAAATAGTTTTTTATTTTGTATAGTTAGGATATTGTTTTTACTATGAACCTGAGCTAGATGATTACTTGGTTGATTGTGATAATGAATTTTAGGTGATAATAAGAGATTGGATAAGACTATCATTGAGACATGTTATAATGTTTAATCTAAATTGGGATACCCAAGGCATGAATAAGGATGAGTCATATTCAATAGATAAAATAGACTTCAATCATGTATGAATGATGTTCATTCTTGCTATCAATTTGAATAATAAGAATGCTAAACAAACATAGATGGGAGAACAATAGTTGCACTAAAGAGGAAAAACGAAATGGATACTAAAAGGACAACGTAGAAATAATATTCTAAGGGAAAAACTATAGATAGGATTCTCTTCATAGCTTCTATTTCTATCACATATGAGAATTGAGACCTATATGCTATGGGATCATATCCTTGTTTAATGAATCTCTAGTGGCCCTTATGGTTTATTGGAGCTTTGTGGTCCTATGTATGTCTAGTTGGTGTAGACATCTTCTCTTTTTTTCCCCAATTTACTTCCTATGGAGAATAGTTACTAGGCTTTAGTAAGATAGTTGTCTAGATGTATTGAGACACCAATATTTTTGGTTTTCAAGTGTTTATCTCCTCTATTTCTTTTTTTTGCGAGGTGGGGGATCAATTTTAAACTCCCATTTAACATTATTTCACAAAAATTATCTATATTTTTATTTTATCTCCTATCTTTATGTGAACTCAAATATTAATATTTCCTTAGCTTGTATTGATTAATTTTAGGTTGTCGTCACTTCCTATTGCTTCTTTCAATTATAACAAGTCTCCTTAGCTTAGCTATGTTGAGTGCATTTTGGCTATGATTTTGGCATCATAAGATGTTAATATTATAGGCTTTTTTATTGTTTCTCTCTATTTATTTTTCTTTGGGTGGTGGATGATCGATGATAACAAAAATTTATGAGCTATATTAATTAAGCAATGCCTATTGTAAAACCATAAATCAAAATACACTCATTTGACTATAGATGATAATAGTAGTTGAAAATAAAAATCCATTACAAATGAGCCGAAAGTTTAAATTACCAATTACAGTCCAAGGTTTGTTTGCACCTTTATTTGTTGTTTTTAGATGATTTTTTCCTAGTGAATATTCTTATTGGAAATTTTGGAGCTACTCATTATGTCCTACCACGTGATAACACTAATGACTAAGGAGCTGATGATGGTAAATTATTATCAAATTCTTTAAAAAATTGTATAGCAATATGTTCTACGAATAAGTGAAACTATTTTAAAAATCAAATATGAATGAGCACAACATTGCAATTTTGATATAAAAATAGTTTTGTAATGCTTATACCCATTATATGATCATAAGAAAGTATCAATAGAGATTGTGAAGATCTTGCAGAGCGGGTTAATAAATGAAGATGAAAACATGTTTGATGAAGAAACTGACAAGCCTGCACGAGCTCGAACATCCAATTTAAATGAGGAAATTGGGCAAGTTGACACTATAATTTCTAATAAAACTAGTACATTGACTTGCAATTCAATGGAGTTCTTGAAGTGTTCCATTGCAGGTATTAGATATGGTCGAGTTTTTCTAGAGGTGGAAATAAAAATGACATACACATACACATACACATACACATACACATGCACATGCACATGCACATACACATGCACATGCACATGCACATGCACATGCACATACACATACACATACACATACACATACACATACACATACACATACACATAGTCACATATAGATAGACAAGCAAAAGACGATGACAACTCACTCTTCAATAAGTGTAACTCCCAAGGAATGAAGCAACACCTCATTTTGCAAAAAGAGAAGTGTAAATCCTAAGGAAAAACACACTCCAGAAAGGACAAGGATAAATAAACCTAAGTAAAAAAATTACATAAGTAAGATTAACATACGGGATGATAAATGCATAACTACACAAACTAAACACATTTTTAAAAACTTGGAAAATTACATAGAGCACAATGATTTATGATTAGTCATAAATTTTTTTAGAGCAATGCTACTATAGTTTCCACAATGTTTCAAGAACTATATTCTTGCAAGTATTCCAACTTCAAGAAATATTCCATGAAATGAAAGGATTTATCTCCAAGGAGAGTTTGAGCATGAGATTGGTTGATATCAGCAATCTATTTTGGAAGAGAGAAACTAAGAAGCAAAGAAAACTTGTAAATGCATAGTTACACAAACCAATTTTTTTGAAAAACTTGGAAAATTACACTCAAAACACCAATTTATGATTAATCACAATTTTTTCTTGAGCAATGCTACTATAGTTTCCCAAAATTTTCAAGAACCATATGCTCCCAAGCATTCTAACTTCAAGAAATATTCAATGATAATGCAAAATGTATGATAATACGATAAGAAGAGAGAATGATAATGAAAAACCTATGAGAAAACGATAAGCAAAGTGAATGATAATGCAAAACCTATGAGATTATGCTAAGCTAGGTCAATGATAATGCAAAACATATGAGAATACGATAATTAGAGTGAATGATAATGTAAAACCTATGAGAAAATGATAAGCAGAGTGAATGATAATGCATAACCTATGAGAAAATGATAACCAGAGTGAATGATAATGCAGAACCTGTGAGATTATGCTAAGAAAAGTCAATGATAATGCAAAAATTATGAGAATACGATATGCAAAGTCAATGTCAATGCAAATCCTATGGGAATAGGATAACCCTAAACTATGACTATAAAATTGGCAAAATAAACCCTACTAAAACATAAATGCTAAACTATGTGTTCTATATTCTCCAAATAAACCCTATTGAAAGAGAAATGCCAAAATATGAGCATAATATTTACAATATAAACCCTACAAAGAAAAACCCATAGCAACAACAAACATTATTACATGTCAAAAAAAGAAAACAACCAATTGTATTAATATAGTTAATATAAACAGAGCGATGCTTGAACAAAAGATTAATTTTCAAAGAGTTAGTTTGTTTATGAACACAAATAGTGCAGTGTTCATAAACAGTAAACTTCAACAAAATAAATGAAATCTGCAACACAAAAAATCCAATAAAACAGAGTGAAATTTCAAACCAAACACAAACAAAAGAATAATTGTGAGCCTTAGTGAGCAAGCTCACTTGGATCGAACATGCGACGATCCCATTCATTGCTTGTGGTGACCTTCATGGCAGTGAGGAACCCGTTCATGGTAGTGAGGAACTCGTTCATGGTAGCGAGGAACCCATTCATTGCTTGCATGGAGGAAGTGGAGCTTTTGGTGATGTTTAGTAAGTGGCATCTACCCATCTCCATATTAGCTCGTACCCAAACATGATATTGTCTCTGAGCATCGAAGGTTGTGGTGAGACTATGAAGGTTGTAGACGATGAAATGAGCAGGTATTGGTGAGCAAGTGAATTTGTAATGTTTACTTGCTGAAATGAAAGGTTGAAAATGTGGCGAGAAGAATGAGGCAGTGAGAGAATTCAATGCAGTTTGGCTCAGAATGAACATGGGGTGGCATGGAGCTTAGGAGAGGTGAGAACACTTAATTCTGACAGTCAATAGGAATAGGAAGTGGTGGCGACTCATAAATGCTCAGTAGTGGATTGTTAGGGTGGCAGACTAGGAGGAGTTGACGTTGCAAGGCTGTCAACCTTCAGACGTCGAGCCGCACAGGTAGTGGCACTCAAGGTGCATCTATATCGGTTGATAGGTATTTTTTCTATTTATTCCAGGCATGCACAAAGTTGGACCTTCCACATGGAAAAATATTTAAAAAAATAAAATAAAATAATAATTTATTGTTTAATTTACGTTTTTGTCTAGTGGCTTTTTGTTTTAAATTCTATTGGTTCATGTAGCCTGCCAATTGGACCATGCAATTTTGGGTGCCTAAGTGTCAGCTTCTCTCCCCTATTAACGATGCCTGAAATAAATCCAGTCCTCTAAAAATACCTCATGAAATGGGCCTTCCCTCACTTCATATCCTATCGACCTTCCAATTTCTCCAAGGCCCACACATATTTATTATTATAAGTTTTGTAGCCTGAAAATTATCTAATGTGGTTTTAATTGGTCGATTACTTGCAGTCTGGTCAAGCTCTATTTAATGCTGACATAAGGGAGGTTTTGATCTATGCTTATGCTACCATTATTGCAGTTCGTCAAACCACTTCTCTTAAGGAAGCTTGTCATCTTCATTACATTTGTAGCATTCAAGATCTAGGTGAAGTCACAATTTGTATCTATCATACTTAATGCAATTGAATGGCTTTTAACATTATATTACAGAGACCAACGAAAAATTTATTAGATCTTGTGATGATTGAAGACTCCTCAGTATGTTTTCCTAAGCTAAATAAATGAATAAAGAGTTTATTCTCGTTGTCATTGTTGGTTGTTGGTGAATGAAGGCTTGTTAAATATTGTGAAAGATCTAAATGATATTGCGAATGAAAATATTGATAACAACTAATAGTAACCTATGGCTACATTGGAGAATTTTGACACAGAAGGTTACATAGTCTATAGGTCGTGGACCACAACTAAGTTTACCTATTTTTCTATGCAGTGATGAGCATATGCCCCAGTAGCACTTTAAATTTTGGAATGTTCTCAAATTTTATATTTATTTGGCATGCTTGAAGATTAGACTGTACATTTAAAAATTAGCTAGACCATTACTCATGGTAATATTTTTGAGCATTTGTTGGTCCAAAGTTTTTTTACTCTGTTATATTTTTCATGAAGTGGTTGCAATAGACATGGGTCTATATTTATTGGTGATCTTGGAGTTATTTCATTTGATTATGGATATCATTTTAAGTATGGTTAGAGGTCTTTGTACTTAATGTTGCAAATACTATCATGTTTCTATTCAATCTCAATATTGTTGTTTCTCTGCATTAACATTGTTGTATATGATTTGAGTATTGACAATTTGAATATTTTGAAGAAAGAAAATGATGAATTACTAATAGGGGTGAATCATAAAAGTGCAGATGGTTGAACAATACTGTAGTTTTATTCGAGGGAAACTTAAATTTTTCAACAAGTGTTTTTATTGGAGTAATCTATTTCCTTGAATGCTTATTGAACATGTTGATTAATGATTCACAAATTTAATATGTTGATAAACAATTAGCAAGTTTCTTTAAGATAATGAAGTATCAAGGTGGATTAAATCTAAGAACATAACAACCAGATTTAAGGCATTAAGCTTGAACTTGGAAAAACAAAAAAGAAGCATTTTTTAATTCTTATTCTAATAACTTAGGGCTTTCGATTGCTGATTTTGTTTTCTGTTTTAGGTCAACTTGATCAATTTGGGTTTAAAATTAATCGGTGATTGATTTTTTTCAAAGTTTGATTAAAATTGAACCTTAGAAACTTACTAAATTTCAATTTGGGTTCTAAAAACTTGACAAACAACTCTTACATTTTGATTTTGGGGCTTTAAAAAAAACTTATGTTTTTCCTTTGAAGATTAAAATGAACATGTGGTTTTGTATCTTGTAAATTTTTTTCCAAATTAAATTCATTCAAAAAGGCATATGCACTTCCCTCACACTTCATGAAGATCTTGAAAATCAAAAGTCTTTTTATTGACATTAAGTTTCATAAAAGATTGCCTCCACATTTCAATTTGGGTACTTAAAATTGAAAAAAAAATCTTGAGAGTATGAGTAAGAATTTTGCCTGTGTTCTCCCTTTGTTTCTAAATGAAGGTTGATCAAACTATGAATATGTTTCCTCACTTTTTTTATCTTAGAGGACCTATCTTGTGGGAAAAAGTACTCACCCAAGGGAATGACCCAACCAGTAATACTCTAAATCCAAGAGTATTTCCAGCTAGAATATAAAAGTGGGTACTAGAACAAAGGCTAGTATCATGCGGTTGGTCCTCACAAGAAGGGAAACAATGGTCTCTCATGAAAACAAAGTCTGAATTAAAACCCCTTGTTTGATAGAGGCTAAAATCCTTTCTATTTGTTGGTGGAAAAGGTCATATCCTTTGAAGCCACCCCACATATACATGTGATTCTGTTGTAGAGATGAAAAGTATACCATGGGAGATTCATGGGTATTGATGCTTGGCTGACCCAAGAAGAAAGTGTAGTGTAAGGAGGAGCCCGTGTGGTCAAGCATCTAATCATCCACACTGAATATGCACAGCTAGATTTATCCAAGTGGGAACCCAACAAATACTGTATTTTCATCCTAGGATTGTCCATGAAAATACTTTTCTTGGATCCAAAACACTAGAAAAAAAACATTCAATGAATCATCAGAACTTCAAACCCTTTGGAAGAAAAAACAACTTAGTTGTTTCCACATGTTACTACTTGTCCCTAGGGATTCTTATCTCTAGAAGGCATCTAAATATTAAAAAATCTCAATTTGTTTCTCCCAAATTCAACACTAGGAAACTTTTTTCTTAATTTACTTAATTTCCACATAATGCACTTTGTGGGATGAAAGAAAATTAGGACCTTGGACACTTAGTTTGAAAAACTAAGCAAGAAGTGATGGTGGTACAAAGCAAGTCATTAACCAAGATAAAATCAATTGAACCCCACACATATGGGTGCAATCTTTTGTCTTATGGTTTTCCTTGCGAATATTGATCTTTTGGTTTGAAATAATCTTAGGGAGAAGCATTTTCTTCAATATGTTGGTCTAGTAAACAAGTCCTCTTAGGTTCATCTAGGATCAAGTCAAACACTCCATTCGTCCCTCAACATTGAAATCAAAAATCACCTCACCTACAACTCTTAGAAACTTTGGAAACACCACTTATGCTGGAATTTTAGGAAAAATAAACATCACATTGTTTGAATTAACACACTTAGTCAAATTATCAACCCTCTTGAGTGAATTTACCTCTAGGATAACACAACTTCCTAAGGTTTACAAGTTCAAAATCACCTTGTTTGGCTTAACACACCTAGCCAATTATCTTTTTTGTACAAGTTTACTCTAGGATAACACAAATTCCTAGGGTTTACAAGTTCATTATCATCTTGTTTGACTTGACACACTTAGTCAAATTATCCAATCCATTATCACATTTTTTGACTTAACACACTTAGTCAAAATATCATCAATCAAAATCAAATAAAATCAAGTCCTAAAGTCTAGCATTGATCCAAAGTTCCTAAAATTTTAAAACACCCATATCATTCACCCCTTTCATCCTTCATCTCATCATTGGTCCTAAACCCCTCAGAGTTCAACAAGGTGAAAACACAAGAAAAACATGGAGTTTAAACTTGACTCATTCATCATGAGTTATCTAAGCCAACCAAACTATCCAAGTCTTCCAATGCCAATTGATTATCAAAACTCATATTTATGAAACCCATACATGGCATCACTATGTCCTCCAAACCTCAATAGTACAATGAATGTGAGTATGCCCAATCTAGGTTTTGGACCACCTTTCCCGATGGTAGATTTAAATTCAAGTCCAAACTTACAAATCTATCAACCAAACAATCAATGCATGAGTTTTATTCCAAACAACATTATCCCACAAAATCCATACATGCCAAATCAAAGATTACCAAACATACACATATCAAATCCATACTTTGTGAACTTTGGGATAGATGTGATTGCAAATCAAACCAATTTTGTTCAAAATATCAAGAATATGTTAACGACTCTAGGTATTGATCCAATTCAAGGTAACACCATGCAAAAAAAAAATTACCTAAACCTAAGAAATATGTTTCCAAAATGAAACAATATTCAATTTTAACCTATCATGCCAAATCTAAACATCACACAAAATCAGAGCATTTTCCATAATCAAATTCTCCACAATCCCAAGAAAAAACCACAAGGATGCATTCCAAATCTGCTTGCTCTACAACCAAGTCAACCATATCAAGAATGTCGAGGTCAAATCTTGAGAAACAAAATTTCTACACTCAAAAAACTCATTGATTCATATCACCAAGAGACATCTCCACGCTAAAATAAATACACTCTTCCATTGGTTGAGCCATGTCATCAAAGCATTGAGTTGTCTCCCCAACCACATCAAGAACAATATCTCCAATGTCAAGAAGTTGGATATCAAGATCAACAACATCAACAACAAACGCGATCACCACATCTCCAAAATCAATCGCCACAAGGTAAATTTAAAGTACCAATCTCACAAGGTAACAAAAAAAAATACACACCACTTCTGGAACCGATCCAATTGGTCATGCAACAGTTGATACAGGAAAATCTCATTAAAATCTCTATTTATGTTAACTATCAAGAGCCCATGGTGAAATTACCAGGGTATAATGAGAAGCACTTTTGTAATTTTCACAAAAAAAAGGGACACAACATCAAATTGTATTCAACTCAAAAATCTCATTCAAGACCTTATTGATAAAAAAATAGTAACTATTGCAGACAATAATCAGAGTTCAACCACTAGGGATAGCACTAAAATCCTCCCCACCACAATTGTTGAAAACAATGATCAAGTTTTATCCATTAATAATCACGATGAATATTTTTCCATCTCATCCAATGATCAAATCAACACAAACCAAGAGCCACTTTTCAATCATAATCAAAACTCACCAACGATGCCTAAAAATGATCCTATTAAAGAAACGTTAACACAATTTGATCCTATGGTTGAAAACATTGACAATCTCTCCACCATAACTACTGAAGACAATGATAAAAATCAGTCCATCAATGAACATATTGAAGATATGTCTACTCCATCCATTGATCAAATCAACATTCATCAAAAGACATTTTTTGGTGATCTATTTCAAGATGTGTTAACATTATTTGAGCCTATTGACATAATCCATGATCCATCAACCAATGATCATGTTGAAAATGTCTCTACATCGCCTTATGAGTTAGAAGACATATCTCAAGAATTTATTCGAAAGCATGATAACATCCATCACCAAGGTCTAGTGATGGTCCTTCCCAAGAAATATTAACCTCCTTCGACCTCAAAATTGTGAATAGTAAAAGAATATTTGACTCCACACTTCATCCAAATCTACTCAAAGATCAAGAGAATATTAAGCCACTTCCCATGCCTAATGATTATGTCCAAAAACCCTTTTTAAGAAATCCATCCTATGAAATTGACCCATGTCAAGAACTTTATCCAGAGCATGTTAAAAGAAATTCCAAAATTAATCAAGATCAAGAATTTATATTTCCAAGATACTACAGTGATCTAATGGGAACTCTCCTATCTATACAAGATGTTGCAAATGAGGATCATATCTATATAGCACATACTCCTCCATCTACCCATAAGATGCTTTATTTTGATGGACACGTAGATGATCTTCATTCAAAACAAGAGTCTCATACTCTTGACATCATTACCAAGGAACATGAATCTCCAAATCTTAACATTTATGAACAATGCCAAGATGTAGAAAAATATGGAGACATATTAGAAACAAATCATGAAGAAGGCTTCTACAGAAGTTGTGAATCTAAAACATCCTATGGACACGTAGGATGTATATAAATCATCAAGAAGGCTTCTATATAATTTGCTAATTAAAAATATCCTATGGACACCTAGAAAAAATAGATCATGAAGAAGTCTTTTACAAAAGTTCTAAATCAAAAAAATCATATGAAAGCATATCCAGAATGAATCATGAGGAATAATTTTACAGTGAATCTTTAACATCACTTGAGAAAGAATTAAAATCTGATATTTCACAAAATCAAGCTAAAAATATGAATCAGGAAGTCATCCCACATGTGGAAGATCCTATCACTTATAAACATGGATGGCTTACCTTTCTTATCAAAAGCTACCTCATCAATAAGGAAGTTGTCAATTTTGAAGATCCACACAGAGCAAAGAAGGAGTAGCACCTTGTTTCCAAGGCAAATCATATCCTATTACAGATAATTTTTTTGAACAAATCAATTATCAAGGAAAAGGATTAGGTCTGCATGAACAAGGTATCCTAGAACCAGTGCAAATTATTGGAAATCATAAGCATCAAGGCCTTGGTTATTTGAAAACCAAGGGATATAAACATATTAGTGATACTTCCACAAAATTTGGAGTAACTTCATCTTAAGCAAACATCAACATCGGGAGCATGAAGGATCCTTATGATGAAACCAATGCCAATATTACAACCCGCCACATTATGAATCTTCATCCACCCATCACCCCATCCACAAATTGGGACCAACATCAAAATAAAGACTTGAATCAAATCTTCAAAAATGTCATCAAAGAAAAAAAAGGTAAGAAGCATATCAAACAAAACAAATATAAGTGGATACCAAAGAATACAAAGAATGATTATCCTTATCAAACTCCATTAGTCAAAGAGACTATGGGGAAAAATAAAAAAGGGAAAAGTATCAATCAAAGATGTCCACAAAGGAAAAATCAAGCTTCTCAAGCGTTGTACAAATTATATCAAGAAGTTGGTCCTAATTCCATGGACACTTCTGTATCCACCCGTTATTTCTCATCTTCCCAAGTTTGGATAGTCAAATTTTCCAAACTATCAACCAATCCATTTGTTATTCCTAAACACACTCTATCCATGTCTCCATGCATGATATCCAATTCTTACATTGACCATGTGTTGGAAATGACCCTTCATCATAGGGATTCAAAAGGCACTCTATGACCATGTGCACACAAATACAGAGTTAACTCTAGTATCAACAAAGCAAAAAAAATTCTCAAAATTTGCTTTCAAGTGCACGTATCTTGGAAAAGAAATTTCTTAAAGAAGGATATCAATGGCATATTATGATATAAGGATCAATTTCAGAAGTACTAGACGACTCAACATCAGCTTAAAATCTCTCAAAAAATACAAAAAAATATAAAAAAGGATTGAAAACAATAAATAAAAAAATCGTCCTCTAGTGAAAACCACATCGATGGCACTTTGGAAAAGTAACATGATGAAAACCTGGAAAATAGGTGTCATGTGTAGAATTGAGCATCTACGTGCACCAGTTTAGGTAAAAGCATCTTATCACATCCCATCTATAATAAATCCAGCATTTCATTCCATCCATATCATTCGTTCATTCACTAACCATTTATCCAACCCATTGCCATCTATCTACCTTATCTTGATCTTGATGAAGGTTTGTTGCACACTTTACACTTATGGTAGACATCTTGACATGGGTCATTTTCATTGATCCTATCCAATCCAACATTATCTGAGCCATGAAGCACTATCGAAATGAGCATCCTCAGTTCGAACACCTTGTCTTATCACAAGATAATTCATGGCATCCTTTGTGTTCTTACTATATCTATCCATTCATATACTAATACCATAATCCACCCATGGACTTCCATACATTTCTAGACACTAGGGGTATATATTTACATCTTGCTTCAAAAATAAATCTTGATCTGTATCCTCCTTATGTGGCGATCCAAACATTGGAATACATGAAATTGGTCAAGCATTTGTGAGCACCAATCAAAATCACTAGCCCATGGCATATTTTGAAAAGATGATGTTCCTTATCAATCTTTATCTTTCATCGAACATTAATCCAAACAATCAATATTAATCACATCTAATGTGTTCTTCAGCATCACATCAAATCATGAAAACAATTTTATTCTAAATCAAGCTTCATCAATCCTGATCTATCAAATTCTATCAATCCTTCATCACCTTGGGATATCCTTCCCAATCCTCATGTTTTTGAACACTATCCTTTCCTTATTGTGTATCCTCAACAATTTTATCATAAAAAATCCATCAATCTAATCAACACTAAGCTTGGCTTCAAAGAAAATCCAAAAATTGATCGTTGCTATCATCGCATATCCATATCTGAATTGTCAAAATCATATCAAAATCCAAAACATCTGAAAAAGTTAGAAAAAATCAAAAACATGTCAACCTAACTACGTCATCTCTAAGCTTGAATGAAGGCAAGGTTGATCTTTGATCATCCCCCAGGACATTCTAGGTTAGTCCTTTAGGCATGTGTTGCAATGGAAATCTATTTGCCCATCTATTTCACATTTTAGGTCAGTTCTTTAGGCATCTCTCACAATGGCAATCTATTTTCCCATCTATTTCACATTTTAGGTTATTCCTTTAGGCATCCGTCATAATGGCAATCCATTTTCCCATCTATCTCATCATTGAGTCAAGTCTATCGTTGGTCAAACTACTTGGTCTCTGCATATATAATGTAGGAAAGGCTAATATATGGATCAACTCCTGAGACCTCTAGGATAGGTCTTTAAGTTAGTCTCTTCGTCATAAATCTCAAAAATCCAAAAATATTTCTAAACATCTCAAAATCCCAAAAATAGCCTCAAAATTTTTTCAAAACATCAAAAACATCCAAATATTTTAAGAACCCAAAATGGTGCACCCATCTCATGTCGCTTTCACCCACAATAAATGTCTCTCATAAATAATCATCGCCTTCATCCTTTGGTAAGGAAATCATAAGCAAGTCTAGCAGGTCCAAAAGTGTGAATCTAATCATCAAAAGTCTCAAGGATAGATCAGTAAGTAAGCAAGTTGGTCGACTTAGAGTATCAATAGCTTATCATCCAAATCCAATCTCATCAAAACCCTTATCACAACATGTCCTAGGAATCTGACATTCTGACGATGGACATCAGCATCAGGTATCACCTTAGATTAGCCTTGGCTAGTGGTACGAAGAAAAGTAGTGTGTTTGTTTACTTTATTTGGTCTTTTTGACTTATCTTATTTTGCAGTCATTCCAAGGACCTCTCGATGATGCCTAAACAAAAATAGGTTTAGAGAGAACGGAATGGGAAATGATCATTATCTTTTTGTCTATTGTGCTTGTTTGATGTTCTTTTAATATAACTTGGTGAATACTTTCTTTGTTAGGTCCGTCGTAGCAAATTTTTTGTATGTCAAGTGTGAACAAGAGCACTCCTAGCTGATTGTCAAGCCAAAGTCCATCACACTAGGCACAATGACATCCTAGTTCTTTATACCTTGATGCATCACACCTATGTGTGTTATCAAACATAATTAATGTTATGTTATTTATTTCACCCATCCCTGGATAAGCAATACATCATCATCATTCATCATCATATCTAATAAAGTCTCAATGACTAATGGACTTGTTGGACTTCTGCATTTTCTTGGATTTAAGCAATGATCCCTCTCATTCTTCTATCCTCTTTCATGCTAGCAATGCATCCATCCTGCATCAGCACTCTCATCTTGCATAATCATGTCATATCATCATAGGACAACATCATCCATCTCATCCAGTCTCACATGCATTGTATAGATTTTTTATTCTAATCATCTTAGAAACATCTCATTTGCATCATCATTTAAGTTGTTTAAAATAATAGAGATTTTCTATTCTAAGCATCTTCAAAAAAATTGCATGATCATTATCATATAGATCTGTAGTCCAACCATACATACATCCATTTTTAACCTCTTTGTCTTGAGATTGACCTTAAATTGAATATTTTCTCTCAATCTCTCGAGGGAGCAATGTATTGGAGTACTTATTTATGCTAGGGCATCTAGAAAAAATCAGAATTTTTTTAATTTCGATGTCAGTGACATCATTTTTTGAATCAATGTAGCAAGTACATTGCTTCAAAGAGGGGAAAAATGTAGACATGAAAAACTAACATCATGTATTAATCATATTTAATCATACTCACCTATCAAATAAATCAAGTTTATTTGATCTCCTAAGGCAATCACACTTAATTAAATAAATCAAATTATTTAATTAATTTCCTAAATTTCTTCCATTTAATTAAATAAACCCAAATGTTTAATTAAATCTTTAAATGACCATTTTCCTCTCATTTGATTTAAAAAAATCTACATATCTAAATCAAGTTTCACATCACCTAATCATCATCTTTATTAATCAAATCCATGATTAAAACTATGCCAAACCCATCACATCCTCTATCTTTTCCCACTTGCACAATAAATCAATTTATTTGATTTATTAAATCTTCTAATTTCCCTAAACATGGAATCTTTAAGGAATATTCTCCTAATTTGAATTTTCCCTCCCACATGACATGTCCATCCAAAAAATAATTTAAAAGCTCTAACATGTCTCTTACACAAGTCAAACTTGTTATTTAATTCATCTTTCATCCCCCCTAAACATGCTACTTCATCAAATTCAAATTTCAAATTGGCACATTGACCAAAATGTGCACAACCCTCATCCTCTCACATCTTCACAAGTGAAATATTTTCATTGACTCATGAATGATCCCAAATTCATCCAAATACTTCAATCTCCCAACCTTGAATCTATAAATGCAAATAATTTCTATGACACTACAACACAACACAACATGATAGATAATCTCATGCATTTGCATTATCACTATCATCTTGGCATTCTTGCTTATCAAGGATTGAGAAAGGGCTCTTTTCTCACATCAAGTGGCATCAATCCCCCTATGGTATGGTGGTTTGTTAACCTAGATTATATTTACATATTTTAGATCACACTTGCATTTTTTCATGTTTTTCTCTTCTATGTTTGATCAACAATTTCATAGGGAGGGGTTTATTTCAATTTACTAACAATGGCCAATCCATTTTTTGTTAGAAATTTCAGATTTACCTCTCACACCTAGTACTGCTAACATGATTTTTTTGTCATAATGTGCCATCAATATCTTGTTTGAAGAAGCTACTTTCATAAGATGCGTGCACTTGAAAGAATTTTTTTGAGATTCTTGATCTGCTTTGCTGACATTGAAGTTAACTCTATATTTGTGTACACATCGTGATAGAGTACCTTTTGACTCATTATGATGAAGGGTCATTGCCAACACATGGGAAATTTTAGAATTGGATATCATGTGTGGAGGCGTGGATGGAGTGTGTTTAGGAGTAAAAAATGGATTGGTTGATAGTTTGGAACCTTTTACTCTCCAAACTTGGGAAGATGAGAAATGATGGGTGGATACATAAGTCTGCATGGAATTAGCAACAACATCTTTATATACTTCATATGTTGCTTGAGAAGCACATTTTTTTCTTTGTGGACATCTTTGATGGATACTTTTCCCTTTTTTTATTTTTCCCCATAGTTTCTTTGACAAGTGGAGTTTGATAGGGATAATCTTTCTTTTTATTCTTTGGTATCCATGTGTATTTGATTTTCCCATCATGCTTCGCTAGTTCTTTTTATTTGATGACATTTTTCATGCTTTGATTCAAATATTTATTTTGATGTTGGTCCCAATTCTTCGATAGGGTGATGGGTGGATGAAGATTTGTGATGTGGCGGCTTGTAGTATTGGCATTGCTTTCATCATGAGCATTCATTGTGCTCCCTATGTTGGCATTTTCTTCAGATGAAGTCACCTCTAGTTTTATAAAGGTATCACTTTTAGATCCCTTATTTTATGAATGACCAGGACCTCAATACTTAGGATTTCCAATAATCTACACTGGTTCTAAGATACCATGTTCATGTAGGCCTAATCCTCTTCCTTGATAATTCATCTATTGAAAATTTTTACTTGTAATAGGATATGATTTACCTTGGAAACAAGGTGCTAATCCTTCTCTTCTATATCATGGACCTTCAAAGGTGATAACTTATTCATTGATAAGATATCTTGCCCTAAAAAAGGTAAGTAATACAATTTAATAAGTGATAGGATCCTTCATCTATGGGATAACTTCCTGATTGATTTTTTTTGCTTGATCTTGTGAATTATCATATTTTAATGCTTCTTCAAGAGGTGTAGATAATTTACTATCCATGTAAAATTCTTCCTCATTATTTATTTTTGACATACTTTCATAGGATGTTTCTAATTCACAACTTCTATAGAAGCCCTCTTCATGACCCACTTCTGATATGTCTCCATAGGATGTTTTTGATTCTCAACTTTTGTAGAAGCCTCCTTCATGATCCATTTCTGATATGTCTCCATATTTTTCTATATCTTGGTCGTGTGTACAAATGTTAAGAGTAGGAGATGCTTGTTCCCTGTTAATGATGCCAATAGTATGGGACTTTTGTTTTGAATGAAGATCATTTATGTGTCCATCCAAATAAATTATCTCATGTATTGATGGAGGAGTATGTGCTATATGGATATGATCATCATTTGTGACATTTTGTATAGATAGGAGACTACTCATTAGGTCAGTGTAGTATTGGGGAGATACAAATTCTTGATCTTGAACGATTTCAGAATTGCTTTCAACATGCTTTTGATCAGGTTCTTGACATGGGTCAATCTCAAATGATGGATTTCTTACAAAGGGATCTTGGACATTGTCATTCGGGATGGGAAGTGGCTCAATATCCTCTTTATCTTTGAGTGGATTTGGATTAACTATCGAGTTGAAGAATCCTTTACTATCCGCAACCATGAGGTCAAATGATCTCAATATGTCTTGGGAAGGACCATTGCTAGACCTTGATGGAATATTTTTATCATGCTTTGGAATATGTTCTTGAGATATTTCCCCTAATTCATTAGGTGATGTAGAGACATTGTCAACATGATCATTGGTGGATGGATCATGGATTATGTCAATAGGATCAAATAGTTTTAACACGTCTTGAAATAGATCACTAAAAAGTGGCTCTTGATGAATGTTGATTTGATCATTGGATGGGGTAGACATATCTTCACAATGCTCATTGATGGATTGGTTTTTATCATTGCCCTCAATAGTTATAGTGAAGAGATTTTCAATGTTTTCAACCATATGATTAAATGTTGTTAACGTTTCTTGAATTGGATTATTGTTGGGTATCGTTGGTGGGTTTTGATCATGATTGAAAGATGAATCTTGATATATGTTGATTTGATTGTTGGAGGAGATGGAAACATATTCAAGGTGCTCATTGATGGGTAGTTGTGATTGATCTTTGAGATGGGGTGATTGGGTTTGTTGTTGATGTTGCTAATATCCAACCTTTTGATATTGGAGATATTGTTCTTGATATGGTTGTGGATACAACTTGATGCTATGATGACATGGTTGAACTAATGGAAGATTTTATTGATTTTGGTGTGGAGATGTCTCTTGGTGATATGAATCAATGATTTTTTTGAGTGTAGCAATTTTGTTTCACAAGATTTGACCTTGAAATTCTTGATATCATTGACTTGGCTATTGAGAAAGTATATTTGGCATGTATACTTGTGGTCTTTGCATGGAATCATGGACGGATTGATCTTGAACAATATTTTGATTTGGTATGATGTTTAGATTTGGCATTATTGGTTGATCTTAAACATTTTTTGATTTGGAAACACATTGTTTGGATTTGGGTAACTTTTATTTTGCTTGGGGTTACCTTAACTTGGATCAATACATGGAGTTGTCACCATATTGCCTAGATTTTGAAAAAAATTGGTGTAATTTTCAAACATATCTATCTCAAAGTTCGCCAAGTGTGTATTTGATATGTTCATGTTTGGTATGAGTGAATTTGGTACAATCACACTTGGCATGTATAGATTTGGTGGTATAATGTTTCTTGGAAGATTCATTCCTTGATTATTTTGTTGAGAGATTTCTAAGTTTTGGATTTGATTTAAATCTACCATAGGATAAGGTGGTAATTGGGAAAACTCAATTTGTATCATTGAGGTTTGGAGGAGATAATGATTCCATCTATGGATTGCATAAATGTGAGTTTCGATAATCAATTGGCATTGAAAGACTTGGATAATTTGGTTGACTTGGATTACTCATGATGTATGAATAAATTTTATATTCTATGTTCTTCTTGTGTTTTTACCTTGTTGCAAAAGTGATCGCTAAGGTGTTTAGGAAAAATGATGAGATGAAAGATGAAAGGGTGAGTGATATGCTTGTTTGAATTTTAGGAACTTTGGAAAAATACTAGACTTAGGTTTTGATTTTGATTTTCTTTGATTTGTATGATGGACTTGTAAACCCTAAGATGTTGGATGTTATCTTAGGATGAACTCATCCAAGAGGTACTAATTTAACTAGAGGTATGAGAAAGGATTCATTCTCACACTCCTAACTAAAAAAAGTGATTTTGATTTGGTTTTAGGATGTACCCAAGTCTAGATAAGGATGTTTCCAAATATCTAAAGTTTTTTGGTGGGATGAAGATGATAAATGTTTGGGATGGATGAAGTGTTTGATTTGATCCTAGATGAACCTAAGAGGAATTTGTTTACAGGACCAATGTAGTGAAGAACACGCTTTTCTCTAAGAGTAGTTCAAACCAAAAGACCAGTGTTTGCATGGAAAACTATATGACCAAAAGATACCAAGCACTATGTGGGGTTCAATTGGAGTTAATCCTGATTAATGGATTTTATTTTACCACATCCATGGACTTCTTGCTTATTTTATTTTTTTGAAATGAATGTCTATGTCTCAATTCCTTTTCATTCCACAAGGTCCATTTTGTGAAAAATCAAGGTTTCAAGAGTATAGTTTCCTATGCTGACTTTGGGAGGAACAAATCGAGATATCCAAATTTTTAGAAGCCTTCTAGGGATGAAAAACCCCTAGGGACAAGTAGTAACATGTGGACACCTCCAAGGTTTTTGTTCTTACAAAGGGTTTGAAATTTGTATGATTTTTTGATTGTTTGTTTTCAAATGTTTTGGATCCAAGAAAAGTGTTTTAATTTTGAAGTGATGCAAAATCCTATGGATAATGAAGGAAATATTTGTTGAGTTCCTAGTTGGATGAATCCAGTGACTCTTACTCTTAGCGGATGATTAGATGCTTGAGCACAAAGGATCCCCCTTATAGTGCCCTCCCTTCTTGGTTCAACCAAGCATCTATACCCATGAATCTCCATGACATAATTCTCATCTCTAATAGGATTCATAAGAATGTGGGGCAGCTTCTGAAAGATCATTCTTGCATCAACAAATAGATTAGGATTTTGGCTTTTACATAATTGGTTCATAATCAAGGCACCCATTCAGAAAGCCACATGAGAGGCAAGATCAACTCATGCAAATAGTATCACCTAATTGTCTATAGGATTTCTTGTAATGATGAGATTTATTCAATATTCAAATTTATATACCAATTGGGAGAAGTTTGGCGATTAGCTCATTACCGATTTGAGTCATTCCCTAGGGTGATTACTTTTTCCCACCAGGCAGGCTCTCTAAAGGTGAACAAAAGAGAAGAAGTGTATCTGTAGTTTGACAACCTAATGCATGTTAGTGGGAGCACACACAATACCTTTTCTTCACACTCACATGATTTGTTCAATTTTAAACTTAAACTTGAAGTGTGTAGGTAACCTTTTAGACAATCAAAGTCACTAAAATTCTTTTGATTTTCAAGATTGTTGTGAAGCATTAGAGAAGTGCATACACATTCGAATGGAAAAAATTGAAAAAAAGATTACAAAACAATGAAAGCACTAGTTCATTTTAAGCATTAAAGAAATGATCAGTTTGTTTTAAGCAGCAAAATCAATTGTGAAGTTGCTTGTTCAATTTTAGTGCAAATTTAGATTCTAGTAAGTGTTTCTAAGGTTTATTTTAAACCAAATTTGAAAAAATCAATCACTAATTAATTTTAAACCCGAATTAATCTACTTGACCTAAAATAGAAAAAAAAAACAAGAATGAAAGCCCTCGTCTATTACAATAAACATTTAAAAATGATTTTTACAGTCTAATGAGAAATTCTTCAACTCAAATGTGCTTGATAGTTTCTATATTTTCTTCACTTTGTTAGTTCATCTGTTAGTTCATCCTCTTAACGATCCCAATGTGAGAGAGTCTACCACTGAGTTTTTTTATGCAAGCTTTAAAATTTCATCCATATGTCATCCTGCATCCGTTATAAAAACCAATAACTCTTGGTATAATCATTTTCTTCACTAGAAAGATGCAGACTCCTGCAACCTCAAATATCGGTTGTTTCATTTCATTTATACAATTGGCTTCTGCACAAGAATGAATTTTAACTCGTTAGCAAAATACAAATCAAAACAGAGTTCTTCATGCCAAAGGATATGTGAAAGTATATTAGAGTTTCAAAAAATTACTGTACTGTCACATTTATCAATGATATCCTCGGTTTCAAAAAAATACAAGATCACCTCAACAATAGCTTTTTAGTCAGTTTAAATATAGGAAGTTTTATTTAAGATATCATAAAGCAGAATATCAAAATTTAAAGATGTCATAAAAAAAAATATCATTCACTTTTCACAAATCATAAGGCAAAATATAGAGCTTAAGATTCTGAAAGACGTCACTTCCAAGAGGCCATTCAATTATGATATTTTGAATGAGACAAATTTTTAGGCCTATTGAATGCTTTAATCCACACTTCATCTACACTGTAAAAATGTTAGAGATCGATTAAAAAAATATACACTTTAAAAGAAGCTCACAATTACAAAATAAGGTCTGTAGTGTGGTCTCATAATTGCAAGATATCCACTAAATGGATATGGGGAAAGATTGTTTTTTTGGATTGCAGTATCAACTTATGTGTCATAGGGCATTTATTGCAGCAAGCTTAATCAGATGACAAAGTTTTGAGGTTTACCTAACTTGGTTGCACATTCAACAGTAGTACGATGAAATAGATAAATAATAATTCAACCATTAAATGAAATATTAGTTCTCAAGAAAGATTGCACCAACTAAAGATCTACATAATAAGAGACATATCCACCAATCACCGATGACCTCCTTTAGTTAACTGTGGTTCCCACGGACTGCGTTTGCACTTGGTTAAGAGGAAACAAAAAAAATTAAGGGCTAGATAGCAGTCTTTCTCACATTTATTGTATGCCACAATTTTCCTAATGGTAGCTCTGTGGACACAGTACCTAATATACAATATGAAACCTTTCTCAAAGAAAAATCAACAATAAAAATACAAGTATTAATGACCAATATACATCGTTCACATAGGAAGAAAGGGAATAACAAATCCTACAAGAGAGAGTTTGAACGCCCATCCTCAACTCACACACAACCCCTTTATAAGTATAGACAATTTTCTCAAAGAAAGAATGGATAAAAGAATACAATTCCCTACCTAAGTTGAGCCTTCTCCTTAATGAGAATGTTTCCCAATGAATGATGAGAAAAAACTAAATGATGCACCCCCTTAAATCAGAATGCTAACAACTAAACAAAAACAAATGATTTCAACACCCTACCAAGGCACTAAACCAAATGATGCCTTAATCAAATTTAGTCTCAACCATTTATTATAAAAATTACGCTTTGACACTCATAAACAACATGACACCTTCAACAAATGTAGTCTCATGATTTATGTTTGAAGTTGATTTATGGAGGCTAAGATGAGTATTAATGGACCTGACTCCTCGACAACAATGTGGAAAGAAACTATTATGATAGTGACCAAGAGAATAGTTTATACTATAATGATTAGAATCTAGACCCGAATGATTCACATGAATTGACGCTGCGAACCTTACACCGAATCTATGATCATAGATTTCACACGCAACAGATTTTACAAGCCACAAAAATCATAACAATATTAATACTATTTTCTAGCATGAATATATAATGAAGAGAGGATGATGGCATGACTACTTTTCAATAGAATTTGGTAAGCCCGTTCTCAATAATTGGCTCAAATCTTGTATGTTCTTACAGTTGCATTAACATTGTTTGAAGAGCATTAAAGTCTAAAATCATTAGTGCAATTGAATTAGAAAGACCTCAACAATGCATTCGAATTGACCTTTTTGTACCTAGATAGTGGATTTTGTATACACAGGGTTAGAAATGCTATTTTATTTCCTCCACTAACTCACAATTCATAGTTGCATCAGCATGCTCATCATGAGGTTATGAGGAAATTTGAATTGCGGTAAAGCGATATGGAAAAAGTAGAATAGAGGAAAGTCTTTCGAAGAGACAAGGGATGTTATAAATCAAAAGAAGGGTAAGAGGTTATATGAGACACAAAAGGAGAAGGAAATTAATACATGGATAGATGGCTTTTGTGCCAATCAATTGATCATCAAAATTAATACCCAGTAAACTCATTCATTAAGATTCTAGAAAGTGGTAAAAAAAAAGTGTAGTTTTAAAATTATTTAATGAAATTGCTTGTTTTCAGATCTTCCAAAAGACACACATAATATTACTGAAAAATATACAAGGAAGAGAAACAAAAACCATTGCATAGTAGATAAGAAAGCCTCTAATTAAGTTTGAAATCTTCCGAACACCCAAAAGTCATAATACCAACATTACAAGTCTAGATTAAAACAAACCTTATATGCATGTTTATACAAGGAATGCAAAGAAATTTTGGACTGCACTACTCTATTATATGTAATGAATAATATTTTTAGTTGGAGGATATGTGGAAGATCATCATAGAAAAAACAGGCCCTTAAGTGGCAATAAAATTTAGAAATATCAATGTAGTAGTATTTAAATTTTAGGGAAAAAATAAGTAGGCGTTTGTGACTCATTTCCCAATGTGATGCATATTTGTTTTTAATTTTTTTCCAAGTAAATAATCAATTATGATTATTTTATTACAAATTTTACAAAATATAAAAACTCGCATGTCTAACCACCTTAACTTGGTCAAAACTTCATGAAATTCTTTTTTTTTTGTTTATAATCCTATAGTATGTGAAGCATAGAATGTGACACATGTTTTGGATTAAAAAAATCTGATACCGGTTGAAATCTATGGATGTTTTTCAATCAACATATCAATTAAGACTTTAGTCGTAATTCAAATAGAAAATGAATAATAATTATTGATTAAATTCAAAGTAAATAATAATCTATATTGCTGGAAAGATGAGAATCTCCTTTAAAAACCCTTTCTATTTCATTAATTTTGGGTAAAAAAAAAGTTGTCAGCTACTTGGGCCATCATATCACTTGCATATCGCCACTTTTTGGCCCATCATGATCCTACACATACCGTGAGCATAACATAAACTATACTGTCATTACGATGGAATTATTGTATGGAGACACCATAGAATAAATATTCCCTCTCCGTAATAACCATATGCTACTTGAAGTTTTAGTGAAATAAGAATTCAAGTTTTACTGCTTTCTTCACCATTGCTAAGAGATTTCCCTCCTAGCGCAAGATGTAAACACCAAAATCTTTAAATGCTTCAAAAAAAGACCACCATTATATTGTTAGCCAATTTAAAACAAGAAAATCCAACATTCTTATGAGATATTGAACCATGCTACCCATGGAAATAAGATAAAAATAATCGAATAAACTTAGATGAAAGAATAAGAAAGCAAGATCAAACTCTATTCCATAGTGGGAGTGGTTCTCCTTATCATGTGGAAATGATTCTCTTTCCCACCCCCTGATAAGCTCCAAACTATATTGATGCCAAGATGCAAGTGTCTATAGTGCAAAATGCATGAGATTGTACATTTTTTTGAAGGAAGAATGCCTTGCATTTATAGATTCAAGAATTGGAGAATGAGGGATTTGGATGAATTTGGGACAAAATACCAACCAATGAGAAGAAGGCCACTTGTCCACATGTGATTGGAGGAGGATTGAACACATTTTGGAGAATGTTCAAGTAAATGCTATTAGATGAGTTTGAAATTTGAAAAATAGCTTTAAATGTATATGGTTGAGAGATTTTGGAGAGAAATTTGTTTGGACAAAAAAGTCAACAAATGGAGTTAATGATGGAATATTCCTTGGGAATATGCCTTGTGAGAGAAAATAGAGATAATTCGATAATGAATTAAAATGAATTTCATGTGCAAGTGGGTGGGTTAGTTAAGGGTTATGTTTGACTCAGGTTGAGTCAAAAGCTACAGAATGGTAATTATAATTATGAGTTAATTAATTCAGATTAATTAACATGGGGGATTTTAGGGATTTTGATATTTGATTTAAATCCTGTTGATTTATTGAATCAAATAAGAAGAACTTAAAGAATTTTATTAAATAATTTGATTCATTTAATTAAGTATGATGAATATTAATGAATTAATCAAGTAAATGGATTTATTTGATTAATAGATAAAATGATGTTAATTGAAGAGGGATTAGATTCATGATGTTAGTTAGGATTATTTTCATGTCTACATAGGGACCTTATTCTAACACACTTCAGTAGGGTTTCTTTGCATCATTTCTTCTTAATCTTTGACACACTTAATGTTTTGATTGCACACACATTTCATATATCAAATCTATGATTTTCATCAAGGTTTAATTAGAAAACTTGGGGTTTGACCAATGGAAACCTCCATCCACCAACAAACAAAAAATTTGGATTCTATATTTTTCCTAGATTTCAATCTAGGAGTAGAGATATAAAGTTACAGGAAGGAAACACAAGTCTCAAACTTCAATATCATGTTCAATTTTTTTCAAGAAAGCCCACAAGGATAGATTCGCCCTAGGGAAAATGAGTCCATGTTCATATTATAGATACCATAAATTGTAAAAGGTGCACAAAATTTATTCTTCCCATTTTTTCTAGAAAATCTGTTGGTTCCCTTATTTTTATGCTAAATCTACTAGATCCACTTTTTATAATTCATTTTGGAGTTGGTTTGTTATTTTTATTCTTTCTCCCCAAAGTGATGTTTAGCTTAGACCCCCATCCTTACAAAAAAGGGAAATTTGCATATTCACACTTTCACTTGACTCACCTCAACGTTGTTAGTCATTTCACTATTTAGATCTCACTTCCTAATGAATTGAGGAAGAATGTGACCCCTTTCCCCTCCTTGGATCCACTTTTCTATTTTGGTAAACCTTAGGGACACTCCTATTTTCCTTCATTTCATTTTGGTGAACTCAACCTTGTACAACAACATTCTGAAAATTGGAGTCCATTTGACCCTAGATCTAAGTTTTGTAATAGATTGCATTAGGTTTGTATTATTTGTATTACATTTAGGTTTCTTGAATATTTCACTAGTGAACGTTGAATTTAGGGTTAACTTCACATGTTAGCATCATTTCATATCATAAAAATTAGAAAATTTGCTTTAAATCTAAGTTTATTTGGCATTAGGATCAACATTCAATCATCCAAGTTCATATTAAGATTCATATTGCATATTAAAAATTTCCACATAATACATAATTTAACCTTGATTTCACTTGCATTAAAGACAAAAATCTAGAAAAATCTATGACAAAACTTTATGTTACAGTTGAGAAATTAAAAACATATAGGATAAGCTCGAGAATAAAAAAGTAAAATCTAAAAAACCTTAAATTTCGACCCATTCACCTCTACGAAAAATTTCAGCAAAAATTTTGAGTGCTTTTTTATCTCTAATTTGCATTTTTGTTTCTATTTCTAGATCTAAAAGTTAGTTTTCTAAAATAGTTTATTTGAACATTCAAAATAGTGCTTATTCAATTTGATTGTGTAAAATCTTGAAGATAATTTTCTTGTATATTTCAATCAAAACTAGTATTAGATGTTTGTCCATAAATATTTTATTTAGAGTATTATTTATTTATTTGGATAGATTAATTTATATTTTTCAATCATTAGAAAAAAAAACAAAGACATCAAAATAAAGAAGCAAAACTTGATGAAACTCTTGGAGGGGGAATATAGTTATTTGATCATGTTGAATCTCTTTTTCCATATTAATAAATACCTGAAGCCCTTTAGTAGTGATGAATTTTATTTTTTAGATGTAGCCCTTGAGGATTTTATCTCATAAGGTTCATCCACTAAGGCTTGTCATGACAAACCAAAACATGGAGATTTCAACTCAATCACACCTCAACTTATCCTTTAACCACCCTCACAAAAACCTCAAGTTGTGAAAATACCCATGCTTATCATGGAACCACCCAAAAAGAAACCATTGAAACCATAAGATATATTGAACATTACAAGGCAACTTGATAATGATAATATTCTAGACATGTTTTTATATATTATAAAAAATTAACACAATCTTAAGCTTCAATTTCAAGTGAATAAATACCCCAGAAATATTAATATTTCTCTTAGATTTCTAACCTTTTTATTTTTTCAATTTCTTATCCATAAAATACAACCAAAGTTGCATGGAATATATTGATAATAAAAATCATGTACATAGATGCAAAACCCCATAATCAGGGCCTGGAGATAGGCCTTCTAGTGCACCCTTGTTGTCAAACAAACTACCACCTATGTCCTATTACATAACATAAATACATCACATGTCATGCTAATTATAAACATCTCAAAGTAGCCTAGACACCCAAAAATCTCGACTACACCTATCAATCTCCTTCATCATAGAATTTTTCCATCTCCACCAACTTAGGAAAGTCCCTATACCATTAAATGCATTTGAACTCATTCAATCCCAACCCGAGACAAAGGAATTTTCAGCCGATTGTAGACCAATACTTTTGATGAGCTTGACCTTTGTCATCCAGATTAAGGAGAAATGGTTGTCACTCCACTGCTATCCCGAGATGAAATATCCTATCAATGTCACCTGGCCATGAAATCCCAACTCCCAACTCTGCAACTATGACCGCATACAAATCATCTACCATGATGTCCTCTTTGAATACTAGCCTAAGTAGAAGCAAGTGAATCACCTTGGAGATTTCCATATCTAAAAGAGTATTTAGGAACCATGAAGAGATGTTAGAGTTCACCTTGAACCTATTGGTGGAGAAGCATAATGTCTTGCCAATCATCATTCAGATTGCCTCAAGGCAGAGGATACTCTTATTCAAGCATATATTCTTCGAAATTTAGTTTGAGATGAAACTAAGGAATGCAACTTGCTTCTTTGAGCATCACATTCATACCCTGGAGTGTCCATCATCCATGATTAGAATTTTCAGCCTCCAAGGTTATTTAGACATCAAAAGGTTAATTCACATGACTTCCTAACCACTAACAATTGCCATTCCAAACATCATTAACTAAAAATTTTACACCCCACTTCCATTCCATGAAGATGGCATTTAAGACCTAGGTACTTCTATACATTTTAATCTTTTTTATTGTAGATGCAATCTATGACTATAAGCCATAGCTAGACCATGCCATTCCCTTCACCCAATGCCTACTAGATTGTGTGGCATCCCTACATAGGAAAATCCAATATTGATCACCCACACAACTAATTCAAAGGGAATTTATGTTCATTAAATCTACCCATTCGAGCATAGAAATATACGCCGAGTGGAAATATATTATGTTAACTAATTTCTCACTAAGGAATATTTTGAAATAATGAAAAAGGTTAACATTATAGGGGAAACACAAGATGCTATGTTATATTCTTTTGAAAAAATAGGATAAATTTGTTGTACCCCTTTTTAAACCCCTTAATCAACAATATTTTCAAAAAATATAGTAGTTTAAAAAGTTGTTTTGATGCACTATAACTCTTGTTTTCATTGCATATTCAAATTTTGATTGTAACTATTTTCAATTTCTATCAGGGGTCTAGTTAAACACACTCCATGAAATGATAATAAATTGTTTAACAAAACATCTCTTGCTTGAATCCCCTTTTCTTAAAATAAATAATGGATATACTTTTATTACCTATGAAGGGTAGGATCAATTATTGTCCCCCTAAGTAGGATAACCATTATCTTAGAGAATCATAAATTCATCTTAAAGATACAAAGAGGCTAAAGATTGTGTGTACACATCTAAAAATGGTCGGTTATTCAAACCTATCAATTAATTAAATATGAATTATTTAATTAATATTCAAAGTCATCTACATATAAATAAATTTAATTATTTATTTACATTGTTCATTTTTCCAATTCATCTAATTTAATTAAATAAATAAGTTTATTTAATTATTGCTAAATAAATTTTATAATTTATTTATTTAATTATCATTTCATTTCTAAAGTTTGAATGTTTAAATTCAAAACAATGGAATATTTTGATTTCATCTCATATTTAAATATCTTTTTCACCCCACTCAATTAAATATTATAAAATATTTAATTACTTTCTTTTTCACTCCACACATAATTAAAAATTATTTATTTAATTTTAGAAACTTCCATTTGCACATGTCACATATAATTAATTAGCATTATCCTCAACTTTCAAACCAATTTTCATAAATGAATGAGATGGTTTTGTGGGTTGAAAACATTCTTCCACTTTCCTCTCAACCTTCCACCTTTCTCTCAACTTCACCATCTCTCACCGTTCATCCTGACAAGTTTGAATCTCAACCGTTGATCTCCGCCAATTGAATTCTTTCCTTCAAAAATCTATAAATACAACCATTTGATAAGTAGATTTCATCCTAGATTTCATATGTAGTTACTATAGTTGCATTCAAATCAGTATATCAACATTTTAGCAATATCATAGCATTTCAATTTTATAGTTTAAATCATTAACTATGGATATGCATTTTCAAACAATCTCATTCTTCCAAGTTGTTGTTGCACAATTGAGGATGATCAGATGAATTTGAAAGAGCTGCCTTTGTTTGAAGTTTGCATTTATGCTTCTAGTTTCTTTCAATATAATGTCTTATTGATGTGTTAGTTTATTGCTTAGTTAATATACTGTAGACACGTAAAACTAACATCGTGCATCGAATTCTCCTATTAATCAATTAAGATAATTTATTGATTAATTTCCTAAGGTTCATTAAATAAATTAATTTATTTAATCAAATCCTTAAAGTTCTTCTCATTTGATTTATCAAATGTCACCTCTTAATATCATCCAAGTTAATTAATCTACATTAATTAACTTCTAATCATGATTATCATTCTCTAGCTTTTGACTCAACCAGAGTCAAATCCAAACTCTTAACTAACCCACCCACTTGCACCAATAAATCATTTATTTGATTTATTATTTCCTATAATTACATACAAAATGGAATCAAAATGGAATATTCTTCCAATTTGAATCTTCCCCCCAAAAGGGACTTGTCCCTTCCAACAAAATTTTAAATGCTATTTGCACAAGTCAAACATAGCATTTATTGCACCTTTCATCCCCCCTAAACATGTCATTTCATCTAAATTTGAATTTCAAATTGGCACATTGGCCAAAACTTGCACATTCCTCACCCTCTCACACCTTGACAAGTGGTATCTTGTCATTGGCCCATGAATGATCCCACATTCATCAATCTGGCCTCTCCTCTCTTCAAGCTCAACTATAAATTGAAGGCTTCTCTCCTTCAAACAACACAATAGCCACATATCCAAGCATCTACACTATAGGCAACTTGAGTTCAAGCATCTCATTGTCTATATCATCATCTTGGCAATCTAAGCTTATCAAGGATTGGGAAAGGGCATCCTTTCTACATCATAAGGAGCACCAATCCAATATGGGATAGATTTGCTTCATGTTATTTGTGCTTTAAAATCATTTCATTTGGTATTTCTAGTTGTTTAAATATCTTAATTTAGCATATCTAGTATGGAGCAATATTTCATAGGGTTTGTTGGATTTTTCCATGTTAGTTTGATTTACATGATATACTAACATGTTGCAGAATTTAGCCACCACAAAACGGCGCTAGAAGGAGGGCATGTTTGAAAATTTCTCTAATATGTATATGTTTCATGTTTGCTGGATCTTAAGCATAAATTGATCAATGGTTGGCAAATACTGAATATTTGGTTCTTTCATGGTTCTGACTATTTGTAAGCCATTTATATTTTGTATGGTTTATTAACTGTTAATAGTCTTGTTATTTTAGTTAAATGAAACAAGTGTGGCCTTTGTAGTTTACAAAGATAGTTGAGTTTAGTTCTGGCATGGTCAGTTGTCTTTAATGGTGCAGACTAATTGCAGTTCTCATTTTGATGTTTGTTACTCTTTCTCACATAGTGATGCTGTAATCCAGTTAGAAAAAATCATCATAAAATGCTATTGTCAAGCTAGACTCTCCATAAATCGGTGCTAAAATCTGTGCAAGAATGAAGCTGGTCACCATATTCTCGCCCATCCTATATCATTCCTACCATGAGTCCAGCTTTGAATGATGTTTCTCCTGAAGTAACAAACTGCATTCGGTCTCATTTACATAGCTTTATTCTCTATGATATTTCTTACAGTTGTGAAGGTCGGTATGTTTGAAGTAGAAGGTCATCCACTAACTATTTTGTCTATGGGCATAGTCTCTAAGGTTGCTTCAGAGTCAAATGTTTGCATTTGTTAGTCTATGGATGTTGATACACAGAGAAAAACAAAACAATGTCTTTCTTTTTTAAAAAAAAAAAAACTACATCATGTTATGTTTGATTGATAAGTCTCTCAATCAAGTTGTTTTCAGTATAAGTCTGGTTTTTTGTTTCTAGTGGCGTGGATTTGTAGCGGCATCATTGATGTCCTTCTACTATATTTAATACAGAAACCTCATTTTCCTTTAGGTGCTCTGTTCAGCAGTTCACGTGCTTTGTCTATGATTCCACATTTCATTTACTGGTCGACTAAAATGCTATAATGATGCTCTTCTTTTTACTACTCGAGGAAATCATGAGGAATCTTTGATGCCGCTCCACAAAGCCCGACGTGGAAACTGCTTTTTATTCTCATTGCGCGATGAATTTAACACTGGCTTTTGTTATTTTCTGTGTTATTCTCATGCCTTAGGAACTGCCTTACACTATACAACGAGTAATATCAAACTAAATGCGCCTAGACGAGTAGGCCTGATATATTTTAGAAGGATGTCGTAGTTCCTTTAGTGAATGCATAAACTGACATCTTGGTGGACGTCACCACCAACCTCTAGGTACATCTCTGAAGGTAATAAACGCTGCTCCTTGAGGATTGTCAATATAGGCAAGTGCATTCGTTCGTATACAATCTATCCAGATAAGCGAGTTATCTACACTATCGAAGGTAACCATGGTCCTTAGCTCTGATGGTTCTCTATGAGCAACCATATGGTGACTGCCTGGTGATGCGGCCACAGTGCCATCCCTGCTAAAACCCACCAGCACTTTCCTTGTCTTGATGCCCTGTGGATATAGACAGTGCAGCAACCTTTGTTGTAGTGATTCTCAGTCACGTATTCTCTGGCCTTATGACTGATCTATCATCTTCTTTTTATGGGATCATTTCTCATTTTTTTTGGTGATAAAAATGGAGACTGGACTACAGGAGCCACGACGGTAGGAGAGGTGTGGAGTGGAGTGTTTTACAAACAATGCCGCTCTCCATGGCTTAATAATATCCTTTTGATCGTTGAGGATTCCTTCACTATCTGCAATCATAGTTAAATTTGGTTTCACACCTTCCAACTGCATTAGCTTGATAGCTTTCATAGTTATTCGCTGCTTTCTTTCGGTTTATCTTTAGTAAGAAATTTACATGATAAATGCTAGCATTCAAAACGACCAAACACATGAACATAGGTTAATGAACAAATGCTTGTATCTGTCAACATCACGAATAGCCTTCTCCGGATGACTTTTGATGCCTAGGACTCTCCTACTATTCTCTCCACTCTCTTTTATCACATCTGCCTGCCAGTAGCCTTAAATATCATATGTGTGCCATGCATATTGGTTGAGACATCATGTCAATCAATTTAATGCGTCTGATCTGTTCTGTATTTTGTGTCGTCTGAGACTCACAGAGATAGCTTTGGGCGGATTTTCTATTTTCAGATTCAAGATTTGGTGCCTATAATATCTGACAAAATCTTTCTTAGCGTACAGAGGGGATGCTAGTCAAAGATTGAGTTGTTTTTTTTTTGTTGATTTGATGCTACGCCTTTACTACGCCTTTCTAAATTTGTTTGGATCATAAATAAATATGTTGTCTTCAACCTGCTTAGTCTCCACCATCGTCACTCACATGGCAAGTGGTATGCTCAATAAATGCTGAAATAATCATCACTATGCATTTCACTGTTGGGTTGCAGCTATGTTGCGTAGATTATTCGCAAAGATTTGCTTATGCTTTCTCATAAATGTCATAGCTTTCCATTCTACCTTCTACATTGGCACAAGGCTCAATATCTTCATAAATTCAATGCATTCATGAAACCAACTGGCAAAGAGTGAGATCAATAGCAGGGAGATTGGTAGCTTTTTTTTACGGTTATAAAATTTGTTTTATTAGAAGTGACTTTCTCATAACTTTAGCTCAATATTTTGCTTTATGATTTATGAAAGCTAAATAATATTATGTTTTATGAGAATTTCTGTTTTATGAGAATCTTAAGCTCGATGCTCTGCCAAATTCTTATGATTTCTACTTCATGCAATCTGACTTATATCTGCATATGACTAAACTTTGACATGATCCTTGCAGAATTTAATTACTATTATTTGGGATTTTACAGTCTACACACATATCAAGGATTCAATGTTGTCACTTGGGATTTTGCTAAATAAGATTTGACTCTTAGTGTTGATTGGACAATTGCTTAGAAAGAACGCCACCTATTCCTTACTTTTTGAATGCAATTTGATTTATATTGCAGGGTGGCATATGGCTGAAACTTCAAAGTTTGCACAAAGAATCAATGGTAGACTCTCTCACATTGGGATCATTAATATAACGAAGTAAGAAAGTGAAGAGAATCCAAAAAATGCCAAGCACATTTGAGCTAGAGAATTTCCCATTAGACTGGAAAAATCATTTTTAAATGCTTATTGTAATAGTCGAGGGCATGCATTTCTGCTTTTATTTTCTGTTTTAGGACAACTCAACTTCATTTCTAGGTTTAAAATTAACCATTTGATTTGACATTTTCAAGTTGGTTAAAATTGAACCTTAGAAACACACTAGATTTCAATTTGGTCTAAAACTGAACAAGGCAACTTCACATTTCAATTGGTGCTTAAAACGAACTCATCACTACTTTGAGGTATTCAAATGAACAAGTGTCTTTCATGTTTTGTAATCTTTTTCACAAATTAACATCATTGAAATGCGTATAAGCTTCTCTCATGCTTCACAATGATCTTGAGAATCAAAAGCATTTTGGTGATGTTAAGTTGTCAAAAATATTGCCTCCACACTTCGATTTGGGATCTAAAATTGAACAACACATGCGAGTGTGAGCACGATATATTGCGGAGGTTCTCCCCTTTGTTTTTCAACAAAGATTGTGTGAACGATGGGATATGTTAGCTCGCTTTTGTTTATCTTAGAGGGCCTGCCTTGTGGGAAAAAGTAATCACCCAAGGGAACGACCCAACTAGGAACACGCTAAAGCCAAGCGACTTCCACCCGGGATATAAGTGTGGATATTGGAACAAAGGAAAATATCACAAGGATTATTCCGACGAGATGGATAGCAATGGACTCTCACCGACATTGGATAATCCCCCACGAACGGAATGCCCGAATTAGAACCCCTTGTTTAGAAATTGGCCAAAACCTTATCTATCTTGTTGGTGCAAGAGGTCATGTCCTCTGAAGCCGCCCCACATAACATGCGGTCTTGTCGTGGAAATGGAAAGTATGCCATGGGAGATTCATGGGTACTAATGCTTGGCTGACCCGAATAAGTGAGTGCCGTGGAGGGGAGCCAGTGTGGTCAAGCATTTAGCCATTCGCACAAGATATGTGCAGCTAGATTTATCCAAGTGGGAACCCAACAAGATATTGCCTCATCATCCTAGGGTTGTAAAAGTGCTTGGAATCAAAAACACTTTGCTTGGATTCAAAACATTGAAAAACGAACATTCACATGAGCCTCAAATTTCAAACACCTTGGAGGAAACAAATATCCTTGACGAATTTGAGTACTCTTGCTTTCCCTAGGGATCATATCCTTAGAGGTTTCTAAGTGCTCGAATTCTATCGTCATTTGTTTCCAATAAGGATAAACATAAGGAACTTTTTCCCTATTTTCCTCGATTTCCGCATAAAGGACCTTGTGGAATGAGAAAGAGAATGGGACATTAGACATATAGTTTGAAAACCTAAGTAAGCAAGTGTCTTGGATAAAAAGAACCTCATTTAACCAAGATAAAAGACAAATTTGATTACACATGTGTTTTCTAACATGATCAAAATCCCAAAATCGAAGTTCAAAAAGCTTAGTGTGAAAGCTAGTGAGGAGCGTCTTGAGATCCTGAATTGTTTGAAAGGTTTACTTTCCTCTCATAGGAAATATAGCGTGTTCTTCAACACCGAGGTTTTCTAAGCAGGAGAGTTATTCTAGGTCAAGTCTAGGATCAAATTCAATCACTTTTATCCATCTCTCAACCATCAAAATCAGTCAAATTGCCATCTCACCAACAAATCTTGGAAACTTTGTAAACATCTTTTATGCTAAACTTTTAGGCGAAATCAAAACATCTTTGTTTGACTTAACACATCTAGTCAAACCATCATCTTATACACGAGTTCTCTCTTGGATAATACAACTTCCTAGGGTTTACGAGTTCATCTTGTTTGGCTTAACACACCTAGCCAAATTATCAAATCATCACCTCGTTTGACTTGACACAATTAGTCAAACTACCATCTTGTAGGAGTTCACTCTTGGATAACACAACTTCCTAGAGTTTTACAATTACATTTATCACTCTTGTTTGACTTAACACACCTAGTCAAACCATCAATCTAATCACGATCAATCAAAGTCCTAAAAGTTTAGCATTTCCTTCAAAGTTTCTTTAAGAGTTCCATTCATCCATATCACTCATCTTTCATTATCTCATCCTCATCATCACTTTGATCCTTCAATTATCCTAGTTCTTTGCTTCTTTGAACCTAAGGTTTAGACCAATCTAAAGGATTAGAGGTTCATCTCTTACATTCTTGAAAATTGATCTTCATTTTATGGTTCAAACTCGATCTCAACACAAGAGGGACATGGAATATAAATTCGATCCATCCATCATGAGCAACCCAAATCAACTAAACTATCCAAGCCTAGCAATACCATTTGATTTTCAAAGCTTGTACAATGCATACATGGGAGCATTATCTCATACAAACATCAATGGTACAACAAATGTGAGTATGCCCGATCCAAATTTTGGAACACCTTTCCCAATGATAGATTTAAATCTAAGTCCAAATCTGCAAATCTATCAACCAAACACTCAATGCATGAGTTTTCCAAACATCATCCCACCAAATCCATACATACCAAGTGCAACTTTACCAAATACGACCATTTCAAATCCACGCTTGGTAAACTTTGGGGTCGACATGCTTGCAAATCCCCCTAATGTTGTTCAAAATCCTAGCAATATATTGGCAACTCCATATGTTGATTCAAGTCAAGGTAACAACATGCAAAATCAAAGTTACCTAAATCCAAGCAATATGATTCCCAACCACAACAATGTTCAATTTCAATCTATCATGCCAAATCAAAACATCATACCAAATCATCCCATCTTTCCATCGATATCGCAACAACAGATGGAAACCATCCAAGCAACCCCAACAATCAACACCATTCCACCACCACCGCCACCACCGCCAAAGCACAGCACGACCAATTCATTCTCCATCATGTTGCAAGCTGCACAAGAAGCTTCCCACAAAAAGGCACTCCAAGCCCAACAAGCTAGACAAACTCAAGCACAAGCGGCTCAAGTAGCCCAACAAGCGCAAGCGCAAGCAGAATTCTACGCACTATTGCAAACAATCCAAGAAAAAGTAGCACAACAAAGAGCCCAACAAAAAGCTTTGTTGGCACAAAGAGAACATGACGAACAACAAGCGTTGTTGGCTCAACAACAAACACAGGCATTACTCGCCCAACAGAGCTTGCAACAGATTCCCACCACAATTGTTGAAATCAAAAATCAAGATCAATTTATCAATAAGTACTTTGAAGATGTTTCAACCTTGACCAATGATCAAATCAACATACACCAAGATTCACTTTTCAATCACGATCAAAACTCACTGACGATACCCAACAATGATCCAATCCAAGAAACATTAACGTCATTTGATCCTATGTTTGAGAACATTGACAATCCCTCCACCAAAATTGTTGAAAACAATGATCAAAATCAATCCATCAATGAGCACATTGAAGATATGTCTACCCCATCCATTGATCAAATCATCGTTCATCAAGAGCCACTTTTTAGTGATCTATTTCAAGATGTGTTACAATTATTTGATCCCATTGACATAATCTACGATCCATCGACCAATGATCATATCAAAAATGTCTCTACATCACCTTGTGAGTTAGAGGACATATCTCAAGAACGTATTCCAAAGCATGATCAAAATCTTCCACCAAGGTCTAGCAATGGCCCTTCCAATGAAATATTGACATCCTTCGACCTCACGATTGAGAATAGTGAAAGAATCTTTGACACTACACTTGATCCAAATCCATTCAAAGAACAAGTGGATATTAATCCACTTCCCATGCCTAAGGACGATGTCCAAGAACCCCTTGTAGACAATCCATCCTTTGAAATTGACCCATGTCAAGAATGTGATCAAAAGCATGGTGAAAACAATTCTAGAATTAGTCAAAATCAAGAATTTGTATCTCCGAGATACTACAATGATCTAATGGGCACTCTTTTATCTATACAAGATGCCGCAAATGATGACCACATCCACATAGGACATAATCCTCCATCTACCCATGAGATGCTCTCTTTGGATGGACACGTGGATGATCTTCAAAAACAAGAGTCTCATACTCTTCAAATCATTACCAACGAACAAGAGTCACTTACTCTTAACATTTGTACACATGATCAAGATGTAGACAAATGCAGAGACATATCAGAAATGGGTCAGGAAGACGGTTTCTACATAAGTTGTGAATCAGAAACATCATGTGAAAGCATATCAAGAATAAATCATGAGGAAGACTTTTGTGTGGACATTGAAGCATCAACACCTCTTGAAGAAGAACTACAATCTGATATCTCACAAGATCAAGCTAAAGATATCAATCAAGCATTCATCTCACATATGGAGGATCCTGTCACTTATGAAGTTGGATCACTTACCTTTCTTAGAGCAAGCTATCTCATCAATAAAGAAGCTGACACATTTGAAGGTCCACCACAAAGCAGAGAAGGAGCAACACCTTGTTTCCAAGGTAAATCATATCCTATGGCAAATAAATTTTTTCAGCAGATGAATTATCAAGGCAGGGGATTAGGCCTACATGAACAGGGTATCCTGGAACCAGTACAAATTTTTGGCAATCCTAAACGTCAAGGCCTTGGTTATTTGACAATTAAGGGATCTCAACATATCAGTGATACCTCCACAAAACTGGGGGCAACTTCATCTCGAGCAAACGTTAACATAGGGAGCACGAAGAATCCTTATGATGGAATCAACACCAATACTACAACTAGCCACATCATGAATCTTCACCCACCCATCACCCCATCCATGAATTGGGACCAACATCAAAAGAATGATTTGAATCAAAGCATGAAAAATGTCATCAAAGAAAAAGAAGTACTGAAGCATGAAGGACAAATAAAACACAAGTGGATACCGAAGAATACAAAGAATGACTATCCCTATCAAACTCCATTAGTCAAAGAAACTATGGGGCAAAATCAAAAAGGGAAAAGTATCCATCAGAAATGTCCACAAAAGCAAAAACAAGATTCTCAAGCAACGTACAAAGTTTATCAAGCAGTTGGTCCTAATTCCACACACACTTCTGTATCCATCCATAATCGCTCATCTTCCCAAGTTTGGAGAGTCAAAGGTTCCAAACTTCCAACCAATCCATCTTTTACTCCTAAACGCACTCCATCCATGCCTCCACGCATGATATCCAATTCTCACATTAACCATGTATTGGCGGTGACCCTTCATCATAAGGATTCAGAAGGCACTCTATCACGATGTGTGCACAAAGACAGAGTTAACCTCGGTATCAGCAAAGCAGATCAGGGATCTCAAAAGTTGTATTCAAGTGCACATATCTTGGCAAAACAACTTCTTCAAGCAAGATATCAATGGCATATTATGACAGAAGCATCAACATCAACAGTACCAGGCGATTCAACATCGGCTTAAAATCTTTTAGCAAGAAATACAAAAAAATCAGAAAAATGTCTTTAAAAAATGGTCACCTTGATGAAAACTTGGCAAACAAGCATCTTGGTGACAACAAAAAAAATCAAAAAATACAAAAAATCCAAAAAAATCAGAAAAATGATTGAAAACAGTAAAGAAAAAATCATCCTCTAGTGAAAACTGCTTCGGTGGTGCTTTGGACAGGTACCATGATGAAAACCTGGAAAACAGGTATCATGTGTAGAATCGAGCATCTACGTGCACCAGTTCAAGTGAAAGCATCTTATCACATCCATAATAAAGCCAACATTTAAGCCATATCATCCATTCATCCATGAACCATTTATCCAATCCATTTTCATCGATCTGCATCCATACTCCAAGGTATCTTAATGAAAGTTTGGTGCACACTTTTCACGTGTTTATGGTAAACATCTTGACATGGGTCATTTTCATTGATCCCATTATACCAAATGCTATTTGAGCCTTAAAGCATTATCTGAATAAGCATTCGCAAGATAATTCATATCCATTCGTCTAGGAATCCACCCATGGCATTCCATACATTGCTAGACACTGGGGGCAGATATTTACATCTTGGTTCGAGAATAAATCTTGATATATATCCTCTAACTTATTTGGTGATCTGAACATTGACAAATGTGAAATCAAAGTGGTTAAAGCATTTGTGATCCAAAAATCCAAGTCACTAGCCCATGGCATATTTTGACAGGAAGACGTTCCTAATCCTTCATCAAACATCAATCCAAACAATTCATATCAGTCACATTTAATATGCGCATTAACATCACATCATATCATCAAATCAGTTTTGTTCCAAATCAAGCTTCATCAATCTTGATCAATAAAATCCAAAATCACCTTGTTTGGCTTAACACACCTAGCCAAACTATCCTCTTTTGTACAAGTTTACTCTAGGATAACACAACTTCCTGGAATTACAAGTGCATTATCACTTTCGTTTGACTTAACACACTTAGTCAAACTATCAATCCATCAATCTGATCAATCAAAACTAGCTTGGTTTTCAACAAAATCAAAAAATAGAGCACTGATATCATCATACATATCCATATCCAAATTGTCAAAATCATGCAAAAAATTCAAAGACATTCAAAAATCCATCAAAATCCAAAAACATCAAAAAAATTCAAAATGCAAAAACATTCAAAAAACTCATCAAAAATCCCAAAAACATTCAAAAATTTCATCAGAAAATCCAAAACATGTCAAAATATCAAAAAAGCATTCAAAAAATTCATCATTGAATCTTGTCAGTTTGTCACCTTGTCGAACTACGTCGTCTCTGAGCTTGAATGTAGGTGAGGTTGATCTTTGATCATCCCCCGAGATAGTTTGCGTCCGTCGCATTGGCATCCGTCTGCCCATCTAGTTAGGCGTTCGTCGCATTGGCATTCGTTTGCTTATCTTTTTTACATTTAGGTCAGTCCTTTATGCGTCCGTCGCATTGGCAATCCGTTTACCCATTCCTTTATGCGTCTGTCGCATTGGCAATTCGTTTGCCCATTCATTTATGCGTCTATCGCATTGGCAATCCATTTGCCCATTTATTTATGCGTTCGTCACATTGGCAATCCATTTGCCCATTCATTTATGCGTCTGTCGCATTGGCATCCGTTTGCCCATCTAGTTAGGCATCTGTCGCATTGGCATTCGTTTGCTTATGTTTTTTACATTTAGGTCATTCTTTATGCATCCGTCACATTGGCATCCATTTGCCCATCTATCTCATCCGCAGTCAAGTCAACTGACACAAAATCCAAAAAACATTCATAAAGTCTTGAAAATACCAAAAATATTGAAAAATCTGAAAATCAAAACAGCCTCAAAACATTTCAAAAGACCAAAAACATCTAAATATCTGAAAAACCCAAAAGGGTGCACCCGTGCTATCTCGGTTTCACCCGCAATAATCACCGCTCATAATAAATTATCGTCACCTTCATCCTTTGTTGAAGCAATCAGAAGCAAGTTTAGCAGGTTCCAAAGTGAACACCTAATCATCAAAGTCTCGAGTCTAGATACGTAAGCAAGCATGTTGGTCAATTCGGAGTATCAATAGCTTATCATCCAATCAGTCTCACCAAAACCCTGATCACTACATGTCCTAGGATGAAGCTTTCCCACGATGGACATAAGCATTAGGTACCCCACATTAGTTTAGCCTGGCTAGCGGTACGAAGAACATTAGCTTGTTTATTTACTTTATCTTGGTCTTGTTGACTTATCTTATTTTGCGCTCATTCGAAGGACCTCTCGATGATGCCTAAAAAGAACAGGTTTAAAGAGAAAGGAATGGGGCAATGATCATTATCTTTTTGTCTACTGTGCTTGTTGGATGTTCCTGTAAAATAACTTGGCGAATACTTGTTTTTTTGGGTCCGTCCTAGCAAGGTTTCCGTATGTCAAGTGTGAACAAGAGCACTCCTATCTGATTGTCGAGTTAGAGTCCATCACACTAGGCACAACACCATCCTAGTTCTTAATACCTTGATGCATCGTACCTATGTGTGTTATCAAACATAAAGAAAGTTACGCTCTTTATCTCCCATTCCTGGATAAGCAATACATCGTCATCTTTCATCATCATCTCTAATAAAGTTGGCTTGTTGAACTTCTGCATCTTCTTGGATTCAAGGGTTGATCCCTCTCATTCTTCTATCCTCTCTTGTTCTTGTATCCTCTTTCATGCTAACAATGCATCCATCTTGCATCTGCACTCTCATCCTGCATAATCATGTCATATCATTATAGTACACATCATCTATCTCATCCATCTCACATGCATTGCATAATCATTTAACATGTTTAAAATAATATAGATTTGTTATTTTAAGCATCTTCCAAACATCTCATTTTCATCCTCATTATCATCCATACATCCATTTTTGAACCTCTCTATCATGATATCCACCTCAAATTGAATCTTTTCGCTCGATCTCCCGAGGGGGCATTGTACTAACGTACTTCTTTTCGCTGAGGCATTTGAAAAATCAGAATTTTTTTAATTTTGATGTCGGAAGAATCATTCTTTGAACCAATGCAATGAGTACATTGCTTCAAAGAGGGGCAAAATGTAGACACGTAAAACTAACATCGTGCATCGAATTCTCCTATTAATTAATTAAGACAATTTATTGATTAATTTCCTAAAGTTCATTAAATAAATTAATTAATTTAATCAAATCCTTAAAGTTCTTCTCATTTGATTTATCAAATGTCACCTCTTAATATCATCCAAGTTAATTAATCTACATTAATTAACTTCTAATCATGATTATCATTCTCTAGCTTTTGACTCAACCAGAGTCAAATCCAAACTCTTAACTAACCCACCCACTTGCACCAATAAATCATTTATTTGATTTATTATTTTCTATAATTACATTCAAAATGGAATCAAAATGGAATATTCTTCCAATTTGAATCTTCCCCCCAAAAGGGACTTGTCCCTTCCAACAAGATTTTAAATGCTATTTGCACAAGTCAAACATAGCATTTATTGCACCTTTCATCCCCCCTAAACATGTCATTTCATCTAAATTTGAATTTCAAATTGGCACATTGGCCAAAACTTTCACATTCCTCACCCTCTCACACCTTGACAAGTCGCATCTTGTCATTGGCCCATGAATGATCCCACATTCATCAATTTGGCCTCTCCTCTCTTCAAGCTCAACTATAAGTTGAAGGCTTCTCTCCTTCAAACAACACAACAGCCACATATCCAAGCATCTACACTATAGGCAACTTGAGTTCAAGCATCTCATTGTCTATATCATCATCTTGGCAATCTAAGTTTATCAAGGATTGGGAAAGGGCATCCTTTCTACATCATAAGGAGCACCAATCCAATATGGGATAGATTTGCTTCATGTTATTTGTGCTTTAAAATCATTTCATTTGGTATTTCTAGTTGTTTAAATGTCTTAATTTAGCATATCTAGTATGGAGCAATATTTCATAGGGTTTGTTGGATTTTTCCATGTTAGTTTGATTTACATGATATACTAACATGTTGCAGAATTTAGCCACCACATCTACATATTTTAACTCACAAATTGTATTTCAAAAAAACATATTTTATGACATCCACATTATATGTCTATGAATGTTATATTTTTAATTTTTTCGGAACTTGTTTATATCTATCATTGCAAACCCCTTATCCCTAAAAAAATGTTAAATTAACTCATTGATAGATTACCACTAAAGAATATGTATTTATATTTTATATTTTATGTTTTCTATTCCATCTCTAATGGGCCAAGAATGATATGGATCTCAAATAAAGGAGATATTTAGTTTCACTAGAGTAGAATATTTATTTAAAAATAGTGTTTGAATTTAGTTAAAAAAATAAAAATTTAATAGTTGGTTCCAATATATTATAGCTAATAATTATTGATTAGAATTTATTGTGTCTCAATTATATTTTTAAATCACTATTTAAAAATTATGCTATTTTGATGAAATATTTAACTTAACATGAATAAGAATAAAAATGGAATGTGATTAATAGTCAAAGGATTGGTTTCTTTTTGTTGTTTGATGTTTTATGGCCTATATTCCAATCCTATATTAGGCATGTGTGTCATCTAGTTATAGTCAAAAGGATGAGGAATCAAGATGAAATAACCAACATAATGTATCTCTTTAGAGACTATCTCTAATCCTAATATGAGCCAAAAAAAAAACACATTAACCAACACACAAAAAATTATGTTCTAGTTTTAAAGAACCCATTTAATGTCTTATAATATACTATAATCATTTTCATACTAATTTTAAATATTTCATACTTTACCAAACTATACTACCTCAAGTTTTACAATAATATAAAATAACTATATATCAATTCAAGGTTAAATTTTTTATTTTTATATTATTTAAATACACTCAATATGAATAGGAACTTAAGGAAAAAGTTGTATGATAAGGATCTACAATTATATATTTATGTTGATTAGGTTTGTATATTTTTCTCTAATTATTCTATATCTTGAACTTGTACAAAAGAGTTTGATCTTATTAAATTTTATACAAGTTTATAAATAGATCTATTATTAATATTTATGAATAATTATAAAGAATAATGATATTGAAGATAAATTCAAATTGTATAAAATTTCAAGAGGAAGTGTCTATTATTCCTTAGAAAAATAAAAGTAAAATTATGTCCACTATATAGATAGCTAGGGAAATTAGTGCTTTAACATAAAAACATAACACCTAATCAATTGTGAAAGAAGTCAAATATTAGTGTGCTTGTATCAAGTTGAATATTTTACACTATGCACCTCCTAAGTTTTGATATTTTATATTTCATTTTACCATTTTTATAAATCTTCCTCAAAATAGATTGAGTACATAAAGAACTATTAGGCACATGTTCCTTTCCTAGAATGTAGTATTTTTCCTTGATTCTCAATTGATAGTAGTTCAAATATATCACATCAAATATAGATATGATTCAATAAGACTAATAGTATAAAATATATTTTAAAAGGATGATATTTCTATGACATATTTAGAACAACATTGATCGTACCGATACAATATTTAACTTAATAACCTAGATAGAGAAATATAATTTTATTAAATGTAGGCCTTATAAGTATCTTCTAGAATATTTTTAAATCTCTCTTGACCCATTCTATAATATACTTATAGAAAATAACATATAATTAATTTTAGGAACTACCATAATGAAAAGTATTTGTACTAAAGTAGAAAACATGCTATATACAAAATTGATCTAAATACATTACCTTTGTTTCTAAGAAGGTAGTCAAATAAAATAATTACTTTAGTATCATTTCTCTTATGTAACTCTCAACCCTCATGGTACTATTTCAATTCTAATTTTTTGTACTCTCAACCTTGCAAGACTCCTGTTTTCCTTGAATATTCTTAACATTCATTTTGTACCTTTTTCATATTGAGCTTATTGCGTATTATTTTTTGCACCTCTCTTACATGAAAGGTGTCTTTGTTCATTGTTTGATCCTAAGGCTCATATTTTTCGCAATTCTAACATGGTATGAAAGTGTGGATACAATGAACCCATTCTCAATTTTAGAGTTTCTCTTCAAAAAGGGTCACAGGTTTTAAATCTAGATTTGCCATGGCTTTTTTTGCAATTTTTGGAGGTGTAAAAATTTTAGGTACAATTTGGTAAAAAGAGGACCTCACTATTAGATTCAAGAGGTTGATTTGAGAATTTTTGATATAAAAATTTCCATATTTTGATGTTGAGAGCCTTCGAGGCAAATAATTTTTTTCTCCAGAGACGATATCCCCCCTATATGGATTTTTTTGACATACAAATAAAAAAAAAAAAAGGGCATCCCACCACATTGCCAATCGCAAAGCGGAACCCAAAGGTGGTGCCCCATGTGGCCATTACTAGGGTTGTTGGTGGCTTGCTAGGCACTAAGCAATAGTAGCTAAGCCACGAAAGTTGTGAGCGACAGTAGTGTTGTTGATGATAGCTAATAGTGATTACTATCAAGCTATGAATTTTTTTAATTTTTTAAAAAAACCATCAAACCCCTAGGGTTGCATGGGTGACCAAAACCCAACCCGTTAGGGGTTAATTTTTTATTTAATTTTTTCACAAATAGGAAAAATTGGGAAAATGGGCATAACTTTTCACTTGGATATTGAAATTTAGAAAACAAGATATTGAATTAGAAAGCCAGGTATTATAACTCTCCAATGGTGTTGGTTTTTTCTCATTTTTTGTTGTTGGTGCATTCTATAGCCTATTGAAGTCCAAGGTGTTGTATTCACTCCCAAGCTCATAAATTTGCACTAGTTTTTTTGTTTTCAGATTCCAATGGTGTTGAGATGATATTTTAGAGCTCTTCATAGCCATTTGTACATTTTTTCCATTTTCTCTCTTAGTATATTTTATTTATTTATTCTTGTTTTCACATTCTAGTGAATAACTTGGATGCCTTAGCTTTTGGAAATATTTTTTTTGCATGGAATGACTTTTTTTTGACTATTCTATATGAATTTTCAATATTTCACCTTATTTGGGCATTGTAGACATATTTTTCATGTAATTTAATTTTTAGACACATTAAGATAAAGTGTCATTCTTGTTAGTGTAATTAATTAATTATTACACTAGCATAAGTTAACTTAGGTTTTGATTAATCATATTAGTCATAAGTTGCATTTAATCATTTAATAAAGTTGTTGAGATAAGATTCCCTTCTAGAAGATGAGTTGTCTTTTCTAGAACTTATCTCCATCTTGTTATCATTCCCTAGGTAGTTGGTTAGGGTTTCTTGTTGTCACATGAAGTGTGATTTGAACAGTTGGCAACATCCTTTTCATTCTAGGTTTAGCACTTGCCTATATAATCAAGCATATGTACTCTTTGTAATCCATCTATCAATCAATCAATACTTTCTTTGTGGTTGAATATTTCTTCAAACCCTTGTTTGTTTTCTCCATCCATTCTCTTCCTTGTGACAGGTGTCCATTTGCATGTAGGTGATCTTGGAGTCTGAAGTTGGTTTTGACAACTTCTACATGGTATCAGAGCTTTCCTGTTGCATGTTTGTTCTTGTTTAAAGAGTTTGGAGCTATTTGGAGCTACAAGGGTTTGTTGCATGCCGTTTTTTATTGGAGTCGTCATCATATTTTTCACTCATTTGTAGGAAAAATGATTTCTGGGTTTTGTAGCCAACGTTTAAATTTGAATTGGGTACTTTTTAGATTTTGCATATCTTACACAAATCTAGATAAAATCGTAGTTTAAAAAGCGTCGGGCGTCATTTTTCTCCTAGCTGAAGGTTAAAAAAAAATCAATTTTTCATCTTTTGCTTATTGGATCAAAAAATGATTTTTGGGTTTTAATTTTTGTCTACAAAAAGTGAGTAGATTTTCTAGAAATGAAGTTAGAAATAAAAAATTTTTGCTAGAAAATTCATTTCCTCCAAGCTAAATTCAGTTTTTGAAAAATTCATAACTTTTGGCCACGATGCCCGTTTGTGGCAAACGAGATATTGACGGAAAGCTTGTTTCGAGCACTTCATAGTGGTGTAGGCCATGTTTTCAGATTTGGTCATCTACACAAATCTGAAGTTATTTTCATCATGGAGGCAGATGTAAACATTGGTTTGTGCATGCACTCTTTTTTGTTTGCATGCAGTAGGTTTTCATTTTATTTTTAATTTATGCATGTTTTGCATATTCTCTCCTTTTGCAATCATTGGGTATTGTAACAAATGAACTGATATAAAGTTCCATCAGGGGGGTTTCTTGCATAATAATTTGATTAGAGTGTGCATGCACTTTGATCTTCATTATGTTTTGATGACAACTCGCATGGGTTGTAATCTGGTTTCTTAGTTTTTTTTGGCCACTTTTTTGTCTTAGCTTGACACATATTAGATTCATTTTTGGTTCACACTTTCAATTGAGAGCCTCTGGTGAATGATCCACATTAGATCCATCTTAGTTTGAGGGCCACTAAGTTTGTGGTTAATGTTCCCAAGTCTTTCTGGTACTTGTTCTCATGAAAAAATTTTAGTCTCATTTTGACATCGGCATCGAGATTCACGGCTTCTAGATTCTGTCATCATCTTTTCATCTACTATTACTTTATGGATTCCAGGGTTGTTCCAATTTGGTGTTTTCGAGTGTTCCGTGGTATCGGGTCTATTGTTGCATTATTATGATTCTGATATAGTTTCTTGTAGATAAAATTATATTTCCTTGCTTGCCAGATTGCTGTTTCAGTGTTACTCCACAGTGTTCTTCCAGTGCTTCTTTGCTGCAGTCATCTCATTGTAGGGGGGTTGTCCCACTAGGTTTTCCTTCTCTACTTCATTATTGCATTTGTACATGGGTACTTGATCAGGCCTTGTTGTCAGAACCCATTCATGCTTTCTTGCATTCATCTTAGTTTTAGGTGCATGCTTATCTAGTCTCCCTAAGTTGCACTTATGGGGGGGTGTTAGTGTAATTAATTAATTATTACACTAGCATAAGTTAACTTAGGTTTTAATTAATCATATTAGTCCTAAGTTGCATTTAATCATTTAATAAAGTTGTTGAGAGAAAATTTCCAAGTTGTACTTATGGGGGGGTGTTAGTGTAATTAATTAATTATTACACTAGCATAAGTTAACTTAGGTTTTAATTAATCATATTAGTCCTAAGTTGCATTTAATCATTTAATAAAGTTGTTGAGAGAAAATTCCCTTCTAGAAGATGAGTTATCTTTTCTAGAACTTATCTCCATCTTGTTATTATTCCCTAGGTAGTTGGTTAGGGTTTTCTTGTTGTCACATGAAGTGTGATTTGAACACTTGGCAAGATCCTTTTCATTCTAGGTTTAGCACTTGCCTATATAATTAGGCATATGCGCTCTTTGTAATCCATCTATTAATCAATCAATACTTTCTTTGTGGTTGAATATTTCTTCAAACCCTTGTTTTTTTTCTCCATCCATTCTCTTCCTTGTGACAGGTATCCATTTGCATGCAAGTGATCTTGGAGTCTGAAGTTGGTTTTGAAAACTTCTACAATTCTAGTGTATACATTTTGGGGAATTTTCACATCTTGTTGTACCTTTTATACTTGAATTATCTTATAAAGTGTCATAATGATTCTTGGCTCATGTGTTTGTGCCTTTTGCACACCATTTTTTCAATTTTTGGTACTTTCATTTGCACATTCAGATGTTTTGGATTCTTCTTCATTGACTACATTCTGGCATTAAATTTAGTCCCTTCTAAGCATTATGTGGTGGTTTCTACTATTGGTGCTAATTCTTCCTTGGTTTCATTTCTTGAAGTTATCTATATATCTAGTTCTTGTTCCTATTTACTAGGAAAACGTAGCATACATTAGTGACTAGTTATGCATGCATTTTGGTGAGATAGAGTATTTACCATATGGACACTCTTGCATTCCTATTTTTGGAGGTTATTCATTTGAACACTATACCGTCATCTTTTGATAGTTGTCTATAGTTTCTTCTATTTCATTGATGTTCTTCATGTTCCTCTTTTTTGAGAAATTATTTTTGTTGGAGGATTTTTATTCCTTCACCTTATTTTGGAGGATTTTGATTCCTTAATTTTCCTCTCTTTTGGAAATTAGTTTTTCCCATTTGACTTTCTCCTTTTCTCTAGTTGTAATAGTTTATATTGTACACGAGTACCTCACCAGTATTTTTTGTCCAGTATCATCATGCATTTTTTTTTAGGATTTTTATATAATCCCTAGGTTCATATTAAGGGGGTGTTAGAGTAATCATGCATTAGATAAAAATTAATTCATCTTTGATTGATTATTAATCAGATTAATTCTCATATACTTTAGCTAAAATTAGTAGTTATTTTTGTGTTAAGGAAAGAGATATTATTAGATCATTCTATCTCATTGCATGAGATGTTGAAATTTGTCATAGTTTTATTCCTTTATCATTTACGGTTTCTCTTATATAGCACTCAACCCTCATTGTATTATATTAACTTTGAATTCTTGAACTCTCAACTTTTGAGGATTCTTTTATTTCATGAAGATTCTTGATACTCATTTTATAGTTTTTTCTTGTTAAGGATATTGCATATTATTGTTTGCAGTTCTCTATTGCATGGAAGGTGTTTCTTTTTATTGTTTGATCTTGTGGCTTTTGTTTCTCATAATTCTAAAAATTCATAATTTTCATGCAAATATTAAAATATTATATGTGTGTATTGAATATGTTTGTCTATACATTTATGTATATATGTATATGTGTATATATGTGTGTGTGTATAATATGCATATTCTTGTAGTTTAACACTACAAAACAACCTCTCTTGAGTTATTTTAATATAAGTATTTTATGTTCAAAATTTTAACAACTAAATCATGCAATTTTATTAATTTTAAGATATTATCATTCTTTTATGTTTGAATATTTTTGAATGGGAGCATTTCCTGTGGAAATTTGAGTGACATACTAACATCTTGTGAAAAATTGTGATTATAATGGTCATTGGAGTATTAAACTCCCATAGTATTTTGAATGTAATGGTGGACTACATGTAGTCATGTTGAACAAAATGAACCTAACTTTCTTTGCATGGGGATTCAGTTAGATTTTTCACTCTATCTCACACTCACACATTTTTTTAAAAAGGAACTCTTTGAGGCAACACTACTACTTCCACCATTGAAGACACACCAATTTATTTCACCATGCATATTATCCCGTTTAGTATCAACAATATTCTTGAAGCAACAAGTCATTTTGAAGATTCTTTGAAGCTTCAAGGTGACCTTGATCGTAGCCATCATTCTAAATTTATTTCTATATTAGAACTGAAATGTATTGGGTGTTAATTTCTTTAATAGTCTATTTGTATCTCTATCATATAATTTTTCATAATCTCTTTACATATTTTTCAATCTACATATCAAATACCCTAGATATAGTGGAGGTAGAAATGCTAAAAGAAAATTTCACTAAGGTAAACCCTTAAACAACCAAAAAAAACTAAAAATCTAGTTCTATTTTTCCATATATTTCTTTTTATTTATTTTCATTTCAATACATAAAATTATGTCAACCTTTTTAGCATTTCTTAGTATTTCTTGTACAATTTAAATTAGATAATTTCATTGTTGTATGTAGTATTTTATTATGCCAAAGGCGTGTCCTATTTGAGAATTACAAAGCTAATTATGAAATCAACAGTCAAAAATTCATTTTAAGCAATGCTATACGGTTGATTTAATCTTTACCATTCAATATTTTTTAATATTTTTTAAATTTTAATAAATGTCGTTTTAAGTTAGATGTTATTTTTAATTTTGGGTATGTGCAGGATCATGATGAGCCAAAAAGTGGCGATATGTAAGCCATATGATGGCCCATGTGGTTGACAACTTTTTTTAACCCAAAATTGATGAAATGAAAAGGGTTTTTAGAGGAGATTCTCAGCTTTCAAAAAATATAAATTATGCTTTACTTTGAGTTTAATAAATAATTATTATTCATTTTCTATTAGAATTATTAATAAAGTATTGATTGATAGGCTGATTGAAAAACATCTATAACTTTCAAATGATATCACATTTTTTGAATTCGAAACATACATCACATTATATGCTTTGCATACTATAGGATTAAAAAAAAAAAATCGAATTTCATGAATTTTTGACCAAGTTAAGGTGGTTACACAAATGAGATTTTCTATTTTTCAAAAGTTATAATAAAAAATTCATAATTAATTATTTACTAGGAAAACATTTATAAAAAAATATGCATCACATTGGTACATGAGTCCTCTACTTATATATAAAAGATTATAAAAAAATATTATCATTTTATTGTGGTTAGGGTGGTCAGACAGACACCTACTTCTTTTTTTTACCCTGAAATTTAAATACTTTTGCATTGAAATTTCAAATTTTCACCAAATTGATTTATTTGTTTTAAATAAAGGTCTAGTAGTTTTGAAACTATATTTAATTTTCTATAGATTCCTATGTTACATTTTTTGGAAATAATATAGATAACTTATTCAAATATTTACGTCAAGTTGTCTAAATTGATTTTTTGTCTTTTTATTGCCACTTAAGGGCTTATTTTTTCCATGATGATCATGCACATACCCTTTTAATAAATGTTTTTTTAAGTTAAATGTTATTTAATTGATCCCCTTCATTATAGGACTCCGAGTATGGTGCGTTTTCATGAGTAGTGGGAAACACCTCTTTCAGATGAATGTGGTAGTTATTTTCTCCAACAAAACATGGCAGATAGTAGCTACCCTCAAATTCAGCCATTTAACAGCTTCGTTGGATATTAATTCCTCCTTACGGTGCTTCTTGTTTTCATATTTTCATGACTTGTTGTTGGTAGTTGTAGTGTGATATTTTTTCAAATTTGTGCATAATCTTCAGGTAACCCAATTGCCCTTGTTTTGATTTTTTATATTCTTGTTGATTACCTTTGATTCACCACATCAAAAATCATCCCTTATCTCTATGCTTTTGTTTGTTTTCTCATTTTGTGGTTTTGTTTTAAGCAAGATGGAAAAATAAAAATTTTGATTGATTACCTTAATTTTTTCTATGGCAGGTTTATCTACATATTTGTTGGCATCGGCATCATTGTTTGTCTAATAGATTTCATTGATCGAATCGCCCCAAAGATAACAAATGGTTTATGTTGTGTATCTTGATTTTTATCACGTGTTGGTTCCTTTCTTCTTCAACATCTAAGTTTTAAAATAATCATCATTAACCCTGCAACCTTTAGAATATGTACTGCAAAAGTATACTCTTTACACTTTTATACTGAATGCTTGATTTGTGGATTTTGGACCTTGGTAGATCTATGGATATCTTGTATGTAAGGCAACTCTTCAATTATGCATGCCATGTCTTATGTTAAGAGGAAGACAGTTTCAGGTAGCTCAAATGAATGGAAGCTACAACAGTCGTTTTAACCTTGTAAGATACATTTGACGTGTCAAAATTGGGGCAAACTATGGTTCATTCTGTAATCCATGGTCTGCCATGAGGGTTCCCCTGTTAATGGCATCAGAATAAGATAGAACTCTTAAAGATTGAAAAGTCTACTAACAATTAGATGATTGCACTAAGATTCATTCCAATTAGAATTATCACATGTGAAAATTCATAATACTTATATACTAGATAGATATAAGGGTAATATTGATATCTTTGCTCCAGCTAACAGTGCCTGGCAAAGTCCCGAAAAATGCACCTCTCAAGAAAGTGGTAAATTGCAATCAAACAAATAAAAATTATTAAATTACTTAAGTTTTTATCTTATTAGTATTAGTGGGAAAAATATGAAACTATTCCTAGGGTCTAGATAAGTGTTTCATGTAAAAAAATTTGAATTAATAGTTTTAGATAAGTACATAAGTACCCAATTAACATTATTTTGGGAGATCTTATAAGTAGATTGGGTACAAATGAAAGTGCCTAGCAAAGCCCCCAAAAATGCACCTCTCAAGAAAGTGGTAATTGCAACCAAACAATTAAAATAGATTAAACTACTTAAGTTTTTATTTTATTAATATTAGTGTTAAAATATGGAACTGTTCCTAGGGTCTAGATAAGTGTTTAATTTAAAAAAATATGACTTAATAGTTTTACATAAGTATGTAAGTACCCAATGGGTATTTTTTACAAGTTTATGATGACACCTTCCACTGTATAAAATGGAACGTGACACTTTCACATGGAAAGAACAATCCAAAGGATCACAACAAAAACACGGACAAAATATTTGAGGGTTGAAACTATGAAATTATTCATGTGAGTTTATAGGAAGACCTTCATTAAAGAAGTGATAAAGAAGGCTTGAACAAATTCCATTATCTAGTGCAAGAGCACACTTTGTTGAGTGTTCTTTGTGTGTGGCTGCAATTTCAGATATGTCCCATTTGGGAGAGTGGTGTGTTATTTCTTTATTTTTGGTTTTCCTATTTAATTGTCATCATTAGTAGTGGTATTGAGAATATCGTCAAATGTATTGTTTGTTTAATTTTTAATTAATTCTTTTTCCTCTTTAATGTATTTTTTGTTTAATGTTTCATTTCTTTGGTTTTTAGTTTTTGTATTTAATTGCCATCATTACCAGTGGTTTTACCTGCAGGTTGGAGGTGGTGCAAACCCAATCAATTTACCAAGGGTATTGAGAAGACCGTCAAGCCTTTTGTTACTGTCTAAAATCTATTTGAAGGAGGTAAATTCTATCTTTGTAGATAACTATGTTGACTATTTTGTTATGTTTGAGTCTTTTTCAGGAAGTAAATTTTCTTTTTTTCAAATGTTAAAGTGGAAAAACTAAAGCTTTTTGTCTTCTTAAAATGTCAAACTGGAAAACTTGAAAGCTTTTGCCTTTTCTAAATTTAATTTCTTAGTTTGTAATTAAATTTATTTTAATGTCAATTTTCAGATTACATATTTATCATAGAAACCTCATAATTTAATTATTTTTATTTTTTTTGTAGGTAAAAATATGAAAACATTTTATTTTAAACTTATGAATAATAATTTTGTGTCCTCTTTTTTTAGATGATGTAAAATATTGATGCTCAACAAAACGAAATGGGAAATACCATAGCAAGCCCAATCGTAATATCTGATGATTCTGTGGTTTCAAATGTGTACATTGAAACACCAATTGATAAATTAATTAAATCAATCTCTGAGCATTCACAAAAGATTATCCAAGAGATTGAAGAAACAACCTACCATACTCTTACTGTTGAAGAAGAAGAAGTCCAACAAATGGAGACTGTTGCCAAAGAATTTCATAAAACATGTTCAAAAGTAGGCAGGGTTTTTTCATTTTTAAAAGAAATGTACTATGATGAACACTACAAGATTGGCTCATCCAACATAATCATTGAGCAATTTCTACTTTATCTAAATGATATCCAATGAACTTGAAGTATGCTCATGTATAGCATTTTCATCTATGTTAATCACTCAGATGTACGTTGAAGGGTGTGGAAGGTTAATTATGAAAAATAAATGTCTTTTTTTCATACATTTGTGCAATACATGAGATAATTGATAGAAAATTTAGGAAATGATGTTTTATGCAACAAAGATCTTAATGGAGAAGTAATAGCTTCAGATGAACTATGCATCCACTTAGAGAGATTAATTTGTTTTTGGAACAAAACCTTTGAAATAGGAATATAAATAGACTCCATTATCTAGAAAGCTATCACCCAACACCATTCTTACAACATGAAGCAACAGGTTTCTGACATAATTACCTCAGCAGGAATGACATCTTTTGTTGTCTAAAGAACTTAATTTTACTTAAGTGGATGTTGATTTGATGTATACATCATTATACATCAAATGTGGCCATTTTCAACCCTATGGAGTTGGAAATTGGTTGTAAACATAGCGATATCTACTATATCATTTTGTTATTACTATCAATTGCAGTCCATCACTACCTTGTCTATGCTACCACATTTTTCATGCATTTCTACCAAAGAATTTTATCAAACAAGGTAGTGAATAATTTGACTTAGATCTCCAAGATTTACAAAATAATAATTTGATCTAGAACACCAAGATTCAATAAAACAAACATAAATTATTTTTTATTTGTACTATATTACACAACATTCATCTCATAATTTACTTCTTTTCAGACAATCCTGATGATCCATTGAACATCCCAAGGCACAAAGTAAGAATGTTTTTGCTCTTTCTTTTTGGGCTTTTTATCTGATAATCCTGCTCCTCCTTCTTGTTGTCTACTAATGTTCCCCTCTTCTTTTGGGATAGTGCTGCTCATGCTCCTTCCTATGCTTGGGAAAGTGGTATCTCTCTAGTTATTGTTGTTCTGGTCTTCCCATGGTTTAATTCAGCTTTGATGTTGCCATCACCTATCATCTCAATCAGGGTGTTGATGTGACCATTACACACGTTCAGAGTATTGTGATTGCCTTTGCAAATGATCTGGTAGGTTGGGGCCATCATTATGTGATGGGTTGCTACTCTTTTTCTTTTAAGCTGGATCCTTCTCAGGAAAATTCAATCAATTTTAGTTTATCCAAAATTCTCAATCATCCTTTCAAATTTGTTGGGTTAAATAAACTCAATTTTTTTAAACAGGTCTAGAAAGAATTTTGTTCATTACTAATAGTGCAATACATTAGATTTGCACAATAAATATCAATTATGTAATATGTATTTATGGATTAAAACATGTTAGTTTTTTTAGTATTAACATTTGGGATCATACTCTGTGATTTATTTTTGTTCTCGTACAACTTTGTCATCGCACAGATGAATCATTGAGTGAAACATTGATGCTAAAAAGACTATTGGATTACAATGTATTGTTTCTTTTAAACTGAAATACAGCTAACATATTTTTACATTGAATATTTGTGATTCAAATTATGTGAGCATTTTTCTTTACCAATGTTTCAAAAAATGCTCCATGATCTTTCATCATAATGAACAAGTAAGAAAACAAAAAAAAAAATCTCAGATAAGTTACTCTTTTCCATCCACTTACATTGGAAGACAGTAATTGATGTTATGTATAACTTGCAAAACTTACAAAATAGGTCTTTGGTGCAAAGGAAAGGCCTCCAAAAAAAACCAAGAAAATCCCCAAAGAAAGGAAATGTGACAGCAATGAAAAAGGTGAAAGCTGCAACCCAGGTAATAATGTAGTTTAAAATAGAACTTACAAATGTTAAAAGTGATTTATTAACTATAACTGATTATAGTTGATAGTTGATACAACCAATATGAATTACCTACATAACTAGATGGAGCAATTAAACAAAGCCAAAATCCTGGGGCAAGCTAAGCACAAGCAGTGTTTCAATCATTTCATACACTGGCATAGCAAATCCTTGAAATTATAGAGGGAAATGTAAGTAGAATACCTTGGTATAATACGAGGAACATAGAATTCCCATGTAAGATCCATAAATCCAATTTATTGGTCTTTATTATGCATCTGAAATAAAAATTGTAAAAGCACACACAATAATATTTTATACTCTACCTGATAGCTTCCAATAACATGTACCACCACCATCATGCTGGCGGCTGCAATGAGCCAATCTAGTTTCTTAAGTGTCAATAGCACATTGTCATCAACAAACTGACCAAAGGCCTAGTAACCAACTATAGCTACAGGGAAGTAACAGAGTGCAGTTACAAAACATGCAACAAGAACACCACGCCACATAGAAATTCTTGATGGTTTTTCTAGCGTTGAAGGAATAGTAGCTTGGATCTTCGAAGCTACATTATGTCCAGCAAATGCGAAGGCAATTACTCCCAAGGAATTCAACAAATGAAAAACTATGTTTGTTGGTGTTTTATTACAGAGCCATAGCTTACATCTTCTAGTTGGCCATGACAAAAACAGGCTCCCCAAGCAATGGCAGAGTAGCTGGTAAACCAAAAAACATAATCTTCAGTAAGCAGATATATGATTAATGTAAAAAGCCTGTCCATTTCTTGGATTAATTTTAACCAAATACTTCCATATGTTTTCTTAAGTGTAAACAATGACACTTTAAGAATAATATTAATGATAGAGCCTTCATAAACATCTCTCTTATTTTATCTTTTGATAGTGATGGTTTTTCCTTAGTTTGCCTTTGTGTACATGCCATGACCGATGTTGGTATACAAGATATTTATCCTAGTTCATGGCAGTAAATATAGTTACATTCGAGATCATTTTTTTAAATAGAGGGGTGCTGGGAAAATACCTAAGAGACATGACTATTGTAGCCAAGGAAACACTTGCCACATAATTCAAATTAGGTAGTTGTGGTAAGAAGAAATGGACAGAGCTAAAAATCAGGATCTAGTAAGACTGTCTATTTTTTCCACAACTATTGCATACTGCCTTATGAAACTTCTTCAATGATTGTCCTCCAGCAACCATGTAAACTATGTCCATGCCCACTTCAACTATTAAATTCAGGGGAACAAGAATCCATAGGCCTATCAAAGCATCTCCCTGGGACTGATTCATGCATATCAACCAGTTGCCAAAGTGTGTATAAGGTAATCATCCAAGAAAGGACAAGAAAAAATATTCCTGGACCCCTACACATGAAACCAAAAAAGGGTCATAAAAAAATTTCAAAATTTTAGAAATATGTAAATCCATAGATTACAATGTTTTATACAAGCAAATCTTTCAATTATTTTGCGTCACAGAGCATGTGTCTTACTGAAAGTGCATGCATATGTGAACCTAAAAATTAAAAAGTATCCAATGGATTCTTGTAGAGTGCATGGATGTTATTTCAACAAGTTCATAATTTTACTTTTGATGTGTTATCGAGATCCTTCCAAAAGGTACTCACATCTTTGATCTATTTTTGTGAGCTTTTGTGGCTCCTCTCACCTTCTAACTATTTAGTATGTAAATATTATTGATTACAAGCTTGAATAAAAAAGAGGCCATATCCCTTCATGAGGATTTTATTCCATATTAATGTCTACCCACATCATTATTGTAGATTTACTCTGTATAAGATATTACACATAGACTTACCATCCTAAAACTACCATAGTACTCCAACACCAACCATACCAGTGACATTGTGGAATACAGAGTACCACCACTTTCCATTTTGTGATGATGTAACAGGAAGCCAATCATTTGCAGATCGTACCTTCTGAATGTCATCATTTGCATAATCTTGTAAGTGATCCAAAGGAAAATTTCAACAAAGTCAATGGATAGAAACAAGACCCTTTAGATATATCAAACACAATCACAAAAATAAAAGATGACAATATATGCCTTTCTTTGTCCACGTGATTGAAAAAATTCATATTAACTTATATATGACATTTGCACGACTAGTTCTGAATAGAGCATTATTAAACCCAACACAAACCAAAGAATTCAATTTCTTTTAAAAAATTTCACTCAATGGTTAGCACATTCTATTACATGCCCTTAATCGAGATAGTTTAATGAAAAATTTCCTTTCAAAAGAATGTTGGATGGTGATGGAAGTAGAATCATAAAGAATATGACTATTTGTAGAAATAATATCTCCAACACTATATTAATGACTCATATGATCTTCTACATAGCCTAATTATTCATTAGAGTATATAGAAGTATATTTTAAATAAGGTTGTGTTGTGGCAATCACTTTTGGATAAAATAGTCCAAATTTCTAATGACTTGAATCTACCTCTTTCATACTAAATTCAATATATTTTGGTACCTCAGAATGACTGTACGTTTTGACAATAAATACCCCTACAAACACCACCCATCACTTGGATAATTGAAAGGAGAAATCTTCAAATTCAAATCTATGCTTGCTCCTTCCCTGTCCAGTAATAAATGACCTAATTCCATTTTAGCTCCTTGTGCAGTTGTAATATAAAATTTCAAGGTAATCACATTCCTTCCCTAACAGTAGGGTTCAAATTTAATCAGAAATGACAAAAAGTAGTCTATCTTTGCTAATAATAAGTTGTCATCAAATCTTCTTTTCACTGTCCTTATTGCAACTAGTAATTTTTGGAATTTTTTGCAATCATACAAACATCATAATCTTATTATTTTTATAAATTTATAGTTTATTTTATAAGCTTATTTTTTATACTACCATGTATAGTTGCAGATAGGAGGTGGAGAACAAGCATTCAAATTTCTAGGAGTATTTTTGAAGACCATCAAAGATTTAATTACTGTCTACAACCTATTTCACAAGAGGTAAATTCTATCTCTCTATCCTTTTAGAATAACAATAGGATAATTGCATTTGCTCAGTTCAAAAAAAAAATTATTCTCTATACGCCGAAGGGTGTGGAAGGTTAATTATGAAAAAAAAAAAAAAAAATCTCATACATTTGTGCAATACATGAGATAGTTGATAGAACATTTAGGAAATTATGTTTTATGCAACAAAGATCTTAATGGAGAAGTAATAGCTTCAAATGAACTATGCATCCACTTAGAGAGATTGATTTTTTTTTTTGAACAAAACCTTTGAATTAGGAATATAAATAGTCTCCATTATCAAGAAAGGTATCACCCAACACCATTCTTACAACATGAAGCAACAAATTTCTGACACAATTACCTCAGCAAGAATGACATCTTTTGTTGTCTATTGAACTTTATTTAACTTAAGTAGTAATTTGTAACTTAAAAACTCTTAAGAATTTGAAGCATTTTGTTACTAAGATCCCTCGCAGTTTCTATTTGAATCTCCTTTGATTAATTTAAAGTCACCCTCTATGGTTTCAGCTCAAACCATACACATTTCAAAGAGCATATAATGGTATTTTATTGGTCTTTTAGAACTTGGGTGGTACTTTCACTGCTATTTGAAATACAAATTGATAACTATTATTTTAATCTTCCTTTATTCTAGTTTAGAAAATATCATAAAATACAATAGATCTCTCTACTTTACTAATGCATTCTCCATCCTGTTCTTTTCTCTATTTGCTTCCAAACATTTGATCTCATCCTCTCACTCCATCACAACCCCTTTCTAAATATTTTTTGTTGTTTTAAACACTCCAAATAGGGTAGAATCTCCTCACTTCGATGATGACACATTTTACAGCTTGCTTTTCAATTTTTTGAAAATCTCCCAAAGATGGGATGATTTTCATTCCAATGTTGTAGATAAAAATATTAAAACCCCTAATAAATGGGCAGCTTTCTCTCCTATTTCAATACCTTGCTCCCTCTCCTTTCCATGCCTCCTTCCAAAACTGCAGATTTTCAATATTTTTAAATTAAAGGAAATAAAGTCCCCATTAAGGAGGGCACCACCATAATTAAAACACCTACAATAGTCTAAACAACTTAGAATATTTTCTGTCAATTTAATTTACCATTCTTCCCTTCTCTCGTATAATTGAATACGCCATAAACCAATATGTTTCTCTTCATTTTTATCCTCCATCAAAATCCTTCTCTCCAATTTACTTTCACTACCTCTTCTACACATTCCTTCTCCCTTGCATCTTTAGTAAATACTCCCTACAACTTTTCAACTATAAGATTTGACTCAATCTTGATGATAAAAATAAGTCACACATCACCTTTTCATATCACATATCATTCATCAACTGAAACCTGTGGAGTGGTTTCTTAACTGTGATACCAATATATTATTGAGTAAGTCGACAGGGTCTACAACTATTATCAAAATAGAACAACCCTTTTGACTTTTCAATCCTTAGTAATAGGGCAACATCCTCATAGTTTGGAACTCTTTGTAGTGTTAATAGGGAAGAGAGATTGCATAGTGGTGTAGATGGATTGGCAAGGCTCTAATTGCTTTTGGTCATGACCTCAAGACTTGAAGAATATAAAACTCTAAAAAATTATTACTAAATGATATTCCAAAATTAAAGGCTTGCAATTATGATGATAAATACAGTATTGACTATGTAATGATGGGTTGAAGAAAGAAAGGTATCACCCAACACCATTCTTACAACATGAAGCAACAAATTTCTAACACAATTAGCTCAACAAGAATGACATCTTTTGTTGTCTAAAAAACTTTATTTAACTCAAGTAGTAATTTGTGGATTTTTTTGCAATCATACAAACATCATAATCTTTTTATTTTTAAAAATTTAAAGTTTATTTTATAAGCTTATTTTATTCTTTGTTTCTTGTTTCAAGTTTTTATCCAAAGTCTTTTACATACATATATTAGCCTACTCTATCAATTGCATCTCTTATTACTATTATCATGGCATTTTCCTCAATATCCCATTATTTCCATCTTTGCCACTAAAAAATCTATATTCATGTTCATTACCAAAGTGTAATGTAGAGAATTTAGTTAAAACATACCAAGTCCCATTTGACACATGGAAAACATAAAAAGTGTCACTCATAAAGATAAATCACTGTCAATGTCAAAAAATCACTTCCGTGCAAGAAAATTTTAAATGTGATTCTTTTGACCTTTGACCATTACTTTGTCAATTCTATTTAATAGATAACAAGATGACAAGATGCATGCTCATCCTAATAAGATAACAAGCAAAGAAGTTCACATTTCAGTTTAATAGATGCTAATTGTTTTTTGTTGTTTTAGGATAATTGTATGCCAGCGAGGCGTAAGAATATATATTTTGTTGGATATATTAAATAAGTAGATTATTTCCATCACCTTTGTAAAAAAATTCTCTTCAAACCTAGGTTCTTCAATTTATAGAAATACTTTTGTCTTGTTTTCTTGTTTATGCAATGTGTAGTCCATATTTTTATTGTCTTCAAATGTAAATTTGCATCTTAGTTCACTTGCTTCCTAATTATCCCATTTATACAAATAGTTCAAAAACATGAATGTTATTTATGCTATCATAATACAAAACAAAACACTATGACAAACACTTCAAATCTCAACTTATGCCATAGAATAAATATTCTATTTCAATTTCATTCATACAAATCTTCGTACTCAACAATCTCCATTTTTAAATTATTACTTTTAGGTTTTTTCAATGCCTAAAATCCCTACTCTAACTTTGCTTGCGGGCTATACACTTCCAATGTCTTCCAACAATGTCATGTCAAACTTAACTACAAATACAATTGATGACAACCTTTCTTGCATACTTAATGTTGACCCCTTTCTTCAAGTTGCATCTATCGACCCCATTCACCAAACATAAAGTACACTTAACAAGTATCGTATTCAACTCTCAAATGGGACACACGTATATCTTGCAATGCTACCAATAGAGTTCAACAAACTTGTCTTGGAGGAGGCTTTAGTCAAAGGCTCTATTATCCACCTCAAATAATACATTTGCAAGAAAGTAAAAAAAATTATGTACGTCCATAATCACCTTATTTATTTTAGTTTCTCTTGTTTATGCATGTACAATGCATTCACTTTCAAGTTATCCTTTCATTTTAGGGCTATCGTAATTCATAGCTTGGAAGTAATTACAATCAATGCCGCAATGATTGAAGCTCCAACTGCTATTAATCAAGTAACAATTTCTATGCTCTCTAACAACTCTCAAGAGGTAATGGCCAAAACTCAAACTACCAACACCTCCCATAATGCACCTACATTGTCAAGGGAGAATCACACTCTCTCCCTAATCAAACCAAATCCCATTGCAACCTTAACCCCACACCATAAAATTTGGTCCATAGAGGGTCGTGCCTGGAGTAAAAGCCCAATTCATATCTACAAAAATGAAAATAATGATGGGAAAGTCTTTGGTTTTGATTTTCTAGGTAAAGTAGGGTCTCAGATACATGTAAATTTTTTTAATGAACTTGTAGATAGGTTCTACCATGTGATTGAGTCAAATAATACCTATGTAATCTCAAATGGTCACATCAGAGTAAGAAACACAAAATATAGTAGTGGCACAAATCCATATGAAATATTCCTCCACAACTCCTCAACCATTAGTCCATTGACTTGCGTAGACTCCACGATTCCCACAAACAACTACCATATCAAAATCATTCAATCATTATTGTCATTACCTATTAATTCCCTTGTACATGTCATTGGTGTTCTTCTATCTATCTCTCCATCATCAACCATTTGAAAAAGGGATGGCACTGAAACAATAAAATGTATAGCTACAATTATGTACATGTCAGAACATACCATTGATATCACTCTTTGGGGTAGCCATTGCCAAACGATTGGGAAAGAACTAGCTGACCTTCCCCTATAACCCAACCCACCAATTATTTTGATCAAAAGTGGTCGAATAACCTCATGGTCTGGAAAATCTATTGATGCCATTTTTCCTACAACCATCCAAATAAATCCTATATTGGTTGAAGCATCAACATTGCAAACACGGTATGCCACTACAGGGACTGCCCTTCCTTCTCTTTCCCTCTCAAAGACCTATATATCACCCAAAAAATTAGAAAACCCAATTCCAATTTCAAGTATTGATAATCCAAGCTTTCTTTAGAAATAAAATGTTTGCATAAAGGCTACAATCCTAAAGCTCCACTTAGACAACTTTTACTACTTATCTTTCCCTTGCATGATGGAAAACAAAAAATGTAAGAAAAAGGTTGTCCAGATTACCCCAAGTGCTTTTAAGTGCCCCAAGTGTTTTGTGGAGATTACTACATGTGATTTTAGCTACATGCTCAATATGGACTTGCAAGACAATACATGTGAGCTTCTCAATGTCACCGCTTTTGAAGAACCGGCCACAATGTTGTTTGGAGTTTGCGCAAAAGATTTTCAACTCCTACTAGCAGACCCAAATGGTGCTAGCCAAATTGTAGACACAATTTTCAATAATGAATTCCTACTAGCATTGTCCATCCAAACAAATGCTTTCAATGGTTGTGAATGACAAAGCATTGTTATTACAGCTATTAAGAGAGCTTAGATTTTCTATACCACTTTTTAAAAGAACACTTATTATGTAATGTGCAATCATCCACTATTTCAAAGGACAACAAACAATTACTCAAAACTTTTAGACTTATTTGCATTGTTCAATATAAACATATTGTAGACAAGCAGATTTGACATCATCGCCAATATTCATCTTTTGATTAAATAAATCAAATTTTACTTAATTAAATCATAAATCTCCTAAAGTCATCCACTTAAATTAAATAAATACACCTTTATTTGATTTAACAATTAACATCATCATCTTTGATTAAATAAAACAAACCTTTATTTAATTAAATCTAAAATCATTTTCTTTTCACATTGGTTTATTTTAATCCTAAAATATAAGTCAAAAGTCAAAATCACCTAATTCCAATTAGATTAATCAAATCCTAATTAGTTTAATCCTAACTACATGAATCCTCTAGATTCATCCACTTGCACAATAAATCACTTTAATTGATTTATTAAAAGGACCTATTTTCCCTCACAAGGGCATATTCCCAAGGAATATACCCTCATTAACTCTCATGTTTGACCTTTTGGACAAACAAAATTCCCCCCAAAAATCCTCAACCACATTCATTTATTGCAAAATTGAAATTTGAAATTGGCACATTGGCCAAGAGTGGCACATTCCTCACCCTCTCACACCTTGACAAGTGTCATCTTGTCATTGGTCCATGAATGATCCCACATTTATCAATTTGATCTCTCCTCTCTTTGAGTTCAACTATAAGTTGAAGGCTTCTCTCCTTAAAACAATGACACATCTTTAGGAAAGCTTACTCTCCACATGAGAGAACTAATCTTGCTCATCACAACAACACAATTTGATGACACATTTTCATGGCAAGGTTACTCTCTAATTTTGAGAACTAATCTCGCTCTTCATTTGGCATCTTGCTTATCAAGGGGGTGGGAAAGGGCTTTTCTTTCCACATTTCAACAAGACACCACTCCCACTATGGGATAGATATGGATACTGTTTGAATATGCTTTAAAGTCTTCCTATTTGGTCTTTTATAGTTTTTTTTAGCATGTTAGACATGGTTCGTTATCTCATAGGGATGTTGTGATTTTCTAACAATGCTAACCTTATGCCAATATTATAAGCAGCATTTTGTAGATTTTAGCATCCACAAAATGGTGCTAGAAGGAGGGCAAGTTTCAAGAACATCATCTGATATGTATATGTTTCATGTTTGCTGGATTTTAGGCATGGATTGATAAATGGTTTAGAAATACTGGATATTTAGTTCTTTCATAGTTCTGATTATTTGTAAGCCGTTTATATTCTGTGTGTTTTTTAAAATTTTGATAGTCATGTTATTCCAAGTTAAATGAAACAATTTGTGGCATTCATAGTCATTACAAAAGCATTTGAGGTCAATGTAAGGAATCTACATAAGGCGCATGAGTTGATGGGATATTAATGTTCAATATGTTTTGATCCATGCATGTTTATAGAATCCTGTCGGTAGCCTTATTGAGGTTAAATCTAAGCAAATGAGCTTGCCTATAGACTGAAGGTCGTACGTTTGGGATTATTTCTAATGATGATGCATTTTGTTCTGTTTCTCAAATCAGAGGTAACAAACTCTTATTGCATCCTTTGCCTAGTCCACTTGGTGCAAAACCTACAATCATTTATTTTTGAGAGATAGCATCTTCCTTTTGAGCCATTCTGACTAACAGTTTATGCACTTTGTCTATACTTCTTCTACACTATTTTACCAACCTTTTGTGCAAATTGTGCAGTTGTGACATTCGGTGGAGTTCAGATCTACAACTATTGATCACAGTTATTTAAAAATATTCTTATGCCTACCTTTTGTTTGTGCATAGATCTTTCCAACATAAATCCTTTGTTCTATCCACCTATAGGCCTCTTCCAGATATATTAGTTTATAGGCTAGCATTTGTGCACCCTTGCCAATAATGCATTTATTCCTAGCTTTATCCTTGTTCCCATGAGAATCTAGGAAGGCGTTGTGAACAAAAATCTTTAAGTGGATATTTCGGGCATTTGTGCTTTTAAGTCATCCATACGTAGTGGTTCCATCGAATATGGCAAAGAACATAATGAAATTGGAACGTATTATTTTATTGTTGATTCCTTTTTTTTTTTGGCATTTATGTCACTTGGTTTAAAATGTGAATTGAAGTCTTTGCCAATTTGCGAGGATGAAGAGAGGCTTTACTTGGAGGAATACAGGTTTACACCTGACAATTGCATTTACTTAAATGGTTTCTGACACCTTTCATTCATGCCAATCGCATTTCCTTAAAGATTTCTGATGCCTTTTCCAAAAACCCATTGATGTGTGTCCTACAATCAAGGTATCCCATGAGGTGACATTTCTTTGAGGGAGTCTTTCATAGTTCACGTACCTACAGCTAGAACATCTGACAAAGTTTTTTTTATTGCTTATCCTTATAGCCCCACCACCTTCTTTTATATCAGTAGCGCTCTCAAAGATCTTTTAAAACAAAATCGATTTCATTATCTTTTGTTATCTATGTAAACAGATCCACTCTAGGTCATTTTTTAGGTGCTACCTTAACATTGATGTCATTCAAATCCTTGAGAGATCCCATCGAAATGTGCCCCATGATCTGGTCTCTGTATTTGAAACTATAACCTGATTCCAGGTTGAAGCTACAAGAACCCTCAAAATAGATCTTGAAGCTGCTGTCCTCATTAAGTGTGTAAGCTTTAACATTTGTCGGAAACAAACCCGATGGAAATCCATAATGTTCTAATACTGAGTAAGCCATCAGATTTGCATCGGCCTGCACAAAATGATATAGCAAACAATTGTAGAAGACTAATGCCATAAGTCTAGGGATTTGAGTGGATGCCATAGCCTAAACATTGTAATGCTGCCCCTAAATTTGATCGCCCCATTGTGCTGCTCAACACCTAGCTCAAGGACACTCTTTATTCTCTTGCAACTTTGAAAAGCTCTGACTGAATGGTGCACTTTCTGATGACAGGTGATGTTTAAAAAAAATTAAAAAAAATCTTTGTGATATTGACTGATGTAGAAAACAGGGACAAAAACATCTTTATCTTTATCTAAATATAATCTTTGTCAAATATCTAGCTGTTAGCTTTTAATCAAGCCAACTTGTAACAGGTGATTGGATAGTACATTTAATATTTTTTGGGCTTCATTTAATATTAGGTTTGACAATATCAGGTTTGACAAGTGTGACAAATGATTTCTGATAAAGTGGAGTAGATCTATAAGAAAATATTTTCTATTTGCAGCTGTCAGTAGTAAAAAAAAAAAAAACTGCTCATACAAATTTATTTTCAAACATTCTATATGTCACATAATTCATTATCATCCCGAGGGCATGTAAAAGAATATTGTTTTCTGATTGGTTTGAGCATGTATATTAAATTTCTGAAACACACACTTGGAATTAACAATTGCAGGGTCTACTTATTGATGCTTCACTTATAACTATTCAAAAACATTAATCTTGTGTGAATCATGTCACATTATTGTTGTCACTACCTTATCAACCTTGTTGTTTAGTATTCATTGCTTTGTCAACTCTATTGACCTTCTTTCACGTACTCATAAATCTAAGCATAAAAATGGATAGGTCATTTGGTTTATTCAAATGAAGAAAGTTGTCTTTGAGTATGGTAATGCTGGGATTGAATCAAAAGCAATGTAGGAGACACTTATGACATATTTTGCATGCATTTAGATTTTCTCTTTATGACAAGGTTCACATTTGTTTTATGCATGCCTAATCATTTAGACAAATTTAAACCTTTGTTGCAAATATATTTCAGTATTTTAGACTTTGTAATGGTTCATACATATTTAAGGGATCATCAATAAAGTCTCATCAAGCATTTAGGAGATCATTAATGCATGACTCATATTTTTGTAAAGGTATCTTTTCCAACAAACTTTGTGTTTCTTATAGGTTGGAATTGGAAGATGGCATTGGAGGTTGACAAAAGGCGAATAGAGTGAAGTTGGAAGTTACCTTTTTGAAATCGAGACTTGGAAAAAGCATTTTTTAATGCTTGTTTTAAATCTTAGAGCTTCCATTTACTACCTTTTTTTTTTGTTTTAAACCAAATCACCTTTCAATTTTGGATTTAAAATTAATTAGTGATTGATTGTCTTTTTCAAATTGGGATGAAATTGGACCTTAGAAACACTTACTAGAATTTCAATTTGGACTTAAAACTGAACAAGGCAAAACTTCACATCTCATTTGGTGCTTCTAAAACGAACTCATCACTGCTTTGAGGTATAAAATGAATAAGTTTCTTCCATGTTTTGCAATATTTTTCATAAATTAACATCATTCAGAATGCATATGCGCTTCTCTCATGCTTCACAGCGATCTTGAGAATCAAAAGAATTTTGGTGATGTTAAGTTGTCAAAAAGATTGCCTTCATACTTTCATTTTGGGAACTTAAAATTGAACAAAACACTTTGCGAGTGTGAGTAAATTTGTTGCGAGTGTTCTCCCTTTGTTTCTTAATGAAGGTTGATCGAACTACGAATGAGTTTATTCACTTTTGTTTAACTTAGAGGGCTTGGCTTGTGGGAAAAAGTACTCACCCAAGGGAACAACCCAACCAGGAACACGCTAAAGCCAAGCGACTTCCAACTGGTATATAAGTGTGGATTCTTGAGGAAAGTTCAAGAATCCCGAGGATTATTCCGATGAGATGGACATCAATGGACTCTCACCGATGTTGGATAATCCCCCATGAACGAAATGCCCGCATTAGAACCCTTTGTTTAGAAAAAGGCCAAAACCTTATCTATCTTGTTGGTGCAAAAGGTCATGTCCTTTAAAGCTGCCCCACTTTATACATGCAGTCTTCTTGTGGAAATGGAAAGTATGCCATCGGAGATTCACGGGTACTAATGCTTGGTTGACCCGAGAAGTGCATGCTGTGGAGGGGAGCCAGTGTGGTCAAGCATTTAGCCATTCACACAAGATATGCACAGTTGGATTTATCCAAGTGGGAACCCAACAAGATATTGCCTCATCATCCTAGGATTGTAAAAGTGCTTGAAAGAAAAGAACAAATTGCTTGGCTCTCGAAAACACTTGAAATCGAACAATCACGGGACCTTCAAATTTCAAACCCTTTAGGGAAGCAAATACCTTTGACAAATTCAAGTGCTCATGCTTGCTCTAGGGATTTCATCCTTAGAAGCTTCTAAGCATTTGGATTTCATCTCAATTTGCTTACTAAAGTCAAAAATAGGTAACCTTTCCCTTGATTTCCTTGATTTCTGCACTTTGTGGGATAAAGGGAAATTAGGACATTGGATATTCAGTTTGAAAAAAATAATCAAGTGCTTTTGGTATAAATAATACACTAAAGAAAGATAAAAAGAAAAATCGGATTACACACGTGTTTTCTAAAAAAGATTGGTTTACAACTTTTACAAAAAAAAGCTTCAAGAAACAATCCTGAGTTGTATGGGTTTTACTATCAATAGAATCCTAAATTTTTTTGAAGGGTTTTTCTTTCCTCCCATAGGAAATATAGTGTGTTCTTCAACACTGAGGACTTGGAAGAAGAAGTGTTATTCTAGGTCAAGTCTAGGATCAAATTCAATCACTTTCATCCATCTCTCAACCATCAAAATTAGTCAAAAGTCACCTCACCAACAACTCTTGGAAACGTTGTGAACATCTTTTATGCTAAAATTTTAGGAGAAATCAAAACCACTTTGTTGGACTTAACACACCTAGTCAAACCATCATCTTATAAACGAGTTTTCTCTAAGATAACACAACTTCCTACGGTGTACGAGTTCATCTTGTTTGGCTTAACACACTTAGCCATATTATCAAATCATCACCTCGTTTGACTTAACACACTTAGTCAAACCATCCTCTTATGTACAAGTCCACTCTAGGATAACACAACATCCTAGGGTTTAAAAGTGCATTTATCACCCTTGTTCGACTTAACACATTTAGTCAAAATATCAATCAAAGTCCTAAAAATTTTAGCATTTCCTTCAAAGTTTCTTTGAGAGTTCCATTCATTTGTATCACTAATCTTTCATTTATCTCATCTGTATCACAAAAGGTTTAGACTGATCTAAAGAATTAGAGGTTCATCTCTTACATTCTTGAAAATTTATCTTCATTTTATGGTTCAAACTCGATCTCAACACAAGAGGGACATGGAATATTAAATTGATCCATCCATCATGAGAAATTTGAGTCAACCAAACTGTCCAAGTCTCAAAATTCCAATTAATTATCAAAACTCACATTTATGCAAATCAAAGATGGCATCATTATCTCCTCCAAACCTCAAAAGTATAACGAATGTGAGTATGCCCAATCTAAAGTTTGGAACACCTTTCCCAATGATAGATTTAAATCTAAGTCCAAATCTACAAATCTATCAACCAAACACTCAATGCATGAGTTTTCCAAACAACATTATCCCACCTAATCCATACATGCCAAAGACAAGTTTTTCAAACATGACCATTTTGAATCCGCACTTGGTAAACTTTGGCGTAGATATGCTTGTAAATCTCCCTAATGTTGTTCAAAATCCTAGCAATATATTAGCAACTCCATATGTTGACTCAAGTCAGGGTAACACAATGCAAAATCAAAGTTACCTAAATCAAGGCAGTATGATTCTCAACCACAAAAATGTTCAAATTCAACCTATAATGCCAAATCAAAACATCATACCAAATCATCCTATTTTGCCATCGATATCTCAATAGCGTTTGGAAACCATCCAAGCAATCCCAACAATCAACACCATTCCCAATCCACCGCCACCACCTCCAAAACACAAGACGACCAATTCATTCTCCATCATGTTGCAAGCTGCTCAAGAAGCTTCCCACAAAAAGGCGCTCCAAGACCAACAAGCCGCACAAACTGTACAAGCTGCACATGGCACTCAAATGGCACAAGCAATCCTAAAAGCACATTCTCAAGCACAAGCACAATTCCAAGCTCAGCAAGCGCAAGTGCAAGAACAATACCAAGCTCAATTGCAAGCACAACAAGAAGCGTATCAACAAGCCTTGCAAGACTACCAATTACAACAACAATACGACCAACAACAAGCGTTGTTTACACAACAATAGCAATAGGACCAACAACTGGTGTTGTTGGCTCAATAACAAACACATGCATTACTTGCTCAACAAAGCTTGCAACAGATTCCCACAACAATTTTTGAGATCAAAAATCAAGATCAATTTATCAATAAGTATCTTGAAGATGTTTCCACCTTGACCAATGATAAAATCAACATACACCAAGAGCTACTTTTCAATCATGATCAAAATCCACCAAAAATACCCAACAATGATCAAATTCAAGAAATTCCAACATCACTTGATCCTATAGTTGAAGACATGGGTAATCTCTCTTCCATAATTGTTGAAAACAATGTTCAAGATCTTGAAGATGCTTCTACCCCATCCAGTGATCAAATCAACATTCATCAAGAGCCATCTTTTAGTGATCTATTTCAAGATGTGTTAACATTATTTTATCATATTGACATAATCCACGATCCATCAACCAATGATCATATTGAAAAGGTCTCTACATCGCCTCATGAGTTAGAGGACATATCTCAAGAACATATTCCAAAGCATGATCAAAATCTTCCATCAAGGTCTAGCAATGGCACTCCCAATGACATATTGACATCCCTTAACCTCATGATTATGGATAGTGATCCAAATCTACTCAAAGCTCAAGAGAATATTGAGCCACTTCCCAATGACGATGTCCAAAAACCCACTATAAGTAATCCATCCTTTGAAATTGACCCATGTCAAGAACTTGATCCAAAGCATGTTGAAAATAGTTCTAAAATCACTCAAGATCAAGGATTCATATCTCCAAGATACTAAAATGATCTAATGGGCACTCTCCTATCTATCAGACCCATATAGCACATATTCCTCCATCTACCCACAAGATGCTTTCTTTGGACGGACATGTAGATGATCTTCATTCAAAACAAGAGTCTCAAACTCTTGACATCATTACCAAGGTACAAGAGTCTCCTACTCTTAACATTTGTACACATGATCAAGATATAGATAAATCTAGAGAACTAGCAGAAACAAATCATGAAGAAGGCTTCTACAGAAGTTGTGAATCAGAAACATCCTGTGAAAGAAGTCAAGAGGAAGACTTGTATGTGGACAGTAAATCACCAACACCTCTTGAAGAAGCATTACAATTTGATATCTCACAAGATCAAGCCAAAGATATCAATCAAGAATTCATCCCACATATGGAGGATCCTATCACCTATAAAGTTGGATCACTCACCTTTTTAAGGGAAAGCTATCTCATCAATAATGGAGCTGACACTTTTGAAGGTCCATGACAGAGCAGAAAAGGATTAACACGTTGTTTCCAGGGTAAATCATATCCCATTGTAAATAAGTTCTTTCAACAAATGAATTATCAAGGCAGAGGATTAGGCCTACATGTACAAGGTATCCTGGAGCCAGTGCAGATTATTGGAAATCATAAGCATCAAGGCCTTGGTTATTTGACAATCAAGGAATACAAACTTATCAGGGATACATCTACAAAACTGGGGGCAACATCGTCTTAAGCAAACGTCAACATAGGGAGCACAAAGAATCCTTATGATGAAACCAATGCCAATACTACGACCTACCATGTCACGAATCTTCATCCACCCATCACCCCATCCAAAAAATGGGACCAATATCAAAAAAAAAATTTGAATCAAATCAAAGAAGATAAGAAGCATGAAGGACAAATCAAATACATATGGATACCAAAAAATACAAAGAAATGTTATCCCTACCAAACTCCATTAGTCAAAGAAACTATGAGGCAAAATAAAAAAGGGAAAAGTATCCATCAAAGATGTCCACAAAAGAGAAAACATGCTTCTCAAGCGACATACAAAGTGTATCGAGCAGTTGGTCCTAATTCCATGCACACTTCCATATCCACTCATTATTGCTCATCTTCCCAAGCTTGGAGAGTCAAAGGTTCCAAACTATCGACCCATCCATGTTTTATTCCTAAACACACACCATCCCTACCTCCACGCATAATATCCAATTCTCACATTGACCATGTATTGGCAACGACCCTTCATCATAAGGATTCAGAAGGAACTCTATCGTGATGTGTGCACAAAGATAGAGTTAACTCTAGTATCAGCAACGCAGAACAAATTTCTCAAAATTTGCATTCAAGTGAACGTATCTTGGCAAAGCAACTTCTTCAAGAAGGATACCGATGGAATGTTATGATAGAAGCATCAACTTAAAATCTCTCAAAAAATACAAAAAAAAAAATCAAAAAAATGTCATGAAAAAATGGTCACCTTGATGAAACCTGGCAAATAGGCATCTTGGCGACAACAAAAAAATCAAAAAATACAAAAAATCCAAAAAAATCAAAGAAAAAGGATTGAAAATAGTAAAGAAAAAAATCATCCTCTAGCAAAAACCATTTCGGTGGCACTTTGGACAAGTACGATGATGAAAACCTGGCAAATAGGCATCATGTGTAGAATCAAGCATCTACGTGCACCATTTCAGGAGAAAACATCTTATCACATCCATAATAAAGTTAACATTCCATCCATATCATTCATTCTTCCATGAACCATTTATCCCATCCATTTTCATCCATCTACATCGATAATCCAAGGTATCTTTATCTTGATGAAGGTTTGGTAAACGCTTTACACTTGTTTATGGTAAGCATCTTGACATGGATCATTTTCATTGATCCTATCCAATCCAAAGGTTATCTGAGCTTTGAAGCATTATCTGAATGAGAATCCTCTATTTGAACACCCTTATTTTATCGCAAGATGATTCATATCCATTCGTCCATCCATCTATCCAAAAATCCACCCATGGCACTCCATACATTGCTAGACACTGGGGGTAGATATTTTCATCTTGCTTTGAGAATAAATCTTGGTATATATTCTTCAACTTATGTGGAAATTCGAACATTGGAAAACACAAAATCAAATTGGTCAAAGCATTTGTGAGCACTAAATCCAAATCACTATCCCATGGCATATTTTGACAAGACGATGTTCCTTATCAAGCTTTATCTTTTGTCGAACATCAATCAAATAATCAATATCAGTTGTGTCTAATGCGCACTTCAATGTCACATCAAAATCATCAAAACAACTTTGTTCCAAATCAAGCTTCATCAATCTTGATCAATCGAATCCAATCAATTATCACCTTGTTTGACTTAACACACTTAGTCAAACTATTATCTTGTGTATGAGTTTACTCTAGGATAACACAACTTCCTCGAGTTTACAAGTGCATTATCACTTTTTTTTGACTTAACACACTTAGTCAAACTATCATCTTGTGCATGAGTTTACTCTAGGATAACACAACTTCCTTGGGTTTACAAGTTCATTATCATCACTCTATTTGGCTTAACACACTTAGCCAGATTATCAAATTCATAATCACCTCATTTGATTTAACACACTTAGTCAAACTACCCCTTCATGTACGAGTTTACTCTAGGATAACAAAACTTCCTAGAGTTTACAAGTGCATTATCATTTTTGTTTGACTTAACACATTTAGTCAAACTATCAACCCATTGATCTGATCAATCAACATTAAGCTTGGTTTTCTTCAAAATCCTAGAACAAAGCACTGATATCGTCATTGCATATCATATCCAAATTGTCAAAATCATGCGAAAATTCAAAAACATTCAAAAATCAATCAAAAATTCTGAAAAACATCAAAAATCCAAAAGCATGTCGAAATATCAAAAAATCTTCAAAAAATTCATCATTGAGTCTTGTCAGTAATTCACCTTGTTGAACTACGTCATCTCTGAGCTTGAACGTAGGCAAGGTTGATCTTTGATCATCCCCTGAGACAGTTAGGGTCAGTCTTTAGGGGTCCGTCGCATTGGCAATCTATTTGCCCATCTTTTTTTACAGTTAGGGTTAGTCCTTAGGCGTTTGTTGCATTGGCAATCTTTTTGCCCATCTTTTTTTTCAGTTAGGGTCAGTCCTTAGGCATCCATCACATTGGCAATCTGTTTGCCCATCTTTTTTTACAGTTAGGGTCAGTCCTTAGGCATCTGTTGCATTGCAATTTGTTTGCCCATTTATTTTACATTTTAGGATTTTAGGCGTCCATTGCATTGGCAATCCATTTGCCCATCTAGTTTACATTTTAGGTTAGGCTTCCATCGCAATGGCATCCGTTTGCCCATCTATTTAGGCATCTATCGCATTGGAATCCGTTTGCCCATCTAGGTTACATTTTAGGATTTTAGGGATCTGTCACAATGACATTTGTTTGCCCATCTAGTTACGCATCTGTCACATTGGCATTCGTTTGCCCATCTAGGTTACAGTTTAGGATTGTAGGTGTCTATCACAATGACATCTGTCTGTCCATCTAGTTAGGCGTCTGTCACAGAGGCATTCATTTGTCCATCTTTTTTAGGATTTTAGGTGTTCGTTGCAATGACATCTATCTGCCCATCTAGTTAGGCGTCTATTGCGGGGGCATTTGTTTATCCATCTTTTTCACATTTTAGGATTTTAGGTGTCCGTCGCAATGACATCCGTCTGCCCATCTAGTTAGGCGTCCGTCGTAGGGGCATTTGTTTGTCCATCTTTTTAACATTTTAGGATTTTAGGAGTCCGTCGCAATGGCAATCCGTTTGCCCATCTATCTCATTAGTCGTCAAGTCAATTGGAGTCTGAGCTACATCGTCTCTGATCGTAAACGTAGGAAAGGCCATCCTTGATTGGCCCCCAACACAAAAAATCCAAAAACATTCATGAATCTTGAAAATACCAAAAACATTCAAACATCTCAAGAATTCCAAAAACAGCCTCAAAACATTTGAAAAAAAACCAAAATGGTGCATCCATTTCATCTCACTTTCACCTGTGACTGTCATCACTCATAATAAATCAATCATTGTTTTGACCCTTTGGTGAGTCAGTCGGAAGCAAGTTTAGCAGGTTCCAAAGTGAACACCTAATCGTCAAAGTCTCAAGCCTAAGTCAATAAGAAAACAAGTTGGTCAACTCAGAGTATCAATATCTTATCACCCAATTAGTCTCACCAAAACCCTGATCACTACATGTCCTAGGATGAAGCTTTCCCGTGATGGACATAAGCATCAGGTACCCCATAGTAGTTTAGCCTTGGCTAGCAGTATGAAGAACATTAGCTTGTTTGTTTACTTTATCTTGGTCTTTTTCACTTATCTTATTTTGTGCTCATTCTAAGGACCTCTCGATGATGCCTAAACAAAACAGGTTTAGAGAGATAGGAATGGGGCAATGATCATTATCTTTTTATTTGATATGCTTGTTGGATGTTCTTGTAAAATAACTTGGTGAATACTTGCGTTGTTGGGTCCATCCTAGCAAGGTTTCCGTATGTCAAGTGTGGACAAGAGCACTCCTATCTGATTGTCGAGGCAAATTCTATCACACTAGGCACAACACCATCCTGGTTCTTAATACCTTGATGCATCTCACCTACGTGTGTTATCAAACATAAAGAAAGGTATGCTCTTTTCCCATCCCTAGATAAGCAATACATCATCATCATTCATCATTTCTAAATAAGTTGGCTTGTTGGACTTCTTCATCTTCTTGAATTTAAGGGTTGATCCTTCTCATTCTTCTATCCTCTTTCATGCTAACAATGCATCCATCCTGCATCCACACTCTTATCCTACATAATCATGCCATATCCATCCCATGCATAATCATGTCATCTCATTTTCATAATCATTCAAGTTTTTTAGGAAAATATAAATTTGTTATTCTAAGCATCTTGCCTAACCATCCATACATTCATTTTGAACCTCTTTGTCGCGAGATCCACCTCAATATTTTTGCTCGATCTCTCGAGGGGGCAATGTACTAACGTACTTATTTTCGCTGGGGCATCCGAAAAATCTGAATTTTTTTTAATTTCGATGTGAGCGACATCATTCTTTGAACCAATGTAGCGAGTACATTGCTTCAAAGAGGGGAAAAATGTAGACATGCATATTTGACATCATCGCCAATATTCATCTTTTGATTAAATAAATCAAATTTTATTTGATTAATTCATAAATCTCCTAGATTCATCCACTTAAATTAAATAAATACACCTTTATTTTATTTAACAATTAAAATCATCATCTTTGATTAAATAAAACAAACCTTTATTTAATTAAATCTGAAATCATTTTCTTCTCACTTTTGTTTATTTTAATCCTAAAATATAAGTCAAAAGTCAAAATCACCTTATTCCAATTAGATTAATCAAATCCTGATTAGTTTAATCCTAACTACATGAATCCTCTAGATTCATCCACTTGCACAATAAATCACTTTAATTGATTTATTAAAAAGACCTATTTTCCCTCACAAGGGCATATTCCCAAGGAATATACCCTCATTAACTCTCATGTTTGACCTTTTGGACAAACAAAATTCCCCCCAAAAACCCTCATCCACATTCATTTATTGCAAAATTCAAATTTGAAATTGGCACATTGGCCAAGACTAGCACATTCCTCACCTTCTCACACCTTGACAAGTGTCATCTTGTCGTTGGTCCATGAATGATCCCACATTCATCAATTTGATCTCTCCTCTCTTCAAGTTCAACTATAAGTTGAAGGCTTCTCTCCTTCAAACAACAACATATCTTTAGGCAAGGTTACTCTCCACATGAGAGAACTAATCGTGCTCATCACAACAACACAATTTGAGGACACATTTTCATGGCAAGGTTACTCTCTGATTTTGAGAACTAATCTTGCTCTTCATTTGTCATCTTGCTTATCAAGGGGGTGGGAAAGGGCTTTTCTTTCCACATTGCAACAAGGCACCACTCCTACTATGGGATAGATATGGATACTGTTTGAATATGCTTTCAAGTCTTCCTATTTGGTCTTTTATAGTTTTGTTTAGCATGTTAGACATGATTCGTTATCTCATAGGGATGTTGTGATTTGGTAACAATGCTAACCTTATGTCAATATTTTAAGCAACATTTTGCAAATTTTAGCATCCACACATATATACATATTTCAATTTACACATGTTTCATGCTTAATGTACAGAGTTTTTGAAGAATTGCACTCTTTTATGCTAGAACTACTTGGTTTTGAATTTACCTTACATTATACGTGACATGTTTTTTAACAATTTCAATATAAGCTATGGTCAAAGTTTTATTTCAAATGTATCATATTCTTTAATGTATTTTGGAAGGTCTTCAGTTAGTTGTTAATGTTTGTCGTTTGTCCTATTAAATTCTTTTCACTATCAATCTTTTTCATTGCACAACCAATTACATTAAATGTCGACCTAAGTTGTATATTTACTCTATTTGAAATGTTAAATATTAGAGCTTTGTATTTACGTAGAAGTACTTAAAACAAAACACATAATTAATCACTTTTATTTCACTTTAGTTATTAGAATTTACATCTCATATTTCCATTACTCATGCAAGCCATGATTAATTATTATAGACTACATAAAAATTATATAAAATATTTGTCTTCACAGAAACTTCTCAATGGAGTTAGAAAACAGAAGGTTGCAAGAAAAATGAGCTCGACGAAATGAGCTCCAACGATTATGTTACCATGCAAGAAAAGATGAGATCAATAAAAGAAGAGAAAATCAACATAACCTCATAGATGGCATCTCTAGATGTACATGCTCATGTTCTACTAATCCCACCCAACATCATCCACTTGCAATTGAAATAAATAATTCAATTGAAACAAATCCATTTTCTCATATCCATCCAAAACAAAATTTTACTCAAGATTATTATACTACAAGATATAACTTCCACTCAAAATTAGATATACTTGCAAATATGGCAACCTGTTTGGTCTGCATGGAAATATACCCTGGCATTAAAACAAGGGAAATAAATGGACTACCTACCTTTTATAGATGCACATCAAAAAAAATGGCCACCGTTTTTCCAAATGGAATAACATGGACCCAAGTGAGCAACCCCTATGTTTAAAAAAACTAAGTCAAGTTGAAGAAATGATAATAGCAAGGATAAGCCCGATCCTTCAAGTAACCTATGCAAAAGGGGGGCAGCTAAAATATAGTGGCCATACTATTTTTTTTCCACAAGATGTTTCTACTAGTGCAACCCACTTGGTGAGGCATATAGATGAATTAGATATCTTATTCGTTAACAAAAAAAACATCAGGGAAAAAGACTATAGCTTTTATGTAAGTAGGGGATGTGTATACAAGGCCTTGCAATATAAAATAATAAATGATCCATACTACAAAAGTATACAATTAGATGAGGTTGCATTATCCTTCTTGCCAAGTGACTCCACTAACATTATAGACCTGCTAAATGAAAAAAACACTATGTCAAGCTCCACAAGTACATCAATGATGCATAAATATGATGCAAACAATGAGGATGCAGAGGCAAATATGCAACCCACTACTTCATTTGTTTCTAGCCTTCCACCGGCACACAAAGAGGTTGAAGAATTGTGATCTTTATTGCAACTTGGTGAAGGCCGACCACCCTTGTCTATAGATTGGCCACCCACTTCTTCATCTCCCATCAATGAATACAACACAAAAGGATTATTTGTAATGGCTTTCCCCATCTTGTTTCCTAAAGGCATTGCCACTTTCAAACAACAATGCATCAAGGAAGTCAAATTACATGAATATTCTCTCCACTTACTCAGGTATTATGATAATAGGTTTAGCCAGCACCCTTGCTTTAGATACTTCATACTAAATATCCTAATGTGCCATCACAGCCAAGAAACATCTATTTTTGTTCATAAAAATATCCACCTAAGCCTACCAACAACTATTCTTGATCTTCACCAAAGATTGAAGGACTTGCCTGATGACAAGCTTGCAGAACAACTCATTCTCTTTGGAGCATCAATTCATGGAACACGCCAATTTTGGAACCATTCAAGAGCAAAGCTTTCCGATATGGTAATACAAATTGGTTGTCCAACTCTATTCTTCACACTCAGTGCAGAGTATACAAAATGGCCATATTTGCATAGTATAATGCCATCTAAAGCACCTAAAATCCCACAAGCAGTGTACAAATGGAGGATACAAAATATAGTTCAAAACCCACATCTTACAGCACAGTACATGCACCATAGATTTACTACATTTCACGAAGAGGTCTTGGAAAAGCTACTTGGTGCAACAAACTACTGGTATAGGTAAAATTTGCATAATTTCATCAATTTACATTGCATACCTTCTAAACAATTCCTAACAATAAGTTTTCACCAGCTATGAATGGCAACACAAGGGCTCTACACATATCCATGGTTTCTTATGGCTAAAATATGCACCGGATATGGAAAAATTACAATGGAATAATCTCCAATCAGTCGAAAATGTAGTTCAATACATCAATAGATATGTCTATGCATGGAATCCCAAACCCCTTCCTTTAAGAAACCAAATAATCCACAGAACTCTTGCTGATGATCCATGTTTAATGGATATATGATTCATTATACTTGTAGACCCTTTAATCAACTACAAAAAATTTGTAAATTGTGTACAGCGTCATACAAAGTGTACCTCACAAACATGCCTTAGGAGAAAAGGCACAACCATTCAATGTCACTACAAAGCCCCTTCGAGCATGCAAGATCAATCAAGTAATGCAATAGATGAGCATGTTCAACCATCATTCACCCCTTCATGCAATGACGATCGCTTAAACCTACACAACCCTTCTATACTCTCTATTTGGAGGGCCAATGTTGACTACCAACTTGTTCTCTCTATTCATGTTGTCCTCAAATACATTGCAAAATATGCAGCAAAAGCAGAAACAAAATCATAAACATATCATGAAATGCTTTCTCGGGTTTCAATTGATATTGAGTCTCACAATCCAACACCTACAACATTTCGTAAAATACTTGCAGAACTACTAGTCGATCGTGATATTGGAGCACAAGAAAGTTGCCACCTCCTGCTAAAACTACCCCTCTACATATCAAGCAGGATATTTTTTTCTTTAAATGTTAGCCAAAATAAATTCCAATGTGTCTCAATGTCCTCCGAACCAACTACTACATCCACAAGCTACATTAATACCTACATGGATCGGCCAACATATCTAGACTCCATGTCACTTATTGAAGTAACTACAAAATGGAATTCCAAACCATTTAGAAAGAATAGCCAATGGAAAGAGTGCTCCATAGATGCCATTGTACGCGTATCTTGACACTTCATAACCATCCCTACAAAAAATGACAAAAACTATGAGGCATTTTGTTGGAGTGAACTACTACTGTACAAGCCATTTCACAACATTCAAAATGATATTGGATCATCACCAACTCAAATAATAGAACAATGGGAGAATTTTGCATGTAATTATCATCTGTGGCATGTACTACACATAGAAACAAAACCTCCTGAAAATACAAATTCAAGCACCTCTTCCAATGAAGAAGAGATAGTACAAAATAACAACCCATCAGAATGGCAAGTATTGGCTCACTTATACCCAACCCTTCCACTACACTTTGATGAAATAGACATGCTTGGTCACCGTGACATTGACTTGCACCATGATTGGGGATCTTCCCAATTCAATCCACAAAACCAACTCTCTACAACTACATTCATAGAATCTAACCGTCCAACATTTGAAGTCCACCAACTTACCAATTGCCCTATCCAACATGACCTATCCATCCAGCAACAAAAAGCATTTGAAATTATTCTATCCCACTTACATGTTGATACTTTCCAGCCTCCTCTTAAATTAATTGTTCAAGGAACAACAGGAACAGGTAAATCACACCTTATAAAATCCATCAAAACTGCACTCATTACCTCAACCCAAAATCGGCAATCACCATTACTACTTCTTGCACCAATAGGCATAGCAACATTCAACATAGAAGCATCAACAATCCACTCTGCTCTACGAATACCTATCAAAGATATCCAACCCTTGCAAGGAAAAAAACTAGCAAGCTTCGAGGAAAAAATATACTTCATTAGGTACATACTAATAGATGAAATGAGCTTCATTGGACCCAACTTTCTACAATGCATTGGCATGAGGTTACGTGAAGCATTCCCCAACAATAACCAAATACCATTTAGAGGATGCTTGATCATGCTATTTGGTGATCTAGGACAACTTCCACCAGTCAAGGACATCCCTATGTATGCATCAACATCTTATGGAGGTACTTTATGGCACAAATTCACAAAAGTTATCACTCTTACAAAAAATAATCGTCAAATCGGTTAAGATCCAACACAAATTTCATTTCGTACTCTCCTCCCCAATTTGAAAAATGCAGAACCTACAATTGAAGATTGGAAAGTTCTAATGTTATGCTACAACTCAACATTGACATCTACAGAGAAAAATGGTTTCTTATCCTCAATACATCTCTTTGCAACAAATGAAATGGTATCACTACATAACTAGCAAATGTTATTGTCTTTGGCAAAACTTGTTGCATTATCAATTCTAGAGTAGCTGAAGCAACCACCAAGTTCAAATCTAGATGAAGAATAACTGCAATCTAAGCTTCTATTATGTCTTCAACAAAAAGTAATGTTATGTTCAAATTTATGGGTGGAAACATGCCTTGTAAATGGTGCACTTGGTGAGGTTAAAGCAATAGTCTACAAAGATGTAGAGAATCCACCTTCACTTGCATTGTTTGTTGTTGTTCAGTTCAACAATTACATTGGCCCTACTTGGGACCACAATAATCCAAAAAAATTACCTATTTCCCCTTTGAGTCATGGACAACGTCGACAAATACCACTCAAAACGGCGTGGGCCTTAACAATACACAAATCACAAGGCCTAACACTTGAAAAGGCAACAATCGACATCGACTATGTCGACCGGAAAGGCCTTGTAGGATGCCAAAATATTACACATGGATTGCATAGATTTAGCCATCCTCATAGAATAACATAAATCATTGACTCCAAACAAAATGATAAAACTAAGACAAACATGCATTAGAGAAAATGAAATACAACCTATTGTATGGTGGATTGGTGCCCTCCATGAAGATGTGAGAGAGCCCTTTCCCAATCCCTTTCCAAGCCATATGAAATAGACAATGAGTTGCTATGAGCTCAAGTTGCCTATAGTGTAGATGCATTCAAAATGTTTCTATCGAAATGAGAGCAAATGCCTTGCATTTATAGGAGAAGTTGAGAGAAGAGAGGCCAAAACTGAGAGATGTGGGACTAAATCCCATCTAATAGGATAGAGACACTTATCACAATGGGATTGGCCAAAGCTTGTGCAAGTTTTGGCCAATGTGCCCATTCAAATTTGAAAAATGTCAATAAATGCATGTTGTTGAGGGTTTTGGGGGGAATTATCTTTGTCCAAAAATGTCAAAAATGAGAGTTATTGAGGGAAAATAAGTCTTTTTAATAAATCAAATAAATTGATTTATTGGTGCAAGTGGCTGGGTTAGTTAGGAGTTTAGATTTGACTCTAGTTGAGTCAAAAACTAGAGAATGGTAATTATGATTAGAAGTTAATTAATTTAGATTAGTTAGCTTAGGCAATTTTTAGGGATTTGATATTTGATTTTAAATCAGTTTGATTTATTAAATCAAATAAGAAGAACTTTAGGAACTTAATTAAATAATTTTATTTAATTAAGCCTAATGAACCTTAGGATTTGATCAATAAATTGCTTTAATTGATTAATAGCATAATTGGATGCATGATGTTAGTTTTGCATGTCTACATTTTGCCCCTCTTTGAAGAAATGTACTTGTTGCATTGGTTCAAAGAATGATGCTGCTGACATCGAAAATAAAGAATTTATGCTTTTTTCAGATGCCCCAGTGAAAAGAAGTACATTAGTACATTGCCCCTTGAGAGATTGAGCGAAAAGATTGAGGTGGATCTTGCAACAAAGAGGTTCAAAATGAATGTATGGATGGTTAGACTATATGATCTATATGATAATGATGATGAAAATGAGATGTTTGGAAGATGCTTAGAATAAAAAATTTATATTATCCTAATCAACTTAAATGATGATGCAATGTATGTGAGATGGATGAGATGGATGATGTTTTCCTATAATGATATGACATGATTATGCAAGATGAGAGGATGAATGCAGCATGGATGCAGGATGGATCGATTGTTAGCATGAAGGAGACGAATGAGAGGGATAAACCCTTAAATCCAAGAAGAATGTAGAAGTTCAACAAATCCCCTAGTCATTGAGACTTTTTTGGACATGATGATGAATGATGATGATGTATTGCTTATCCAAGGATGGGAAAGAGCGTACCTTTCTTTATGTTTGATAACACACCTAGGTGCGATGCATCAAGGTATTAAGAACCAGGATGGCGTGGTGCCTAGTGTGATGGAATTTGACTCGTCAAATAGATAGGAGTACTCTTGTTCACACTTGACAAATGTACCTTATTCATAATGTAGTTCAGATATCTTAAACATCTCGGGCCAAAACATAAGAAGGCAAGCCTTCTTATGTGGTCAACAAGACACTCAAAACATCTTCCCTACAAACAAACAAAGTATGCCTGACGAAATTATTTTACAAGAATATCCAACAAGCATAGCAAATAAAAAGATAATGATCTTTGCCCCATTCCTTTCTCTCTAAACCTATTATGTTTAGGCATCATTGAGAGGTCCTTGGAATGAGCACAAACTAAGATAAGTCCAAACAAGACCAATATAAAATAAACACACAAAGTGATGTTCTTTGTATCGCTAGCCAAGGCTAAACTACTGCGAGGTACCTGATGCTTATGCCCATCACAGGAAAGCTTTATCCTAGGACATGTTGTGATCAGGGTTTTGATGGGACTGATTTGGGTGATAAGCTATTGGTACTCTGAGTTTACCAACTTGCTTGCTTACTGACTTAGGCTTGAGACTCTGATGATTAAGCGTTCACTTTGGAACTTGCTAAACTTGCTTCTGACTGACTCACCAAAGGGTGAAAGCGATGATTGATTTTATTATGAGCAATGACAATCACGAGTCAAAGCGATGATTGATTTTATTATGAGCAATGACAATCATGGGTGAAAGTGAGATGAAATGGATGCACCATTTTGGTTTTTTCAAATGTTTTGAGGCAGTTTTTTGGTATTTTCAAGATTTACGACAAACAAACTAACTTAAAGACCTATCCTAGGGGTCTTGGGAGCTGATCCATAGATTAGCCTTTCCTATGTTATACACGTAGAGACCATGTAGTTTGACTGACAACAAATTTGACTTAATGAAAAGATGGATGGGCAAACGGATTGCCAATGCGACGGACGCCTAAAGGACTGACCTAAATGTGAAAACTAGACAGGCAAACGGATTACCAATGCAACAAACGCCTAAGGACTCACCTTAACTGTCTTGAGGGATGATCAAAGATCAACCTTACCTACATTCAAGCTTAGAGACGATGTCGTTTGACAAGGTGAAAGACTGACAAGACTCGATGAATTTGAAGATTTTCTGATATTTTGACCTATTTTTGGATTTTCTGATGAATTGGAAAGAGCACAAAAGATATACAGCAATCCAACCTCATGCTAGTTTCAAGGACATGCCCCCAGTTTTTAAGCACTGGACTACTTTGATGAAGGCAGGACAAACTGACCAATAGTACCATGGTGGAATATGATATGGGTATCAATTCAGGCTATCGTATGGATGAGAGTGAATGGGTGGATGGAGAATTAATGAAATGTGATGAAATGGATGAGTGAGTCACGTAGATCTTAGTGGATGGGGAGTGATTTATTTACATTTGATGCCTATTTTCTAGGTTTTCACCAAGGTATTTGTCCAAAGCGCCAGCGAAGTAGTTTTCACTAGAAGATGATTTTTAATTTTTAATTTTTAATTTTTTTTACTGTTTTCAGTCCTTTTCTGATTTTTTTGTTGTCACCAAGACGCCTGTTTGCCAGTTTTTCATGAAGGTGACCATTTTTTCAGGACTTTTCTGATTGTTTTTGTATTTTCTAGCTCTATACCTTGCAAATTTTTAGGCATAAAACTTTTTGAGGTGGGAGCTGTTCAGAGGCTCTTGTAGAGGTTCACCTTTTGGTGTTGCTAGTTGATATGCCCCTGATGTGTAGCTTGCGATGATGACAAAAGGTCCCTGCCAATTGGGTTCAAACTTGCCTTTGCTATCCGGGTTTGGCACATTTTTTTGGTTTTCTTTTAGCACAAGGTCACCAACTTGGAAGGTGCATTGCCTGATCTTCTTGCTGTAGCTTCATTTCAGGCGATTATGGTAGACCTGTAGATGATTGAGGGCATCCATGCATCGTTCATCTAGTAATTCTAGTTCATTCAGTCTTGTAACCCTATATTCCTCATCTATGATGAGATTCTGCAATGATATCCTCAGTGACGGGAGCTCGATCTCGATAGGGAGGATGGCTTCTAATCCATAGACTAGGGAGAATGGGGTGGCACTTGTTGGTGTGTGGATGCTGGTGTGGTAGGCCAAGAAGGCAGGATTTAGCTATAGATGCCAGTCACGACCAGAGTCATTGACTATTTTCTTGAGGATTTTAAAATGGTTTTATTGGTAGCTTCTGCTTGGCCATTGCCTTATGGATAATATGGAGTAAAAAGCGATGCTTGATTTTGAATTTTTCGCACAAGTCACGGACATCCTGATTCTTGAAAGGTGTCCCATTATCAAAGATAATGGATTGGGGGATACCGTATCGATAAATGAGGTAATTCAGGATAAACTTGGATATCTACTTTCTGGTGATGTAAGTCATGGGAATTGCTTCGACCCACTTAGTGAAGTACTCGGTGGCGGTGATAATGAATTTATGGCCGTTGGATGAGGTGGGTGTGATTTTACCTATGAGATCGAGCCCCCACTAGGAAAAAGGCCAAGGTGTAACAATGGGATGTAATTCTTGAGCTGGTGCATGAATGAGGCCTCCATGTTGCTGGCACTATAGACACCTTCTAACAAAGTCATGTGCCTCTCTTTCCATTGTCGGCCAGTAGTACCCGGTTCTTAATAACTTTTTGGCCAAGCTCATACCACTCGAATGCGAACTGCACGTGCTGTTGTGTACCTTAGTCAAAGCAGTCTGGGCTTCCTCGGGTTTTAAGCAACGCAATAGGGTTCCATCAATGCTTCTACGGAAGAGGGTTTCTCCTAGGATGACAAAATGTAAGGACCTTTTGACAAAGGTTCGCTTGAGGTTTGGGGTAATGTCGACTATGAGGATTCCTAATCTTAGATAGGTGTAGAGGTCATGGTACCAAAGATCACCTGGACCAATGAGTTCGCATGCATATTCTGACTCTGGTACCTCGAAAGTGGGTACGAGAAGCTGTTTTATCAAGAATTTGTATTTCAGGACGTTGCGAGGGATATCTAGCAAGGATCCAATCATTGCCATGGCATCTGCTGCTCTATTATTTGCCATCGGTATCTGCTCAAATGTGATGTCAATAAATGATTCCTTAAGGCTTTCCACTAGTTTCTTGTATGGTGTGAGCTTGTCATCCTTAGGTTGGTATTCACCATTGACTTGGTTGATGATAAGCTATGAATCCCCATAGACTTGCAATGCCATGATTCACCACTATGTTGCAATCTTGAGACCTATGGTTAAAGCCTCGTACTCGGCGATGTTGTTAGTGCATGGGAATGCCAACTTGTAAGATCTTGGTATGCAATCTCCTTGTGGGGTGATAAAGAACACACCGGCTTCTGATCCATGTTGTGTGTGGGAACCGTCAAAGTATAGCTTCCAGTGATCAACTATGTTGATATTGAAGATAGACTCATCTGGAAATTCTGATATGAGTGGGTTCTCTGCATAGATGGGAGCTTCTGCTAGCTGATCTACAATGACCTGTCCCTTGATTTCCTTTCACTCTACATACTCAATATCATGCTCGGATAGTATCATAACCCATTTAGCCATTCTGCTTGTAAGCATTGCTTTTGATAATAGATACTTGAGAGGGTTTATCTTTGCAATTAGCTTAATCTGATGAGCTAGCATATAGTGTCTGAATTTTTGGGCTGCAAACACCACTGCTAGGCATGCTTTTTCTATTGATGTGTAATTGAGCTCATGCCCTACCATTGTTCTGCTGATATAGTAAATGGCCCGCTCGGTTCCATTTTCATCTTGTTGGGCTAAAAGGGCACCAAGGGTGGCTATCATTGCTGATATGTACATAATCAATGGTTTCCCTACAATGGGGGGTATTAGTACTAGTGGTGTAAGTAGGTATTCTTTCATCTTGTTAAATTCTTGTTCGCACTTGTCATCCCACTTGAATGCTACTCCCTTGTGGAGTAGGTGTGAATAGGCAATTTGCTTATCTGCCAGTTGTGCTATGAATCTTTGGATGGACTGGAGTCTACCTTGTAATCCCCTGAGTTGCTTTAATGTCCTTGGTGCCTCCATGTCAAGAATTTCTCTTACCTTTGCAGGATCTACCTCTATTCCTCTCATGGAAACTATCTAACCTAGCATCTTTCTTGATTGTACCCCAAAGACACACTTCTTTGGGTTGAGCCTAACTTTGTATTTTTCTAGCCTATCAAAGATTGCACTTAGAGTTGCTATGTGACCCTATCTCTTCTTTGATTTAGCTAGTATGTCATCCACATAATCTTCGATAATTTTTTGTATCATGTTGTGGAAGATTAGTGTCATGGCTCTCTGATATGTAGCCCTTGCATTCTTTAACCCAAATGGCATCACGTTCCAGCAGTAGGTGCCCCAAGGACATGTGAATGATGTCTTGTGTTGGTCTTTTTTTTCAATCATTATCTGATTGTACCCCAAGAATCCATCCATTAGGGAGAGCATCTCATGTCCGACCGTCATATCCACTATCATGTCAATGTTGGGAAGTGGAAAGTCATCCTTAGGACATGCTTTGTTTAGGTCTCTGAAATCGGTGCAGATGTGGATGCCCTCATTCAGTTTTGAGACTACCACAAGATTAGATACCCATTCTGGATAGTCAATTGGTCGTATGAAGCCAACGTCTAAGAGTTTTTGTAATTCTATCTTCATGAGCAGAGCTAACTGTGGGTGCCATTTTCTTAACTTTTGTCTAACTGGCTTTGCTCCGGGGTGAACGGCCAAATGATGAACTACTACCTCAGGATCCAGACCTGGCATTTCAACATATGTCCATGCAAAGTTTACCTTCCGCTCTTTCAAAAATGCTGCTAGTAGTTCTTGTTCTTCTATCTGAAGTGTTTGAGCATAGAATGTGATTTGTGGGTCTGTCTCTGTTCCCAAGTTGATAGGATTACACTGCTCTACTAGGACTGTTGATTTCTCTTGATGTAGATAAGTAGGCGAGAGATTGAATCCTTCATCCTCCGGTGCCTCAGAGAGGTTTTCACCGTTGGATGTGTCCTTTATTTTTACTATTCTATGGTTAGAGAGTGCCACAGTGTGGTTTTCACTCAATAACTTTGAGCTTATTCTCAATATTTTTCTTTTGCGACTGAAAGATTCAATCGTCTCCCCGTAATATGCTTGGGTGTCTAAAGTGATGCAAAATCCTACTTTGTGATCTCCACACAAAACTGTATCCCTCAATCCCATGAATTCTAATAGAGCCTCATCGTTTTCGAATAAGTCTAGAATTGGTGGTCCTCGTTGGTCATGATTGATGTGTTGGGGGTATACTAAGTGGATTTGGTGAGTTTGTTGGCTTGATTTAGTGGGTGAGGTACTAATCATAAGCAAGGAAGAATCCTCAAAAAGCATGGGTAGGTCTGCTACGGTGTCATCATCATCACTACTAGCATAAACATCAGTGACATAAAAGGTGAAATTGTCTAGTGGGATGCCTAGGTAGACGGGTGGTCTAGGAGTAGTTGTTGTTACTTGAGGAGAGGACCTGATTGCTCTACTGGGAGTACATCTTCCACGTACAATTATACTTGGGGGAGTACATCCAAGGCCAAGGTTCTATAGTCTTCTTTCTGCAATGATGGGCTCTAGTTGTCCATCACTATTCCTTCCAAGTCTTTGGTTTCTATTGTAGCCCATACCGATCATTATTTGCAGTCCTTTGTTGGTTTCATCCATAGCTAATGTAGGTGTGGGCCTTTCATCACGGTATATTGTGCTTGCAATATCTAACTCATCAACACTTTCCTTACTTAGGTCTCCCCAATGATGAAATCTAGAAGGATATGCCGTAAGGATGCGGACAGGTGTTTTGGTTGTTTGAGGTTGCCCATGTGACCTAGGAGATTGTGGTAACTCTCCTACAACAAATCCACTCTTCTTCATTCTATAGTCTCTGCATCCGTTGTCCTGGATCATGAGTTTGATGTAGAATATATTAGGGATGGTAGGTGTCTCTGTCACAGAAGTGGAGGCAAGGTTAGCTGGGTCGATGTACGTAGAGGATGGGCCTTCATCATTTTTTGGCACTTGGGGGATTTTATAAAACTTGGTTTCCAAGTTTTTGCAGTAGGCGAATGGTTCAAGATCCCCATGTATAGTGACCTCCTCATTTTGATAAAAGAATTTGATGCATTGATGGTATGTTGAGGCCACTGCTTTCATTCCATGGATCCATGGATGTCCTAGGAGGATGTTATATGGTAAGTCGAGGTTGAGGACCTGACAGGTAGTCTCCATGGTTGTTGGTCCCACTTGGATTGGTATTTTAATAGTGCCCTGAGACACTCTTTCTTGATCATCATATGCTCTTATTGTGATACTCTTGTTCTTGTTAATGGAATCCTTGGTGAATCCCAAGTTCTTTATAAGTTTGAGAGAGCAAACATTAAGGCCTGCACCTCCATCCACCAGGACCCTTTTAACTTTTTTCTATGGACCAAGACTTGTAGGTGAAGTGTGTGGTTATGAGATGGCTGCGGGGGGGAGTCTTGGTCAAAGAATGTAAGGAGATTTAGGGTAATGATGTTACCAACCATAGCCTAAAACTGTTCTGTGTCAAGTGTTGGGGAGACGGTGGATGTCACTAAAGCTTCATCAAGAATTTTCCTATGGGCAGCGGAAATTTTTAATAGTTCCATGATGGAGATCTGTGCGGGAGTTATTTTCAGTTGGTCGATGACATTATAGTCATAGGGAATGGCTTTTGTATTTAAAGTGAGGGTCTTAGATGGTGCCCCTGCAATGGTGACCTTGCCGCCACGTGTGGTGACTCCATAGTCAGTGTTGGCTCCCTTGATATTAATGACCGTGAGCATTTCATCGACACATGCAACTATTTCCACATATATTAGGTTAGCACTAGCATATTGTTGCTTCCCTTTGTTGTTCTCCTGGCCATTTCCTTGATTATGATTTGGCATCGAATTTTTGTATATTTTAAGATTTTGATTACTGGTTGGTTGCTCGACATTGATGATCTTGTCTTCGATGAGGTCTTGGATGATATTCTTCAGCCTCATGCAATTTACGGTGGTATGTCCACTGATCTTGTGAAAGTCACAAAGGAGATTTTCTTTGTACCATGGCGGTTTGGTCATGGGTTCTGTGTATTGCTCAGAGTTAGAGACTTTGATGAGGTTTTCCTTGACCAACTTCTTCATTATGGATTCAATGGGTTCTCCAAGAGTCGTGAACTTTCGTTTGAGAGGATTTTTACCTCGGGGAGGTGGTCCTCCTTGATTGTTTAGATTTTTGATTTGGTTGGTAGGAAGTGGTTGTTGTTGTGCTATGACTACCTTAGTTTGCACATTATTGTGATTATGATTTTATAGTTGATGATGGGTCTGGATGTTTTGCTTAGGGGCACTAATGACCACTTTAGTGTCAACCACGCCATCATTTGTGATATTTTTGTTCCTCGACCATGTTCGAGGTTTATCGTTATAATTGTTGGACGAGTATTTATCTTGAGGTGGAGTGAATGTTGATGTGCCTCCTTGCACAGTAAGAGCTCTTTTGATTTTGAGCGCCTTTGGGATTAATTGATCATATGATGTGATGCATTGCATTTTTAAGTAGAACACCAAGTTTTCATCTAGATTGGATATGATTGTGCAAACTTTTTATTCTTTTGGCATGGTCCACTTGCTCTGATTGGCCTTGGATCACCATCTTTGCAAGAAGGATGCGAATAGCTCTCCTTTCCTTTGTTTGAGCATTGATAGTTCTTCCAAACTAACATCTGCGCCCATGTTGAAAGCATAATTTTTAAGGAATGCTTCCACAATTTCCTTGAATGTTTTAATGCCCGTGAGTAGGTGAGAAAACCATTCCATGGTTGGACCAGTCAGACTTCGGGGGAAGAGTTGCATTAGATATGTGTCATCATATGCAACCTCCATGCAATGTACCTGAAATTCCCTGACGTGGTTTTCAGGGTTATCTGTTATATTATACTTGTCGAATTTGGGGATCTCAAATCCCTTTGGGAATGGTACCATCATGAGACTTCTATCAAATGGATAAGGGCACAAGTTGCCTGGTGTTCAGGTTGTTTTTCCCACTTGGAGGTCCAACACCTACTGCGAGAGTAGTTTGATTTGTGTTGCGACATCATTGTGCGGATCGAGAGGTGGGATGAATGTGTTGTGAGGTGTTGGGGGTGTTTGATTGGTATTGGTGGGAGTTTGCTGCAAACTCTATTGTGTGTTCAAGGTCTGTTGATATGCTTGCATTTGTGTCAACAATGCTTGTTGTTGATCTTTCTATTGTTGTTCCAACAAAGCTTGTTGTTGGTCCATCTGTTGTTGTTCCCATAAAGCCTGCTGTTGGTCGAGCTGTTGTTGTACCAACAAGGCTTATTGTTGGTCGAGCTACTATTGTGCCAATGAGGCTTGTTGTTGGGTGAGGTGCTATGAGCCAATGAGGCTTGTTGTTGGTTGAGCTACTATTGCACCAACGAGGCCTATTGTTGGGCGAGCTATTGTTGAGCCAACGAGGCCTGTTGTTGGGTGAGCTGCTATGCCTAAAAATCTTGTAGGGCTTGTTGGTATGCTTGCTGATGGATTGCTTGTAGTTGTGCTTTGTATTGTACTTGTGCCTATTGGGCCTAGTGATGGTCTTGAGTTTGAGCTTGCACTTGTTGGGTTGCTTGAGCTTGGAATTGAGCTCATGCTTGAGGGTGTGCTTGTTGGATTGTTTGTGCCATCTGAGCAGTATGTGCGACTTGCGTAGCTTGTGCAGATTGAGCAGCTTGAGTAGCTTGAGTGACTTGAGCTACCTGCGCAGCTTGTTTAGCCTATTGTTGTTGCAACAAGGTTTGGACTTGTGCAACTAATTGTGCTTGCACTTGTTGAACGGCTCATTGAGCGACCTGTCAATTTTGAAGTGCTTTTTGCTAGGCATCTTGCAACGTCATGGTGAATGAATTGGTTATGTTGTGCCTTGGTGGTAATGGTGGTGGATTTGGAAGAATACCAACTGTTGTGATGAGCGGAACAGTCATGTTAATGATTGAAGATTGAGCTATGGATGGTGTGATCGGGGTGCTTGGTCCCTTCGAGACCATGCTTTAAGGAATGGTAGACATGTTGATCGCTACGATTGATTGGATGGTTTCCATATGTTGTTGTGATATAGATGACACAACTGGTGGATTTGATAAGGTACTCTGATTTGAATAGTTGATGGCGGGAAGAGGAGGAAGACCCAACCTGAGTGATGATGTAGATGCAAGTGGTAAGGGTGGAAATTGTGGGAAGATGGGTGGTGGAATCCCTGAAAGTGATGATGACGGATCCAAGATTCCCCCTACTCCAAACAAGTCCCCTTCTCCTTGTGAGATAGGGAGAGAAGTTTGTATGTCGGGAGCATAATCCGGCGTTGCGTGAAATGAGGATGAATTGGTATGATCATGAAATGTGAGAGGGACATATGGGTGCAATGGATTTACACGTACAGATTGGTCTGATATGGCCCCTGTGTTCAACCCTTGATTGTTCACCAGATAATGTTTTTGAAGTTCACGAAACATGGCACTTCCTTTGTTAACAACCGATGGGGTTGAAGCGATAGATGATATGACTTGAGGGATGTCTTGAGTTATATTTTGAAGTGGAAGTGTGGATGCAGGTGAAGGCATGATGTCGAGAGTCCTCTCCACAAGGGTGCTTACATCAAAGTCAGAGGGAGTTTAGCCCCGTCTTTTGCTAACTCAAGCATGTATTTGGATGGGTACAACTTCAACATGGTACTGACAATTCGATGACTCTCAGGATTTCGCACCATTTCTAGAATTTCTGATTGAGTCATCCCATTGTCGGTGATATCCTCAATATGACCTTCTTCTTGAGAATTTTAAGGCATTTGAGGAGGATTGATTGGGAGTTCGATTGTTATCGTTGTATTGAACATTATTTCGGTTTGGCTTAAATCACTTGAAATGGATGTTTCTTTCTTTTGCTCCATGTTCTTCTTCTATTGAGATCGAGTTTGAACCATAAAATGAAGATCAATTTTCAAGAATGTAAGAGATGAACCTCTAATCCTTTAGATCAGTCTAAACCTTAGGTTCAAAGGAGTGAAAAACTAGGAAATTTGAAGGATCAAAGCGATAACGAGGATGAGATAAACGGAATATGAGTGATATGGATGAATGGAACTCTTAAAGAACCTTTGAAGGAAATGCTAAACCTTTAGGAATTGATTTGATTGATTCATGATTGGATTGATGGTTCAACTAGGTGTGTTAAGTCAAAAAAGAGTGATAAATGTAATTGTAAAACTCTAGGAAGTTGTGTTATCCAAGAGTGAACTCCTCTAAGATGGTAGTTTGACTAAGTGCATCAAGTCAAACAAGGTGATGATTTGATAATTTGGCTAGGTGTGTTAAGCCAAACAAGATGAACTCGTAAACCCTAGGAAGTTGTATTATCCAAGAGAGAACTCATGTATAGGATGATGGTTTGAGTAGTTGTGTTAAGTCAAACAAAGTGATTTGATTTCTCCTAGAAGTTTATCATAACAAATGTTTACAAAGTTTCCAAGAGTTGTTGGTGAGGTGACTTTTGACTGATTTAATGGTTGAGAGATGGATGAAAGTGATTGAATTTGATCCTAGACTTGACCTAGAATAACACTTCTTCTTACAAGACCTTGGTGTTGAAGAACACGCTATATTTCCTATGGGAGGAAAGAAAACCTTTCAAAAAATTCAGGATTCTGTTGATAGTAAAACTGATACAACTCAGGATTGTTCCTTGAAGCTTTTTTGTAAAAGTTGTAGACCAATCTCTCTCTAAATTCGAAAAGTCTCTCAAGACGCTCCTTACGGGCTTTCAAACTAAGCTTTTTGAACTTTGGTTTTGGGATTTTGACCTTGAGAGAAATCATTTTAGAAAACACATGTGTAATCCAATTTGTCTTTTATCTTGTCTTAGTGAATTCTTTCTTTTTTTACCAAAAACACTTGCTTGATTATGTTTTCAAACTGACTCTCTAGTGTCCCATTTTCTTTCTCATCCCACAAGGTCCTTTGTGTGGAAATCGAGGAAAATAGGGCAAAAGTTCCTTATGTTTAACCTTGTTGAAAATAAATGATGGTAGAATTTGTGCACTTAGAAAACTCTAGAGATATGATCCCTAGGGAAAGCAAGAGTGTCCAGGTTCATCAAGAGTATTTGTTTCTCACAAGGGGTTTGAAATTTGAAAGTCTGTGAATGTTTGTTTTCAAATGTTTTCAAGATCAAGCAATGTATTTCTTCCCAAACACTTTTACAATCCTAGGATGATGATGCAATATCTTGTTGGGTTCCCACTTGGATAAATCTAGCTGCGCATATCTTGTGCGAATGGCTAAATGCTTGACCACACTAGCTCCCCTCCATGACACTTACTTATTCGGGTCAGCCAAGCATTAGTACCCATGAATCTCCCATGGCATACTTTCCATTTCCACAACAAGACCGCATGTATAACGTGGGGCGACTTCAAAGGACATGACCTTTTGCACCAACAAGATAGACAAGGTTTTGGCCTTTTTCTAAACAAAGGGTTCTAATTCGGGCATTCCATTTGTGGGGGATTATCCAACATCAGCGAGAGTCCATTGTTGTCCATCTCATTGAAATAATCTTTGTGATATTGGCCTTTGTTCCAATATCCACACTTATATCCTGGGTGGAAGTCGCTTGGCTTTAGCGTGTTCCCGGTTGGGTCATTCCCTTGGGTGATTACTTTTTCCCACAAGGCAGGCCCTCTAAGATAAAAAAAAGTGAGCTAACATATCCCGTTGTTTACACAACCTTTGTTGAAAAACAAAGGGGAAAACCTCCGCAATATGTCGTGCTCACACTCGCATGTTTTTTTCAATTTTAAGTTCCCAAATTGAAATGTGGAGGCAATCTTTTTCACAAGTTAATATCACCAAAATGCTTTTGATTCTCAAGATCGCTATGAAGCATGAGAGAAGCGCATACGCATTTCAATGATGTTAATTTGTGAAAAATATTGCAAAACATGAAAGACACTTGTTCATTTTATACCTCAAAGCAGTGATGAGTTTGTTTTAAAAGCACCAATTGAAATGTGAAGTTTCCCTTGTTTATTTTTAAGTCCAAATTGAAATCTAGTAAATGTCTAAGGTTCTTTTTAACCAACTTTGAAAAGATCGAGTCAAGTGGTTAATTTTAAGCCCAAAGAGAAATGTGAGTTGATCTAAAACAGAAAGAAAAAAAAAGTAGTAGATGGAAGCCCTAAGATTGTTAAAACAAGCATTAAAAAATGCTTTTCAAGTTTTTTTTTCAAGAAAATCTTCAATTCCACTCTTTTCGCCATCATTTTTTTTTTTTAAGCTTCAACCTTCAATTTCAATCTGCAATGTCAACGTTGATGTTTCAACTTTAATGTCAACATTTTAACCTTTATCCATGTACCTATGGTGCGTGTGATCTATGCATGCTCTACACACAACAAGGTCCTCAAAGGAATGCTATCTCATGGACAGCAAGGTTGCAGCCCTGCACATTAAAAGCGTAAGTAAAATTTCCATTAGAAAATACCATTAGCAGGTGTAAAGTCGAAAGACAATGTGCTATTCTTCAAGATGTATGTAGTACTCCAATCATCGATTCTTGCACTAGCTATCCTTGACCCCTATCTTAAAGAATGACGTTACGCCCAACAAAGACCAGCCATAAGAACAAAGTCAGTATTTGAATATTTGCTTTGGTGTCACCATATGCCTATCTATGTGGGTGGGTGAGTAAATTATCATTAGAAGTAGAATCAAACTTCTATCTTGGATTGCAAACATTAACAGAGACAATATTCACTCTAGAGATTTATTTTCCTTGTCAAAGATTCATGGTCTTGCCTAATAAATGCAAGTAGCTGGTAACCAAGACTCAATATCCAAGGCAGTTATAAAACAAGCAATGTTAAGAAATTTGATTACATTGTATTAATGCTTCATTTTGAGAAGCCCATGAGCCAGACAAACACGACACTTTTCCAATGGTCATGCTATTATTCCTACAGAAATACCATGAATTGGTATCCTATTGGTCTATTGCCATGGACATTCAAATGACAACTGCAATAGTATAAACACAGTCAAGGGTAAACACAATCAAATGACAGTTGAGTTCAATAGGAAATCCTAAGTGATAATCCATTGGAGTTCATAGAAGAAACGACATAGTATTTGTAAAGAGTAATGCTTCTAACTGTGGATGCTAAAATCTGCAAATGGTTAGCATGATTCCAACATCTTCATAGGATAATCATTCTTCCAAGTAAATGATGAAAACTAATCTAAACATGCAAAGAAGACATGAAGTAATATCTATCCTATGGTGGATTGGTGCAACCTAGTTGTGTAAGAAGTTGCCCTTTCCCAATCCATGATAAGCAAAACTACCAAAATAATAGTGATGAAGAGCAAGATATCCCCTCAAATGAAGAGAGTAACCTTGCAAATCAGAAAATGAGTTGTTAAGCAAATGGTGTGATGAGGAACAAGATTAGTTCTTTCATGAAAAGAGTAACCTTGCAAATGAGAAATGTGTTGTGTGTTCAATTGAGTTGTTTTTCCTTGCATTTATAGATTCAAGGGTAGGAGATTGAAAGAGTTTGATGAATGTGGGATAATTCACAAGCCAATGACAAGATGACACTTGTCAAGCTATGAGAGGGTGAGGAATGTGCAAGTCTTGGCCAATGTGCCACTTTCAAATTTGAATTTGAAAGACTTGACATGTTTTGGGGGGATGAAAGGTGTAATAAATGCTATGTTGACTTGTGCAAATAGCATTTAAAACCTTGTTGGAAGGGACAAGTCCCTTTTGGGGGGAAGATTCAAAATGGAAGAATATTCCATTTTGATGCCATTTTGAATGTAATTAGAGGAATTATAAATCAAATAAATGATTTATTGGTGCAAGTGGGTGGGTTAGTTAGGAGTTTGGATTTGACTCTAGTTGAGTCAAAAGCTGGAGAATGATAATCATGATTAGAAGTTAATTAATTTAGATTAATTAACTTAGGGAGTTTTAGGGATTTGACATTTGATTAAATCAGTTTGATTTATTAAATCAAATGAGAAGAACATAAGGATTAAATAATTTGATTTATTTAATGAACCTTAGGAAATTAATCAATAAATATTTTAATTGATTAATAGAAGAAATGGATGTTAATTTGTATGATGCATGATTGTTATTTTTGCATGTCTACATTTTTCCCCTCTTTGAAGCAATGTACTCGTTGCATTGGTTCAAAGAATGATGTTGCCGATATCGAAATTAAAAAAATTCAGATTTTTCGGATGCCCCAGCGAAAATAAGTACGTTAGTACATTGCCCCCTCGAGAGATCGAGCGAAAAGATAGAATTTGAGGTGGATCTCACGACAAAGAGGTTCAAAATGGATGTATGGATGGTTAGACTATATGATAATGATGATGTAAATGAGATGTTCGTAAGATGCTTAGAATAACAAATTTATATTATCCTAAGCATGTTAAATGATTATGCAATGCATGTGAGATGGATGAGATGGGTGATGTTGTCCTGATATGATGGTATGACATGATTATGCAGAATGAGAATACGGATGCAAGATGGATGCATTGTTAGCGTGAAAGAAGATAGAAGAATGAGAGGGATGAACCCTTAAATCCAAGAAGATGCAGATAGAAGAATAAGTGGGATGAATGCCTGATTGATATCTTTGACAAGGAAAATAAATCTCCACATCCACATATTAGGCAAAGATATATTTTCCTTGTCAAAGATTCATATTTAAAGATTCAAATTTGTCTTTTATCTTGGTTAAATGAGGTTCTTTTTATCCAAGACACTTCCTTGCTTAGGTTTTCAAACTATATGTCTAATGTCCCATTCTCTTTCTCATCCCACAATGTCCTTTGTGTGGAAATCGAGGAAAATAGGGCAAAAGTTCCTAATGTTTATCCTTATTGGAAACAAATGATGATAGAATTTGCACACTTAGAAACCTCTAGGAATGTGATTCCTAGGGAAAGCAAGAGTGGGCAAGTTCGTCAATAGGTATTTGTTCCCCACAAGGTGTTTGAAATTTCAAGGTTTTTGTGTATGTTTGTTTTCCAAATGTTTTCAAGATCAAGCAATGTGTTTTTTCCAAGCACTTTCACACTCTTAGGTTGATGAGACAATACCTTGTTGGGTTCCCACTTGGATAAATCCAGCTGCGCATATCTTGTGCGAATGGCTAAATGCTTGACCACACTGGCTCCCCTCCACGGCACTCACTTATTCGGGTCAGCCAAGCATTAGTACCCATGAATCTCCCATGGCATACTTTCCATTTCCACAACAAGACCGCATGTTACGTGGGGCGGCTTCAAAGGACATAACCTTTTGCACCAACAAGATAGACAAGGTTTTGGCCAATTTCTAAACAAGGGGTTCTAATTCGGGCATTCCGTTCGTGGGGGATTATCCAACATCGGCGAGAGTCCATTGCTGTCCATCTCGTCGGAATAATCCTCGTGATTCTTGAACTTTCCTCAAGAATCCACACTTATATACCGGTTGGAAGTCGCTTGGCTTTAGCGTGTTCCCGGTTGGGTCGTTCCCTTGGGTGATTACTTTTTCCCACAAGGCAGGCCCTCTAAGATAAACAAAAGCGAGCTAACATATTCCGTCGTTCACACAACCTTCGTTGAAAAACAAAGGGGAGAACCTCCGCAATATATCGTGCTCACACTCGCATGATTTGTTCAATTTTTAGATCCCAAATTGAAGTGTGGAGGCAATATTTTTCACAACTTAATATCATAAAAAGACTTTTGATTCTCAAGGTCGCCGTGAGGCGCGAGAGAAGCACATACATCTTTTTGATGATATTACTTTGTGAAAAAGATTACAAAGCATGACAAACAGTTGTTCATTTTATGTCCGAAAAGCAGTGATGAATTCGTTTTAAGCACCAAAATCCAAGTGTGAAAGTTGCCTTGTTCAATTTTAATCCCAAATTGAAATCTAGTAAGTGTCTAAGGTTTAATTTTAACCAACTTTGAAAAGATCAAGTCATTGATTGATTTTAAGCCCAAATTGAAAAGTGAGTTACCTAAAAACAGAAAAAAAGGGTAGTAAATCGAAGCTCCAAACAAGCATTAAAAAATGCTTTTCAAATTTCTATTTGCAAGAAAACCTCCAAGTCCACTCTATTCGCCTTCGTTTTTGTTTGATGTCAACTTTCAACTTCAATCTTGATGTCAACCTTCAACTTCAATCTTGATGTCAACCTGCAAATTGTATAAAGTTGTTACAAATAAGATTTATGATAAATAATCAATGAAACATACAACATTGTCACAAAAAATTATACTTGTTATGCAAAGTTTCTGTTACAAAATAATGGTTATGATGTTAAAATTCAGATTCTATGCAACTCCAATTTGGAAAACCGTATTATTGGCAAAATTAAAAAAAGCTTTAGAGGTTGCTCCACCGAATCATAGCCCTGACCACATTATTCCACCAAATAAAGTTAAGTTATCTCTCATTATTGTAGCATTAATAGTCAATGAAAGATTTTTTCACTCACTCAACAATTAGAAATTACAATATTAGTGAGAAAATATCACCCCTACTCCAAGTTGAGTTACTTTAATTCTACCTACCCGATATAACACCACTTGACAAAGATCTTGAGGAATCAACCTGCAAGAAGTGATTAAGTTTTTTCCAAAAAAGCTAAAAAGATCTTAAACGATATTCGCAGTCTCCAATGCTATGAGTAGTCCTTTTTTTTTTTTTTATGACTGCAGATGGAATGACATATGTAACACCAAATTTCACAACCTTTACCAACGTCAAATCTGCCAAAGGATGATAGCAGGTCTCTTTTCAGATTTGCTTCCTGCAAACAAAATCAAGTCACCAGTTTTCAAAAAAATCGACAGATATTTATTGATACCCTCGACCTTTTCCTAAGGCTCTTCGTAGGTGTTGTGTGCAAAATGAGAAATCATCTGGACAAGGCACGTGAACTACTTGAGAGAACACTTTAAAAAGAGATGTGACCTTTAATGACTTTAGAAATTGTTAGATAGGCTATTGGCTGATATGACATTTATGGACCATGTGTTGGCGGCGTACTGGTCGAGTGTGGGCACTGTTCTATGCTTTGGCGAAGCTAACTACAAGTAGGCGTATGAGGTAAGAAAGCGAGCGATAAAAACACAGACAGCTCATTGCAAACCGTCCAAATGAATCCTACCAAGATATGGAAAAATCTGGGGGCGCTGTATGGGATCTAACGCTGTCAGATGGGATCTACCTCCAAATCATCAGAATATAGACATAGACCAAGCGCGTGGACTATTGGCAGTAAGCCTTGTGACATTTTCAAAACATTCGAGTAGAGGATTAAAGGCGGAAGTTGCAGTCTTGTCAGGCTTCAAATTTTTGAAATACACATACACTTGATGAGAAAAGACGACTAGATTAGGAACTTAATGTTGAGAAAATTAAATGTAGATAGATGCCCTCTGTAAATGCCAGGGACTAAAGTGAAAACCCATCATTCCAAAGACAACAATGGCTGTTTTAATTCATTTTTATGCAGATGTCCAGATCGTCAATTATTACTCCTGTCAACTAGCGATCATGGTAATATCGGTTCAGCTATTAAGATAGAACTTGAACTCCCTATGCCCACCCAAAGAGCACGTAGAAGACTTAGCTCACTGAAGCCGCGACAGTTCTTGGAGAAGCTCTACGAGCTTGGTGGCCGCAAAATCAGCATCTTTGGACTGTTTCCCGTTGGAGGTGCTGTGCAAAAACGTGGAAACATAACTGTATGTTTATGGCACGCATATGGATCACAGTTGGGTATTCTCATTTACACCATTGTGTGAAATTTCTACTTTATACTCACTTAGCATTAGTCATTGTGCAGTAAAGAACAAATAAGCAAATTATAATGCAAAATCCAGGCAGAAAACACGTCAGTAACCAGTGTATCAGTCACAAACAGATATTCTTCTACTCCTATCTTTTGACTGAGCCTGGCAGGGACTTGGGTGATGCTAGGATTTCAGTATAACCAGGCATTTTCAAGCAATACATTTGTTGAGAGTAGTGCTAAATTCCCATCGTATGCTAGCATTCTCCCATGCCTGTGCCAAAATAAGAGAATGCGGCATCATGGACATTAGTGTCTGCAAAATATACATATAATGACTGGGCAGAGTGATAGAGAAAAATTTAAGGCAATCTATTTGGCTAGTGCAACATTAATCTCTAGAGTTTTCGCAACATCCTCTCATTCTGAACCGAATAGGAGCGTTGGACAGGGCATGGCGCCATTACCACATGTTAGTAGGAGGATTTTAGAACTTATAGTTGTAAAAGCTTTTGGTATACGTGTTAGCAAAAAGTGGAAGCATAGACAAAGCGAGTGGAAGTATAGACAAAGTGCCTCCATTATATGAAAAAAAAAACATTACAGGGATGTCGTTTCATAAACTGCCATGACTACAGAAAGTGTACAATATGGTTTTTCCTGATGGATTTAATATAGTATCAGACTGTGACAGATAGATTTAGACTACCACCAGAATTATTTGCAAGCTTACACAAGCAATGTACGTGTGTGAATGTCCTAACATTCTCTAAAGAAGAACGGAGCACTTGGTCCTACAGCCTGTAGGTGGATCTCTTAACTTTATTTTTCTAAATCTAATTCTAGTCCACATGCATTATTTCTAAAGAGAGATATTGACCTACTTATTCATCATTAACAGATCATACAGATAGGACAAGAGTAACTGCACATGAAAGTTTATTCAAACAGCAAACAAAGAGTTTCTAGATGGCACGTGAATGCTACTCTTTACTGGATTTTTTTGTTTTCAATATTTAATGTGTGCCTCAAAGAAAGATGCAAACAACAACAAATATTTTATTTTCCTATCAAAACAGGAAAGCTTCCAACCGAATTTAAACAAAACAAATGAAGTATCATCCATGTCGGATGCCCTCCTTCTAGTGCCATTTTGTGGATGCTAAAATCTGCAAATGGTTAGCATGATTCCAACATCTTCATAGGATAATCATTCTTCCAAGTAAATGATCAAAACTAATCTAAACATGCAAAGAAGACATGAAGTAATATCTATCCTATGGTGGATTGGTGCAACCTAGTTGTGTAAGAAGTTGCCCTTTCCCAATCCATGATAAGCAAAACTGCCAAAATAATAGTGATGAAGAGCAAGATATCCCCTCAAATGAAGAGAGTAACCTTGCAAATCAGAAAATGAGTTGTTAAGCAAATGGTGTGATGAGGAGCAAGATTAGTTCTTTCATGAAAAGAGTAACCTTGCAAATGAGAAATGTGTTGTGTGTTCAATTGAGTTGTTTTGCCTTGCATTTATAGATTCAAGGGTAGGAGATTGAAAGAGTTTGATGAATGTGGGATAATTCACAAGCCAATGACAAGATGACACTTGTCAAGCTATGAGAGGGTGAGGAATGTGCAAGTCTTGGCCAATGTGCCACTTTCAAATTTGAATTTGAAAGACTTGACATGTTTTGGGGGGATGAAAGGTGTAATAAATGCTATGTTGACTTGTGCAAATAGCATTTAAAACCTTGTTGGAAGGGACAAGTCCCTTTTGGGGGGAAGATTCAAAATGGAAGAATATTCCATTTTGATGCCATTTTGAATGTAATTAGAGGAATTATAAATCAAATAAATGATTTATTGGTGCAAGTGGGTGGGTTAGTTAGGAGTTTGGATTTGACTTTGGTTGAGTCAAAAGCTGGAGAATGATAATCATGACTAGAAGTTAATTAATTTAGATTAATTAACTTAGGAGATTTTAGGGATTTTGACATTTGATTAAATCAGTTTGATTTATTAAATCAAATGAGAACTTTAAGGATTTGATTAAATAATTTTGATTTATTTAATGAACCTTAGTAAATTAATCAATAAACTGCTTTAATTGATTAATAGCAGAATTCGATGCACGATGTTAGAGCGAGATGTATGATGTCAATTTTGCATGTCTACACTAACTTAAATTCGAAATGGTACATAGCACAATGTCTCTAAAAGTAAAGATCCCTATTAGAAGTAATCCCCTACTTCTAATAAACAATACGCAAGAAACAACATATTAATCATCCATAACAGTTTGTTAATAAACAAAACTGCCCTCCTTCTAGCGCCATTTGTAGGATGCCAAAATCTTACACATGGATTGCATAGATTTAGCCATCCTCATAGAATAACATAAATCATTGACTACAAAAAAGAATGATAAAACTAAGACAAACATGCATTAGAGAAAATGAAATACAACCTATTCTATGGTGGATTGGTGCCCTCCATGAAGATGTGAGAGAGCCCTTTCCCAATCCCTTTCCAAACCAAATGAAATAGACAATGAGCTGCTATGAGCTCAAGTTTCCTATAGTGTAGATGCATTCAAAATGTGTCTATCAAAATGAGAGCAAATTCCTTGCATTTATAGGAGAAGTTGTGAGAAGAGAGGCCAAAATTGAGAGATGTGGGATTAAATCCCATCTAATAGGATAGAGACACTTGTCACAATGGGATTGGCCAAAGCTTGTGCAAGTTTTGGCCAATGTGCCCATTCAAATTTGAAAAATGTCAATAAATTCATGTTGTTAAGGGTTTTCTGGGGAATTATCTTTGGACAAAGATGAGAGTTATTGAGGGAAAATAAGTCTTTTTAATAAATCAAATAAATTAATTTATTGGTGCAAGTGGGTGGGTTAGTTAGGAGTTTAGTTTTGACTCTAGTTGAGTCAAAAGCTAGAGAATGGTAATTATGATTAGAAGTTAATTAATTTAGATCAGTTAACTTAGGGGATTTTTAGGGATTTGATATTTGATTTTAAATCAATTTGATTTTTTAAATCAATTTGATTTTTTAAATCAATTTGATTTTTTAAATCAAATAAGAAGAACTTTAGGAACTTAATTAAATAGTTTTATGTAATTAAGCCTGATGAACCTTAGGATTTAATCAATAAATTGCTTTAATTGATTAATACCATAATTGGATGCATGATGTTAGTTTTGCATGTCTACAGGCCTAACATTCACAACAATTTCAAGAGTACGTGAACTTGCAAGTTTGCACATAAAACTAACCTTCACATTTCATAAAACTAACCTTCACATTTGAATGATATGTAGCACGCGGAAAGAATGAGGAGGCACACTTATTAGCATTATCAAATTAAACCTCCACAACAAACACTAATAATTAAAACAATTGCAGGTTAGTTATATTTTATCACTTACATTTATTCACCTTCCAAAATCATTTACAATCATTTCATACTAAGCTAATAATGTGCCTTCCAAAATTGAATTGCGCTGTAAAGAAAAATCCCAAAGCAGGAATCTCAAATCATGACAACAACTATCCTACTATGACTGTAATGAAAATATTATGTAAATACACCTATTCTATGACTATGATGTAGTTCTACATATCTTTTTTTCATAAAACTCACTAATATCACTAATGTGTTCTCAAATATGAATGTGCTTCAAACAGATATGATGTTTATAACGCTACAATTCCAGAAGAAAAATGACAAAAATCCATGAAGATGCAGAGCACTTTGGTTTGTCGAAAATCAGAAATCTGAATTTGGATTCCAAAATTTGAGGAAATGGTTCATATCCTTGTCAATAAACATGGATGGTAAAATTGAAGAGACATATGAATTTCTCCCCACAAATTGATGGGAGAACAAAGTAATGAATTTGGTATTGTATTTTAAAATATCATCCATGTGTGAGCCACTATTGGTTTGGAGAGTCCAAATAATTGTTTTTAGTAATTATGTCTAAATGTAAAAATTCATTGAAACGACATGCAAAAAAAACTTTGAAACTAACTTTTATAATTCAGAAATTTGGTGTGCTATAGCCATACACTTCTATTTACATCTTATACTCAGTTTTTAAAGTGTCTATGGACATCCCACTCACTACATCAATGGGTTATGTTTTATGTCTTATACTTGACTTCCACTGGTTGAGTCATTCTTGATAATGGAATCATGTCTCACCTACACACACAAGGTCATAAATGACATTAAAAATATTGCATACTTATTCATTGACAAATCCAATGTTCTATATCAATCTAATTATTGGTAACATGAGACTTCAAAATATAATATATATTACTAAAATATAAATTATATTATATACAATATAATTACATTTATTATTATATACAAAATTATATATTATATAAATTGTATAATTATTAAAAAAAAAAAAACAAATAATAAATACACATAAATATCAAATCTATAATTTTATAATATATTATTTTTCAAAATATATTTCATAATTTAAAAAAACATTTGTCAATTGATCTCATGTACTACACAAATTTATAAACAAAATAAACCAATCTCTTTTCTTATTTGACCTTTCACACCTCTTCAGCATACCCATTGCACACCAAAGTGTGATTACTAGTTTTATGTTTTATGTACCTTTTGTAACAGCGTTATAGTAGATAACAATGCATCACGAGGATGTAAATGCCAAGTATTGGTTTTCGTTTAACTTACATTATAAACATCTATTTTTACCAGCTTTTATAATTAGTTCCTTGCCTTGTAATAGACTAGTTTAATTTTTACTTTCCACTCCAAGCATGCATTCTAAAATGGGATAATCTAAATAGTTCTCATAATTGTGAAGTCATCAAATGTTTGTAGATGAAATTGATCTCAAAATTTTGATATTATAGGTTTTATTTTCCATACACTATATATATATATATATTATTATAGGTTTTATTTTTCATACACTATACACACATGCATGTATGTATATATATATTTGTGTATATGTATATTTTTGGTAGATCATTTATATTTTTACTTTCTAGTCCAAAAATTGTAAGAAGAGATAATCTAAATAATTCTCATAATTGTCAAGTCATCAGTTGTCTTTATACAAAATTGATTTTAAAAATTTTATATTATAGGTTTTATTTTTCATACAATATACACACATGCATGTATATATGTATATTTATGTATATGTTTGTGTATATGTATATTTTGGATAGACCATCTATATTAAAAATATCCATGGTTTGTCCAACATCTTTTTAAAATTTTAATTATATTTTATGGGAAAAATAACTAAATGAAGTCCTAAAACCATCAAATTTATTCCCTAATTAAACAAAATAAAATTATTAATTATTAAATGTAGAATAAATTTGTACCTCATTCCAAATTTAATCACTTTTGACACGTGCTTAATAATATAAATAAAATATTCATTTTAATTATTTAAATAAGTTTCTACCTCATTTGATATAATCTCCTTAAAATTTTAATTATATTTAAGGACAAAGTGATCAAAACAAAACCCTAAAACCATCAAATTTACTCTCTAACCCACACAATAAAACCATGAATTGGTTAATCTGAAAATAAAAAATAAAACAAATAAATTTCTATCTCAATTCACATTCAATCTTAAATTGCTTAATCTCACAATATAGAGAAAAAAATAATTCCCTACCTCAATCCACATTTAATCACTTTTAAAGCATGCTAAATAATATAAATAAAATGTTTATTTTATTCAATATTTTACAATTTTATGATTATATGGGCTTCAAACAAATTCACCTCAGAAAAACAAATTTATTTGGTGGAAAATTCACCACCAACAATTCACCGTCATGGATAATTCATCCAATTAACATTTTTGGTGATGAATTGTTGGGGCTGAATTGTTGGGAATGAATTGTTGACAGTAAATTATTGACGATTAATTATAAATGGTGGGTTGAATTTGTCTAAAATCATGAAAATTTAATTTTGTTGTAAATATGCCCATCCAAATCTTCTTCGCCATATTTAGGTTGAAATGATTTCAACAATAAACAAAAGGGAGATCCTGGTTCAAACCCAAATACGACTGCTATCAGAAAACCTATAAGAGCTATAATAATGAATGGCGTTGTGTTGAACTGGTTTGGAATTCATTTTGTAGACTACATTATTATAAATTTTAAATATGGGAATGAATAGAACTTTTGCAATCAAAAGGAATGGAATTTACGCTAATAGAAATCGAAATAATTTAATATCGAGATCATATGGACAAAACTGTCATTTAGCCATTGTAATCGATATGAGTGTAAAGATCTAAAGACTCGAAAAAATATGGTTTAGATGATATTATTTTTTGAAAAGCAAAACAATTTTACAAATTAAATGTACTTATATAGAGCTCTAAAACTGTTTGTCAGAATATAATAGTTTTTTTCGATTTTAGTCATGTAATTGCAACTAATTTTTTCAATAGAACAAGTCCAAGAAATAAAATATACTGTCTAAACCAAACACTGGTAATCCTTTCAATTGCTACAGAGTAAATCTTACATACAGAAAGGAAATAATAATAACTCGATAGAGAAAGCATACTGTGAAACAGAATGGGCCCAAATGGTTACATTAATGGAACTTTCATAATAGAAAGTGTGCTTTAATTTTGAGCAGACATATTATCACATCAATTGATGGTAGTCTGTAATCTTTAGGGACAGGGGCAGATAGAAGCTCCAAATAAATAATTTGCACCTTTCCAAAGAAAATACAGCAAGCCCACCATGCATACCACAAGGCCGATCCTTCGAAATCACACTGAACTTATTCATTCTAAGATCAGAAAAACTTGATAACAATCAAGGAAGAAAATAAAACACATTGTTTTCCAGTCTGAAAAAAGAGAACAGGATTATTAGGAATGAAGCGTCGAACAACCTGGATATCTTCTAGTAGCTTAAAAATACCTCTCAACAGATATATAAAATCAGAAGACCGGAATGGCCCGTTACGGCACCACAAACTGAATATATTAAAATAAAAGAGATTGCATGCAAAGATTCAATCATTTGAGCAGCCACAGCGTTCGATATAATTCTCATCTGAATGCAGATGACCACATTCATCTCCTTCAACCGGCGGAGGAAAGTTCAAATCTAAATCAGCCTTTGTTGGAGAATCTGTGCTTTCCGTGACTCCCGAGGAAGGTGGATCGCTACTGTTGCATGGGCTGCAGCTCTCTTTATGGCCCTCATGGACTTCTCCTACTCCATCACCTTCATTCTCGTTGCATCTGGGTTGATTTTTGACATCTTTAGTGCAGCCAATTACTGCTGCCTCTGAAGCCCCGGTGGAAACAGGGCCTCCAAGAAAGAAGACGAAGAAGTGCCCACATTGAAGGATCTGTTGACATAGGCATGAGTCCGCGACCGACTGGCAGCCTTGGCAAACATATTGGAGTTTATCCATGATGGAACATGGCGTTGTTGTGCCAACTCTTTAAGCTTCTCTCGGATAGGGACGGGCTCAGGATTTTGGTAATCGGCGCTCCTGGTGACGGGTGTAGGATGTAGGTAAGCAGAAAGTGGGAAATTGGTTTTGGCCTTTCAGCCATTTATGGCTCTCGCAGCCCGGTCATATGCATGAGCCGCCTCAATGTCAGAACTGAAAGTGCCCAACCATAAGGGACGCCTCTTGGAAGGGTCTCTAATTTCGGCAGCGAATCGGTCCTCAAATATTTTTCTTACTCCTCTGTAATGAGTTTTTTTGGGTGCGGCCTGGGCAGCGGCATTGGCTTGCACGGAACACATTGTAAAAGCAGAGAGGAGGACAACGAGGAGGAGGGGGAGGAGTAGGAGGGGTGTACCAAATGGGGCAGATTGGAATGGAGATAGCACACTCTTTTCTTGTTTATAAAGAAGAAACAGTTAGACTTGCAGAAGGCGCTCCAAACAACGAGATTGCATAGCTGGACATGGCTGGACGGTCAATTTGGCGCTACTAACCTGAAAGCTCCGAGTAAATGCTCGATAAGGAACAATTGGAGAAAATGCCCGATAAAGAACAACTGGAGAAATGCCTGAGGCGCCCGGGGATAAGTATGCCGGTTGTGTTGGTTTTGGCAACGGAACTTCGCGAGGGTGATTAATGTTTTGACTACTTTGTTGTATTGCAGAATACGCTGTCAATCGAACCTTCCTTGATAGCTTTTATTTTTACATAGACCTATTTTTTCTTATTATCGAGAAAATTGAACAGTTTAGTTCAGCGATTCTGAGCTTAGTTACGAATCATACTTAGCGTTTACCTATTAATCTTATCACTTCTATAAATGTATAGTGTAACAAATCATACTTTATACTAGCAATCGCACCTTAGTGTGCAATGGGAACGTCAAAGAGGTGTGTTAGGTTCATTTTGGGAAAAATTGGTCTTATGAACTAGGGATAATTAGGCTCAATCATCAATAGGAGAGAGGTAGAGATGGAGAGGAAGAATTATGTGCATATCTTGTGATCCTCTCTAGTCTACAAGAACACATATGTTTGAGGCATCTTATATATAGTTTATATTATCTTTTGTATTATATTTAAATGTTTGTTTAATTTGTAGAAATAAAGAATAGAAAGGACAGACAATGGTGAAGAGAAAATAGAAGAATAAACAATTGATTTCTAAAAGCTACATAAGTATTACTGTGGTAGTAGGTGGAGCTATATCATTGGCATGGTAGCAAAAAAATCAAATGTTGCTTCTAAGTGTGAGGGGCCTTCTACTTCAATTTTTTTATTCCAAAATTCATCTGCCAACTTAGGAATATGATCTACCAAATTAAGATATATCTATTCTTATGTAATGTTCCAGGCTAATCCGTTTAATACCGATAGTTAAGATATTCAAATAGTTATTTATGTTCTTGCAAGTGCTCAACAGAGTATCCACAATCACAATGTTAGAAATCATGTTATTAATTTACCAAACAAAAATCTTACAAAAATATTACTATTGCATCTGGTTATTAGTTCAATTTTCTTTTGAATATATGTTATTTTTAACAAATATATTAATCCCTATGCAAGATAACTAACTCACATATGAACATACATATAGAACTGAAAGAATAACAAAATATTACTAATAGAACCACAATTGAAAGTATCTACTGAATTTGGGAAACTAAAGTATGGTGTAGTCTATGCCACAAACCTTAAATATACACAATTCTTAGTAATTACACCACTACTGCAGAGGTATATCTTCTTTATAACTTTTCAAAACTGCCCAGACACGCCAGCTAACTTGTGGAATTTGTCATTTGCTAACATAACCGATAAAAAGGGTGCCAAAATCCTTCATTTATGAAGTGCCTCACTTACCAATTCCCACACCACCATGTATAATCTACAGGGATAGAATTGTGGGTCAAGCAACCTTGCTAGTAATTTTGTCATATGGTGCACTAGTTTAACAAAAAAGAAATAAATATGTGGGGGAAGAGAGAGATGCAACACCCTTAGAAGTCTCATCAAATTTGTTAGACATAGCTAAAAGACCCCTACAAATTTGAAAAACAAGATGAACTCACCTAGATACGATGAAAATTGATTGAAACTCCCCAAAATATGCTCCAAGGAAACCTGTGTGTGAGGATACCCTAAAAGGAAGTGAGATTTTTCATCCCCAATTTTGAAGATGATGTCTAGGGGGTTTATCTTCTCCAAACACTAGAATTCAACTGACGATTGAGACACTCAAAGCTACAAAATCCACCCTTGCAATTCAAATATTTATTTGTCAGATTATGTAATAGAATTAAACTAAGATTAGTGTTTGAAAGTGAAAAGGAAAAGGCAATAGACCTTTGAGGGCTGCAACAACCTTGAGGGATTTCCTCTCGATTTTTTCATCCTCAAGAGGGCAACACTGAAGAAATGAACAAGCAAGATCTACAGAAGCAAAGAAGATTAGAAAAAAATCAGATTCAACTAAATGCAATGAATCATCATCCTCTAGAAGCCTCTATAACCAAGATTTGAAAAAATCTTGCACTACCTAGTGGAAAGAGATGCTATAATAGATGAAGTCCCTAACAGATTGGGATGTTTACCAGAAAACCAAAGCAGAACTGTTGTAGTTATCATATGTAGGGATAAATGATAGTGAAAAGAGATTGCTCAGCTAGATAAGATAACACAAAGCTACATTGTTGTTTATGTTAGTGATTCACATGGAAAAGGTACAATGGATGCAATGCTTTCCTTTGTGTTGAGTAGTTTAGGAAATGTTTTGACAACTATATTTCCTAAAGGTTGAAATGGTATGGTAGGCTATGGCTCTTGTTTTGTTCAAAAGGTGGGTTTTTTTTAGGCAGCTTGTGAGGGTACCTTTTTGAAGGTCTTGATCAATTCATAAATGATCAGGCCAGTTGTCATTGTACATGCATTAGTATATGCTAGCTGCTAAGAATTTGTTGACATTTTGGTAACATTAATGGAGAGTGGACTGGAATTGGTTTTCAAAGCCTGAGTTTCATATCAGTTTTCAAAAAAAGGATAGTAGGAACCTTCAAATGACTTTTAAATGGTAGAAATTCTCCCATAAGAATTGATGGTCAGTCCAATACAATGGGTGAGATTGCTCACAATACTGGTTCTCTAATTGAGGTTGCATCTCCACTATCATGAGGCCCTACATATGATTTATTATAAATATATTTGAGTGTAATATACCAAGACAGTGACATTAGTAACCCTCATGTAAAACATGACCAAATAAAATAAAAAACCTTTATGTAAGGTGACATCGAGAACATATCGTTCAACTGAATCCTTAAAAAACCAAGTTAAAGATACCACATTCTCGAAAACCCTTCATCTAGTATTCCTCACAATAAACACACACATAAGAAAATATCCTTTAGCTAGCATTCTTTAACACTCCCCCAAAGCAACAAATATATAAACTAAAACATATCAGAAACATGTTTCTTAAGAAATTCTTGTCTAATATAAGGAAAACATGAAGATACGAATAGATGAAAACCCATTGAGTAAGCCGAAAGTAACAGTTAATAACAGGCAAAGTAATAAAGCTGAAATTTGAAATGAATATTAATCAAGGAATAAGGAGAAACAGGATTTTTTTTATAAGTGTTTTATGAAGTTACCCAAATGGTAGTAGGAACCTAAATGCCACATTTCTCGTGATTTATGTGGTTTTTCTTCAGAAATTGCAGCGTTATAAACATCATATCTGTTTGAAGCAAAGAGAAATTGATAAAATCAATTTTGGGGTAAAGAAAGAAGCACATTCATAATTGAGAACACATCATTGATATTAGTGATTTTTAGGAAAAAAAGATATGTAGAATTACATCATAGTCATAGAATAGGTGTATTTATATAATTCTTTCATTATAGTCATAGTAGGAGAGTGGTTGTATATTCTTTGGCACAAACTCTTGAAAGCTTATATGTAGATAGTTCATGATATATGTTCATATATAGAAAAAAAAAATTATTAATAGAGATAATAGCTGATATTGCAGTTTGCAGGTTAGTATGAAATGATTGTAAATGAAGTTGGAAGGTGAATAAATGTAAGCGATAAAATATAACTAACCTACAGTTGTTTTAAGTATTAGTGTTTGTTGTGGAGGTTGAATTTGATAATGCTAATAAGCATGCTTCCTCTTGATTTTTGTGTGCTACATATGGGTTTTGTTGCATACGCGCATATCATTCAAATGTGAAGGTTGGTTTGATGTACAGTCTTGCAAGTTGACAAGGTCTTTAAATTGTTGTGAATTTTGGGCCTTGTCAGTCCATATTGTCAATGCCAATTGTTTCCTTTTCAAGTGTTAGGCATTTAGATTTATGTATTGTTAAGGCCCATGCCATTTTGAGTGGTATTTGTCGATGTCAAGCATGACTCAAAGGTTAAATAGCTACATTTTTTGGATTATTATGGTCCCAATTAGGGCCAATGTAATTTTTGAATTCAACAAAAAAAAACAATGGAAGTGAAGGTGGATTCTCTGCATCTTTGTAGACTATTTCTTTGACTTCACCAAGTGCACCATTTACGAGGCCTATTTCCACCCATAAATTTGAACATAAAATTATTATTTGTTGAACACATAATAGAAGCTTAGATTAAAGTTTTCCTTCATTTGGATTTAAAATTGGTGGTACCTTAAGTTGCTTTGCAATTGATAATGCAAAAGGTTTTGCGAAAGAAAATAACATTTGTTGGTAATGTAGTGAGACCATTTCATTTGTTGCAAAGAGATGTATTGAGGATAAAAAACATTTTTTCTCCATAGATGCCAATGTTGAGTTAGAGCATGACATGTGAACTTTCCAATCTTCAATTGTAGGTTTTGCATTTCACAAATTGGAGAGGAGAGTATGAAATAAAATTGTGTTGGATCTTCACCGATTTGACAGAATTTTTTTGTAAGAGTGATAACTTTTGTGAAGTTGTGCCATAGAGTGCCTCCATAAGATGTTGACGCATACATAGGGATGTCCTTTACTCGTGGAAGTTGTCCAAGATCACCAAAGAGCATGATTGAGTGTCCTCTAAATGGTATTTGGTTATTGTTGCAGAATGTTTCATGTAACCTCATGTCAACATGTTGTACCAACTTGGGTCCAATGAAGCTCATTTCATCTATTAGTATGTATTGAATGAAGTATATTTTTTCCTGGAAGCTTGCTAGTATTTTTCCTTGTAAGGGTATGATATATTTGATAGGTATTCATAGAGCAGAGTGAATTGTTGAGGCTTCTATGTTGAATGTTGTTACGCCTGTTTGTGTAAGAAGTAGTAATGGTGATTGGCCATTTTGAGCTAAGCTCATGAGTGCAGTTTTGATGGCTTTTATAAGGTGTGATTTACCTGTTCAACTCTTCCTTGAAAAATTAATTTTACAGGCGGTTGGCAACTATCAGTATGTAAGTGGGACAAAATAATATCAAATTATTTTTGTTGTTGGATGGATAGGTCATGTTGGGTAGGTAAATTGGTATGTTGGTGGACTTGAAATGTTGGATGGTTAGATTCTATGAATTTAGTTGCAGAGAGCTAGTGTTGTGGATTGAATTGGGAAGATCCCCAATCATGGTGCAAGTCAATGTCACGGTGACCAAGCATGCCTAGTTCTTCAAAGTGGATGCGAAGGCTTGGGTATAAGTGAGATAATACTTGCCATTATGATGGATTGTTATTGTGTATTGTATCTTCTTCATCATAATAGGTGCTTGAATCTGTATTTTTTAGGAGATTTTATTAATGTGCATAGCACATGCCACAAATGATAATTACATGCAAAATTCTCCCATTGTTCTATTATTTGAGTTGTTGATGAACCAATATAATTGTCAATGTTGTGAAATGGCTTGTAGAGTAGTAGTTCACTCCAAAAAAATGCTTCATACTTTTTGTTAGCTTTTGCAGGGATGGTTACGAAGCATGGGGATACACGTACAATGGCATCTATGGAGCAATTTTTCCATTGGGTATTCTTTCGAGGTGGTTTGAAAGTCCATTTTCTAGTTACTTCAATAAGTGACATGGACTCTAGATATGTTGGCTGATCGATGTAATTATCAATGTAGTTTGTGGATCTACTAGTTGGTTCGGAGGACATTGAGACAAGTTGGAATTTATTTTGGCTAACATTTAAAGAAACAAATATTCTACTTGATATGTAGAGGGGTAGTTTTAGGAGTAGGTGGAAACTTTCTTGTGCTCCAATATCACAATCCACTAGTGTTTCTACAAGCATTTTACAAAAAATTGTAGGTGTTGGGTTGTGCATCTCAATATCAATTGAAATCTAAGAAAGCATTTCATGATATGTTTATGATTGTGTTTCTGCTTTTGCTACATATTTTTCAATGTCTTTGAGGACAACATGGATAGAGAGAACAGGTGGCAATCTATATTGGCCCTCTAGATAGAGAGTATAAAAGGGTTGTGTAGGTTTAAGCGATTGTCATTACGTGAAGGGGTGAATATTGGTTGGTCATGATCATCTATTGCAAGACCTAATTGATCTTGCATGCTCCAAGGGGCTTTGTAGTGACATTCACTGGTTGTTCCTTTTCTCGTAAGGCATGTTTATGAGGTACACTTTCTATGATGATGTTCATAATTTACCAATTCTGTGTAGTTGATTAAAGGGTCTATGTGTATAACCAATCTTGTATGATCCATTAAACATGGATCATCGACAACAGTTCAGTGGATTATTTGGTTTCTTATAGGAAGGGGTTTGGGATTCCATGTAGAGACACACCTATTGATGTATTCAACTTCTTTTTCGACTGATTGGAGATTATTCCATTGTAATTTTTTGATATCTAGTGCATCTTTTAGCCATAGGAAACCATAGATATGTGCAGAGCCCCCGTGTTTCCATTCGTACCAGCTGAAAACTTATTATTAAGAATTTTTCAGAAGGTATGCAATGTAAATCGATGAAATTATGTAGATTTTACCTATATGAATAGTTTGTTGCACCAAGTAGCTTTTCCAAGAACTCTTCACAAAATACAGTAAATATATGGTGCATGTACTGCACTGTAAGGTGTGGGTTTTGAACTATATTTTTTATCCTCCATTTGTATGTTGCTTGTGGATTTGTAGGTGCATTAGATGAAATTATACTATGCAAGTCTAGCCATTTTGTATCCATTGCACTGAATGTGAAGAATAGAATTGGAAAACCAATTTGTATTACAAAATCGGAAAGCTCTCCTCTAGAAGGGTTCCAAAATTGGCGTGTTCCAGGAATTGATGCTCCAAAACGAATAATTTTTTTGCAAGCTTGTTATCAAGCAAGTCCTTCAATCTTTGATGAATATTGAGAATAGTTGTAGGTAGGCTTGGGTGGATATTCTTATGAGAAGAAATAGATGTTTTTTCTTGGCTGCAATCGCGCATTAGGATATTTAGTATGAAGTTTCTAAAGCGAGGGTGTTGTCCAAATTTATTATCATAATATTTGAGTAAGTGTAGATAATATTCATGTAATTTGACTTCCTTGATGCGTTGTTGTTTGAAAGTGGCAATTCCTTTAGGAAACAAGCTTGGGAAAACCATTACAAATAATCCTTTTGTGTTGTATTCATTGATGGGAGATGGATAAATGGGTGGCCAATATATAGACAAGGGTGATCAGCCTTAACCTAGTTGCAATAAAAAAATAAATTCTTCAACCTCTCTACGTTCTGGTGGAAGGCTAGCAAAAAATGAAGTACTAGGTTGCATGTTTTCCTCTACATCTTCATTGTTTGCATCATTTTTGTAGTTGTGGAACTTGTAATAGTGTTTGTTTCATTTAGTAGGTCTATAATGTTAGTGGAATCACTTGGCAAGAAGGATAATTCAGCCTCATCTAATTATATAGATTTTTAGTATGGATCGTTTATGATTTTATATTGCAAGGCCTCCTATACATGTCCTCTAATAACATAAAATCTATAGTATTTTTTCCTGATGTTTCTTTTGTTAACCTATAATATATCTAATTCATCTATATGCCTTGGCAAGTAGGTTGCAATAGTAGAAACATCTTGAGAAAAAAAATATTGTGGAAACTATATTTTAGCTGCCTGCCTTTGGCATAGGTTACTTGAAGGATCATTGTTATTTGCATTTCTTCAACTTGAGTTAGTTTTTTTAAACATAGGGATTGGTCACCTAGGTCCATGTTATTCCATTTGGAAAAATGGTGGCCATCTTTTTCTGATGCGCATCTGTAACAAGTAGGTAATCCATTTATTTCTTGTGTTTTAATGCCAGGGTATATTTCCATGTAGACTAAATAGGTTGGCATATTTGCAAGTTTATCTAATTTTTAGTGGAAGTTATCTCTTGCATTATAAAAATCTTGAGTAAAATTTGCTTGTGGATGTCAATATGAGAAAATGGATTAGCTTCAATTGAATTATTTATTTCAATTGCAAGTGGATGAAGCTGGGTGGGATTAGTAGAACATGGGTGTGTAGTTCTAGAGATGCCATCTATGAGGTTCTATTGATTTTGTCATCTTCCTTTATTGATCTCATCTTTTCTTGCAGGGTAACGTAATCGTTGGAGCTCATTTTATCGAGCTCATTTTTCTTGCAACCTTTTTTTTGTAACTCCATTGAGAAGTTTTTGTCATGAAAAATAGTTCATATAATTTTTATGTAATATATAATAAATAACCATGGCTTGCATGAGTAGTGGAAATATGAGATGTAAATTCTAAGAATTGAAGTGAAAAAATAGTGATGAAGTATATCTTATGTTTGAAGTAATTCTATGTAAATACGAAGCTCTAATATTTAACATTTAAAATAGAGTAAATATAGAACTTAGGTGGACATTTAATGTAAGTGATTGTGCAATAAAAATATTGATCATGAATAGAAGTTAATAGAAGAAATGGTAAACATTTATGACTAACTGAATCCCTTTAAAAATACATTTTTTTTAATTATTTTTATTATTTTTATTAGACTGCAGGAATCGGGTAGCACGACCCCGTATAAACTGCAGTGCACCTGGTAAAATTTTTAACGTGACCCCCTATAAACTGTAGTGCACCTGGTAAACTTTTTAATTTGATCGGTGGCATTGGCATGACACACCCTTTGGTACTACAGGAGTGGGGGAGACTAGACCTCGTGACCAAACTCCTGCAACAGGAGAGATTTAGCCAACTGAGCTAGGGCCCTTCACCCCTTTAAAAATACATTAAACAACATGATGCATTTGAAGTAATTTTTTGACTATAGCTTATATTGAAATTATTAGAAGACATGTCACATATAATTTAAGGTAAATTCAAAACCAAGTAGTTTAAGAAAAAAAGAGTGCAATTATTCAAAATATTTGTAGATTATGCATGAAACATGTGTAAATTGAAATATGTATTGTGAGCACTAATCTGCAATCTTGCTCAAACAAAGATAAATATTAGCATTAATCAGTTTAAACAAGGAAAATACAATGCTCTTGATGAAATTCATTCAAACACAAGAATAATGGAAAATAGTAAAAATCAAGTAAAACATAATGAAGCACTATGCTAATGATCAAACCAACATCCCATAGGGGGATTGGTGCTCCTTGATGTGAAAAGAGAGCCCTTTCCCAATCCCTAATAAGAAAATGATGTCAAGATCATGATGATGAGTGTGTTAATGTCAATACTGAGATTGTGCATCAATTTGTGTTGTTCTCCAATTATGTTGTATTGTTGTAGAAATGCCTTTATTTTATAGATTCAAGGCTGGAAGATTGAGAGATTTGGATGAATGTGGGATCATTCATAAGCCAATGACAAGATGTCAATTGTCAAGATTTGAGACGATGAGATTTGTGCAAGTTTTTGCCAATGTGCCAATTTGAAATTTGAATTTGCATGAGATGACATGTTTAGGGGGGATGAAAGGTGAACTAAATGCTAAGTTTACTTGTGTAAGAGACGTGTCATAGAATGTGTAAGAGTATTTAATGCTTTGTTGGAAGGGACAAGTCTTTTGGAGGGAGATTCAAAGTTGGAGGAATATTCCATCTTGATGCCCTTTTGAAAGTAATAAAGAAGAAATAATAAATCAAAGATCTGATTTATTGGTGCAAGTGGGTGGGTTAGTTGAGAGTTTAGATTTGACTCAAGTTGAGTCAAAAGTTAGAGAATGGGTGATTATGTTTAGAGGTTAATTAATCCAAATTAATTAACTTGGAGGATTTTAGGGGTTTGATATTTGATTTAAATCATTTTGATTTATTGAATTTAATAAGTAGAACTTAAGGAGTTAATTAAATAATTTGATTTATTTAATTAAGTATGATGAAGCTAAGGAATTAATCAATAAATTGTTTTAATTGATTAATAGAAGAATTGGATGTTAATGCGGGATTTAGATGCATGATGTTGATTATTTTGTGTGTCTACATTTTCCCCCTCTTTGAAGCAATGTACTTTTTGCATTGATTCAAAGAATGATGTTGTTGTCATGGAAATTTATAATTTTCTGATTTTTTCGGATACCCCAGCAAAAATTAGTACATTAGTACATTTCCCCCTTGAGAGATGGAGCGAAATATTTGATTTGAGTTCAATCTTGTGACATAGAGGTTCAAAATGGATGTATGGATGATTAGACTATATGATCTATATGGTAATGATGATGTAAATGAGATGTTTGGAAGATGCTTAAAATAAAAAATATATATTATTTTAAACATCTTAGATGATTATGCAAATGATATGTTTTTAAGATGCTTAGAATAAAAAATCTATATTATCCTAAGGAACTTAGATGATTATGCAATGCATGTGAGATGGATGAGATGGATAATGTTTTCCTATGATGATTATAGAGGATGTAGGATGGATGCATTGTTAGCGTGGAAGAGGATAGAAGAATGAGAGGGATGAACCCTTAAATCCAAAAAGATGCAAAAGTTCAACAAGCCAAGTTTATTATAAATGATGATGAATGATGATGATGGATTGCTTATTCAGGGATGGGGGAGATAAAGAGCATAACTCTCCTTATGTTTGATAGCACACATAGGTGCGATGCATCAAGGTAAACAAAACCAGGATGGCGTTACGCCTAGTGTGATGGAATTTCACTTAACAATCATATAGGAGTGCTCTTGTTCACACTTGACATACAAAAACCTTGCTAGGATGGACCAAACAAAGAAAGTATTCTCCAAGTTATATTACAAGAATGTCCAACAAGCATAGCAGACAAAAATATAATGATCATTGCCCCATTCCTTTATCTATAAACTTGTTTTGTTTAGGCATCATCAAGAGGTCCTTGGAATGAATGCAAACTAAGATAAGTCAAAAAGAACCAAGATAAAGTAAACAAACAAGCTAATGTTCTTTGTATCGCTAGCCAAGGCTAAACTATGGGGTTACCTAATGCCGATGTCCATCGCAGGAAGGTTGCATTCTTAGGACATGTTGTGATCAGGGTTTTGATGTGATTTGATTTGGATGATAAGCTATGGATACTCTGATTCGATCAACATGTTGACTCATTGATCTAGACTTGAGACTTTGATGATTAAGCGTTCCCTTTTAAAACTTCTAGACTTGCTTCTGACTGACTTACAAAAGGATGAAAGCGGTGATGCTTTATTATGAGTAATGATTACTATGGGTGAAACTAAGATGAGACAGATGCACCATTTTGGGAATTTTGAGATGTTTTACAAATGTTTTTGGTATTTTCAAGTTTTTCAAAGTTTTTGGTATTTTCAAGATTTATGATGAAGAGACTGACTTAAAGAACTATTCTAGGGGTCTCAGGATCTGATCCATAGATTAGTCTTTCCTATGTTATACACACAAATACCACATTGTTCTATTGATGATAGTCTTGATTGATGAAAATATAGATGGGAAAACGGATTGCCAAGTTGCGATGAACACCTAAGAGCTGAGCTAAAATGTGAAAGAAATGGGAAAACAAATCTCCATTGCAACGGATGCCTAAAGGATTGACCTACAATGTGAAATAGATGGGAAAACGGATTGCCAATTCGACGGAAGCCTAAAGGATTGACCTACAATGTGAAATAGATGGGCAAACAGATTGCCAATGTGACGGACGCCTAAAGGATTGATCTAAATGTCTCGGGTGATGATCAAAGATCAACCTTTCCTAAATTCAAGCTCAGAGATGATGTAGTTCGGTTGGCGACTCTATGTTTGATTTTTTTTTACTTTTGACATGTTTTGGATTTTGATATGGTTTTTAGATTTTGAATGATTTGGATGTGTTTGGATTTTTTGATTGATTTTCTGAGTGTTTTTGAATTTTTGATATGTTTTGGATTTTTTTGAAGGGGTGGATATGCATGACGATATCAGTGCTTTGTTTTTGAGATTTTTTTGAAATCCAAGCTTAAGGTTGATCGATCGAAATCATGGATTTATAGTTTGACTAAATGGGTTAAGTCAAACAAAAGTGATAATGCACTCGTAAACTCTAGGAATTTGTGTTATCCTAGAGTAAACTCATAGATGAGGGGTTAGTTTGACTAAGTGTGTTAAGTCAAACAAGTTGATGATCGATTGGATAATTTGATTGTGTATTAAGCCAAATAAGATGATAATGCACTTGTAAACTCTAGGAAATTGTGTTATCCTAGAGTAAACTTGTACACAAGAGGGTGGTTTGACTAATTGTGTTAAGTCAAACAAGGTGATAATTGATTGGATTCGATTGATCAAGATTGATGAATCCTGATTTGGAACAAAATTGTTTTCATGATTTAAAGTTACATTGATGCGTAAGTTAGATGCGACTTATATTGATTATTTAGATTGATGTTTGATGAACAATAAAGATTGATGAGGAACCTCATCTCATCAAAATATTCCATGGGCTAGTGATTTGGATTTTTTGCTCACAAATTCTTTGACCAATCTGATTTTATGTTTGCAAATATTTAGATCACCAATTAAGTTGGAGGATATAGATCAAGATTTATTCTCGATGCAAGATGCAAATATCTGCCCCCAATGTCTAGTAATGTTTGAACGGCCATGGTTGGATTCTTGAACAAGCGTATGGATAGATACGGTAAGAATGCAAAGGATACCAAGCATTATCTTTTGACAAGATAAGGTGTTTGAACAGAGGAATGCTCATTCAGGTAATGCTTCAAGGCTCAGATAATGTTTGGATTAGATAGGATCAATGAAAATGACCCATGTCAAGATTTTTACAATAAATATGTGTGAATTCTATACCAAACTTGGTCAAGATCAAGATAAGGTAGATAGATGGTAATGGGTTGGATAAATGATTCATGGATGAACAAATGATATGGATGGAAAGTTGACTTTATTATGGATGCGATAAGATGCTTTCTTTTGAAATGTGCATGTAGATCCTCAATTCTACACATGACACCTACTTACTAGGTTTTCATCATGGTACTTGCCCAAAGTGCCACAAAATTGGTTTTCATTAGAGGATAATTTTTTTCTTTACTATTTTCAATCCTTTTTCTTTTTTTTTTTTGGATTTTGTATTTTCTAAGTTATTTTATGCGAATGTTGAATCACTTGGTACTACTGACACTGATTCTTTTTTCATAATGTGCCATCAATATCCTACTTGAAGAATCTTCTTTGTCAAGATACATGCACTTGAAAGAAAAAATTTTGAAATCTATTTTGCTTTGCAGATACTGGAGTTAACTTTGTCTTTGTGTGCACATCGCAATAGAGTTCCTTCTAAATCCTTATGATGAAGGGTTTTTTCCAACACATGGTCAATGTGAGAATTGGATACCATGCATGGAGGTGTGGATGGAATGTGTTTAGGAATAAAAGATTCATTGTTTGACAGTTTGGAACCTTTGATTCTCCAAACTTGGGAAGATGAAAAATTATGGGTGGATACGAAAGTGTGTATGGAATTGGGACCAACTACTTGATATACTTTGTATGTTGCTTGAGAAGCCTAATTTCACCTTTCTGGACATCTTTGATAGATACTTTTCCCTTTTTTATTTTTCTCCATAGTTTCTTTGACTAATGGAGTTTGATAGGAATAGTATTTCTTTGTATTCTTTGGTATCCATATATATTTGATTTGTCATTCATGCTTTAGTATTTATTTTTCTTTGATGACATTCTTCATAATTTTATTCAAATCTTTCTTTTGACATTGGTCCGAATTCATGGATGGGGTGATGGGTGGATGAAGATTCATGATGTGGCGGGTTATATCATTGGCATTAGTTTCATCATAAGGGTTCTTCGTGCTCTCTATGTTGATGTTTTCATTTCGCATTATAGGTTGACTTTGAAAATTGTTGTGGTTGAGAATTGTATTGCCTTGATTTAGGTAACTTTGATTATGCATGTTGTTACCTTGATTGGGATCAGTACTTGGAGTTGCTAGTTTACTACTTGGATTTCAAAAAAATTTGGTTTGATTTGCAATCGCATCTATCCCAAAGTTCACCAAGTATGGATTTGAAATGTTCATGTTTGGTAAAATTGTATTTGGCATGTATGGATTTGGTGGGATAATGTTGTTTCAAATAAGACTCATACATTGACTATTTGGTTGATAGATTTCTAGGTTTGGACTTTGGTTGAAATTTAACATAGGGAAAGGTGTTCCAAAATTTAGATTAGGCATACTTACATTTGTATCATTGAAGTTTGGAGGAGATAATTATGTCATGTACGAATTATAAAAATGTGATTTTTGATAATCAATCAGTATTGTGAGGATTGGATAGTTTGGTTGACTTGGATTACTCATGATGTATGAATCGCATTTAAATTCCATGTTCCTCTTGTGTTTTAAACTTGTTGCAAAAGTGAACCTCTAAGGAATTCAGGACCAATGATGAGATGATGAATGATAGGGGTGAATGATATGGGTGTTTGAGCTTCTTGGAACTTTGGATCAATGCTAGACTTTAGGATTTGATTTGATTGATCGTGGTGGATAGTTTGACTAAGTGTGTTAAGTCAAACAAGGTGATGTTAATTTTTCGTAAAGTCTAGCATAAGTGATGTTCTCAAAGTTCCCAAGAATTTGTTAATGAGATGATGTTTGAATTTTATTGTTGAGATGGGTGAAGTGTTTGAATTGATCCTAGATGAGCCTAAGAGGGACTTGTTTACAAGACCAGGGTTTTCAAGAACATGGTTTTCCCTAAGAGTAATTCAAACCAAAAGACCAAGTTTTGCATGAAAACCATATGACCCAAAAGAGAACAAGCACATGTGTGGTTAAATTGTCTTTTATCTTGCTTAGATTTGATTCTTTTTACCACAAACACTTTCTTGATTATGTTTCAAACTGATTTTTTAATGTACTACTTTCTTTTCATCCCACAAGGTCCATTATCTGGAAATCAGGGAAATTAGGAAAAACATTTCCTAGTGTTGATTTTGGGAGAAAAAAATTGAGATGTTTGATTGTTTAGAAGCCTTCTAGAGATAATCCCCTAAGGACAAGCAGTAACATGTGGACACCTCCAAGGTATTTGTTCTTCCAAAAGGTTTGAAATTTTGATGATTCATTGAATGTTTGTTTTCCACTATTTTGGATCCAAGCAAAGTGTTTTTGATTCCAATGACATGCACAAAGCTAGGCTTAAAAGACAATATTTATTGGGTTCCCACTTAGATAAATCCAACTGTGCATATTCATTGTGGATGATTAGATTCTTGACCACATAGGCTCCCCCTTATAGTGCACTCACTTCTCGAGTCAGCTAAGCATAAGTACCCATGAATCTCACATGGCATACTTTTCATCTCTACAACAGAATCACATGTATACATGGGGCGGCTTCAAAGGACATGACCTTTTGCACCAACAAGTAGATAGGATGTTCGCCTTTTCTAAAAAAGGGGTTTTAATGTGAGCATTCCATTCGTGGAGATTGGCCCATGCGGCAAGAGACCATGTCTACCCTTCTCGTCGCAATAAACCACATGATACTATCTTTTGTTCCAGTACCCACTTTTATATCCCAGCTAGAAATACACTTGTCTTTAGTGTGTTACCGGTTGGGTCATTCCCTTGGGTGAGTACTTTTTCCCACAAGGAAGGCCCTCTAAGATAAAGAAAAGGGAGCAAACATATTCGTAGTTCAATCAAACTTCGTTTAGAAACAAAGGTAGAACACACACAATAAGTTTAATCACACTCACAAGATGTTTTGTTCAATTTTAGATCCTCAAATCAAAGTGTGGAGGTAATATTTTTGCTACTTAATGTCACCAAAAATACTTTTGATTCTCAAGATTTTCCTAAAGTGCGAGAGAAATGCATACACCTTTTTAAATGAAATTACTTTGCAAAAAAATTACAAGACACAAAAGCACATGTTCATTTTAATATTCAAAGAAAAAAATGGGTTCTTTTTAAAGCCCCAAAATCAAACTATGAGAATTGTTTATTTAAGTTTTAGAACCCAAATTGAAATTTAGTAAGTTTCTAATGTTCAATTTTAACCCAAATTTGAAAAATATTAATGATTGATTTTAAACGCAAATTGAAGTGAGTTGGTTCAAAATAGAAAACAAAAGTAGGAATTGGAGACTTCAAGTTATCACAATAAGCATTAAAAAATTCTTTTTTCAAGTCTTCATTTTGGTGTTGAAAGATTAATCTTCAATTTTACTCCACTTGCTTTTGTTCAAATTTTGATGCTCCTCTCCAATGCCAACCTATAAACAACACAAAGTTTTTAGAGATAGGATTTATTTCAATGTGAAGGAAGCCACCATTATTTCTTTATGCCATAAACAAAACGTAACAATAAAATCGAATTCCCTTCTTTTCTTTTTGTGCTTCCAACCATTATCAAGAAAGGTGTGTTTGTTTCATGAGCATTGATTTTTTTCACTTGATGGTAAATGACCATGCATCGAATAGTTGGTGAATTCTCCAAGAATCAAAAATCATCTTAATGTAATAAGAAACCTAAATAAAAATTCATCAAAAATATTGACAAACCACAATAATAAAAATGTAAATAATATATCATGTGTCGCCCTTAGACCAACTCATCAAGGAATATCTCTAGCTTTCTTTTTAGAATTCAAATTTGGTTGTTAATGTCAATGACAATAGAAATGTATGTGAAAATTCATTAATGAGACACACGTAATAGTGAAGATACTCTGCAATAGAAATAGAGTAGGTGGTGACAATCATAATTTAGAGAGTATTCGAGGAGATCTTTTATTTTCCCAAGAGTGATAGCTTTTAATAGAGTTCCCTATTCTATAACAAATGTATACAGGACACATAGTCAATTTTTTTTTTGACTTGCACTTTTATTAATCTTAAATGGATTACTTAGAGAAGGTGTTGGGAATCATTACTCATACCAAATCTAAACACATTTCAAGATATTAGAGAAGGTAGATGACAACATAGCTGATAAATTTCTCACACAAAATCTAATCATAGTTCAAGAAATATATGGTGTCAGAAAAGATTTTGACAATAATCTGAGCACCCAAAGCAACATGAGATATTTACTTGATATGAATCAAGATTTCATGGCTTGTCATAAAAGAAAAAAGGTTTTCATATATTCCAAACCAAGTCACACGGTCTTTATCAAAGGAAGAGATAGCATCATCTTATTAAGCCTTAGCAAGCACGCATATTTCAACTCAATACATGGAGAAGAGAAGGAGCAATAGAACTGTAACAACATCTTTGAGATCAACCCAAAAGGAAGATAACTTCAATGATTTCTACGACTAAGGATTAATATTAATCTCTATTTGAATTAAAGAGTTGATTGCATATTAACCACTTTATGGAGGATTCTTCTAGATATATAGGGAAAGGTTGTAAGATCTACATATCATGGTGCACTTCATTGTCATTAATTGCGTAGTGAATGTGGGTGACACCTACGAAGACAATATTTCTATCGATCATGACATAAAATCAAGAAGAAATTGTTACGGATCCAACACTAGTGTTACCTTGTGAAAGGATGAAAAATCACTATAATAATTATTAGAACCTACATATGACAAAGATAAATAACAAGCATGATGAACACATGAATCGCATAATGTCAATATGAATCTTATTAGATGGTCAGAGTTATATAAAGAAAAAATATCTAAGCATGAACTGTTGATGTGTATCAACACCTCTCTAGTCTATAAACTAGCTGGGAAGATATTTTGAGGAAAATATCCAGGCTATGCTAATGAGTCATACTGCAATGAATGCCTAAGTAGGCTTAGGTCAACCTATGTGTATGAAAACATTAATGTATACACTGACACCCCCCCTTAAGAATAAATTATGTGGGCATGGATAAAATGGGTCTTGGCTACTAGCCATGTAAGGTAACCATGCACAAAGTAATCTCTCATGAAATAGAGAAAAGTAGAAAACCCTATGGGAAAAAACTACCCTCCAAAAGAGAGAAAAGATGCATGAAAATTATACACATGAAGAAGTACTACTTCTTTCACTAAGTACAATATATGATCTCCTCCATAAGAGAGAAAATGATAGAAGGTCTATGAGACCCCCCCATAATACATGTCTTGCTACATTAAAGTTGGATAATTGACAGAGGATGCAGATGTAGTTCCAAGAATGCTTCACAATGTTCCTTCCTTTGGGAAGAAATGAAACCAACTAAAGATGCAAGATATCTTCCCATGTGAGAAGATGTATGTATGATCTTGAATAGAGTTGAAGCTCATCCAAGAATGATGATGATGGTTCCCATGATGATTCAAATGTGGCTCAGGAATCTCCAACCCAATGCTGACATTTGACGGATACTGATGGAATGAATCAAGTATCATAGAAGATTTTGTAATAGGGACCACAAGAACCATAGATGTATGGGGATAACTGGAACCATAAGAATCTAATACTATCACTATAGAAGTTGATGTAGGTGAAGGAAGAGCAATCATATCTAAAGAAGACAAGGCTGATGCAACTTTATTGATGTTGTCATTAAAAAGAAGACTGATGTCCTCAATGTGTGCTTCCATGTCAACAATGTGAGACTCTACAAAAATACATGAAATTTTAGGTAGATATGAATCCCAATCACCATTGCTAGGAAGAAAATTTCTTTGTTGCAAAGAAATTCTTGAAACTCTCGAAGAAGTGACTCTAAAATCTTATGAAGCAACAAGAGGAGGTGGAGGAATGATGATTTCCTCTATGTCAACTAGATGCTTTGTATCTGAATCATGATGTGGGATGTAAGTTGTGATCATAGTAGGATCATGTGGGAGTGGAGAAACATTGGAGTCTCCATATATTTCCCAAATTTTGATCCATGATGACATACAAAGAGTCATCCAGAATATGTAAACCAATTAATCCATGAATATGATCATGAATATTAAACCATTTATCCTTCTGAATTTATTTACCTAGTTTAGGGATAAGACCATACAAATATGGCATGATATTATGGAACCTGAGATGTTTCAAGATTTCGTCACACCAAGACTTATAGTTTCTCGGTTTTAGGTTGATTACAAAAGAAAGGGTTTCATATCCCATGATTACAAACAAGTTTTAATACCTTAAGAAAATAGAAAATCAAAAAATTAAGAACCCCTCCAGATTAGATGCCCCCCCTAGTTTGGCACTTTATAAGGTAGTGCATTTTACAAATGTCACATTCATTGCAAAAGAATATTCCCCTTTTACAAATTTTTAACTATGACAACAAACAAAAACTCTTATAAATTTATGCTTACCATATTATAAATTTAGCCCAAAGTCTCAATATAAAAAATTTATGGCTGGAAGGAGATTCCAAAAACATAATTGATTGCCTCCATGGCAAGTCTCCTCCCTCGTGGACCATCAAATCTTGGATTGATGAAGCTAAACTAAAATTGGAAAGGTTTGAAAAAGTTAAAATAACACACGCCTATAGAGAATCCAATGTTGTTGTGGATATTTTTGCTAATGAAGGAGTCAAGCATGAAGATTTGTGTACCTCACTTAATAATAGTGATCTAAATATTGAAGTCTGTGCCCTTTTAAACTATGATAAATCACATGGTAAGGCATCATGTTATTCCTTTAATGAGGATAGGCCGGATATCTCACATCATAATCATTAGATTGTATGGGACCGAGCCCTGTGGAGTAATTTGTAAGTTTACTCCACACGCTTTGTGGGTGCTTAGATTTGGCAGGGCCAATTTTAGAAAGGATTGTGTTTGGTTCTTCCTCATAGTGTCAGCCATTATGGGTGGGGACAGAAAGCGAACTGAGCTAGATAGCTACAAAACCCACATAAAAAATGCTAAGGCCTGGAACAAGATAAAAAGTGGAGGTCTATTACCTTTTCTAGAGAAGCTTCATGGTTCTGATATGGAGGCTACGAATCTCTTTTCCAAGAATTGGCATGATGGCAACTTGACTCTATTCGACAGGAATGTGGAGCTCAACGAAGATTTAATTTCCAAAGTTACGGGATTACCCAAGGATGGTAAGAAGTTTTTCAGGGACAAGGCTTACTCAGATGAGGCTATAATCAGATTCCCTAAAAATGACATGGAAAAGCAAAACCTGGTTAAAATTACGAACAACTATTTTGATGTTAACTCCATAAAATCTATATGGAGAAAGGTCCTTTGGCCCATTATGGAATATATCACGGTGGACAAGCACTTCACAAAAGTCTACGGGTACCACTTCGCCCTCCTCAACCATTTCCGCCATAAGATTAGGGTTTCTATCCCTTATTATCTCTTATGCTCTCTAAAGAAAAGTTTGGAGGATAATAAAAAGAATCCCAAAAGATTCCTTATCCTCCATATTGGTTTCATTAGGCTTATTATTGATTATCTGCATGAGCTTGCCCCTACTACCTCGGAAGCAACCTTGATGTTGACAGTGAGGATACTGAGCCCAGTGGCTTGGATTATATGCCTAACCCTAGACCTGGCCCAAAAGACCCTAGTCTGCATGCTAGCCCTTCCAGGAACCTGGGTAAAATCTAAGGTGCGCTTGAGCCCATATATCCTCCTCCTAAGAACAACCCTACTGGCAAGTCCACCCAGGCTAAAAGCCTGGTTTCTTACTTTGAAGAGTTCTCTGAGCCGGAGGAAGCTGCTACCAATACTTTTGAGCATTGTGCGGGCCTTGCTCCTGATTTATAGAATGCTGACAATTCCCCTACTAATACTGGTAAAGAGCCATCCTTGGATTTTTTTTACATGGCTAAAACCAATTCCGAGTCTCACTCCAACATCTTGGACTGGACTTTTTCCGAAATTAACGAGCTTAAAATTAAAAATTGGGCTCTGCAAAACAAAATTGAGGAAATGGAAGTTAAGATTGCAGATCTGGGTAAGAAAGATGTGGTGCACAACAACAGGATTACCGATAATGATGTTGAGGGTTTAAGGATTAACATCAGAACCATTGCAGAACAAAACAACCGAATAGCAAGACACAATGCTATAATAATCAATGCAATGATCGAAAAACTTGACAAAGCCCAGCAGGGATCCTTGGTGGTTGATCTTGAAGACACTGAAGATAAAAGCTAGGAAATGGATGGAGCCATTTCTAGAAGAACCCGTGCTAATTTGAAACGAAAGGCCCCCTTAACCCCAAATATGGTTCAAACTTTTAAAAAGGGGGTGATTGATATGCAGGTCTTGGAGGTAGAGACAAAGATCGTCCTTAGGTCTCTTAAGTAATCCTATGTGTTTTTTTTATGTTGTCCTTTTCTTTCTGACCCTCCTGGTCTTTTTGGTCTACTTGCTACTGTTTTTTGTTGGACAACTATATTTTTTTGGTGGACCATTGGTGGTCTTCTCTCTCTCTTGTAAACTTTGTCATTTCGGGTCCCTGTAAAACCCATTTTACCCTTTTATCAAAAACAAACAAAAACTAACTCCCCTCCTTTACAAGCTTTAAATGAGCTAGGTAAATAAGCACACCAGTAAATGCTTAAGATAGACATTAACCTCCATTTTAACATAAAATGTGAATTTTAATGCTAAAAATATAAATGCTTATGGGAGATAATGATCAAGGCTATCAACACCAATTGAGTTATACTAAGTAAAATGGGTTTGGAGAGGACAATAGAAAATAAAACACCCTCATGGCTGGAAAGAATTAGGAGGTAAACACTCCATATAACCCCCCCTTTTTTTTGCCAAATTTATTCCAAGAGCAAAAATAACTCTTTTACAAATTTATCAATGGAAAAATATTGCACCCCCATACACATCCACTTTATCACATTCATTGCAAAAATAAAAAAGAACTCAATTGCAAATTTTTAACTATGACAAAAAAAAAAGACCCCTATTTGCAAAGTCAAAATCGTGCATCTTAGAGAAACAAGTTTTTGGCAGAAAGAACTAGGAGACATGTCTTTAGCATGAAAGAACCATATCACAATAGGAAAAGATTCAACCTGCACAAGTTGTGGCAACAAAGGAAGGTAATACGCCCTACAGTTTAGACAGATTGGGCCTTCAATCATAGTCAAATTGTGATTGTGTTGCACAACTGTCCAACATTGAGCAAAAGGCAAGATCTCTCAACCTGCCTTGATTTGATTAGGAAATGAAAAGTCCAATGCAAATAGAGAGGGTGCTAAAGAATATAAGGCTCAGGGGTTTTTACGTGGACTGAAGGAGGGCCCAACCTACAAATTGTAGGCTTGAAAGTGTCTCCTTCAAGTGGCTAGCTGAGGAACTGATGATGCCCATGGAGATCTTTGACAGAGGCACAAGTCTCCTATGCTCGCATACAGAGGTGACAGAGGCACCGTGTGGCACTAAAAATAGGTAAGCGACCTTTGTGTGCTTTTATGAGGTGCCATCATTTAGCCAAAGAGGCCAGAGGCAACAAAAAGAAAACCACACACAACAACAAAAGGCTAGATCGAGCCCTTCGGGTTACTGCCGCAAGTGTTTGAGCAAGAGGCACCAGCTTAATTCCTTACACGTCTTGTGAAAGGAGTGTGTGACCTACAAACCCACACACAAATTATGCCTTTGTCTACAGTCTGCCAGAGTCAAACCCATGGGTGGTCTACTTGATGGCCCACTCTTGCTTCCAATAGTAGCCAACCCCAAATTGGGCGATTTGTGAAGGGAAATGCAAAGCTCCCTTATCCCTCACTCCCAAGACCACCGCGCTCCATAGACGAGGGGAACCGGCAAAGAGAGGCGCAATTTTAGATGGCTCATACCTCCTAAGCCTTCGCCAAGTCAAAGCGTGCCAAGATTGAGTTCCCTGTGCAGCAATAAGCTCAACAAAACCAAGGAGATCACACCTCTTCCTAGAGAATCGATAAAAAACAACAGTCTTTATGGCTTGATAACTCTTTGTTCGTCTCTGATACAATATTAGAACCTATAGATGATGGAGTTAAATAACAAGTATGATGAACACATAAATTGCATAATGTCAATCTGAATCTTTTTAGATAGTCAAAGGTATATAAGGGAAAGATATCTAAGCATGAGGTGTTGATGTGTATCAACACCTCTCTAGTCTATAAACTAGCTGGGAAGATATTTCGAGGAAAATATCCAAACTATGCCAATGAGTCATACTGCAATGAATGACTAAGTAGGCTTAGGTCAACCTATGTGTATGCAAACATTAATGTATACACTGACAATAATGATACAAAAAAGAATAATCAGAGCCACATTGATGACAGAAAAAGACTCGTGTGTTCAATAAATGTGCACACCTAGGCGTGGGAAATGCACATGTAGCTTCTTCCAGATTGTTTGGATTTTTCAAATTGAGAAAATGGCATCTAAGCTTACACAAACTGTCAACATATATAATTAAATGCCAACCTACGGAAGCAACAACGAGCTAAAAACAACGTCTCTATACCCTGTACCAATATTTATCAGAATTCCTTTAAGTCATTAAGTCACCACTTTTAAATGACAACTAACACGTTCATGTCGCAGTTATCATTACTAACAATCAAAATAAAAACTCTATATGAAGATGATGTAAAATTTGTGTGCAAAAAAATCATTCAAAAATTTCATGCACATGAAACTAGGATGCGATGGTTACGAGTCCTCTCAGTGCAATCATCTTCAAGGGTGAACAACATGTCTTTCCATTTGATTGAATTGTTCAGAATGACACCTGAATTGACGTAATAGACCTCTCGATTTCTCTCAATTTTTTAGTCACTGATGGCAATTCGGTCACATTTACGAAATTTATGCTCTTATTGCATTCTCCATACTGCTCTGGTAAATGTGGTGCCCTCAGCAAAGAGGCCTCCTTGTCGTTTCTTTGAAATTATTTCCTTATCGCGCCTTCACAAACGTTGCTTCTCCATCTCCACAAAGTACCTGTGCCAATTGATGTTCGTCTGAGAAATTCCCTGCTCCTCTGTCGCTTACAGAACTCCTGATATGAATCTCAAATCATTCGAAACAAAAGGAGGGAAGTGCAGTTAGAAGAAATTGCAGAACTTTGATGAAGAGGGCGGCATTTAGGAAGATCTAGAAATAAGAAGTGTGGGCTATGAAGAGGGTACCCTATTACGTGTTTGAATTTAAATATTGTACAACGTACTCCTGGCCATGGAAAATGATCAGTTCAGCGGGTTAACTATGTTAGGTAGTAGGTCTCGCTAAGTGGAAAATCATTGATTCAGCGGGTGAATATTTTAGCAATATTCTCTTCTCCTGGAAGGGAAAATAAACATCCTCCCCCATATGAACAGCAGTGAGGCAAATTGGAGTCGAGGTATCACTCGCATTCTGTACTACCACCTAGCCTAGATATGGATCCAAAGCACGTACCATCTCTTCATGTTTATTAGACGACCTGTATGCCCCCCCTCTCTATATATTGAGGCAATGATATACGATAAAAGCAGGGATAGCACAACATGTGATTAACGTCAATATCTCTATGTCCAGGGTGGTGCATAAATAGAAGTGAGTGAAACTATAATCCCCGGGGCCCCTAATGCATAATAATACAGATGAAGTACAGGTACTAGATCTGTGCCATTCGATCAAAGAACAGAGGGGGAGGGATTCAAGCCTTGATCGCTAGGTGTTTTTGTGCCCAAAGCCACTTTCCTTAAGCAGTACAGGCGTGTCCAAGAGGCCGACTATGTTGGGGTTTGAGAGGGTCAAAGGTCGACATTCTGCATTTGATGTAGATCAATGTCTTTCCCTACTTGGGTTAATAAATATTACAGTTTGCAAGTCACCCAGAGCAAATGAATAAAAAGGGGAAGTAAACACACGTCTAGAGTAAGTCAATCATGCTCCTACATGCCTACCCAATTTAAAATAAACAGAGACATGAGGAGCACCTCTCCTCTCTATTTTTGGACAAAGAGTTTGGTCGTAAATTATATATTACTACTCCAATAAGATAACAGGCACAAAAGCGTGGGATAAATGATAAGCCTGTCACAATTAATGTGAGAAGAAAAGAAATAGATACTAGCAACCAGACATTCAATATACTGACAATTCATAGTTTAAAGGGAGAGATAGTGGGCGCCAAATGTATCTCAAGAAATGTAGAGAGATCAACTATGTATTGGAATACAAAGATAAATCAAGAAATCTGCATGTATTATCTAAAGCAAAGATATTCTTTCCTGAGACAACAAAAGAAACGCATTAGTATATTTTTTCAAGTGAAACAAATGAAATTGATGCGAATGGAGGCTACTTCGAGCCCCATGGTGGGCGCAAGAATGTGAGCACTAATCTGCAATCTTTCTCAAACAAAGATAAATATTAGCATTAATCAGTTTCAACATGGCAAATACAATTCTCCCTATGGAATTCATTTAAACACAAGGATAATGGAAAGTAGTAAAAAGAAAGTAAAACATAATGAAACACTATTCTAATGATCAAACCAGCATCTCCTAGGGGGATTAGTACTTCTTGATGTGAAAATAGAGCCCTTTCTTAATCCCTGATAAGCAAAAGATGTCAAGATCATGATGATGAGTGTGTTAATGCTGAGATTGTGCACCAATTTGTGTTGCTCTCCAATTGTGTTGTATTGTTGTAAACATTTCTTGCTTTTATAGATTCAAGGTTGGAATATTGAGAGATTTGGATAAATGTGGGATTCGTAATCCAATGACAAGATTCCACTTGTCAAGATTTGAGAGGATGAGAGTTGTGCAAGCTTTGGCCAATGTGCTTATTTGAAATTTGAATTTGCATGAGATGACATGTTTAGGGGGGATGAAAGGTGAATTAAATCCTTTTTTGATTTGTGTAAGCACATTTAATGCTTTGTTGGAAGGGACAAGTCCTTTGGAGGGAGATTCAAAATTGGAGGAATATTCCATCTTGATGCCCTTTTGAAAGTAATTAGAAGAAATAATAAATCAAAGAAATGATTTATTGGTGCAAATGGGTGGGTTAGTTGAGAGTTTAGATTTGACTCAAGTTGAGTCAAAAGCTATAGAATGGGTGATTATGTTTAGAGGTTGAATAATCCAGATTAATTAACTTGGAGGATTTTAAGGGTTTGATATTTGACTTAAATTATTTTGATTTATTGAATCAAATAAGAAGAACTTAAGGACTTAACTAAATAATTTGATTTATTTAATTAAGTATGATGAAGCCAGGGAATTAATCAATAAATTGTTTTAATTGATTAATAGAAGAATTGGATGTTAAAGCGGGATTTAGATGCATGGTGTTGATTATTTTGTGTGTCTACATGTATATATGTTTATATTCAACAATGCAAATAAGTCTAAAATTTTTGAGTAACTGTTTGTTATGCTTTTAAAAAGTGGATAATCGCACATGACATAATATGTGTACTTTCAAAAAGTGGTATAGAAAAGCTAAGCTCGCTTAATAGTTATAATAACAATGCTTTGTGATTCATGATGACTAAAAGAATTTATTTGGATGGACAGTGCTAGTAGGAATTCATTATTGAAATTGTGTTCAAAATTTAGTAGGCTCTACTAGTAGGAGCTGAAAATATTTTGTGCAAACTCCAAATAGCATTGTGGCTAGTTCTTCAAAAGTGGTGACATTAAAAATCTCATGCGTAGTGTCCTGCAAGTCCATCTTGAGCATGTAGCTGAAATCACATGTAGTAATCTCTGTAGAACACTTGGGGCACTTAAAATCACTTGGGGTAATTTGGACAACCTTTTTTTTACACTTTTTTCTTTCCACCATGCGAGGGAAAGACAAGTAGTAAAATTTGTCTAAGTGGAGCTTTGTGATTGTAGCCTTTACACAAACATTATGTTTCTGAAGAGAGCTTGGATTCTCAATACTTGAAATTGGAATCAGGTTTTCTAATTTTTTGGGTGATATATGGGTCTTTGAGACGGAAAGAGAAGGAAGGGTAGTCCCTCTATTGGCATACTATGTTTTCAATTTTAAAGCTTCAACCAACTTAGGATTGATTTGGATGGTTATAGGAAAAATGGTATCAATAAATTTTCCAAACCATGAGGTTATCCGACCACTTTTGATCAAAGTAATTGGTGGGTTGGGTTGTAGGGGAAGGTCAACTAGTTGTTTCCCAATGATTTGGAAATGGCTACCTCAAAGAGTGATATCAATGGTATGTTTTGACATGTTAATAATTGTATTTGCACATTTAATTATTTCAGTGCCATGCCTTTTTCAAATGGTTGATGCTGGAGAGATAGATAGAAGAACACCAATGACATCTACAAGGGATTTAATAGGTAATGACAATAATGATTGAATGGTTTTGATATGGTAGTTGTGTGTGGGAATTGTGGAGTCTACACAGGTTAATGGACTAATAGTTGAGGAGTTGTGGAGGAATATTTCATATGGGTTTGTGTCACTACTATATTTTGTGTTTCTTACTCTAATGCGACCATTTGAGATGACATAAGTATTATTCAACTCAATCACATGGTAGAACCTATCTACAAGTTCATTAAAATGAGTTGCATGTATCTCAAACCCTACTCTATCTACAAAATCAAACTTGAAGACTTTCCCATCATTACTTTCATTTTTGTACTCATGAATTGGGCTTTTACTCAAGGCATGACCCTCTATGGACCAAATTTTATGGTTTGGGGTTAAGGTTGCAATGGCATTTGGTTTGATTGGAGAGAGAGTGTGATTTTCCCTTGATAATGTAGGTGCATCATGGGAGGTGTTGGGAGTTTGACTATTGTCCAATAGCTCCTGAGAGTTGTTAGAGAGAATACAAGTTGTAGCTTGATTAATAGCAGTTTGATCTCCAATCATTGAGGCATTGTTTGTAATTACTTCCAAGCTATGAATTACAATATCCCTACAATGAAAGGATAACTTGAAATTGAATGCATTGTACATGCATAAACAAGAGAAATTGAAATAAATAAGGTGATTATGGGCATACGTGAATTTTAGAATTTTTTAGCAAATGTATTCGTTGAGGTGGATAATAGAGCCTTTGACTAAAGCATCCTACAAGAAAAGTTTGTTGAACTACATGGGTAGCAATGTAGGATATATGTATGTCCCATTTTGAGATTTGAATACGATACTTTGTAAGAGTGCTTTATGTTTGTTGAATGGGGTCGATAGATGCAACTTGCAGAAAGGAGTCAACATCAGGCATGCTTGAAAGGATGTCAACAATTGCATTTGTAGTTAAGGTAGACATGACATTGTTGGAAGGCACTAGAAGTGGATAGCCTGCAAGAAAAGTGAGAGTAGGGAATATAGGCATTGAAAAAATGTAAAAGTAATAATTTAAAAATGGAAACTATTCAGTACGAGCTTTCATATGAATGTAATTGTAATATAGCATATTTATTCTATGGCATAAGTTGACATTTCAAGTCTTTGTCATAGTGATTTGTTTGGTATTATGGCAGCATAAATAACATTCATCTTTTTGAACTATTTGTATAAATGGGATAATTAGGATGTTTGATTTAACACTTGTCGATATGTAAAAGCAAGTGAAGTAAGATGCAATTGTACATTTGAATACAATAAAATTATGGACTACACATTGCATAAATAATAAAACAACTAAGACAAAAGATCTTTTATATTTAAGAACCTAGGTTTAAAGAGAAAAATATTACAAAGGTGATGGAAATAACCTACTTATTTAATATATGCAACAACATATACACTCTTAGACCTTGTTGGCATACAATTATCCTAAAACAACAACAAACAATTAACATCTATTAAATTGAAATATGAAGCTCTTTGCTTATTATCTTATTAGGATGAGCATGCATATTGTCATCTTGTTATCTATTAAATACAATGGACAAAGTAATGGTCATAGGTCAAAAGAATCACATTTAAAATTTTCTTGCATGGAAGTCATAGTATGACATTGACAGTGGTTTATCTTTATGAGTGAGACCATTGTATATGAGTTGCAAAGCAATGACAATCACATTAAATAGGGAAAATTTTAAACAATAGTGTCTAGTTAAATAGGAAGGATGGTGACCTTAAATTCTATGAGGGAAACATTGTGGAAGAAGTGGTAGAGAAAATTTCAAGGACACTTTTTATTTTTTTCATGCCTCAAATGGGACTTGGTATGTTTTAGCTAAAGTAATAAGAGATGAAATTAACAGAGTAGGCTAATAAAGGTATCTAAAATACTTTGGATCAAAACTTGAAACAAGAAATGAAGAATAAACATCTTTACAACTCAGAAGATGCAATTAATTGATTTTTATTCTAAAAGGATAAAGAGATAGAATTTACCTCTTTTGAAATAGGTTTTAGATAGTAATTAAAGTTTTGATGGTCTGCAAAACTACTCCTGGTAATTTGAATGTGTATTCTTCACCTCCAATCTGCAACTATACATGGTAGTATAAAAAATAAGCTTATAAAATAAATTGTAAATTTTTAAAATAATAATATTATGATGTTTGTATGTTTGTCAAAATGTACACTAATTTTGAGGTACCAAAATATATTGAATTTAGTATGAAAGAGGTAGATTCAAGTCAATAGAAATCTTGACTATTTTCTCCAAAAGTGATAGCAACAACACAACCTAATTTAAAATCTACTTCTATATACTCTAATGGATACTCTAATCAATTCTAATTATTTTCAATAGGTATTGCTTCTCCTATCTTATTCTGAAGCCATTAACACGGAAACTCTCATGATATACCATGGATTATAGTATGAGCCATAGTGCAGCCCAATTTTGACACATCGAATTTATTTGTACCATGTCATGTAACCATGTTTATAACATATCAATTTTTACATTGGAATGCACGTGAAAAGGATTCAGACTATGGAGATTAAATAGTGGCATTTCTACTATAGCATGAGGCATTTTTCAAAATAGGTCACTGCCTTCTCAGGGAATTCCATCACCATGAGACTACATTTGTTTCAAGAATTTTTCCAAATAGTTCACTATCCCAACTATGTTATCACTTGCTATTATATTTTGATAGATTATTTCCAAGCATCCATACCTTGTTCAAAAGCACCTATTTTAGGCTTTTAGCCATAATAGTATGACAAAGAATTGTTTGATAAAATTATTTGGTAGCATAGAAAAGGTGGTGAACAAATATAATTGACACTAATAACAAAAATGATACAGCAGATAACACTATGTTTCCAACAGAAACTTATCTCTGCTCCCAACAAAATTGTCTATGAACAGTTGAGTCAAAATAATAACCTGCAAAACTAGTTCAAAGGCTCCAGACTATGGGGACTAAATAGTAGCATTTGTGTTGTAGCTTAAGGAAATTTTCCTTTTAAGACCCCTCTGTTTTGCTCATTTGATCGAATAGTGTTCTGTTGGTTATGCCTTATTTTTTTTGTTAAGTGTTTTGACTTAGAACTCAGTTGTTATTTGATCGCTATCTGTAAAGTGATGTGAATGTTATATTTTGGTGTGATGGTGCATTTTAACTGATGTTATCATTATGTAATGCTTTGGATTAGCATAGTGGATAATTGAATTAATGATGTTAGATTCGTCAGTTAGTAATACTGTATTGGTGAAGGGGACGAGATTGCATCACTCACTTGTGAGCACCCTGTAATCCCAATATTTCCTCTTCACGGTGTGTTTTAATTTTAACATATATATGCATGTGGATATACTCTGTGTTTGCAAGTTGACAGGTACAGGACATTTACTTCACCTAGTTTCACAGGTTCGAGCGTGTCCATTGCCCAATGGTATTCGATTGGGAGATAGTAGCTAGGTTTTCAATGCCAAGTCATCACCCTAGTCATACTGTGTCATCGAGTCTTACTCGCGTTAATTGTTTTATATTGTTCTCTCTCTCTTCAATTATTTAATTGCAAGTTAAAAAGGGTAATTATACGGTTGTATGCATTTAACTTGTGAAATTGAAATTGATCTGGTATTATTTTAATAATGTAATTTATTTTATTTATTAATTAATTTAATTTTATTAATTAATTTAATTTAATTAATTAATAATTTAATTGTGGATTAGATTTATTTATTAATTAATTAAATTGATTGTGTTGAAATTGGATAACTTCATTTTGAAATTTCTGAATTTTATTATGTGAAATTGAAAAATGAAAGAAAAGGTTTTAAATTTGCATTTTTAGAAAATTGGAATTCAAAAAGTTGAAAAAAAAGAAGATAATTTCTATTTCTGTTTTCAGAAATTTATTACAGTGGTTGAATGATATATTTTTAGGAATTTTCTTGATTATTGAATTTTCCTTCACAATTTTGGGGATGATGGAGTTTTGAAAAATTAAGAATGGAAGAGATGAAGAATTTTGAATTTTGTGGGTTTTTTTTTAATCTGAGGAAACTGCTGATTTGAAGAGGGAATCCAAGCAAGGATTTGTGCGCCCTCTGGATCTTCTAGAACTTTTGGAAACCAGGTCCATGTTATTAAATTGATTTTGATTTTGAAAAAAATCATAGATCTAGATATGTTGTTTGCAAAAATATTTGTTTGGAAAAGCATTGCTTCAAGAGAAATCATGGTGTTCTTGGCTGGAAAATATTATTTTAATTTTGGTTGTTCAAATTAGTTTTGTAAAATAGTTTGTGGGTGTTTAAATTTATGTATATATATTTGTTGGAACAAATATTTATATATACACATTTTATGAATGAAATTATTGAGGGTTATGCTGCCAAAATTTGGGAAATTTTTGCATTCCCAAACCCAATCGCGAATCTGAATTGTTGTTTTTTTTTTTAAATAAAAATAAAAAATTTAAGGTGGTTGGGGGCTCACCCCCATCGTTCCCCATGGGAGGTGAGTGGGCGGAGCCGCACCTAGCACGACCCCCACCTCCTCTGTCTGCCGCAGCCGCTACCGCCACCAAGCAGGGTGGACTATGTTACCACATTCATCGCCCACTAAGTGGGGGTGACTATGTTAACATAGTTGCCACCCTTGGTAGGTGTCGATTGTGTTACCACAGTTGCCGGCCATGGTAGTTGCACTCAACCGATGCCCTAGCACCACGACCACCTTCAAACTGTGGTTGGCGCCTAACCCTCCGCCATTTCCTTATGGACGTAGCCCGAAAATGGTTGCCCTGCCCTAAAAGAAATCCATGCATGTGGCGTAGGTTAAATTTAAAATATTTTTATTTTTTTAATGTTTAAATATTATTTATATATAATATTAAATATTATTATATATATTAATATTTGATATATATATATATTAATATATAATATATATATATATTAATATTGAATACTTAATATTATATGTATATAATATTAAAATATTAATTTAATATATGCATAGTAGAGAATATGAATGAGTAAAATAATAACATAATTTAAATGTAATTGGGAAGATTTTAAAGTATTGTGCTATAGTGGAGATTATAAAGTTTAAAATGTTGAGTTGATTATTATCATGATTGAAATGTATTTGTGGAATTTTAGATTATTGCATAATAGTCAAGTTGAAGAATTTATTTTAGAATATTATATTTGAAAGGACAAATATTGAATTCAAAAGTAATATGTTTAAGTAGTGAGATTAATTGACTTTAAGACGATTTATTTTGCAAAGGGAAATAATTATTTTAAAATGATATGTTTTGAATTAACAAAGTAACTATTTTATTTTCTTATTATTTTCAAGCAATTATGGACTAGTTATTTGCTTAAATTTCAGCCCTTGTCTGAAGGAGACGTTATTGAATCATTTTATAATGGAATAAACTATTGAATGTTATTCAAGGAAATGGATTTAATATATCCAAATTAGTTTATTTCTTCGCAATTCCTTTATGTGATTATTTCCTCTATGTTCATGTACGAGGAGATGGGTTAAGTGTCTTTGATATGTAAGTCTTCCAAAGGACCCTAGAGGTTGGGGGATTATGGTGTTTTAATAATGACCGGTTGTTATTTCCTTGGGTAGTGCATGGGAAGTTATCTGTTATTACCTGATTTTCACAAACGGGGATGTTTGTACCTCCTTGGATTAGGAGTGGACTATGTGAGTTGTGCCTCCTTGTTAGGAGTGATTTTTTTACCTTTGCTACCTCCAGTGTTTGGAGAGGGTTTTGACTTATGCTGCCTCCTGAGAATGGAGTGGTCGTGATATCTTGTTTGTTTGCACTTTGTTACCCTTGGAGTTTGGATGGTATATGTTTTGTCAAGTAGAAGAGTGGCTTCCATAGGGGCCAGAGCCCGAAAGATGTAAACTGGGTAACCTTTGGAGGTGGTTTAATCAAGTGATAAATAAAACAAAACTTAGAAGATAAGGTGGTACTTCTCACTAATCAAGATAATTATGCCTCACTCATAGACACAAGGGCTCGTCTAGACTTGGGATGAGTGGGAAGGCCTAGAATGGTAAGGTCATCTATCTTGTTTTTACGAGAGGTATTTGAATCTGCATGAGTGAGTATGGGGGTCGAGATTTGGTAGAGGCCACTAGGATAACCCATATTGGGGGTCGAAGCCTAGGAAGAATCGTAGAGGACAACCCATGAAAAGTTGTGTGATGACACTCTATCTAGGACAACAGTTGGTACTTGATTTTATGGGTATGGTTTCCTTAAGCATACTTTAAGTGACCATAGTTGGTATTCGATTATTTGTGTATGGTTCTCTTAACATACTTGATCTGCTTTATTTCTGGAAGCAACGTGACCATGTAGAGTTGTACTTGTGTTGTACTTGCATGGTTTATTAGCAGTAATTGTTTTGTACATGTGCTTGGTTGTGTCAGTTGGTTCTATTATGTTTTAGCCTGTGTCTAGAGGTAGATGGTCTTGGTTAGGATTCCTTGTTACTATCTCCTAGCATGGGGGGTGGGCCTTCGAGTTCCACTTGGTTGGGTGGTGTGCACCTTAATCCATTGGGCTATCTTCATGTTCATGTGGACAAGACTTCTAGTTGGAGAGGTCATTGGATTGGGTTCTAGTTCTTGCTTTATTTCATTCCAGTTGATCTTGTATTATTTTACCCCTCATTTGTTATCGAGGTGGAAAGTTGTAATTGTAATTATGCTATTGGAATTGCCTCATTCAGGGAATGAGTGTTGTAACCTTATTTTTTAATGAATGGATTATGAAATGGGAAGTTATCTTTATGCTTGATGTAAACTATCTTTTGGAATGTATTTGTTTATATTATTAAGTAAATGAATGTCATGGTTTAAGTTCTTGTTTTTTGTTGAGGTTCTATATAATCTTAGTCTCATAACCTTAGGGGATGTTTGCAAGGGGAAGTGAACTTGTATGTTCTTTGTACTTAAACAAAAAAAAAGAAAAATTAGTCTGTTTAAGTAGTTCTTTGCAACTTCCTCTAGGGTTGCATGGCGGGGCGTTACATTTCCAAATAGTTCACTATCCCAACTATGTTATTGTTTGCTATTATGTTTTGATAGATTCTTTCCAAGAATCCATAGCTTCTTCGAAAGCACTTGTTTTAGGCTTTTAGCCATAGCAGTAAGGTAGTGAACTATTTGATAAAATTCTTTAGTATACAAGCATGAAAAATGAGGTAGCATAAACAAGGTAGTGAACGAATCTAATTGACACTAATAAAAAAAAATGATACAATAGATAACGCTATCTTTCCAGCATAAACTTTACAACCAATTTCGAACTCCATAGGGTCAATAATGGTCACATTTGATGTATAATGATGTATGCATTTGATCAACGTCCACTTAAGTTAAATAAAATTCTTTAGACAACAAAAGATGTCATTCTTGTTGAGCTAATTATGTCAGAAAGTTTTTGCTTCATGTTGTAAGAATGGTCTTGGGTGATACCTTTCTTTCTTCAACCCACCATTACATATTCAATACTGCATTTATCATCATAACTACAAGCCTTTAATTTTTTAATATCATTTAGTAATAATTTTTTCAAGTTTTATATTCTTGAGGTCTTGAGCTCATGACCAAGAGAAAATAGAGCCTTTCCAATCCATCTACACCATTGTGCAATCTCTCTTCCCCATTAATATTAAAAAGAGTTCCAATAAGGAGTTTAATTGATTTCTTATATATATGGTGGAATTTCCTTTTGACAAAAAATAGTTGTAAATTCTATGTTTTGTTCAAGCTCTTGTATGGATATGCATATGGACACTCAGTTTAATTGGATTGAAAAAAAGAATCAAATTGATGTAGGTGCATTAGGTTTAAATTTCATATATTTTCAATGTTTTTTCAATATGGTCTCAAGTGTGAGGTATGAGTTTTGGTTTCTTTGACAGAATCATCACATTATACAACAATAAAATTTCAAAATGAATTTCTCTAACGTAATCTATATGAGTGTTTCCTATATAAGTAAATGGATTCTTACAAGTGGATGCTTACAAAATTATGTACATGTAATATATATGACATTCAATTTAAAAAGAAGATATCTTTACAGATAATTGATGAAGAATATACATTGTTATTTAACAATGTATGTACATATGAGTGATTAACATACATGAAAACATTATACATGAGAGTACTTCAAATTCATTGGATATCATTTAGAAAAGGTAAAAAAAATTCTCAATGATTATGTTGGATGAGCCAATCTTGTAGTGTTCATCATAGTACATTTCTTTTAAAAATGAACAAAACCCAGCTACTTTTGAACACGATTTATGAAAATATTTTGCAAAAATCTCCATTTGTTGGACTTCTTCTTCAACAGCAACAACAGTATGGTAGGTTTCTCCTTCAATCTCTTGGATAATATTTTGTGAATGCTCAGAGATGGATTTAATTAATTTGTGAATTGGTGTAGACAGTAACAAAATCTTTGATGCTCCCTTGGTAATTTGAAAGGGTTTTCATTACCTCCAACTTGCAATTAAAACCACTAGTAATGATGACATTAAATACGTAAACCAAAAACTAAAGAAATGACACATTAAACATAAAATACATTAAACGGAAAAAAAAATTAATAACACACTAAACAAAAATACATTTGAGGGTCTTCTCAATACCACTGGTAGTGATGACAATTAAATAGGAAAACCAAAAACATAGAAATAACACATTAAAAAGAAAATACATTCTCATTGTCTCTTGTAGCAAATAAGATATTCATCCTTTTCATATCCACAAATCCATTGACCATTGAACACCAATTTTATATAATTTCCCATAGCTACAAACTATGAATGCTCTTAGCTAGAAAAAATTGGGACATTACTGTCAAAACATACACTAATTTAGAGGTACTAAAATATATTGAATTTAGTATGAAAGAGGTAGATTAAGGTCATTAGAAATCTTGACTATTTTCTCCAAAAGTGATAGCCACAACACAACCTCATTTAAAATCTACTTCTATATACTCTAATGGATACTCTGATCAATCCTAATTATTTCCAATTCAATTCCTTCTCCTATCTTATTTTTAAGCCATTAAAAAGGGAACCCTCATGAGAGACCATGGATTATATAATGAGTCACATTCTACCCCAATTTTGACACGTCAAATGTATCTGTACCATTTCATGTAACCATTTTTCTAACATGTCAATTTTTACATTGGAAGCCAAGTGCAAAGGCTAGAGATAGAGAGGAATAATTATGTGCATATCTTGCAATCCTGTATAGTCCATGAGAGCACATCTATTTGAAGCATCTTTTCAAATAGAGGACAATTGCAACTATTGACAAATTTTCTCTATTCCAAAGTCTCCATTTGTGCACAGGAAAAATTCTAGATTGATCCCTAAAAGCTACATAAGTATTACCGTGGTAGTAAGTGGATCTATATCATTGGCATGGTAGAAAAAAAATCAAATGTTGCTTCTAAGTATGAGAGACCTTCTACTTCAATTTTTTTATTCCAAAATTCATCTGACAACTTTATATTAATTGAAGCAGGAATATGATCTACCAAATTAAGATATACCTATTCTTATGTAATGTGTCAAGCTAATCTGTTTAATACCAATAGCTAAGATATTTCAATAGTTATGATTTTTCTTGCAAGTGCTCAATAGACTATCCACAATGACAATGTTAGAAATGATCTTATTAATTTACCAAAGAAAAAGCTTATTGTTGCATCTGGTTATTAGTTCAATTTTCTTTTGAATAGATGTTATTTTTAACAAATATACTAGTCCCTATACAAGATAATTAACTCACATATGAACATACATATATAACTAAAAGAATAACAAAATATTGCTAATAGAACCAAAAATGTTCATTATTCGGAATGAGGAGATCTATAAATGCATTGGTTGCTTCCAATACGTAACAGGAAGACAATTAAAAGTATCTATTGAATTTGGGTGACTAAAGTATGGTTCATTCCATGTCACAAACCTTAAATATACACAACTCTTAGTAATTACACCACTGTTGCAGAGGTATACCTTCTTTATATATCTTCTTTATATATCTTCAAAAATGACCAAACACACCTGCTAACTTGTGGAATTTTTCATTTCCTAACATAACTCGTAAAACAGGTGCCAAAATCCTTCATTTATGAAGTGCCTCACTTACAAATTCCCACACCACCTTGTATAATCTGCAGGGATAGAATTGTGGGTCAACCAACCTTGCTAGTACTTTTTCCATATTTGCACTAGTTTAACCATAAATAAATAAATATTTGAGGAAAGAGAGAGATGTGATAGCCTTAGAAAATTCATCAAATTTGTTACGCACACCTAAAAGACCCCTAAAATTTTAAAAAACAAGATGAACTCACCCAGACATGATGAAAATTGATTGAAACTCCCCAAAATCTGCTCCAAGGAAACCCCTATGTGAGAATGCCCTTAAACCAGGGAAACTGACTTACCTCAAGATTATGCAACAAATTCAGAAGATGACAATGTTAGAAATGATGTTATTAATTTATCAAACAAAAAGCTTATTGTTGCATCTAGTTATTAGTTCAATTTTATTTTGAATAGATGTTATTTTTAACAAATATATCAATCCATATGCAAGATAATTAACTCACATATGAAAATACATATAGAACTGAAATAATAACAAAATATTGCTTAAAGAATGAGAAATGTTCATTATTCAGAATGAGGATATCTGTAAATGCATTGGTTGCTACCAACGGGTAACATGAAGACAATTGAAAGTATCTATTGAATTTGGGTGACTAAAGTATGATGCAGTCCATGCCAAAAACCTTAAATATACACAATTCTGAGTAATTACACCACTATTGCAGAGGTATACCTTCTTTATATCTCTTCAAAACTAACCAGACACGCAACTTGTGGAATTTGTCATTTTCTAAAATAACTGGTAAAAAAGGTGCCAAAATCCTTCATTTATGAAGTGCCTCACTTACCAATTCCAAGGCCACCTTGTATAATCTGCAGGGATAGAATTGTGGGTCAACCAGCCTTGCTAGTACTTTTGTCATATGATGCACTAGTTTAACAAAAAATAAATAAATATGTGAGGGATGAGAGAGATGCAGCAGCCTTAAAAAATTCATCAAATTTGTGGCACACCTAAAAGACCCATGCAACTTTGAAAAATAAGATGAACTCACCCCGATACGATGAAAATTGATTTTGACTCCCCAAAATCTTCTCTGAGGAAACCCTTGTGTGAGGATGCCTTAAAACCAGGGCAACTGACTTACATCAAGATTATGTACAAATTCGAATGAAAATAAGAAAACAAGAAGCAACCTAAGGATGAATTAATATGCAATGAAGTTGTTAAAGGGCATATTTTGAGGGTAACTCCACTATCTTCCTTGCTTTTTTTTTGAGAGAATAATTGTCACATTCTTCTAACGAGACGTTTCCCACTGCTGGTGAAAACATGCCATAGTTGAAAGGGGAGGTTCCCTGCTATTGGTTCATGAAAAATTAGCACATGAATTCTTGAGAGCTTTTGGAGTGCACATGAATTCTTGAGAGCTTCCCGAGTGCTGGAGAAGATTAAATCAACTGTATAACATTGCTTCAAATGAATTTTTGACTATTGATTTCATAATTAACTTTGCAATTCTCAAATAGAGCATGCCTTGTAATTAATTTAAATATTTTTAAACTAAGATAATTAAATTATATGGATATTAATATTTTTATTTTCTTAAGGGAATTATAGTTTATTCTACAAATTTATATTTAAATTCTAGCCTTTTTTTAATAACTTTCTTGATTTTTAAATGGTATGATTAATCTTGTCATTCAATCTATTCATTAAATTTATACTTATATTTTATATTTTGAAATATTTATTTTATATATAATTAAGATTTTTTTTGTTTTACATTCTTTTTTATTAGTGTTATAAATTGATTATTCTTTTCACTTTTTTAATTAAAAAGAATTAATTTAAAAAAAATATATATTTTTAAAATTAATAATTTCTACATTCTTAATACAAAAAAAATTGTGTTAATATAATAATTACGTTTTTCAATTTTATAAGTAAAGACTTTTTTAGTTTCTATTAGATATAGTTTGACTCACTTTCCAATTTTACAATGTAAGACTTTTTATCTCTATTTTCATTATTTTAGGTTAGTGCTATAAAGTGGTAATTATTTTCCTTGAATTATATTTTTCTTTTTTTAAATTAATTACAATTTGTTCTATTATGCTATACTTTAATATTTATTTATTTTATTAAAAAATTTAATAGTCACTAATTAATAAATAATTTTTTTCATCTTGCTATAAGTAGAATTTTTTCCAATTTCTTAAGTGTAAATAATTCATTTTCATGTGACCTTTACCCTTCTTTTAATATAAAAAAATTATTTTTATAATAGTTAGGTTTTCCAATTTTACAAAGTAAGAATTTTATCTCTCTCTTTTTGTATAGAATTTGATTACTAATATAATTTAATTTTAAGTGGTATTTTTTTATTTTAAAATTAGGGTAAGTGCCCCTAAACCCATAAGTTAAATAAAACAAAAACAAACAAAAAAATCTTAGACAACTCAACCCATGACAAAATTAAAAGGAGAAACACAAGCATAAACAAAGAGAATGAAAGATAGATGGACAATAGCCTAGCATAAAAAAAGCACAAAATAAAAAGAAAAACCACAACAAAAATTGTTAGCCTTATCATTTAGTAAATTTCTAGCCAAAAAATTTTTGTTACTATAGATAATAAATTTATATTTTCTAAGTATGAATAAATTCTTTGAATTATGAATTTGTACCATTCTTCACATAGCTAAATTTGTGTCATTTTAATAATTATATTTTCTAATTTTATCAAGAAAGAATTTTTATCTCCTAATGTTAGAATAATGTAATGTAGGAAATCAAAAACAAGCACCAATGAACAACATGAATATTGTATTAACTTCTCTATATTAGGAAAGAAGGAGCAACCTTCTTTAATAGGAGAAACAACTTGATCAAGATCCACAAGATGTGGAGATTAGGATCAAGATCCACCCTAACTAGAAAAGACTCACCAACCAAGATAGCTAACTAGACACTTAAGTAGGCTTAAGTAAGCCAAGTGTGAATGAAACACCAACACAACCCCTTAAGAATAGCTTAGGTGGGTAGAAGAAATAGGTCACGACTACAAGTCAAAAGAGTTACCCAAGTATATACCATTTGAATATCAATATAAATGCTTTAACTTAGTATACCCACTTATTTTAATTGAAATATATTTTATTAAAATTTTATGTTGGTTTTATTCTTAATTTTTATATTTCAAAAATTAGAATTGTTTTAGGTGTCCAACCATACTTAATACTATGAAATTGTGTCACTATAATAATTATGTTTAAGAATTTGATCAAGTGAAACTTTTTCAACCTCTTTAACTTTTTTACTATCTTATACTTGAATTATTAATATAAATAATTTTCATTTTAATACTTTTCTTCTTGAACCAATCTTTTATTATAATTTATTATAATGTTTTAATTTATTGAATATTTAATACTTACCTTTTTTTTTCTTTTTTTTTGATGAAAGTCAAATTATATATCTTATATTTTTCTTGTATCGATAAATTATGATTAGTGTAACCATGGAAGCTCAAAATAACAAAAATGGAGAAACAGAGAAATCTAAAATCTAAACTCTAGAAAATAAATTACCATATTTTAATTAGATTTTTATATTTTAAAATAAATTAAAATTTATGCTATATATTTTAATATTTATGTTTTTATTTCAAATTAAAATAATAATATTATGAAAAAATAGGGTTATAAACGGCATATTTTTTCAATTTTATATTTGTGAATAACATAATTTTTCCTGATTTTTATCTCTTTTAATATGAAAAAAATAATGTTAGTTTATAAATTAATTTTTTTAACTTTATAAAGTAAGAAATTTTATCTCTATTTTTTATTGAATACCATTTGATTACCAATATAAATCATTTAATCTATCTTATCTATTTTTTAATATTGATAAAAAAAATATCTCTTAATTTTTCAATTAAAAAAATAAAATTTACTTGCTCACTTATCTATTATCAAAAAATTATGTCATTATGAAAATTAATTTTTTAAGTTTGAAAAAGTGAGTTTTTTTAAACCTCTTTAATTTTTTTTATATCCTATATTTTAAATATAAGTTTAAATATTTTTAAATTAATTACTTTTTTCTATCAATCAACATTTTAAGACAATTTATAATTTATTCAATATTTAAATATTTACCTTATTTTTAATCAAATTAATTTTTTTTTGTCTATATTATATTTTTTCATCAATGAATTAGGTTGGAATAGGTCACTTCTATTTAGATTTATTTTGAAAATTGGTACAATCTTTGGATCATATGACCAGGTAAGCCTTAATAAAATGAAAATTATCAAAAGGGATGTTATTGATACTATCATGCGAAAATTTTATTCCAAAGTATAGTTAAGACAAGACAAAAATTTCAAATTTTGACCACCAAATTTTACATAAATCACTAAAGTTTTTTTTCTAAACCCATACTTCATGAAAATATAAAAATATTTGATCAATAAAATTATAAAAACTTAGGTAAACATTTTTTGTGATAATCATGGTTGAGCTCAAAAGGTGACATGGAATCCACATTACCAAAATAGACTAAATTAGTCCTAATAACTCCATAATAATTTCAAACATAATTGCAATCACAAATTAATCAAATCAAATATATCAAAATAATTTTCAAGTAATGGTGACAGAAAAAACCTAGGGGCTTGACCTAATTCTTCAAAGCTCATCTCTAATTAACTTTCCTACATACCACATAGAGGCTTCATAGTTTGAAACCTTGAGCTCACTCCAACTCACATTTTACTGTACATAAAATGATCAATAGTGGTTAATCTACAAGCCTTATCATTTTACTATAAAGAATAATGGTTAACAAACCCAATTGTAATGCTACTCAAAATTCACTTAAAAAAATAGATATCCAAATATGATCTAGGATGAAGGGGACAATATCATATCCTAAACATATGTTTATAATTGTAGTTGAGGTTTTAATCTAGACAATACAAAGGTCACCATATAACATTAATAAGATTACAGGGTGAAATTTTAATAAGAAAATTCAAGATTGAATATTTCAAGATAATTCAACCATCATACACTTGGTTGATTAACACAAGGGGTATAACCCTTAGGTTCAAAAATTACTCTATCTTAGTCACACTCATGACCCAATAACATTGGCATATTCTAAACTCATTTCTATACTATAATTCATCCAAAGCCTCTATTATTTTTTTTATAACTATATAAGTGAGTACACAACCCTTTATAGGTTCCTTTTTCCCAAAATAGTTTCATATTTGGTGACCACCCACTTAGGTGAAGTCAAAGATAAAAAATATCATTAAAGATATTTTAAAAACATAAGGGGTATAGAATCAATCATTGATAATTTAACAAAACTCACTCATACATACTACAATTTGAATAAATAAAGCTTAATACTCAACATAATGAAAATGAAAACATTTAATGATAATTGTATCCATGAGAAATTAGATAATGGTCCATAATGAATATCATATTTATAAAAATAATATAACTTAATCATTTTTGGGTGATTATAATTGTTTAAAAAATAAGAATGTACTATAGGGATCTTGGCAATAATATCTTATATTTCCTTTATGGAACATCTATTGATCAATATGTGGTTGGAAGATATTCAAGGTTATCTATCAATATAACAAGAAGTGAAACTCCAATGAGAGTATATGTCTTTTATCATTAAGGGAATAATCCTATTTAGATTTACCTCCTACTAGAGGAGAACTCTACTTTTCATAAGGGAAAATTTAGTCACCTATTTTCCAAGTGATCATCATGGTATGATTATAATAAATTAGGACTTTAAGATTAAAAAAATCACTTACAAATTATATCCTTTAATTTCCAAAATAATTTAATAGAATAAATTAATTATAAAATGGTGTTAAAAAAGAGGAATAATTAAATTACTTCATTTTAATTTCAAAACGAATTTCATACATTAACGAGTGAATAAGAATATCAACAAAAGGTAGAGCTCACTGGCTACAAAATCTCAATGGATTACAAGTTGCCTCATAGGAAATGATCATACTGTCTCATTGACATGACTATTCATTACATATTTGGAAATCATGAATATCACCCATAAAAAGGAGCATAAGGAAGTTCATTTACAGTTTACATAAGTCAACAAGCAAAATTTTCAAGTTTCACTAATGCATCATCCTTACATATGAAAAATTACAGTAATGCCAACACTATCATGAATTTTCTCCCAATTATTTACAAATAAAACCATTTTATCTCCAATGACCTCTCAAATATCATACAAGTACACACTGAAAGCTATAAGCCAACCACATAAATATTTATGAAATTAATCCTAATCTTGTTAGGAGGCACACATGCCTATGAAATTATAACAAAATGCTTACTTCTAAACTCATTGGTTCATACATGTTTCAACAATAAGAGAATAATACTATAAAAGAGTTAAAAAAGTAAAGCTCATGTATGTATGAGAATAAATATGTAAGACCCCTCCGTTTTTCTCTTTTGACCGAACAACGTTCTGTTGGTTATGCCTTATTTTCGATTAAGTGCTTTGACTAAGAACTCGGTTGTTATTTGACCGCTATCTGTAAGCGATGTGAATGTGATATTTTGTTGTGATGGTATTTTCTCTTGATGTTATCATTATGAGAATGTTAATTAATGATGTTTTATGTTTTGATTATACTAATGATGTTATATTCATTAGTCAGTGATACTGTATTGGTGAAGGGGACGGTATCGCATTACTCACTTGCGAGTGCCCTGCGATTCCAAGATTTCCTCTTCATAGTGTGCCTTATTTATGACATGTTTATGCATGTGGATATACTCTTTGTTGTAGGTTGACAGGTACAAGGAATCGACTCCACCTGGTTTCACAGGTTTGAGCATGTCCAATGCCCAACAGTATTCGATTGGGAGATAGTAGCTAGGTTTTTGTGCCAAGTCGTCACCCTAGTCCTAGTGTGTCATCAGGTGTTTGTTGGGTTGTGTTGTTTTGAATATTGTGCCCTCTCTTCATTATTTAATTGCAAGTTATAAAAGGGGTAATTAAATGGCTTAAGGTATTTAAGTTGTTGAGTAATGTAATCTAGAATTATGTTGAAATATAATTTATTTATTATTAATTTAATTTAATTAATAAATACTTTAATCGTTGATTAAATCTATTTATTAATTAATTAAATTTTTGATGTTGAAAGAAGTGAATTTATTTATGTTGAAATTGAAAATAAAGAAAATGCATAAAAGTCAATTTCAGAAATTTGGAATTGAAAAATTGAAAAATGATTTAAAAGTCAAATTTGAAAGTTTGAATTCAAAAATTGACGAAATTGAGATATTTTCTAATTTCCTATTTTGAAGAATTTATGAGGGTGGTTGTTGAAATTTTAGGGCTTTATCCTGATGGTTGAATTTCTTTTCTCAATTTTGGATTATGAAGTTTTTGAGAAATTAAAAATGGAGGAGAGGAAGAATTGTTGCATTTTTGTGGGTTTTGGATTGTGGTTGTGAAAATTTGTGGAGATGAGGTTGGGAGTTGAGCACCATTTCTGGATCCCCTCAAAGTCAAGGAAATCAGGTTCATTCAATTAGTAGTTTCAATTTGAGAGGATTTACAATTTATTGTGCTATTTGGAAATGGTTAAACCTATTTGTGTTTGCAATAAATAATCATGTTAAAACATACTTCATATTTAAAACCTTGTTTTGTATGTGATATTTTCTCAAAAAAATAATGGAAAGAAATGTGTTCTTGGCTGAAAAATTATCTTTTCAATTTGATTCTTCAATTAATCATGCAAATCTATCTTTTGGAGATTTAAATATATATATATATATATATATAATATTTTTTTTATATTAAGAGTATGATGATGAAAATTTTCAAAAAAATCCCCTGAGAAGAGGCGCGGATTTCAAAATCCGCTGGTTGTATTTAAAAAAAAAAAAAATTTTAAAAAAATATTTGGGAGGTTGCTGAGGGCTCGACCCCCACCACACCCCCCATGGGAGGTGGGTGGAGGGAGCTGCACCCAGCACGGTCCTCCCCCACTCCTCTAACCACCATGGCTGCAAGGGCCGGGGACGGTTGTGTTAACACAACCACTGCCCGCTTGGGAGACGACGGTGTTAACACAATCGCCCCTCATGGAAGGGGTCAGTTGTGTTACACATGGTTTCCACCCACCCTAAACCCGTGGCTGCCTTTGTATTCCACCGCCACCCTCCTTATTGGCTTTGGCGTGGCTCCCAAGGGTTGCATGCCCTAAACCGTGGTTGACCCTTTTTTTTAGCAAAAAATAAATATATAATATAAATAAATGTTAATAGTTATATTCATAATATATTATATATAATATTTTATTATTATATATTATAATATTAATATAGGTATTAATATTTATTTAAAAAATAATATTTATATAATATTATTTTATTATAATATAATATTAATAATTAATATTATATTATATAATATTATAATATTATATGGGTAAGTTGGGTTATAATTAAATATGTTTACAACTAAAATCAAATGGATTTAATGGAATAGTAGATTTGATTTTGTTGATCAAGTTAAGTTAACTATTTTAGAAATGAAAATGGTGAAAAGAAGAAACAAATATTTATTTATTTTTAAAAACAGTTAGTGAAATTGAATATTTGATTTAAATTTATGCTCATGCCTAGAAGAGACATTATTAAATTAGTTTTATTGTGGCAATAACCTATGAAGTTTTTATTAAAAGAATTGGATTTAGGAAATCCGAAGCAGGTTTAATTTGTGAGTAATTGCTCGCTTGAATATGAGTCTCTGGTTTTCACCTTGGGGAGTTTGTTCAGTTGGGGTTAGCAAGTCTTCCAGATGTGAATTTTAGTTATATGGGTTGTCATCTTGTGATGTCAATTGTCTGTTAATTCCCTTGGGCAGTGCATGAATTTATGTCAATGATATACACGGTTTCTACGAACGGGAATGTTTTGTGCCTCCTGTGAAAGGAGTGGGTTATGTACTTGTGCCTCTTTGTAGGAGTGGTTTTGTTATTCTCGTTACCTCCAGTGTTTGGAGATGGGTTTATCTTATGTCGCCTCCTGAGAAAGGAATGGTCGTGTTATTTTGTATGTTACACTTTGGTACCCTTGGTGTTTGGATGGTATGTGTGTTGTCAAGTAAAAGAGTGGCTTCCGTAGGGGCTAGAACCCAGAAGAGGTAAATCGGGTAACTTACGGAGGTGGTTTAATCAAGTGATAACAAAAACAAAACTTAGAAGATTAGGTGGTACTTCTCACTAATCAAGATAATTATGCCTCACTCATAGACATAAGCGCTCATTTAGACTTGGGATGAGTGGGAAGGCCTGGAATGGCAAGGTCATCTATCTTGTCTGTACGAAAGGTATTTGATTCCACATGAGTGAGTATGGGGGGTGGGAATTTAGTAGAGGCCACCAGGATAACCCATAGTGGGGGCCAGAGCCTAGGAAGAATCCCAGAAGATAACCCATGATGAGTTGTGTGATGACACTCTGTCTAGGACAATAGTTGGTATTTGATTTGGTGGGTATGGTTTCCTTAACATACCTGATGTGACCATAGTCGGTATTTAATTATTATATGTATGGTTCTCTTAACATACTTGATTTTCTTGTTATCTAGAAGCAATGTGACCTTATTGAGTTGTACTTATGTTGTACTTATGTGATACTTGTGTTGTACTCATGATGCTCTTGAGTTGTACTTGCATTGTTCATATGGTTGGTTGTGTTAGTTTGGTTTAGTGGTGATTAACCTGTGTCTAGAGGTAGATGGTCTTGGCTAGGATTCCTAGTTACTATCTCCTAGCACAGGGGGGTGGGCCTTTGGGTTCCACTTGGTTGGGTGGCGTGCACCTAAATCCGTTGGGTTCTTTCTTCATGTTCTTGTGGATGGGATTTCTAGTTGGAGAGCTCGTGGGATTCAGTTTCAGTTGTTCTTGTATTCTTTTACCCCTCATTTTTTATTGAGGTGGAAGTTGTAATTGTAACCTTATTTATTGGACTTTCCTCATTCAGGGAATGAGAGTTGTAATTGTAATATTTAATTATGCTTAAATGAGATTGAAAGTTATCTAGTGTGCTTTGATGTATTTATCTTGTTGGAATGTATGTGTTTCTAATTGTTAAGTATATGAATGTTGTGGATTCACTTATGTTTTTGTGGGTTGTTATGTTATCTCAGTCTCGTAACCTTAGGGGATGGTTGCATTAGTTAGCGAACTTTCTTATTAATTATTCTATTAAAAAAAAAATAGCCTGTTTAAGTAGTTGTTTGCAACATCCTTTAGGGTTGTGTGGCGAGGCATTACAAAATATATAAGCTATTGAAAATATATGAATATACATTATTATGCAAATAAACCTCAAGATCAGTTGAGGGTATTCCTAATTTCTTCATACGTACATGATAACCCATGATGCATGAGAAGAGTGTCATCATTGATTCTAAACTCTAATATGGTATTTATCTTTTTTTTAATATAAAATTACTAATTGATTTAGAAAACATAATATGCACAGTGAATTGCAATCTACTTCTATATATATATAGATCAAGTTTTATAAAATATCTCAAATTCCATATTCATAAGAGAAAATCTCACAAGAAATAAATTCTACTTCCGGTTTCTACATTTCCCAATAAATTCATTCGCAACACTCTAAGAGATAAACGAAAATAATTGCACATGTACCCTTTTCTATTTGGTTTCAAAGTGTATAATATTATACTTCCAATTAAATAACTTAATCTAAAATAATGGATTTGTTTTAAATTGGAATAAATGTTTTTCAAGTAAAATTGAAAAATCCCTTAAGTGGAAAAAGAATCAAAAAATTCAGAGTCAGACAACTTGACATAAAAAATTGAATAAATTATCTATATTATTTAAAAAATATGTAAGAATAGAATTTGTATAAAATTGAATGTAGTTTCTAAATTAATAGGTTTATTTACAAAAAAAATAAAATCTATTTGGTGAAAATTTGAAAGTTCAATATAGTAGTACTTAAATTTCAGGGAAAAAATAAGTAGGTGTTTGTTTGACCATCCTAACCACATTAAAATGATAATATTTTTTATAATATTTTCGATATAATTAGAGGACGCATGTCTCGATGTGATGCATATTTTTTTGTAATTTTTTTCCAAGTAAATAATTAATTATAATTTTTTTATGACTTTAAAAAATATAAAGACTCGTATGTCTGACCACCTTAACTTGGTCAAAATTTCATTAAATTCATTTTGTTATTTTTGAATCTTATAGTATGTGAAGCATAGAATGTGATGCATTTTTTGGATTCAAAAAATATGATACTGTTTGAAAGCTATAGATGTTTTTCAATCGACCTAAAAATCACGACTTTGGTCGTAATTCAATAGAAAATGAATAATAATTACTTATTAAATTCAAGGTAAAGCATAATTTATATTGGTGGAAATCTAAGAATCTCGTTTAAAAACCCTTTCCGTTTCATCAATTTTGGGTAAAAAGAAAGTCATCGGCCACATACCCATCATATTGCCACTTTTTGGCCCATCATGATCCTACACATACCCTACATGAAGAGTAAAATCGACCCATTTCTAAAGATGCCTATGCATAGATATATATATATATGTATAGATAGACATTTACATAGTTGTTCAATCATTCTGAAATAAAAACAACTTAATACACAATTATGTATCACTTTTAAGCAGTAAATCTAATCCTTCCAAAATCAGATCCTACTATCTATTCTTTTAAAAACTTATAATGTGCTCCTAGGAATTGTAATACCCCTTAGTTTTGTCCTTTTATTTGAACACTGTTCTGCTCCTTTTTGTTTTATTTTCTATTAGTACCTTGACTATGGTACTCGGCTGCTATTTGATCACTATCTATAAAGCGACAGTAATGTTATATTTTTGATGTGATGGTATTTTATTATGATGTTATCATTATGGCATGTTTTGGATTAGCATTATGGATGTTTGAATTAATGATGTTTAATACTTTGGATTATATTAGTATGTTACAATTGTTAGTTACTTACACTATATTGGTGAAGGGGACAACATCGCGGCACTCGCTTGCGAGCGCCCTACGATTCCATGATTTCCCCTTCATGGTGTGTTTTAATTATGACATATATACACATGTGGATATAATATTTGTTCATAGGTTGACAGGTATAGGACATCGACTCCACTTGGTTTCACAGGTTTGAGCGTGTCCAATGCCCAACGGTATTCAATTGGGAGATAGTAACTAGGTTTTTCATGCCAAGTCGTCACCCTAGTCCTAGTATGTCATCAGGTGTTGTCGGGTTGTGTTGCTTTGAATATTGTTCCTTCTCTTCGTTATTTAATTTCAAGTTAGAAAAAGGTAATTAAATGGTTTTTTGTATTTAAGTTATTGATTAAATTAATTTGGTTTTTATGTTGGAAGATGTCATTTAATTAATTAATTAGTTTAATTTAATTAATAAAATGATGTAATCTTGGATTAGCTTCATTTTATTGAATTAATTAAATTAATTAAATTGAATTAAGTTGCTTGTTTAAATTAATAGATATTTTAATTGGAAATTGGAATTAAAATTGGAAATAAAAGAAAATGTTTAAAAAGTTCAATTTAGTAAATTTGAATTCAAAAAAATTGAAAAATTGAAAAAATTATAAAAGAAAAGATATTTGTTATTCTGTTTTGGAGAATTGATGAGGGTGGTTGTAAGAATTTTAGGGTTTTTTTCCTTATCATTGTTTTGTTCTTCATAAGTTTGATCATGGAGTTTTTGGGAATAATATTGAATTAGAAAGAGGAAGAAATTTTTCAACTTGTGGGTTTTGGATTAAAGCTTGAGGAATCTGTGGAACTAAAGTGGGAATCAAGGCACCATCAGGATCTTCCCTCAACTTTAAAAAAAACTAGGTTCATGTTGTTTCTTTTTAAAATTAGTTGTTTTGAAGTTAAACTTGCATATGCTTGTGGTTGAAAATCAGGTTGAAGATCATTTAAAAACCTCTTATTAGAAACAAAACTGATATATATATATATATTCTTTGTTTAGAAATCATGCCAAACAGGGGTTATGCTGAAAAAAATTTATAAATAAAATTTATTGAAAAAAAAGAGCAAAGATGGATTGAAATCCATTTTTTTTTTGGTTCGGCCATTTTTTTTATTTATTTAAAAAAAATTAAATTTTGTGGGGAAGCATTGGGGGCTCACCTCCCCACTGTGCCCCCATGGGAGGCGCATGGGGAGGGAGCCACACCCAACGTGACCCCCGTCACTGTTGCGTAGGGAGTTGGGGAAGGGTTGTGTGAATACACAGCCGCCCCATGTAAATGGGGTTGGTTGTGTATTCCCACAGTCCGCCCCCACTGTGTATAGTGAGTTCCCACGAAAACCGCAACGCGCTTCTATAAAGGTGTTGACCTTTTTCATTCAGTTTTTTTTCAAAAGAAAAAATATATATATTGAAATATATTTAATATTTTCTATATTATAATTTTATAATCTTAAAATATATTTAATATTTTAATATTATATTTGTATAATAAGAAAATATTAGTAAATATATATATATATATATATATATATATATATATATTTGTAAATAAAATCTATAATATAATATTTAATATTATATTATATAGTTTTAAAAATAATAATATGTATATATTAAATGATTAAATATATATATATATTATATAAATAAAATATGTATATATATCTTAAAAAAGGTATATATACATACTATGTATATATATTTATATTATTTTAATATGTATATATTTATATATATTTTTTAGTAGTGGTTTTAAATTTAGCATGTATAGGAAATTGTTGTTTCAAAAGGCATAAATTAAGGCAATTTGGGAAACTGAAAACATAATGACTTTAGTTCAATCATTGTTTTATCTTTAAAACATATTTTAAAAAAGGGGAATTAGTTTTGGTATTAAATAATATGTTTTAGAGTCAAGTCAATTATTTTTAAATAGCTATATTGAAACGAGGAAACAATATTTATTTTAAAGCAACATATTTGTTTTATATGCTGAACTGGTTAAATTTTATTATTTAAATGCAAGTAGGGAAATTAAATAAATATTGTAAATTTTTCCCTCATGTGAAAAGCGTATTTCTAATTCAGTTTTATTGATGCAATAAATTACTAAATGTAATGAAGAAATAGATTTAGAATATCCAAAGGTAGTTTCTTTCAATTGCCTTCAGTGAACATTTCCTTCATGTTATTGTTTGGGGAAGTGGGTTAAGAGTTTCTTTAATCTGTAAGTCTTCCAGAAGACCCTAGAGGTTAAGGGTTGACATTTGTGATGTCAACTCGTTGTGAATTCTCTTGGGTAGTGTGTGGTGTCTAGTCAGTGTTTAACCCGATTTCTACGAATGGGGATGTTTTGTACCTCCTTGGCTTAGGGGTGGATTATGGGATCCGTGTCTCCTTGTAAGGAGTAACCTTGTTATGTGGTTTGTTGCCTCCAGTGTTGGAGTGAGTTTCATTTTATGTTGCCTCATGAGAAAGGCGTGGTTGTTATATCTTGGTTGTTGCACTTTGTACCCTTGGTGATTGGAAGGTGTGTGTGTTGTCAAGTAGAAGAATGGCTTTCATAGGGGCCAGAGCCCGAAAGAGGTAAGATTGGGTAACCTTCGAAAGTGGTTTAATCAAGTGATAAATAAAACAATACTTAGAAGATTAAGACTAACTTCTCACTAATCAAGATAATTATACCTCACTCATAGACCCAAGTACTCGGTTAGGCTTGGAATGGGTGGGAAGGTTGGGAATGGAAAGGCCATTTATCTTGTTTGTAGGAAAGGTATTTGATTCCACATTAGTAAGTATGAGGGTTGAGGATCAGTTGAGGCCACCATCTTGATGATCTGTAGTGGGTAACTCATGATGAGCTGCGTGATGACACTCTGTCTAGGACAACAATTGGTACTTATTTATTATGGGTATGGTTTTCATGACATACTTGATGTGACCATTGTTGGTATTTTATTATTATGTGTATGGTTCTCTTAACATACTTGATCTTCTATATATCTAGAAGCAATGTGACCATGCTAGAGTTGTACTTGTGATGTACTTGTGTTGTACTTGTGTTGTACTTGTGTTGTACTTGTGTGGTACATATTTTTGGTTGTGTCAGTTAGTTCAGTTATGTTTTAACCTATGTCTAGAGGTAGATGGTCCTAACTAGGATTCCTTGTTACTATCTCCTAGAATGGGGGATGGGCCTTTGGGTTCCACTTGGTTGGGTGGCGTGCACCTTAATCTATTTGGATTTCGTCATGTTCATGTGGATGAGTATTCCAATTGGAGAGCTCATTGGTTTCAATTCCAGTTCTTGCTTTATTTCATTTCAGTTGTTATCGAGGTGGAAGTTGTAGTTGTGATTATGTTTATTGGACTTGCCTCATTTGGGAGTGAGTGTTGTAACCTTATTGTTTAATTTGGAAAAATGCAATTGAAAGTTATCTCTTATGCTTGATGTAATTATCTTATTTGGAATGCATACATGTTGTATTTATTAATTAATTAATTGTCATGGTTTATATTCATGTTTTTTGTTGAGGTTCTATATAACCTATGTCTCGTAACCTTAGAAGTTGTTGGCATTAGTTAGTTAACTTTCTTATTAATTGTACTTAAACAAAAAAAAAAATTAGCCTGTTTAAGTAGTTGTTTGCAACTTCCTCTAGGATTGTGTGGCGGGGCATTACAAGAATACTATACTTGCATTCATTTTTATATGTGTATTTAAATATATATATATATTTTAAAGTGGAGGTACATAAAATTTACATCATCAACTAAAAAGGAAACTACATTCAATCATAATTAAATGGAATGATATATGCATAAGTTCGATTTAATATGAATGTATATATATGTATATATATACACATTTTTTAATAAATAGCTTTTGCCATGAAATAGAATTTACATTTACAGTCAGGTATATATATTCATTCATTTAAATTCCAGCATAATTTAATTCTTTACATATTTCATGTAAATACATATAAACTAAATTATATGTATATATATATATAATTATTTCTATACATATATATATATATGTGTGTGTGTATTTTTAAACTTTATACACAGGGACATATTATCAACATAAATAAATGAAATCATCAAATTGAAGAGTGTATCAAACACATACAAAACTATATACAAACAGTAGTAAATATATATACATATATGCATATATATATACTATTATAAATATATATTTAATTTCACCAATTCCATATCCAATTTGAAAGGCATCTAAATTGAAGGCAATTAGAATGCAAGGTATTCAAAATGAAAAAAAAATAATAGATATTGGGATGGGCCTATGGTCAGTAGCCCCCAGTGAGGGGGCATTGCCTATGGAGGGTAGTGCCCTCTCCATAGGTCATGGCCTTTAAACAATTTCCTATAGTTTTCTCAGCTTAGCTCAAGTCAGTTTTAACTTTGGGAATTATTAATAACTGTAAACCCCAATCCTATACCTGCAAAAAGACAAGGAAAAAACATGTTAGTGAGTTCATATGCAAGATAAAACAAGGATTCCCCATGAAATCTATTTACAATGCTTTAAAATAGGAAAATGAAGAAACAAAACATAAAATGCAATGAAATCCTAATTAAGCAACCAAACTCTTGATCCCGTGGGGGAATTGGTGCCAATTGGTGTGCTGAAATTGGCCCTTTCTCAACTCCTTTGTTGCAATGTTGATGATTTGATGAGTGATCCACCTTGATGAAGATTCAATCAAGCTCCATGATGAAAAATCTGTATAATCTAGCTATGAAATTATAAAAATGATGAACATTTACTATGAAGTAGACAAAATTAGCTATCAATGTAAGAGAGTAACTTTGCTCAAATTGTGGATGATAGAATGAGAGGAAGAGTTTATCATTTATAGATTTCCAAATTGGAAGAGTGAGAAATATTGAGAAATGTGGGATCATTCAAGATCCAATGGACAAGTTCTACTTGTCAATATGTGAATGATTGAAGGTTGAGCACATTTTGATCAATGTGCATGATAAATGCCATGAGATTCAAATTTGAAATTTGAAAGTGACATGTTGGAGGGAGAAGGAAATGGAGTTAATGTCATTTGGCTCAAGGCCAAAGACAAATAAGAGGCCTTAAATTCCTTGTTGGAAGTACCCATCCCTTTTGGAGGGATTTTTGAATTGGAAAAATATTCCACAAAAGATTCTCGTTTGAATGGAAATTGATGAATTAATAAATTAAATAAATTGATTTATTGTGCAAGTGGATGGGTTAGATATCCTTTTGTATATCTACAAGTTATGATATTTGTATATATTTATATATATTATACACTACAGTATAATATATATATATACACAAGATAATTTTTATTTAAAATAAACAATATTTCCTCAATGATCCATTTTAAAATATATTTATATTTTAACAATAAATTCAATTTACAACAAGAAGATAAACACAAATATTTAGGTATAGTTAAAAAAAAAAGGAAAGATTGTTCAAATTGCATAGCCAAAATAGTGAATTTCATACAACAAGCACCCAAATACAAGAAACATACACAAATAAATTTGCAATCTATATTTTCCAATATTTCGTAGGGTTGTGCTCATAATTGAAAATTAAATGCAATGGAAGAAATTTAAAAGCCTGGAAGATTTGCCTTGCAATTTGTTTTCTCTTTAAAAAAATTATTTTCCCTTTATCCTTTCAGTTTCTCTCTCTTTCTCCTCATCTCTCATGTCCTTTTCCTCCTTTCTTTCTTTGTTAAGCAATTTTGGGTCTACAACTAAATATTATTCATCTTTGTATGCTTTCTTGACATCCTGATGATGGCTCATGGAGTGTGATCTGAAACGTTGATGCAAAAAACTTAAACGCAATCAAAACCAGAAACATAAAAAAGTAAACATTATGGATTGTGGAAATCTCATAGGATTAAGATTGTCTTTAGTTGAAAATTCCCTTGTTATTCATCTTCTATAAGACACCACCATTTTGGCTCTTTTTATCGAACAGTGTTTTGCTTGGTTATGTCCTGTTTTATGTTAGTACCTTGTCTATGGTACTCGGTTACTATTAATCTCTATCTTTATCATGATTTGGTGTGATATTTTGTTGTGATGGTATTTGATCCTGATGTTATTATTATGTCATGCTTTGGATTAGCATAATGGATAATTGAATTAATGATGTTTATACTTTTGATCATATTAATGTTGTTAGATTCATCAGTTGGTAAGACTGTATTGGTGAAGGGGACAAGATTGCATCATTCACTTGCGAGTGCCCTACGATCCCGAGATTTACTCTTCATGGTGTGCCTTATTTATGACATATTATTGCATGTGGATATATTCTGTGTTTGTAGGTTGACAGGTACAAGACATCGACTCACCCTGGTTTCACAGGTTTGAGCATGTCCAATGCCCAATAGTATTCGATTTGGAGATAGTAGCTAGGTTTCCCATGTCAAGTCATCACCCTAGTCATAAGTGTGTCATCAGTTTTAGTCTGGTTCAGTTGTTTTAATACTGTTTCAATTGTCAGGATTTTATTTAGTTGCAAGTTGAAAAGGGTAATTAAATGACTTTATGTATTTAAGTTGTTGATTAAATTAATCTGGTTATAATGTGAAAAATGTTATTTAATTTATTAATTAATTTAATTTAATTAATAAAATAATTTAATCTTGGATTAGATTTATTTTATTGATTAACTAAATTAATTGTGTTGATTTGAATTAAATTATTCATTTTGGAAATTAATAGATATTTTGAATTGAAATTAAGTTTGAAAATTGAAAGAAAGGGTTTTAATTTCATTTTTGAAAATTTTAAATGCAAAAAAAAAATTGAAATTAGTGATATTTAATATATTTTCTGTTTTGTTTTTAAAAAAAAGAAGAGTTGTTCATTTTGGAGGATTTTTGCTCTAAAACCCTCTCCTTGTCATTTTCTTTAAAAATTGGAATTGGATGCATTTGTGGATGGAAAGAGATGGGATTTGTTTTGGATTGGATAGGAATGGGTGGAGGATTGCTCGGGTGTCTGGATTCTTCACCTGTCTTTGTGTTTTCCAAGCTTTGTGTGATTGTGTGTGGCAACAAAATTGAGGTAAGTTCATTTTTCCTTCTCCCTTTGATTGTGTTTTGTCATTTAGAGGTCATGCTCACCCTTAAGGGAGCATAGGACTTCCCATTTAGATTTCAAATTGAGCAAAATTAGTTCATTTAAATTGTTTTGTGATTTTTTTTGGAAAATGTCAATTTGTGCCCTCATCATGGCAATTTTTTTTCAAAATCATTGAAAAGTGAAATTGATGTTAAAAGTGTGTTATTGGGCATATTTAGAGCCAAAGGTATTTTTAGAAAATTGAAATTGAAACTTTAAAATTTGAAGCTTTTCATCAATGGAGTTTTTGGGAATTTATGGTTTTCCAATGTAAAATAAAATTAGAAAAAATTGAAATTGTGCATGTTTTATGATGAATTTTAATGCGGGGATAGAATTCTCCCTATTAATTTTTGAGTTAGAACAAAGTATTGCTAGAATTTTTGGTTTTTGAAATTTAAAATTTGAAGAAATTTGAAGCTATTTTAATGGTGTTTTGAAGAAATTTTTGGTTATTGGCCATTTAAAAAGTTGGAAAATTTTGAAAGTTTTAAGTGAATTATGATGTCTCCGAATGTGTAAGTGAAGGTGTACCTTGTGAAATTTTGAAAGAAAATATTTTATATTTTATATATTATAATTTATAATATTTAAATATTTAAAAATAATATTTAATATTATATTTTATAATATTAAAATATTTAATATTAAAATTTTAAAGTTTACATATTGAATATATATATATATATTTAATGGTTTTTTTTTCATAATGGTATATTTAAAGGTAATGGAGCGAATTTTAAATGTTTAAATGATGATTTAAATATTTATATTAAACTGTCGATTCAAATAATGACATGTTTAATAATTACTTTAAATGATGATTTAAATACTTAAATATATCTCATTGATGATTTAATTATTTATATATATATATATATATATATATATATAATGAGTTGGGGATTTAAATATTGGTATGTTTTAAATTTAATTGGAGAATTTTAAAATAACATGTTATAGTCGACTTAATTAAGTCTTTTTAAAAGGATATATTTTGATGAAAACAATAATTTTGATTTTAAATAACATGTTTATTAAGATGAGTTAAGTATTTTAAAATGGTTATGTCGAGTAGAAGGAATAGTTATTTAGTTTAAAACGATATGCCTGGATCTAAAAGTAATATGTTTTAATAGCAAGATTAGTCGTCTTTTGAGAAAAAAACTATTTTGTAAGGACAAAAAGTTATTTTTAAAAGGTTATGTTCTGAATTGCATAAGTAAATGTTTATTTTATGATTATTTAAAAGCTATTAGAGAATTAAATATAGAGTTTTATTGCAAGATTAATTGATTTTAAAAGTGATTTATTTTTGAAAGGACAAATGGCTATTTCAAATGATAAGTTTTGATTCATAGATGTGAATGCTTATTTGATTATTCAAGGCAATTAGGGATTTAAGTGTTGGTTTAAATTTCATCTTGTCCGAAAGAGACATATGTTTAAATCAGTTTTATTGAGCAATAGATTACTGATGTTAATAAGGGAAATGGATTTCATAAATCCAAAATTAGTTTAATTCCTCACAACTTGCCTTCATGGTTACTTCCTCTATGTTCATGTTTTGGGGAGTGGTTTATGAGTCGCGAAAATGTAAGTCTTCTAGAGGACCCTAGAAGTTGGGGGTTGTCATTTTGTAATGATGACTGTTTGTTATTTCCTTGGGTAGTGCATGAAGTTATCTCATTGTTATTACCTAGTTCCCACGAACGGGGATGTTTTGTGCCTCTTGTGAAAGGAGTGGATTATGTGAGTTTGTGCCTCCTTGTAAGGAGTGGTTTTGCTATTGTTGTTACCTCCAATGTTTGGAGATGGATTTGATTTATGTTTCCTCCTAAGAAAGGAGTGATCATGATATCTTGTTTTTTTGCACTTTGTTACCCTTGGTGTTTGGATGGTATGTGTGTTGTCAAGTAGAAGAGTGGCTTCTGTAGGGGCCAGAGCCCAGAAGAGGTAAATTGTGTAACTTACGAAGGTGATTTAATTAAGTGATAACTAAAACAATACTTAGAAGATTAGGACTAACTTCTCACTAATCAAGATAATTATGCCTCACTCATGGACACAAGGGCTCGTTTAGACTTGGGATGAGTGGGAAGGCCTAGAATGGCAAGGTCATCTATGTTGTCTATATGAAAGGTATTTTATTCCACATGAGTGAGTATGGGGGCCGAGAATTTGATAGAGGCCACTAGGATAACACTTAGTAGGGGCCGGAGCCTAGGAAGGATCCCAGAGGATAACCCATGATGAGTTGTGTGATGACACTCTGTCTAGGACAATAGTTGGTGCTTGATCTTGTGGGTATGGTTTCCTTAACATACCTGATGTGACCATAGTTGGTACTCGAGTATTATGTGTATGGTTCTCTTAACATACTTGTCCTGCTTTATTTCTGGCAGCAATGTGACCATGTAGAGTTGTCCTTGTGTGTTACTTGTGATGCTCTTGATTTGTACTTTTGTTGTATTTATGTTGTACATATGTGGTACTTGGGTTGTACTTGTGATGCGCTTGGGTGGTACATGTGATTGGATGTGTCAGTTTGGTTCAGTGGTGATTTAGCTTGTGTCTAGAGGTAGATGGTCTTGGTTAGGATTCCTTGTTACTATCTCCTAGCACGGGGGGTGGGCCTTTGGGTTCCACTTGGTTGGGTGGCATGTACCTAAATCCGTTGGGCTATCTTCATGTTCTTGTGGACGAGACTTCCAATTGGAGAGCTCATTGGATTTAGTTTCAGTTCATGCCTTATTCTTTCAATTAAATCTTGTATTATTTTGCCCCTCATTTGTTATCGAGGTGGAAGTTGTAATTGTAACCTTATTTATTGGACTTGCCTCATTCAGGAAATGAGAGTTGTAATTGTAATATTTAATTATGGATAAATGGATTGAAATTTATCTAGTATGCTTTGATGTAATCATCTTGTTTGGAATGTATGTGTACTTACTATCTTAATTGGAATGTATGTGTTTAACTATTGTCTAAATTATTGGCACGGTTTATATTCATGTTGTTGTTGTGGGTTGTTAAGTAATTTCAGTCTTGTAACCTTAGGGATGTTTTCATTGGGAAGCGAACTTGTATATTAATCATACTTGAACAAAAAAAAAATAGCTTGTTTCAGTAGTTGTTCGCAACTTCCTCTAGGGTTGTGTGACGGGGCGTTACACATGGTATCAGAGCCTAGGTTTAAACACTAGGTTCTCTAGGTACATTTGTGCCCACTATGTTGTCCCTACAAATTGTTAGTAGAGTGGTTAAGTGATCATGTGTTCATGGCTTCTGCTTCAGCATGATGTACTCTGTGGAAAAGAGTAGCATGAAAGAAACCTGATAAAAGGTTTTGGTTGGGAAGTTTTGATACGTATCCCATGAGTTTGGAATTGAATGTTCCTATGGGATTATGTAAGTAGTAGTACCCTGGTAAATGTAAGAGACCAGCCATTGTATCTCATTTGAGAGTCATGGATACACTCTAGGTCATGTGGATTATATGCTCATTTTGCACCACCTAAGGGCTATTATCATTCTAGTCAAACGTCATTTCCTCTTTCCTCATTTTGGTGGCTAGTAACTAGTCACACAATTGTTGTATAGTGAAATTTTGAAGATTGTGAACTTTCTTTCGGTTATTGATGATTCTTTTTAGTTGATTTGGAGGGTCGACACCTATTCTATATTTGATTGTAGAGGTTTAGCCATGACTTGTGATCTTGTTTTCTTATAACCCTAGTGATTATATATTTGATTTAGTGTTAAAATTGTGCACATTTATTGCCTTATTGTTGCAATTGGACCTTAATTTTATCTTCTTTGTGAACATGGTGGCTAAGCTAGTTATCTTTGTTGTTTTCAATGTCGGCTATGTGTTGTGTTGTTATTCCTCTTCAAGGACGTATTAAACGGACTTGGTGAGTGTATACGAGGAAGTAGACATAGGAAACGTTGAGGATGGGGGTATGTGATGTTGTGTTGCAGCTAGGACCCACCACTCACCTTTGTGTGATGACTATCTCTTGGAGGTTGATCACCTTATATGGCAAGAGACAGGTCATTGTGGTCTTGTTGGTTTTTTTTTTTGAGTTGGTGAGTTGTTCTTGGTTCATGGATTCTTCTTTCATGGTTTGGTATGTTGCTTTCTGAGTGATGTGTATTGCTACATATGTGTATTATGTGTGATAATCCATGGTTTCGTGTTTTTGGAGACTTGGTTGGTGGTTGCCCCACCATTTTGTCCTGTTTGGATTGGCATTGTACTTGGCTAATTTGTATATGGCATGGGTTGTGTTTTTTTTTGTGTGGAGGCTTGGAGTGGTTCAGTTTTGGAACCCTTGGTTATGTGTGATTGTATGGTGTTTGCACTAGGGGTAGTTGCAGGCTTCCAGGAGTAAGCCTGACCCTAGGGGGGGAGGATGTAAAACCCCTCCATTTTGGCTCTTTTGATAGAACAGTGTTTTATTTGGTTATGTCTTGTTTTCTGTTTGTACCTTGTCTATGGTACTCGGTTACTATTAATCTCTATCTTTATTGTGATTTGGTGTGATATTTTGTTGTGATGGTATTTGATCTTGATGTTATTATTATGTCATGTTTTGGATTAGCATAATGGATAATTGAATTGATGATGTTTATGCTTTTGATCATATTAATGTTGTTAGATTCATCAGTTGGTAAGACTATATTGGTGAAGGGGACGAGATTGCATCACTTGCTTGCAAGCGTCCTATGATCCTGAGATTTCCTCTTGACGGTGTACCTTATTTATGGCATATTATTGCATGTGGATATATTCTGTGTTTGCAGGTTGACAGGTACAAGACATCGACTCCACCTGGTTTCATAGGTTTGAGCATGTCCAATGCCCAACGGTATTTGATTTGGAGATAGTAGCTAGGTTTCTCGTGTCAAGCCATCACCCTAGTCATAAGTGTGTCGTCCGTTTTAGTCTAGTTTAGTTGTTTTAATATTGTTTAAATTGTCAGGATTTTATTTAATTGCAAGTTGAAAAGGGTAATTAAATGACTTTATGTATTTAAATTGTTGATTAAATTAATTTGGTTATAATGTGAAAAATGTTATTTAATTTAATTAATAAAATAATTTAATCTTGGATTAGATTTATTTTATTGATTAATTAAATTAATTGTGTTGATTTGAATTAAGTTATTCATTTTGGAAATTAATAGATATTTTGAATTGAAATTAAGTTTGAAAATTGAAAAAAGGGTTTTAATTTCATTTTTGAAAATTTTAAATGCAATTTTTTTTTGAAATTAGAGATATTTAATATATTTTCTGTTTTGTTTTTAGAAAAAAGGAAAAGTTGTTCATTTTGGAGGATTTTTGCTCTAAAACCCTCTCCTTGTCATTTTCTTTAAAAATTGGAATTGGATGCATTTGTGGATGGAAAGAGATGGGATTTGTTTTGGATTGGATAGGAATGGGTGGAGGATTGCTCGGGTGTCTGGATTCTTCATCTATCTTTGTGTTTTCCAAGCTTTGTGTGATTGTGTGTGGCAACAAAATTGAGGTAAGTTCATTTTTTCTTCTCCCCTTGATTGTGTTTTGTCATTTAGAGGTCATGCTCACCCTTAAGGGAGCATAGGACTTCCCATTTAGATTTCAAATTGAGCAAAATTAGTTCATTTAAATTGTTTTGTGATTTTTTTGGAAAATGTCAATTTGTGCCCTCATCATGGCAATTTTTTTTCAAAATCATTGAAAAGTGAAATTGATGTTAAAAGTGTGTTATTGGGCATATTTAGAGCCAAAGGGTATTTTTAGAAAATTGAAATTGAAACTTTAAAATTTGAAGTTTTTCATCAATGGAGTTTTTGGGAATTTATGGTTTTCCAATGTAAAATTAAATTAGAAAAAATTGAAATTGTGCATGTTTTATGATGAATTTTAATGCGGGGATAGAATTCTCCCTATTAATTTTTGAGTTAGAACAAAGTATTCCTAGAATTTTTGGTTTTTGAAATTTAAAATTTGAAGAAATTTGAAGCTATTTTAATGGTGTTTTGAAGAAATTTTTGGTTATTGGCCATTTAAAAAGTTGGAAAATTTTGAAAGTTTTAAGTGAATTATGATGTCTTCGAATGTGTAAGTGAAGGTGTACCTTGTGAAATTTTGAAAGAAAATATTTTATATTTTATATATTATAATTTATAATATTTAAATATTTAAAAATAATATTTAATATTATATTTTATAATATTTAAATTTTAAGGTTTACATATTAAATATATATATATATATTTAATGGTTGTTTTTTTTATAATGGTATATTTAAAGGTAATGGAGGAAATTTTAAATGTTTTCAATGAAATTGGGGAAATTTTAAATGTTAAAATGATGATTTAAATATTTATATTAATGTCGATTCAAATAATGACATGTTTAATAATTACTTTAAATGATGATTTAAATACTTAAATATATCTAAATGATGATTTAATTATTTAAATATATATATATAATGAGTTGGGGATTTAAATATTGGTATGTTTTAAATTTAATTGGAGAATTTCAAATTAACATGTTATAATCGAATTAATGAAGTCTTTTTAAAAGGATATATTTTGATGAAAATAGTAATTTTGATTTTAAATAACATGTTTATTAAGATGGGTTAAGTATTTTAAAATGGTTATGTCGAGTAGAAGGAATAGTTATTTAGTTTAAAATGATATGCCTTGGATCTAAAAGTAATATGTTTTAATAGCATGATTAGTCGTCTTTTGAGAAAAGATTTATTTTGTAAGGACAAAAAGTTATTTTTAAAAGTTTATGTTCTGAATTGCATAAGTAAATGTTTATTTTATGATTATTTAAAAGCTATTAGAGAATTAAATATAGAGTTTTACAGCAAGATTAATTGATTTTAAAAGTGATTTATTTTTGAAAGGACAAATGGCTATTTCAAATGATAAGTTTTGATTCATAGATGTAAATGATTATTTGATTATTCAATGCAATTAGGGACTTAAGTGTTGGTTTAAATTTCATCTTGTCTAAAAGAGACGTATGTTTAAATCAGTTTTACTGAGCACTAGTTTACTGATGTTAATAAGGGAAATGGATTTAGTAAATCCAAAATTAGTTTAATTCCTCACAACTTTCCTTCGTGGTTACTTCCTCTATGTTCATGTTTTGGGGAGTGGTCTATGTGTCACTAAAATGTAAGTCTTCTAGAGGACCCTAGAGGTTGGGGGTTGTCGTTTTCTAATGACGACTGTTTGTTTTTGAAAAGGAAAAAATAGGTTTTACAGGGACCTGAAACCACAAAATTAAAACACCAAAAGATAGAGAAAAACAAGTCCAAAGAAACAGACAGCTGTCCCAAAAAGGAAACGACAGCACAAAGAGATAACAGAGTCCAAAAAAAGGACCGCAAAAAGGCCAGAAACAAACACCACAGCACTACTCCAAGGTTTTCATCAAATCCTCGGCCTCCTTTTCAGCATCATTCATATCCTGTAACCCTTGCTTGAGGATTTGAACCATATTTGAAGAAATCGGGGTCTTCCTCTTCGTATTAGCCCAGGTGCGAGTCGAAATCCCTTCAACAGTAGATCTGCTACAACCTCTATCCACATCCAAATCCATGACCAGTGAGCCCTTTTGATTTTTTTCAAGCTTTTCCACCATAGCATTGATGATAATGGTGTTATGCCTGGCAATTTCGTGATTATTCTCCATAGTGGCCCTAATATTTTGGCCAATCTTGGACAAATTACACTCGAGCCTGGTCAATCTTTCCTCCTACAAATGTTGTCTTTTCCTTGGTAAGGGGGTTTCCTATCCCTCATTCTCATTACGAATCCAGCTAATCTTCTGCTCCAAATCCATGACTCTGTTGCTGAGATCTCTATTACGGCCTTTCAAATCACAAACTTCCTTCTGGGTCCACTTGAGAACAGTGAAAAGGCCATCCGTACTTTTCAATGTCAGTCTTGAGCTTATTCAACGCAGAATTAATTTCATCCTGATTAGGGGAATCATTAGGGGTATTCCCAAAACCTCCAGACGTAGGGGCACTAGGGATCGACTCTTTACTGACCATAGGTTTATCAGAAAGAGTTTCCATAGAATTCCCAGTGTACGAAACTAATTTCATAATAGAGGTACCTTTAAAACCAAAGACCAAACCCAGAGTAGGGCAGCTAGGAGAGGGCTGGGGATTAAGACCCGATGACGAGGTAAAACCCAGGATAGGGCAATCATGCAAAGGCTACCGATTAGGACATGAAGGCGGAGCAGAATCCATAAGGTCATTCCGACAAGACAGGGACTGGGGAGCAATGGTTTTAGGACCAACAGGGGCATAAGCAGGATGGGCCAAGGGGTCGTTCTCCCTACTACTTTCAGTTTCCTCATCATCCAATTCCCCAATATCAATAATTTTAGGTAAAGCAGGTAAATTTTGATAATGCTCATAGATGAGCCTGACAAGACCAGGGTGAATAATAGAAGTCCTCCTAGGGTTTCTTTCAACTTCATCAAGGAAATTCTTCAAAGAAGAGAATAAGTAAAAAGGCAAAAAGATAAGAACCTTGTGATAGAAATGTTTCAGAATGGCAAAGTGATAACCATACGCCCTGGTGAAGCTCCTGTCAACCGTGATATACTCCATTATTACTCTTAAAACATTCCTCCAGATAGATTTAATGGACTCCACATCAAAGTAGCTATTGGCAACCTTAACCAACTTAACCTTCTCCTTGTCTTTTTTAGGAAATCTTATGACCGCTTCATCAGAGAACCGACGGTCCCAATAAAATTTCACGCCCTCAGTCAAAAGACCAGTAATCTCATCGATTATTTCCTCATTCAGCTTAACATTCCTACCAAACAACACAATCTCACCATTTTTCCAATTTTTGGCAAAATAGTCCAGCATCCTCTCATTAGTACCATGGAGCTTTTCCAGAAACGGGACTAAACCTCCCTTTTCAATTCTTTCCCAAGCTTTAGCATTCTTTCTATGCTCTTGAAAGCTGCTCGGCAACACACATTTTCTCTTTGCCCCCATCTTCAAAGCTTTGTTATACCACCCCCTATAGTTGCTCTGGGTCCCGTTTAAGCATATTTTATCAAACACCCAGAAAGCATGCAGAAGACTCTTCTTGAAAAAGAAAATGATATCGGTCCCATCAAATCTAATGAAATCAACGTACCTAATCTTTATCCTCTTCATCATGACAAAGACAAGCTTCTCCTCCATGCAATGAATCATAATAAATTAGCGCTTTCACCTCAAAATGGAGGTAGTCATTCTTCCTCCACGTGTTTTCCCCGCCCCTCTTAACCCCTTCATTGGCGAAATAATCAGCCACCTTATTGGCTTCTCTATAGGCGTGGGACACTTTCACTTTATCAAATTTACTTAATAAGATTATTGCATCTTTGATCCACTTTTTAATAGTCCACGAGGGAGGGGTAAGCCCAAGAATGCAATTTATTATATTCATTGAATCACCCTCCAACCAAAGACATTTCGTATTCATCTTGAAAGCTAGGTTAACCACATGATAAGCCCCTACAGCTTCCACAACATGATTAGTTTGGGTGCCGATGTCCACAACAAAAGCCGTAATAAAAGCCCCCGAGTTGCTCCTCAAAACACACCCACTGCTAGCTTTCCCAGGGTTTCCTTTAGCAGCACCATCAAAATTGGCTTTTAACCAACCCAGAGGCGGCAAAGACCAACTAGCATTCTCCCTCCCACAAACATCAAGCGTGGGGACATTTAACGTTGCTAATTTAGAATTCCACTTTTCAGCCATAGCAATATCGAAAGGAGACCAATTAGCTTTATCAACCATTTTTCTTGGGATTAAAGAGAAATTTTCCTTTATTGCCCTTACGATTTTTTCATGCAAGTCCCCCTCTGACATCTCTTTTTCCCTAAACACTTTGTTGTTCCTTTCCTTCCATATATTCCATGACACAAAAGGTAGAACAAAAGACCAGAGCTTTCACACAAAAGGATTTTTTGAAGGAGCTTTCCATTGCAAGAAAAAGTCTTCAACAGAAGCAGCGGAAACCCAAACTAAATCAAGAAGCTCAACAATTTTACCCCAAATGTGTGAAACAAAAGGGCAATGAAGAAAAAGATGATTAACAGTCTCAACATCGTTCTTGCACATGTAGCACCTGTTAGGTAATTGAATTCCTCTTTTTCCAAGATTGTCCAAGGTTAGAATCTTATTCTATAGCATTATCCAATAGAAAATATTGATTTTAGGAATCAAGTGATTAATCCAAGCCTTAGCCCAGAAGGGCAGAGGCTCCATCGGACTAGCCAGCATAGAAGTAGCAGAAGAAACTGAAAAAATGCTAGACGAATTGTCTAACCAAACAACAAGATCATCCACCTAGTGTTGAGCAAGTCTTAGGACCCTAAAGGCCGACTGAATTGGGCTAAGATCCTGACTGATGGTCTTCAAATCAAGCCAACCCCCATTCCTCCAATAATCTTTGACCAAGACCCCAAATTCCCTTTTACAATCATCCATCCATTTACTGAATTTCTCATCTCTAATTAGAGGATCTTTAAAAATCCATCTATCTTCCCAAAACCTAACATAATTTCCTTTTCCAACCAGCCAACCAGTTCCCATTTCTAGCAACTTTCTACCTCTGCTCATATCATTCCAACAAACAGACCCACAAGGTAAAAAAGAAGAATTTATAACCTCATTAAGAGACTCACAGTTACTAAAATATGTGGCTTTTAAGGTATCTTGCCATTCCCCTCTCAAAGTAAGAGTTCTCCAAAGCTGTTTAGCAAGAAGGGACAAATTTAGCACTTTAATTTTTCTTAAACCTAGGCCCCCTCTCGAGTTAGGTCTACAAACTAGATCCCATCCAACGAGTGGCATTCTCTTCTTATCCTCCACACCAGACCAAAGAAACCTTTTCTAAATTTTTTCAGTGGCCTCAGCATATTTAGCAGGAATTTTAAATAAGCTAAGAGTATACACAGGGAGATTTTGCAAGGACGCCTTTAGAAGCTGGATTTTTCCAGCTTGACTGAGAAGAGCTCCTTTCCACCTTGACAGCTTCTTATTGAATTTTTCAACCAAAGAGATCGAGAACGAGTCCAAGGGTATAATGCAAAGAGGAAAACCAAGATAGGTTGACGGAAGGGGCTCAATCTGGCATCCAAGAATCCGAGCAATTTTAACCTGTCTATGCTTCGAAGTATTGAGGAAGAAAATTGAACTCTTAGCCCTATTAACAACTTTCCTAGAAGCAGATTCATAAAGATTCAAAATTCTTCTGAAAGTCTTAGCTTCAGCCACTATAGATCTTCACATGAGAATGGTGTCATCAACAAATTGTTGGTGGGAACAGGTTAGAAGAGAAGAGGAAGGTCTTAAACCAGCAAGGGATCTTTGATCAATAAGCTTTTTAATATTTCTTCCCAAACTCTCAGCCAAAATTGTAAACAGAATAGCAGAGATAGGATCTCCCTGTCTGAGGCCTCTGGAAGTCTGAAAAAACCTCGAAGGTGACCTATTCACAATGACAGAAGAAGTAACTTTCGACACAAGTTGGTTCACCATCTAAATGACTCTCTTATTAAAACCAAACTTGGCCAGGATTTTAAATAAAAAATTCCACTCAACCCGATCATAGGCTTTGGAAATGTCCAATTTAAGAATGAACCCTTTAGTCTTCGAAACCATTACAGAATGTAAATTCTCATGAACAGTAATAACAGAGTCCGGAATGTACCTACTTGGCACAAAACCATTCTGCTACAGAGCAATCATTTGAGGAAGCAAAGAAAGCAATCTTGTAGTTAAGACCTTCGAAATAATTTTATAGATAGAATTGCACAAGCTGATTGGCCGAAAAGCTTGAAACTCTGAAGACCCAGGTGTTTTTGGAATAAGGACCACAAAAGTAGCATTAAGTTCTTTCAAAAGACATCTTGATCCAAAGAATTCCTTCACAGCATTCTCAACATCCACCTCAACAATTTCCCAGAACACTTGGAAGAAGAATAAGGGAAAACCATCTAGTCCAGGAGTTTTGTTGCCATGAAAAGAGAAAACAACTTTCCTAATTTCAGCCTTGGAAGGAATAGCAGTGATCATAGAATTTTCGTTGTGACCAATCACCTAGGGTATAGCCTCAATCAAGGAATCTTGAGCTTCAGGAACAATCTCTCCATTACAAGAAAGAAGGTTGCTGAAAAAAAGAACAATTTGTTTCTTAATATCATCTTCCTCCTCAAACCTCGTCCCATTAACATCAATGTAAGCAATTATGTTAGCAGCCCTATGTTTCAAAGTAGACGGATGAAAAAATCTGGTGTTCCTGTCTACCTCAGTCAACCAAGACACCCTAGATCTTTACCACCAAAAAACTTCCTCTTTAGCAATGATGTCATGCAGTAGAATGAGAAGTTCATTTTCCTTTTCTTTGTAATTATCAATGTACCCCCATTTCTGGATTTTAGCCTGGATCTCCTGAATTCTACCCTGAATTTCCATCTTAGTTCCAAAAATATTTCCAAAGGCATCATTTTTCCATCTCCTCAAATTAAATTTCACTTCCTTTAATTTTTTAGCAATCCTCAAAATAGTTGTGCCAGTAATATCAATATTTCACCATCTACTGATCTCCTCAAAGATTCAAGGATGAGATAGCCAGAATTTTTCGAATCTGAAAGGGGAGTTCTTTTTTAGCTTAGTAGGATCCGAAATTAAACAAATGGGAAAATGATCAGATCCAACCCTTGATAAAGCTCTCAAAGCACAAAAATAGTCTATAAACCAATGACCAGAAATAAGGGCCCTATCTAGTCTCACTTGGATAAAGTCAAGTCCTAACCTCCTATTAGTCCAGGTATAAGAAGCACCTTGCAGGTCTAGGTCTATCAAGGCATTACTATTAATGAAGTCGGAGAGACCTGAAATACTATCCCAGTTAATTTGAGAACCCCTAAATTTTTCATCATTCAAGAGAGGAGTATTGAAGTCTCCCATGACCACCCAGTGCTCATTAGCAAAATATTTTCAAAAACCAGACAACTCACGCCAAAAGGAATTTCTAGCATTCTTACAATTCGGGGCATATATATTGGATTGAATCCAACAAAAAATGTCTCTTATGTGGGTAAATCTAGTGGCCACTAAATTACCATTCTCCATTAAGGGCTCACCTTTAATAAACAACTTGTTCCAAAAAGTAACAATTCCCCCTGAAGCACCCATAGAACTATTTCCGTGAGCCCCACAATTCTGAAAATTTTGAAAGCATTCTACTTTATCTTTCGACATTTTTGTTTCTTGAACAAGAAGAATATCAGGTTTGTGGTCCCTAACAAAATTTTGCAAAACATCCTTTTTATGATGGCTATTCAGCCCTCTTATATTCCATGACATGATTTTCATTTCTTACCTGGGGATTGAAGTATCTTCGGGATGGTCATTTGGATCCCATCCGCAATATCCTGAAGGCTGCCTTGTTCCCTTTGCCATTTTTCTAATCTCCTTCCCTGGCAAGGCTTAGTATTCCCACAGTCCCTAGTTTTGGTGATCATTCCACTTGAGGTTTCCATCCTCTCTTTTTTTTCCTTCTTTGACCTTGAATGTGAAATAACCTCCTCCCATTTAGTCTCATCTTGGCTTTTCAGCTCTCTTCCTAATTCCCAATCCTTCTTAGGAAACAGCCTTTGATCCCAAGGAAGGGTATCCATTAAGCCATTCTTGGCTTCTGAAGTATTGACATTAGGTGTTTTCATTTTCATGCTTTGGGTCTCATAAGTTTCCCTCACAACTTCCAAAGTGGCGTTCTCCAATTCCTGTTCCTCTTTTGAGCAAGGGTTATCAATATGAAAGTGAGAAGGGATAGGCAATCCTATCTCCAGGGTCAAGCCCTTAATGGGTATTTCCTCCAGACCAGGTACATTCATACTACCAACCATCACCAAAGGTGAAGGCAAAACAAAACCCATTTCTTCACCTCTTATTTCAGCCTTCTTCTGTGTATCCCAGGCTCCCTCCACAGAATTAGTTTCTTCCTTTCTATCCACATATGGTGAAATCAAGTATTTAGGATCCTTAGGATCTGAAGAGCAAGTGCAAGCATCCTTTTGTGAACATCTATGGTTCTCCTTCACATCTTGAGTGTGTCTTTCAAGATTCTCCTTCGCACCTGGGACAAAAATTTGCTTCTCCTCAGATTTTTTTCTCCAAACAATCTTAGGGTTGGAAACTTTCTCCTTTTAACTTTTATTATTAATCGGGCACTTTTTTGCCCAATGCCCAGACTTTTGGCATTTAAAGAAAACAAAGGGTGTGGTCTCGAATTCAATAGCTTGCTTCCAAACCCCCAGCTTGGATTGGATGTCAATCGAAGAACGAAGATCAGCATTTTGAGAAACCCCAAAATAGATTCTAGCAAAGACCAAATGCTTTCTAGCCGCGGTCATTCAGTCAATGGACAAAAGTTCTCCAAAAGAACTAGCAATCCCATTGAAAATATCCGTATTTCAATACTCCAAAGGAAGACCAGGCAATCTAGCCTAGACCAGCACCATTTCAAAGATGAAGTCAGATAGATCAACCCTAGAAGACCACTTCTTCAGGGCTAAGGAAGACTTTTCGATAACCTAGGGGCCACCGCCCCTTACAGCCCTGGAGTCCTCTTTGCAAGTGAACTGAAAGGCAAAAAAGCCTCTAGGGAGCGCCGCCACTGAAGCAAGTCCACTAGTTTTCCATTTATTCTTAACAAACTCCCTTACAACTTCAATATTAGGTCTAGGACCCAAAAATTTTCCAACCAAAACATTCTCCATCTTTGCAATATTGTGGTCTATGATTTCATCCAGTACAGAAATAGAAAACTTTCCAGACCCTGGGTCAGAAAGAATACGCATAGGGGGGAAAGATGATTTGTCATTTGGCTTAACACCAAACAACGAAGACCACGTATTACCCTTTTCACCCCCTTTTTCTGACATTTCCATGGCAGCCTTGGATTCTAAAATTCCATCCTTTCCACCTAGGTCCACTTGGACTTTTTCGCGGACATCCTTTTCAATAGATCCTGACTTACCTTTCTCAGAACTCGAAGAAATCTCTGCATTCACCTAAGATTCCCTTGAACCCCCCCCCGTAGCACTAGTCAAAGATTAAAAACAAGACTTTTCCCACTCACTCCATTTCCCATTGATTTAATGATGACTATTTGTTATTTCCTTGGGTAGTGCATGAATTTCTGTCATTGTTATTACCTGGTTCCCATGAATGGGGATGTCTTGTGCCTCCTATGAAAGGAGTGGATTATGTGAGTTTGTGCCTCCTTGTAAGGAATGTTTTTTCTATTGTTGTTACCTCCAATGTTTGGAGATGGATTTGATTTATGTTGCCTCCTGAGAAAGGAGTGGTCATGATATCTTGTTTGTTTGCACTTTGTTACCCTTGGTGTTTGGATGGTATGTGTGTTGTCAAGTAGAAGAGTGGCTTCTGTAGGGGCCAAAGCCCGGAAGAGGTAAACTAGGTAACTTATGGAGGTGATTTAATCAAGTGATAACTAAAACAATACTTAGAAGATTAGGACTAACTTCGCACTAATCAAGATAATTATGCCTCACTCATAGACACAATGGCTTGTTTAGACTTGGGATGAGTGGGAAGGCCTAGAATGGAAAGGTCATCTATGTTGTCTATACGAAAGGTATTTGATTCCGCATGAGTGAGTATGGGGGCCAGGAATTTGATAGAGGCCACCAGGATAACCCTTAGTGGGGGCCGAAGCCTAGGAAGGATCCCAGATGATAGCCCATGATGAGCTGTGTGATGACACTCTGTCTAGTACAATAGTTGGTGCTTGATCTTGTGGGTATGGTTTCCTTAACATACCTGATGTGACCATAGTTGGTACTTGAGTATTATGTGTATGGTTCTCTTAACAAACTTGTCCTGCTTTATTTCTAGAAGCAATGTGACCATGTAGAGTTATCCTTGTGTGTTACTCGTGATGCTCTTGAGTTGTACTTTTGTTGTATGTATGTGGTACTTGGGTTGTACTTGTGATGTGCTTGGGTGGTACATGTGATTGGATGTTTCGGTTTGGTTCAGTGGTGATTTAGCCTGTGTCTAGAGTAGATGGTCTTGGCTAGGATTCCTTGTTACTATCTCCTAGCACGGGGGGTGAGCCTTTGGGTTCCACTTGGTTGGGTTGTGTGTACCTAAATCCATTGGGGTATCTTCATGTTCTTGTGTATGAGACTTCCAGTTGGAGAGCTCATTGGATTCAGTTTTAGTTCAGGTCTTATTCTTTCAGTTAAATCTTGTATTATTTTTCCCCTCATTTATTATCGAGGTGGAAGTTGTAATTGTAACCTTATTTATTGGACTTTCCTCATTCAGGGAATGAGAGTTGTAATTGTAATATTTAATTATCGATAAATGGGTTGAAAGTTATCTAGTATGCTTTGATGTAATCATCTTGTTTGGAATGTATGTGTACTTATTATCTTAATTGGAATGTATGTGTTTAACTATTGTCTAAATTATTGGCATGGTTTATATTCATGTTGTTGTTATGGGTTGTTAAGTAATTTTAGTCTTGTAACCTTAGGGGATGTTTGCATTGGGAAGCAAACTTGTATATTAATCGTACTTAAACAAAAAAAAAAATTAGCCTATTTAAGTAGTTGTTTGCAACTTCCTCTAGGGTTGCGTGGTGGGGCGTTACATCTTCTTTTCTTGTTCTTGCTATCCTGAGATTTTTTTTTTTGTAGAATCTTCCTCTTTTTTTTATTTCCATTTCTCCTCTATTTCCCTTCTTATTGCTACTATTTTTAATCTATCGTACTTAAGAAAAATTATTTCTGGCACTCATATTCATTTAATTCTTTTTAGAGAAATCAAGAAAGATCACTAGTTATGTTTTTAGTTACTTTATTTTTGTAGAGAAATAAATAAGACTATATGAAAACAAATTGTGTAAGCTATCATGTGCTTTCGTTAAGGATTTTCCCTTTTTAAAGATTTTACTCCAATTCCAAATACCTAATCTTGAAAATAGTAAATAAATAAAATTTATTTCATGCACAATATTTATCCCATTAAATATTAATATAGAATTCATAATTTAACTACAAACAAATTATTTATCCTAGTCATTTTAATTTGCAATTTAAATAGTTACTCAAATAAATAATAACAAAATATTACTTACTTGCACAATAGATAATTTTCCTAAATAACAAGGTATTTTAATTAAAATATTTACTCTCAATAACAAGTATTATAGTAAGTTGAGATATGCATTTTCTAATTAAGATATGATAATTTACTTTATTCCTTTGCACATTTACTTCATTATAAATTAATTTAATAAGATATTTATAAAATGTGAAACATAAAAATAAGGGTCGTGACAAGCACGACCTCATCATACTATTAATATACATAAATTTCAAGGGGTTTGACATATAAATTCACAATAATATCAAATGGTGACATGATTTTATGTAGGAAATGAATATGTCACAGTCCAATTGATTATGCTAGATTTCTACCAATGCCTACCTTGAAAGTATTACCTAGAGACGTTAGGTAGTAGAGTATCCTTTTAGTTAATATTGCCACTTAAAATATGCTATATAAATATTATAATAGAAAGATAGATTAATAAAATGTTGGTCCCTATCCTACCAGGTTATTCAACTCAATTTTGGAACCTTAAACTATCTAAGATGGATAAATTATAACTTATAGATAAAGCATGAATATGACAAGTGAAGATAAGGAAAATTTAATCCATTTTATTTGCTTATTTTAAAATTATTATTCTAGTCATCCTACTTGTGAAATCTAAATTTTTTTGTAGCTCACACCATAATGATGGATTAAAACCACTCAAATAAATATTTACATATGCACACACAATGTGCCTGGATTTTCTAAATGATACATCTCTCTGGACACTGAAATCACACATTATTTAGCCATTGCTAGCAATGATTGAATAAATATTGGTTTTGTATGTATATAATTTACATTTTTTGGCATCTATTTATGTATACACCCAAACATATGCATCCATACCCACATATAAGACATAGATATAAAAAATATATTTATAGTTCTAGGTTTAAGAATGATTATTTCACTTGCTCGAATCTTTTTTGTTTATGGTTTAAATCTTGATCTTCTAAATAATGCAATTATCAACTCTTTTTAAATTATAATATTTATGATTCTCTAATAATAGAAACTTTTTTCTTGTAAAATGGAATACCATATTGCATTGAGGCATTTTTCCAAATATTTTGTGTGCCTTACTTATGCTTCCATATTTTCCACTTAGGAGATATTTGAATCGATGTGCTATAAGTTTGTAGGGAAAACAATATGGAATTTTTTATTTTACCAACAATCATGACTTTAATAAGAAAACTATTATCAATTAACTACCATGCTCTATATCCTTCAAATGTGTTTCTAAAATATAAAAAGGAAGGAGAAACACTAATGAGTAAAGACTACTATAAAATATAGAGATAAGCCATCACTTACCCTAGCAACTGAAGTTTGGGGTCATGGATTTCTATTGTAATCCTCAATCACTATGTCTAGTATCCTAATACCCTTTCCTATGCACTCCATGACACCACAATTCTTAGAGGGGTTTTATCCAACCTAGATGTGTTTTTCCTTTTGACTTCACTTCTCTTCTCCTCCTCCCTTTTTGGGCCTCTTATCTTATCAACCTCCCTTTCTATACTTTTCCTGTGTTATTTATCTTCCAAACCTATCTCCTCTCCTCTTTTACTGTCATATTCTTCCATTATCCTTCCCCCCTCTCTCTGAATTTTCTTTATTTTCTCATCAACTCAACTCTAATTTTCTTCATTGACAATCCAACTCTCTCTTGATCCTAACACGCCTCACCACATTCAAAACTTTTGTAAAGTAGTTGGATCTATCAAATCATTTTTCTGTGCCATTCTCTAGCATAACTCAATTTCCTACCTTACAAATGTTAGAATCCAATGTTTGAACTCTACATATTACTCTTCTAACACCACACCAAGATTTGATGGTTATTTCTCAACCATCCTAATACTTAAATCACCACCATTGGATTAGATAGGATTAAAATTCTTGTTGTACATCTTCACCTAAAACTATGTCATTGATCTTACCATTATGCACACATAACCTTATCAAGATGATTCATAACAATGATGTGAATCAGTTGTGAAATTGATGCTTGTCATGTTTCACTCACTTGCATATCCAAATTAGTCAACCCTAATAGAATTGTGAAAAATATGAGCCTTAAGATCAAATAATGAACAAAAACACCTTCCATGCAAGAGATCTACAAATAATATGTGCAATGTTCATCAACAAGAAAAAGCTACAAAAGAAAGTGACTATCAAAATTTATGAAAGATCGAAAGACAATTACAATGAGGGTTGAGTGCTATATAGGAAAAAAACCCTAAAAGCATAAAAACTCTCCTCAGTTTAGCTTAAGAGCATGAGAATAAATTATACTAATAATAAATTATTAAAGAGTAATTATTTATTAGCTATTGCGTGATTACTCTAACACCACCCTAAGATGAACTTCTAGAGTAGCTAAAAATCCTAAGAATAATGTATGATGGGTCCTGAAAAACAAGGCATGATAAGGTACCCATGTACAAACAAAATATCTCTCAAAAATAGAGAAAAAAGAGAAAATTACAGTGGAAGAAAAATCCTCTCCAAAAGATAGAAAGATGATTGAAGAACTAAAAATCCTTTGAATAAAGATGTGAAGGAATTAGAAGCCTCCAACTGAAAACAATGTCCCATAAAGAGGAACACATAGAAAATCGTTGAAGCATGAAGAAAGATATAGACTATTGTCAAAAGATGACTGATATAGCACTCAAATGAAGAACCTCCAAAATTAGGAATGTAAGAGTGTCCATATTCTAAATGATCCATCTCACTGAAATTCATGTAGCCAACCATTGATGTACATTGCATCTGAAAGTACATAGAAATAATAAGTAGATACATAGATCCTTCAAACCACGAAATGAAGGAATCATTAGCACCAACAATAGAAACCCCCCATAATTCTGAAAAGGGAGAGCAAAGATGGGTACAATAAAACTATGTTAAACCAACAAATGCATGTAGGAGAAAAAACCTACAAATAAAAGGGTGTGTAAACTAAGAAAAACACACATGAGACAAGAATCACTCAAATTCACTACTGTCATGGAAGGGACACTCGCTTGAGAAATGTGTGATGGAAAACCAAAGGAAAACATCAATCCCCCATGGAACTTTATCATAGTGCAAATACAAAATACACAATAGGATATGAAAACTCCCCAAAAATTATACACCAAAATGACACTTTATCTCAATGCATCCACATAATAATAAGTGCATACAGTGGAAACCTATAATGCCCAAATAGGAAAAAAAATGAAATACATATAGAATAGCCAGAAATGAGTCATCCCACGCAAATAAAAAGTTTCTAGGATCTAAGACATCCAAGTACTTCACTTGAGTGCAAGAACAAAAAAACCTAAATAAAATTTACTTGGAGAGAAAACTAGAAAAAATGCATTATAAAGAGTCCTGAAAGATGGTTCCAACACCGCTAGAATTATGAAAAATAGAGAAAATGGTCAAAATTTATGAGCTTGTGATTGAAAATAGTATGTCTAACTTCAACAAGTTGTAGAATGCATCAACAACTTAATCTAAGAAAGCAGTAAGTACCATTCGATACTTCTAGGAATCATATTTTTGGTGATATCTCATTTTCCAAAAACTAACTTATGAGGAAAGATATACAACAATTTCCCCAATTCTACTTATTTTGCGAAAAAAAAAAAAAAAATTAGCCCCAAAGGTTAGGTGTCAGTCGTGCATAGAACCCTAGGCAACTTTTATTTAAAAATAATTAAAAACATTGGCCCTCCCTCTAAAAATTACTCAATAGTTTCCATAGAACCACTACTAATTAACGAGCTAACCACCCTAGTAGTAGTTTGTGGGCTATTATATGCAAGCCACACCATGGGTAGGTATCATGGGATATTTTCTCTATATCCATTGCACCACTTTGTTGATACTCTGTAAGTGGCACTCTAATGAATCTTGAAATTTTAATTTTAATTTCTTTTAATTTAAATCATGCCTTTGGGACCATATGGAGGCCATATGAACTTTGGGGAATTTTTTTTACCTCAGAAACACTTGATGGTGAATTGGAAAAATTTATAGTCCAAATTCATTGAAATGTTCTCTTAAATGAAACTGTGAGGTTTTTTTCACACCAAAATACACCAAAACACAACAACCCTTTGGATCTGGCAAAAACCCAACTACTTCAAACCCTTGTAGATTTGACTTCAAATTTCCAAATCAAGCCAAATAAAATCCGAATCTAACTTTCTTAATGGATTTGAATCTAATGGTGAAGTTGCTTTCATGACAAAATGCACCAAAAATTTCCCCACCTCCAAAATTTGCAAAAAAGAAAAGGGGATTCACATTTAAATCCTATAACTGTTGTGGAAGAAAGAAACCTCTTAAACTAAGAAGGGGTTCACTAAATAAACACTCTGATACCATCTTATAATTTTGAAAACCCACAAAACAATGAGCCATAGGATCAAACAACAAACAAAGACACCTTCTACACAAGATGTCTACAAAAAAAGAATTGCTAAATTCCTCAACAAGAAAAAGCTACAAAAGAAAGACACTATCAAAAGATAGGAAATATCAAGAGATAATTACAATGAGGGTTAAGTGTTATATAGGATAAAATGCCTAAAAGAAAAAAATCACTCCTAATTTTAGCTTAAGTGCATGCGAATAAATTAAACTAACAATTAATTAAAGAGTAATTAATTATTAGCTAATACATGATTACTCTAACAAACCCAAGAGAACACAAGAATTCTGTAGATTGGAGAAATTACTCCTTCCTTCATGATTTTTGGGGGTTGGGAATCACTAATCCATCTTACCTACCACTTAAAGTGATTAGAAAAGCTTAAGAAGAAATTACGGACACATATGGCTAAAGCTCTTGTAGACCTATTAGAGTTCTTCCATCAGCCTTACCCTTTACCTTCTACCTCATCATTGACATGCTTTGAAGGAGTCAAGAAACAAGACTAAACCTTGATTTGTAATCCTCTTTATTCCTATAATGGTTCATCCATTAGCCTTACTATTTACCATTTTCATTCCTTTACACCATCATAAACCAACACACTAACCTTCGAAACACTGAGGCATGAACTCTAAAACATCCATGATTTCGTCAAATGCAATGGTTCCCTCTTCCCCCTTATCACTTACCTACCTTTGTGTTAATATGTAAGCTATCCAATTGACCTACGATGTCTAAAAAAATATTTTGCAAGTCAAACTTAACCCTTTCAGGTGTCAACCTTCAGACATACTTCTTACCACATACTTAACAAATAGTTAAGGCATAGGCCTTAAGGTTGAATCCATGAGCACCAAATAAATTTCAGGTGTTGAAGTTTGGGGTTTTCTCTTTTTCCTTCCTTGTTTCATGTTAATTCATAAGCCTTAACACCGACCAAAATACACCAAAACTATTTTGGGCATTAGGCTTCACCCTTAACTCTTGCCACTTACCATCCTTTCAGTAAAGCATAATCCTCCCTTCTGAATTATGATGCTCAAACATTTTTGTCACAAATTTCAATGCATTTGGGTGTTCACCTTTGAGCTTTCTTCTTACTATATGTCTTCCTTGCAAAACTGTTGACGCATAAACTTCAAAGTTGACCTGCTGTGGACATGAAAATCTGCAAGTGAGACCTAAACAATTTCATGTTGTTAGCACAAAAGTTAGTTTAAATCAGCAAACTTAGACATCCCTATGAAATATAGAATCATGTTAAACAATGCAACTAATAAGAACAATGCAAAAACATGAGTCATTCCTATCCCATAGTGGATTGGTGCAACTTAGTTGTGTAGAAAGTTGCCCTTTCCCAATCCTTGATAAGAAAGATTGCCAAATGATGAGCAAGATTGATTCTCAAGTGAAGAGAATAACCTTGCAATGAGAATGAGTTGTTGCTAAGCAAATGGTGTTGTGATGAGCAAGATTCATTCTCAAATGAAGAGAGTAACCTTGCAATGAGTAAGTGTTGTGTGTTGTAGATGATTTGTGTTGAAATGCTTTGCATTTTATAGATTCAAGATTAGGAAGAGTGATAGATTTTGAATGAATGTGGGATCATTCAAAAAGCCAATGAAAAGATGACATTTGTCAAGGTGTGAGAGGGTGAGGAATGTGCAAGTCTTGGCCAATGTGCCAATTTGAAATTCAAATTTGGATGAAATGACATGTTTAGGGGGGATGAAAGGTGCAATAAATGCCATGTTTGACTTGTGCAAATAGCATTTAAAACCTTGTTGGAAGGGACAAGTCCCTTTTGGGGGGAAGATTCAAATTGGAAGAATATTCCATTTTGATGCCATTTTGAATGTAATTAGAAGAAATAATAAATCAAATAAATGATTTATTGGTGCAAGTGGGTGGGTTAGTTAAGAGTTTGGATTTGACTCTAGTTGAGTCAAAAGCTAGAGAATGAAAATTATGATTAGAAGTTAATTAATTTAGATTAATTAACTTAGGGGATTTTAGGGATTTGACATTTGATTAAATCAGTTTGATTTATTAAATCAAATGAGAAGAACATAAGGATTAAATAATTTGATTTATTTAATGAACCTTAGGAAATTAATCAATAAATTGCTTTAATTGATTAATAGAAGAAATGAATGTTAATTTGTATGATGCATGATTGTTATTTTTGCATGTCTACATTTTTCCCCTCTTTGAAGCAATGTACTCGTTGCATTGGTTCAAAGAATGATGTCGTTGACATCGAAACTCAAAAAAAATTCAGATTTTTCAGATGCCCCAGCGAAAATAAGTACGTTAGTACATTGCCCCCTCAGGAGATCGAGCGAAAAGATTCAATTTGAGGTGGATCTCGCGACAAAGAGGTTCAAAATGGATGTATGGATTGTGAGACAATATGATCTATATGATAATGATGATGAAAATGAGATGTTTGGAAGATGCTTAGAATAACAAATCAATATTATTTTAAGCATGTTAAATGATTATGCGATGCATGTGAGATGGATGAGATGGATGATGTTGTCCTATAATGATATGACGTGATTATGCAAGATGAGAGGATGAATGTAGCATGGATGCAGGATGGATGCATTGTTAGCATGAAAGAAGGTAGAAGAATGAGAGGGATGAACCCTTGAATCCAAGAAGATGCAGAATTTCAACAAGCCAGCTTTATTAGAGATGATGATGAAAGATGATGATGTATCGCTTATCCAGGAATGGGAGATAAAGAGCGTAACTTTCTTTATGTTTGATAACACACATAGGTGCGATGCATCGAGGTATTAAGAACCAGGATGGCATTGCGCCTAGTGTGATGGACTCTGACTCGATAATCAGAAAAGAGTGATCTTGTTCACACTTGACATACGGAAACCTTGCTAGGACATACCCAACAAAGAAAGTATTCGCCAAGCTATTTTACAAGAACATCCAACAAGCACAACAAATAAAAAGATAATGATCATTGCCCCATTCCTTTCTCTCTAAACCTGTTTTGTTTAGGCATCATCAAGAGGTCCTTGGAATGAGCGCAAAATAAGATAAGTCTAAAAAGACCAAGATAAAGTAAACAAACAAGCTAATGTTCTTCATACCGCTAGCCAAGGCTAAACTACTGCGGGGTACCTGATGCTTATGTCCATCGTAGGAAAGCTTCATCCTAGAACATGTAGTGATCAGGGTTTTAGTGAGACTGATTGGGTGATAAACTATTGATACTTCGAGTTGACCAACTTGCTGACTTACTGACTTAGACTTGAGACTCTGACGATCAGGCGTTCACTTTAGAACCTGCTAAACTTTATTTTGACTAACTCACCAAAGGGTGAAAGCGACGATGATTTATTATGAGTGATGATAATCACGGGTAAAAGCGAGATGAAATGGATGCACCATTTAGGGTTTTTCAAATGTTTTGAGGCTGTTTTTGGAATTTTTGAGATGTTTTACAAATGTTTTTGGTATTTTCAAGATTTTATGAATGTTTTTGGTATTTTGTGTCTCGGGGGTCGATCAAGGATGGCCTTGCCTACGTTTAAGATCAGAGACAACGTAGTTCAGACTCCAATTGACTTGACTAATAATGAGATAGATGGGAAAATAGATTGCCATTGCGACGAACGCCTAACTAGATGGGAAAACGGATTGCTAATGCGACGGACTCATAAATGAATGGGCAAACGGATTGCCAATGCGACAGACACATAAATAGATAGGAAAATGGATGCCAATGCGACGGTCGCATAAATAGATGGGAAAATGGATGCCAATGCGATGGATGCATAAATAGATGGGCAAATGGATTGCCAATGCGACAGACGCATAAAGGACAGACCTGATTGTAAAAAGAGATAAGCAAATGAATGCCAATGCGATGGACGCCTAACTAGATGGGCAAACGGATGCCAATGCGACAGATGCAAACTATCTCGAGGGATGATCAAAGATCAACCTTGCCTACGTTCATGCTCAGAGATGACGTAGTTCGACAAGGTGGAAAAATTGACAAGGCTCAATGATGAAATTTTTGAAGATTTTATGATATTGTGACATGTTTTTGATGATTTTTGATGAGATTTTTGAATGTTTTTGGATTTTCTGATGATTTGGATGTTTTTGAGTTATTTGCATGATTTGGATGTTTTTGAGTTTTTTGATTGATTTGGATGATTCGGATATGGACATGATATGATATCAGTGCCTTGTTTTGTGATTTTGTTAAAAACCAAGCTTTAATGTTGATCAATCGGACTGATGGATTGATAGTTTGACTAAGTGTGTTAAGTCAAACAAAAGTGATAATGCACTTGTAAATTCTAGGAAGTTTTGTTATCCCAGAGTAAACTCGTACAAGAAGGATAATTTGGCTGGGTGTGTTAAGCCAAACAAGGTGATGATTTGATAATTTGGCTAAGTGTGTTAAGCCAAACAAAGATGATAATTGACTGGATTCGATTGATCAAGATTGATGAAGCTTGAGTTAGAACAAAATTGCTTTGATGATTTCATGTGATGCTGACGTGTGCATTAGATGCGACTGATTTGGATTGTTGGATTGATGTTCGACAAAGGATAGAGCATGATAAGGAATGTCTTCTTGTCAAAATATGCCATGGGCTAGTGATTTGGATTTTTGGTTCACAAATGCTTTAACCAGTTTGCTTTCATGTTTTCCAATGCTTGGAGCACTACATAAGCTAGAGGATATATACCAAGATTTATTCCCAAAGCGAGATGTAAATATTTGCCCCCAGTGTCTAGCAATGTTTGAACGACCATGGGTGAATTTTTGGGTAGACGGATGGATATGGATTATCTTGCGATAAGATAAGGTGTTCGAATAGAGGAACGCTCATTCAGATAATGCTTCAAGGCTTAGATAGCATTGGGTAGGATAGGATCAATGAAAATTACCCATGTCAAGATTTTTACCATAAGCAAGTGTAAAGTGTGCTCCAAAATTTTATCAAGATCAAGGTAACTTGGACCTTGGATGCAGATGGATAAAAATGTGTTGGATAAGTGGTTCCTGGATAAACGGATGATATGGATGGAATGCCATCTTTATTATGGATGCGATAAGATGCTTTCTCCTGAACTGGTGCACGTAGATGCTCGATTCTACACATGATGCCTGTTTGCCAGGTTTTCATCATGGTACTTGTCCAAAGCGCCACCGAAATGGTTTTCGCTAGAGGACGATTTTTTTCTTTACTGTTTTCAATCATTTTTCTAATTTTTTTGGATTTTTTTTATTTTTTGATTTTTTTTTTGTTGTCACCAGGATGCCTGTTTGCCAGGTTTTCATCAAGGTAACCATTTTTTCAAGACTTTTTTTGATTTTTTTTGTGTATTTTCTGAGAGATGTTAAGCTGATGCTAAACCACCTGTTGGTGCTGATGTTGATGCTTTTTTCATAATGTGCCATTGATATCCTGCTTGTAGAAGTTGTCTTGCCAAGATACGTGCACTTGAATGCAGCGTTTAAGATCCCTGATCTGCTTTGCTGATACCGGAATTAACTTTGTCTTTGTGCGCACATCACGATAGAGTGCCCTCTGAATCCTTATGATGAAGGGTCGCTGCCAACACATGGTCAATGTGAGAGTTGGATATCATGCATGGAGGTGTGGATGGAGTGTGTTTAGGGATAAAAGATGGATTGGTTGACAGTTTGGAGCCTTTGACTCTCCAAACTTGGGAAGATGAGCAATAATGGGTGGATACGAAAGTGTATGTGGAATTAGGACCAACTGCTTGATATACTTTGTATGTCGCTTGAGAAGCCTACTTTTTCCTTTGTGGACGTATTTGATGGATACTTTTCCCTTTTTTATTTTGCCCCATAGTTTCTTTGACTAATGGGGTTTGATAGGGATAATATTTCTTTGTATTCTTGGGTATCCACTTGTATTTGATTTGTCCAATATGCTTCTTAGCTTCTTTTTCTTTGATACTATTCTGCATGCTTCGATTCAAGTCTTTGTTTTGACGTTGGTGGAAATTTGTGGATGGGGTGATAGGTGGATGAAGATTCGTGACATGGCGGGTTGTAGTATTGGCATTGATTTCATCATAAGGATTCTTCGTGCTCCCTATGTTGATGTTTTCTTGAGACGAAGTTTCCCCCAGTATGGTGATAGTATTATTGATATGTTGAGATCCCTTTATTGTCAAATAACCAAGGCCTTGATGCTTAGGATTTCCAATAATCTGTAATGGCTCCAAGATACCCTGTTCATCGAGGCCTAATCCTCTACCTTGATAATTCATCTGCTGAAAATATTTATTTGCCATAGGATATGATTTACCTTGGAAACAAGGTGTTGTTCCTTCTCTGCTTTGTGGTGGACCTTCAAATGTGTCAACTTCTTTATTGACAAGATAGCTTGCTCTAAGAAAGGTAAGTGATCCAACTTCATAAGTGACGGGATCCTCCATATGTGGGATGAATGTTTAATTGATATCTTTAGCTTGATCTTGTAGTGCTTCTTCCAGAGGTATTGATGATTCACTGTCATTGTAAAAGTATCCCTCATGACTCACTTCATAGGATGTTTCTGATTCATGACTTAGGTAGAAGCCTTCTTCATGCTTTGTTTCTGATATGTCTCTGGATTTCTCTATATCTTGATCATGTGTACAAATGTTAAGATTAGGAGACTCTTGTTTCCCAGTAATGATTTCAAGAGTATGAGACTCTTGTTTTGAATGAAGATCATCTGCGTGTCCATCCAAAGAAAGCATCTCATTGGTAGATGGAGGAGTGTGTCCTATGTGGATATGATCATCATTTGTGGCATCTTGTATAGATAAAAGAGTTCCCATTAGATCATTGTAGTATCTCGGAGATACAAATTCTTGATTTTGACTATTTCTGGAATTGCTTTCACCATGCTTTTGATCAAGTTCTTGACATGGGTCAATTTCAAAGGATGGATTATCTACAAGGGGTTCTTGGACATCGTCCTTAGGCATGGGAAGTGGATTAATATCTACTTTTTCTTTGAATGGATTTGGATCAAGTGTAGTGTCAAAGATTCTTTCACTATTCTCAATCGTAAGGTCAAAGGATGTCAATATGCCTTGGGAGGGACCATTGCTAGGCCTTGATGGAATATTTTGGTCATGCTTTGGAATACGTTCTTGAGATATTTCCTCTAACTCATAAGGCGATGTAGAAACTTTTTTGATATGATCATTGGTCGATGGATCGTAGATTATGTCAATGGGATCAAATAATTGTAACACATCTTGAAAGATCACTAAAAAATGGCTCTTGATGAATGTGGAGTTGATCACTAGATGGGGTAGAAGCATCTTCAAGATCTTGAACATTGTTTTCAACAATTGTGAAAGAGAGATTACCAATGTCTTCAACCATATGATCAAGTGATGTTGATATTTCTTGAATTTGATCATTGTTGGGCATCGTTGGTGAGTTTTGATCATAATTGAAAAGTAGCTCTTGGTTTATGTTGATTTGATCATTGGTCAAGGTTGAAACATCTTCAAAGTGCTTATTGATAGATTGATCTTGATTTTGTATTTCAACAATTGTGGTGGGAATCTATTGCAAGCTTTGTTGGGCGAGTAATGCCTGTGTTTGCTGTTGAGCCAACAACGCTTGTTGTTCATCATGTTGTTTTTGTGCCAACAAAGCTTTTTTTTGGGCTCTTTGTTGTGCTACTTCTTCTTGGATTGATTGCAATAGTGCGTAGAATTCTTCTTGCGCTTGTGCTTGTTGGGCTACTTGAGCTGCTTGTGCTTCCTGAGCAACTAGTTGTGTAGCTTGTTGGGCTTGGAGTGCCTTTTTGTAGGAAACTTCTTGCAACATGATGGAGAATGAATTGGTCGTGTTGTGTTTTGGTGGTGGTGGTGGTGGTGGTGGAAAGGTGTTGATTGTTGGGGTTGCTTGAATGGTTTCCATCTATTTTTGCGATATCGATGGAAAAGTGGGATGATTTGGTATGATTTTTTGATTTGGCATGATAGATTGAAATTGAACATTGTTGTGGTTGGGAATCATATTGCTTGGATTTAGGTAACTTTGATTTTGCATGGGGTTACCTTGACTTGAATCAACATATGGAGTTGCCAATATATTGCTAGGATTTTGAACATTGATGGGATTTGCAAACATGTCTACCCCAAAATTTACCAAGTGTGGATAATGGTCATGTTTGGTAAAGTTATACTTGGCATGTATGGATTTGGTGGGATAATGTTGTTTGGAAAACTCATGCATTGAGTGTTTGGTTGATAGATTTGCAGATTTGGACTTGGATTTAAATCTATCATTGGGAAAGGTGTTCCAAACTTTGGATCGGGCATACTCACATTCATTGTACCATTGATGTTTGTATGAGATAATGCTCCCATGTATGCATTGTACAAGTTTTGAAAATCAAATGGTATTGCAAGGCTTGGATAGATTAATTGATTTGGGTTACTCATGATGGATGGATCAAATTTATATTCCATGCTCCTCTTGTGTTGAGATCGAGTTTGAACCATAAAATGAAGATCAATTTTCAAGAATGTAAGAGATGAACCTCTAATCCTTTAGATCAGTCTAAACCTTAGGTTCAAAGAAGTGAAGAACTAGGATAACTAAAGGATCAAAGCGATGATGAGGATGAGATAAATGAAAGATGAGTGATATGGATGAATGGAATTCTTCAAGAAACTTTGAGAGAAATGCTAAATGTTCTAGGACTTTGATTGATCGTGATTGGATTGATGGTTTGACTAAATGTGTTAAGTCAAACAAAATGTGATGAATGTAATCGTAAAGCTCTAGGAAGTTGTGTTATCCATAGAGTGAACTCCTACAAGATGGTAGTTTGGCTAAGTGCGTCAAGTCAAACGAGGTGATGATTTGATAATTTGGCTAGGTGTGTTAAGCCAAACAATATGAACTCGTAAACCCTAGGAAGTTGTTTTATCCAAGAGAGAACTTGTGTATAGGATGATGGTTTGACTAGTTGTGTTAAGTCAAACAAAGTGATTCGATTTCGCCTAGAAGTTTACCATAACAAATGTTTACAAAGTTTCCAAGAGCTATTGGTGAGGTGATTTTTGATTGATTTTGATGGTTGAGAGATGGATGAAAGTGATTGAATTTGATCCTAGACTTGACCTAGAATAACACTTTTGCTTACAAGACCTCGGTGTTGAAAAACATGCTATATTTCCTATGGGAGGAAAGTAATCCTTTCAAAAAGTTTGGGATTCTGTTGATAGTAAAACTCATTCAACTCAAGATCTCAAGATGCTCCTCACGAGCTTTCAGACTAAGCTTCTTGAACCTTGGTTTTGGGATTTTTGAACTTGCGAGAAATCATGTTAGAAAACACATGTGTAATCCAATTTGTCTTTTATCTTGTCTTAGTGAATTCTTTTTTACCAAAAGCACTTGCTTGATTATGTTTTCAAACTAAATGTCTAATGTCCCACTTTCGTTTTCATCCCACAAGGTCCATTATGTGGAAATCAAGGAAAATTAGGGAAAATTTCTCCTAGGTTTATCCTTAGTGAAAACAAATGACGATAGAATTCAAACACTTAGAAACCTCTAAGGATATGATCCCTAGGGAAAGCAAGAGTACTTAAATTTTTCAAGGATATTTGTTTCCTCCAAGGTGTTTGAAATTTGAGGCTCTTGTGAATGTTCGCTTTTCAATGTTTTGAATCCAAGCAAAGTGTTTTTGATTCCAAGCACTTTTTACAACCCTAGGATGATGAGGCAATATCTTGTTGGGTTCCCACTTGGATAAATCCAGCCGCGCATATCTTGTGCGAATGGCTAAATGCTTGACCACACTGGCTCCCCTCTACGTCACTCACTTATTTGGGTCAGCCAAGCATTAGTACCCATGAATCTCCCATGGAATATTTTCCATTTCCACAACAAGACCACATGTTACATGGGGCGGCTTCAAAGGACATGACCTTTTGCACCAACAAAATAGATAAGGTTTTGGCCAATTTCTAAACAAGGGGTTCTAATTCGGGCATTTCGTTCATGGGGGATTATCCAACGTCGGCAAGAGTCCATTACTGTCCATCTCATCGGAATAATCCTTGTGATATTGGTCTTTGTTCCAATATCCACACTTATATACCAGTTGGAAGTCGCTTGGCTTTAGCGTGTTCCCGGTTGGGTCGTTCCCTTGGGTGATTACTTTTTCCCATAAGGCAGGCCCTCTAAGTTAACAAAAGCGAGCTAACATATCCCGTCGTTCACACAACCTTTGTTGAAAAACAAAGGGGAGAACCTCCGCAATATATCATACTCACACTCGCATGTTTTGTTCAATTTTAAAATTCCCAAATTGAAGTGTGGAGGCAATATTTTTGACAACTTAATATCATAAAAAAAACTTTTGATTCTCAAGATCGCTGTGAGGTGTGAGAGAAGTGCATACGTCTTTTTGATGATATTACTTTGTGAAAAAGATTGCAAAATATGACAAACAGTTGTTCATTTTAAGTCCAAAAAGCAGTGATGAATTCATTTTAAGCACCAAAATCCAAGTGTGAAGGTTGCCTTGTTCAATTTTAATCCCAAATTGAAATCTAGTAAATATCTAAAGTTCTTTTTAACCAACTTTGAAAAGATCAAGTCAAGTGGTTAATTTTAAACCCAAAAGGAAATTGAGTTGGTTTAAAACAGAAAACAAGAGTAGAAATTGGAGCTCTAGATTATAACCATAAGCATTGAAAAATACTTTTCAAGTCTTAATTTCGATGTTCAATTTCTTTAACTCAAATCTTATCCATAAATTGTTTTTGATGTTTCAATGATGCAAGTTCCTTGTGCAAATGAAATCGCTCTTCCTGCAAAATAAAAAGATAAATCATGTGAAGACAAAGTTATCTCATTTTTTAATTATTTATTTTTAAGCATGATTTCAAATGAAAAGATTAATGAATTTGGACTTAATAAATGAAGCATCAATAATAATTTTACTTGTCACACACTTTTAAAACAAATCTTAATCCGAAATAGACAGTTTGCCAACAAAGCTCAAAGCCTCCCTTGCTAAAAGTTTAATGTGGATAGGTAAAGACTTAATGCAATTTAAATAAGATTTGGAATCTCATTCATCCAGCCCACAGAAAGTCATAAATGAGAAACACCGATCCACAAGGATACCTCCAACCATTAATAAGTGACCTCAAGATATAAACATAAATGAATTTCGAGAGATTGTGATAGTGAATTCAAAATGTTGTTGGGCAGGCTAATGATAAGTTTCAAATGTCTAACAAGCTAGGACAAAAGATCTGCAAACATAATCTTCCAAATTATGACACAATATCTGCAACATTTTAACATTGAATTGACCTACGCAAGCACTAATGCTAATTTGTGATAGTGGGGTATAGACTCTATTTAATAAAAAAAATGCTCAAGTCCATGCTTCTACACGTGTAAAGTCTTCCCCTTATTTTGATGTAACCATATTTTCTTTAAGACACGATGGAAAATTCTAGACATAGAAATGGTGGAGTAAGATATTTCCTCAGCTAACCCAAGTCATTAATATTTCGATGCCAATATTTATGGGAGCAGCTAGCAAGTCGTTGCCTGGTCATCTCAATCTGCAAATGGTTAAATCTGAAAGATCTAAAAAATCTGCATAAGATATAGCGCCATTGAGCATTTAAGATAGTACTGAATCTTTAAAAAAAAAATTCTAACCAAAGTGATTGATAGGTGTAAAGGCAAACTCCTCAAAAACAATGAATACAGGCATTCAATAGCTTTCAAGTTTACTGCAATTGACAGGGGTAGAAACATGATTGTTGACTTCGTTTTAATTCTCTGACAAGAAAAGATTAGTGAATGGATGTGGTCTGCAATGTTTGTATTGAGTAGTAATGCCGATCAGCAATAGATAGAATGCCAAAAATGTACCATCCTCAAGCGCGCCAAATAGATTGATGCTTTCAATATTCTATAGTCTCTTCCTGTTGAGATCAGATGAAATCAGAAAAGCAATATACGCAAAAGAACACAACATTCATTAGCAATCTTTTTTTTCTAGATCTTTCATGATTATCCAGTAGTTGTTGTTCACCAACAACTAGCTATGACAACACTATCGAACTCTTGATTCCTGTATTTATCTCTACGAACATAGTAAGAAGTCTTCAATCGCACCGGCTCTAATAAATTATTCCTCCATCTGCTTGCTTGACTATATGACTATGACAGGGATGCTGGTGGCTACATTGTACCAGACCACTGGCCAGGTACCTAAGAACATAGGCACTGTGGACATCACGACCGCTGGCCAAAAGGTGAGGATCGACATACCTGTCCTAGGCGCCGACCACTATGCTACCATAGTTCATCCATAATGAAAGCGAGAGTTCACCCTGTGAGCAGCTTAGACAGGCCTGCTGAAGGCTTAACCTGGGAAGCTCCAACGAGTGTGACAACAGTGAAACTGTCGATGATGTGGCGGAATGCCCAGATCTTGGGAGGCATGGAGTAAACTATCAAGAAAGAAAGAAGTTCTTATTGAGTGGATTCTGGAATGTCTAAAAACTATAGATGCTGCAGAAAATGCTTTGATCTGTCAATGGTGCCAAAAGGCATGCATTCCATGAATTGTTGTTGTTTAATCTTGCTGCTTCAATTCATCACCGAAAAGGGGCGGAAGGCATTTAGCGGTAGGGGAAGCAGTAAGATATTGAGTGGAAACCATTAGTAGTGGAGGAAGTTGTATATAGAGTGGAAACCATGAAATGGCAGACAAAATAGTGCGCAAAAATTATGAAAGAAAGAAGTTCTTATTGAGCTAGTCGGGAGCTGGGGAATAAGATTTTTCAACTCTTATTAGATAAATCAGGATCCAACCTACAAATACTTTGAAATTTTCTCTAGCAATCAATAGTACATATAGTATGTAAAAATCTTGAGTACGTATTTTAATAGAGTGCTATAAGAATCGGAATAAGAAACAAACGGAGGATTTTTTTTTTGTTTTTTTTTTTTATAACTAGTAACACGTAGCCTAAACTAATAGACTCATCCTGCATAAACACTCTCCTAATCGCAAATCTTAGACAGTGACATAGGGAGAAATAACAAAATTAGAGAAATGTACATCTACACATAAGTCTAATAAAAGAAAACTGGTTTTAGTGCCTGAATCAATATGAATCTGCACTAATGCTTCATTTTCTAACATTCAAAACTACATGTTTGAGAGGGTATTTTCTTCAACACCAAAGATACTAGACGACAACATTTATTAATATCAAAATGACATAAGATATGCAAGACAATTTATTGAAATAAGATTATGAAGAGCATCATAATAATAGAATTTTCAATGGCAAGACAACTTTAACCGTAAAGTCATGAAAAGTTTTTCAAGCCCTCCTTCTAGCACCATTTTGTGGACATGAAAATCTGCAAGTGAGACCTAAACAATTTCATGTTGTTAGCACAAAAGTTAGTTTAAATCAGCAAACTTAGACATCCCTATGAAATATAGAATCATGTTAAACAATGCAACTAATAAGAACAATGCAAAAACATGAATCATTCCTATCCCATAGTGGATTGGTGCAACTTAGTTGTGTAGAAAGCTGCCCTTTCCCAATCCTTGATAAGCAAGATTGCCAAATGATGAGCAATATTGATTCTCAAGTGAAGAGAATAACCTTGCAATGAGAATGAGTTGTTGCTAAGCAAATGGTGTTGTGATGAGCAAGATTGATTCTCAAATGAAGAGAGTAACCTTGCAATGAGTAAGTGTTGTGTGTTGTAGATTATTTGTGTTGAAATGCTTTGCATTTTATAGATTCAAGATTAGGAAGAGTGATAGATTTTGAATGAATGTGGGATCATTCAAAAAGCCAATGACAAGATGACATTTGTCAAGGTGTGAGAGGGTGAGGAATGTGCAAGTCTTGGCCAATGTGCCAATTTGAAATTCAAATTTGGATGAAATGACATGTTTAGGGGGGATGAAAGGTGCAATAAATGCCATGTTTGACTTGTGCAAATAGAATTTAAAACCTTGTTGGAAGGGACAAGTCCCTTTTGGGGGGAAGATTCAAATTGGAAGAATATTCCATTTTGATGCCATTTTGAATGTAATTAGAAGAAATAATAAATCAAATAAATGATTTATTGGTGCAAGTGGGTGGGTTAGTTAAGAGTTTGGATTTGACTCTAGTTGAGTCAAAAGCTAGAGAATGATAATCATGATTAGAAGTTAATTAGTTTAAATTAATTAACTTAGGGGATTTTAGGGATTTTACATTTGATTAAATCAGTTTGATTTATTAAATCAAATGAGAAGAACATAAGGATTAAATAATTTGATTTATTTAATGAACCTTAGGAAATTAATCAATAAATTACTTTAATTGATTAATAGAAAAAATGAATGTTAATTTGTATGATGCATGATTGTTATTTTTGCATGTCTACACCTGCAAACATTTAAATATTTTAGGTGTCGGGGTTTGGTTTTTCATCATACCCCTTTCTTAACATTGCCAGTAAGTCTTAAGGCTTAACACCAAAGCCCAATATCTAATACCTTTTCAGAATTTACTCCAAATTACTTCATACTTATCATTATGTTAAGTAATAAGCCATAGGACTGCTCTCCAATGTGTGACAAGTAAGACTTAAGCCCTAATATTGGTTTCCAATACTAGTTTGGACTTAACTCAAACATTCTTCATTTCTATGAGGAATTTAGTATAAGGTATTACCAAAGCCTAAAGTCTGAACCTGGTCAAACATAACTAAAAAAATGACTAACCCTTTTCTCTTTAGTAAGTGTTACATGGTAACCCTAAGGCCCTATGCCTGAACTTTTGCAACTCTTCAAGGCTTATTTTAATGGAACCCTAAGGCTAATGTATCCTTCTCCCTAGCATCTTTATGAATCCCTTTTGATCTCAAAAAATAACTCCACATTTGATCTCACTCAAACATACTTTTGACCTTAATGAAGTGACCCTTTTGACCTCAATGAAAATCAAATTGCCAGCATGATATTATTCTCATTAAGGCTAGGTTCAACAATCCCTATCAAATTCACTCTCTACTAAGATCTCCCAACTATGCGTAAATGTATGATGTTCTAATTTAAGTGTAGATAATAATTCAATGATATGTCACAACCTCAATAGTAGTAAAGACTCTAAGACTCTTCATCTTTCCTTATTTACATGCTATGAGGAATCTCAAGTAAATAATATGGGAGACATCCAAAATCAACATGATTAAAATGATTAGAAGGAAATTTTACTACAAGTGGACCTTAGCAACATAATATAGAATGACAAAGTATGGTATCAATCATATATATTTAGTCATATATGTGACTCTGGTATAAAGGGAGGGGTCTCACATCCTCCCCCTTATTGAAGTGGAAGTATTTCAGGGTTGGAAACTTAACAATATTATATCAACACTCAAGAATCTGATTAACCATACTAGTTATTTTACTTCCTTTATGAAATCCATAAAAATATTAAATTAGCTATACACATAAGAGACATCCTGTTCATGAATTTAACATCCAACACTTAGAATAAAAAAAGTTCACAATGGAAAATTTATCCCACATATTCTCAATATCCCTAACAACTATAAATTATTTCTCATGTATCCATCTTCACTTAAATTACAATAATATATCAAAACGCATAGCATACTTTGATACACCTTAAAATCCCTTTTACCATAAACATCACTCATTATGTAAAGGGAATATATTTTCTCAAATGTTCAATCATGTCTCAAGAATTATTAGCTAAACACCTAAAAATATGTTCACTAAAATGAAATGAATGAAATGGGATGATGAAACTATCTTTCTTATTTCATTAGAATAAATACATCCCCAAATATAAGATTGACTTTCAACCCTTAGGTGAGTCAACCTTAATGGAGGTATTGTTGCTTTCCTTATACAAATATGTGGTAAAATTTACTTGAACAACACTTTGGGGAGAAAAATAATATTAGATAAACTCAATTATTTAATGTGTGCAACTTGGACCATCAATGTAAAGCACAATAGAAACATAATCATCAAAATTCGAGCTGATGTGAGAATGTTAAGACATTAAAAAACTTTCACCAATTTTTTTTGTTGAGTGTTCTCCTAGGATAGGCTCACCCTAAGGTGAATGGGTCTTGATATGGGGATCCAAAATATATTTTAAAAGTCCTCTACTCTTGGATCCACACTCTTGATCCCTCCAGATTTCATAGTTAGAAAGTCAAAATTGAATTTTACAAGTGAGTTTTTGTGGCTTGACAACATTGATGAAAAAATTCACAACTTTGCAAAACTACACTTTTGATAAATCTTCAATAATTCCTCAACCTAATATATGCACATAAACAAGAGAAAAAATTCTTTAGTCAATGGGGGTTTTCCTTGGTCAAACCCCATTTTGGTAATTAAACCTTGAAATGAAATAAAACATGAATGAAGGAAATGATGAATGAACAATTTTATGTTGCAAATCACAAAACCCTTGAATAAAATCTCTCAAAGTACTAAATTCTAATAGTTCTCTCCAAGCTCTTGATCCTGCATGAAATAGCTTGATTGGATTCTAATCTTAATGCTTGAATTCTTGAGACCTATATCACAATGTTAGCTCCAAAAACATGCAAGAATGCAAATAAGTTTGACATGATAATTGAGATCTTGAATGTCGATATAGAAGATTAATAAATCTACTCTTGAGTACCATTGAAAATATTCTTTTCTCTTGTTATTTTTTCCTTCTTGATTCTAGGATTTGAATTGATAAAAATACCTTGTATTTTTAGGTAATTTTCTAAATTCTCGATAATTAAACATCAAAGGCTAACAATTGCAAAATAAATTTGAATCACAAAAATGATGCCAAAAACATATTAAAATTTGAGATCCTAGACATAAGGGGGTGAATGGGTCCTAGGACCTAAATCTAGGACACTCAATTTCCAATGGAATTTAATTAATGTTTCCAATTGTTTAATACAGGTTTCACTTTTGAAAACTGGGATTAATTAGGCCTATGAATGTATTATATTGCCAATTAGAGGCCTAATTTAGTCCAATTGATTAAGGGACCAAACATAGTGTGAAAATGTAAAGGTGTACATTTTTTAACATTCTATTTAGCCCCCACTTTAGTTAGAGGATGAGACCTAGACTCAAAATCACACTAAAGTAGACCAATAAGTGTCAAGAGAGGTCCAAGTGTACAAATATTAGTCAGATAGGATGAAAAAGATCAAGGAGGTGGCCAAGCCCTTAGAATCAAGATCCCAGAAAAACAACATAAGCATAAAGGAATGCACTTATACAAATGATATACAATAGTAAGACAAGATACACAAGCATACAATGCAAAAATTGATGAAAAATGAAAAGGGTGGATCAAGCCTTGATGTTTGTCCAATAGGTATAGATCAAGCCATAGGTGTTTTCCCAAAGAAAATGTTCACAAGTTGAAACGATTTGTCCACCATGAAACTTTAGACATGTAAAATTGACCCCACTTATCATGTTGGCAAAATAAGGATAGAAAATTGAGATGGGGGTGAATCATTTGTTACCAAAATCAAACTTATACAACATTAATCAACCTTAGATTATAGATCTGATAATTAACGATGCAAGCATTAAATCAACATCACATTAGAGATACATGAACTCCAATATTTTATACGTGGAAACCCTGTTAGGGAAAAAACCACGGTGGATGTTAGTCCACAAGATTATAACATGTTAGAAGTATAATGAAGAATAAAAGGAATGCACTTGCATTCAGGTGCACTACCTAGAGCACACTGCTCAAAGGGAAGGCTCATTGCCTTATATATAGTAATTAGATTAAATCCATTTGATGAAGTTGAACTGAGAAATTATCTTCTACAAAAGCTTGATTAAAGTTTTGGTTAGGCGCACAAAAAAATCCACAAACTCTTCCACACTCTATTCTGAATGATTTGACCTTTATTCACACATTTACATCACTTGTATTCTTGAGTACTTACCTCTAAATGAGGAAATAAATCTCATATATATCTGCTACATAGATTCAGTCAGCCACAAAATAAAGAATAAATTACATCTATCAGCCTTGATACATGAATAAATTTCAATGCACACCAACACAAGTTTGTCCCAACATAGTGAGACTCAAAAAAACACCTCCAAACACACCAAACAATAAAATATTAATCATCATGGGTCTGCAACACGCTAACATCATCATGTTAGCCAAGAACATGAAAACGCGGGCAGACATCGGTAAAATATATGATCATGAACACTAAAATAAATGCGGACATACAAAAAGGATAGAGCATGATCTAGAATAAACCATAAATGTCATAGGTACATGCGCAACACATGAAATTTCCAAAATTGGATTTGCTTCAACCAAGAACACCATCTGTAGAAACTAAATAATTGTAGGCACACAGATCTTCATAACATCCACAAATATTTATGTGAACCTCTTAAAATTTCAAAAAAAATACTAGAAAGCTTGAGAAACAAACCCTTGAATTATTGGAATACTAGAAATCTTGAGAAACAAACCCTTTGGCGTATTGGAATATGGACATTTTCAATAGGATTGCTAGTTCTTTTGGAGAACTTTTGTCCATTGACTCAATGACCGCGGCTAGAAAGCATTTGGTCTTTGCTAGAATCTATGTTGGCGTTTCTCAAAATGCTGATCTCCCTTCTTCAATTGAAATCCAATCCAAGCTGGGGGTTTAGAAGCAAGCTATTGAATTCGATTCCACACCCTTTGTTTGCTTTAAATGCCGAAAGTCTGGGCATTGGGTGAAAAAGTGCCCGATTAATAATAAAAGTGAAAAGGAGAAAATTTCCAACCCTAAGACTATTTGGAGAAAAAAATCTGAGGAGGAGAAACAAATTTTTGTCCTAGGTGCGAAGGAGAATCTTGAAAGACACTTCTGCTCAAGATTTGAAGGAGAACCATAGATGTTCGCAAAAGGATGCTTGCCCTAGTTTAGATGGCACTTGCTCTTCAGATCCTAAGGATCCTAAATACTTGATTTCACCACAGGTGGATAGAAACGAAGAAACTAATTCTATGGAGGGAGTCCGGGATACTCAGAAAAAGGCTGAAATAAGAGGTGAAGAAACGGGTTTTGTTTCACCTTCACATTTGGTGATGGCTGGTAGTATGAATGTGCCTGGTCTGGAGGAAATACCGATTATGGGCTTGTCGCTGGAGATAGGAATACCTGTCCCTTCTCACTTTCATGTTGCCCTTGCTCAAAAGGGGAACAGGAAATGGAGAACGCCACTTTGGAAGTTGTGAGGGAAACTTATGAGAACCAAAGCGTGGAAATGAAAACACCTAATGTCAATACTTCAGAAGGAAAGAATGGCTTAATGGATACCCTTCCTTGGGATCAGAGGTTGTTTCCTGAGAAGGGTTGGGAATCAGGAAGAGAGATAGAAAGCCAAGATGAGACTGAATGCGAGGAGGTTATTTCACCTTCAAGGTCAAAGAAGGAAAAAAAAAAGAGGATGGAAACCTCAAGTGGAATGATCACCAGAACTAGGGCCAAGGCAGACTGTGGGAATACTAAGCCTTGCCAGGGAAGGAGATCAGAAAAATGGCAAAGGGAACAAGGCAACCTTCAGGATATTGCGGATGGGATCCAAATGACCATCTTGGAGATACTTCAATCCCCAGGTAAGAAATGAAAATCATGTCATGGAATATAAGAGGGTTGAATAGCCGTCATAAAAAGGATGTTTTGCAAAATTTTGTTAGGGACACAAACCTGATATTCTTCTTGTTCAAGAAACAAAAATGCCTAAAGATAAAGTAGAATGCTTTAAAAATTTTCAGAATTGTGGGGCTCACGAAAATAGTTCTGCGGGTGCCTCGGGGGGAATTGTTACTTTTTGGAACAAGTTGTTTATTAAAGGTGATCCCTTAATGGAGAATGGCAATTTAGTGGCCACCAGATTTACCCACATAAGAGACATTTTTTTCTGGATTCAATCCAATAGATATGCCGCGAATTGTAAGAATGCTAGAAATTCCTTTTGGTGTGAGTTGTCTGGTTTTCAAAAATGTTTTGCTAATGAGCACTAGATGGTCATGGGAGACTTCAATACTCCTCTCCTAAATGATGAAAAATTTGGGGGTTCTCAAATTAATTGGGATAGTATTTCCGGTCTCTCCGACTTCATTAACAGTAATGCCTTGATAGACCTTGACCTGCAAGGTGCTTCTTATACCTAGACTAATAGGAGGTTAGGTCCTGACTTGATCCAAGTGAGACTCAATAGGGCCCTTGTTTCTAGTCAATGGTTTATAGACTATTTTTGTGCTTTGAGAGCCTTATCAAGGGTTGGATCTGATCATTTTCCCATTTGTTTAATGGCGGATCCTACTAAGGTGAAAAAGAACGCCCCTTTCAGATTCAAAAAATTCTGGCTATCTCATCCTCGAATCTTTGAGGAAATTAGTAAATGGTGGAATTTTGATATTACTGGCATAGCTATGTTCAGGATTGCTAAAAAATTAAAGGAAGTGAAATTTTATTTGAGGAGATGGAAAAAGGATGCCTTTGGGAATATTTTTGGAACTAAGACGGAAATTTTGGGTAAAATTCAAAAGATCCAGGCTAAAATCCAAAAATGCAGGTATATTGATAATTACAGAGAAAAGGAAAATGAACTTCTCATTCAATTGCATGACATCATTGCTAAAGAAGAAGTTTTTTGGTGGCAAAGATCTAGGGTGTCTTGGTTGACTGAGGGAGATAGGAACATCATATTTTTTCATCTGTCTGCTTCGAAACATAGGGCTGCTAATAGAATCGCTTACATTGATGTTAATGGGACAAGGTTTGAGGAGGAAGATGATATTAAGAAACAGGCTGTCCTTTTTTTCAGCAACCTTCTTTCTTGTAATGGAGAGATTGTTCCTGAAGCTCAAGATTCCTTGATTGAGGCTATACCCCAAGTGATTGGTCACAATGAAAATTCTATGCTCACTGCTATTCCTTTCAAGGCTGAAATTAGAAAAGTTGTTTTCTCTTTTGATTGCAACAAAGCTCCAGGACCAGATGGTTTTCCCTTATTCTTCTTCCAAGTGTTCTGGGAAATTGTTGAGGTGGATGTTGAGAATGCTGTCAAGGAATTCTTTGGATCAAGATGTCTTTTGAAAGAACTTAGTGCTACTTTTGTGGTCCTTATTCCAAAAAAACCTGGGGCTTCGGAGTTTCAAGCTTTTCGGCCAATCAGCCTGTGCAATTCTATCTATAAAATTATTTCGAAGGTCTTAACTACAAGATTGCTTTATGTGCTTCCTCAAATGATTGCTCCGTAGTAGAATGGTTTTGTGCTAGGTAGGTACATTCTGGACTCTGTTATTACTATTCATGAGAATTTACATTCTTTAATGGTTTCGAAGACTCATAGGTTCATTCTTAAATTAGACATTTCCAAAGCCTATGATCAGGTTGAGTGGAATTTTTTACTTAAAATCCTGGCCAAGTTTAGTTTTAATAACAGAGTCATTCATATGGTGAACCAGCTAGTTTCGATAGTTACTTCTTCTATCATTTTGAATGGTTCACCTTCGAGGTTGTTTTAGACTTCCAGAGGCCTCAGATAGGGAGATCTTATCTCTCCTATTCTGTTTACTATTTTGGCTGAGAGTTTGGGAAGAAATATTAAAAAGCTTATTGATCAAAGATCCCTTGCTGGTTTAAGACCTTCCTCTTCTCTTCTAACATGTTCCCACCAACAATTTGTTGATGACACTATTCTCATGGGAAGATCTATTGTGGCTAAAGCTAAGACTTTCAAAACAATTCTAAATCTTTATGAAGCTGCTTCTAGGCAAGTTGTTAATAGGGCTAAGAGTCCAATTTTCTTCCTCAATACTCTGGAGCGTAGACAATTTAAACTTGCTCAGATTCTTGGATGCCAGATTGAGTCCCTTCCATCAACCTATCTTGGTTTTCCTCTTTGCACTAAACCCTTAGATTCATTCTAGATCTCTCTAGTTGAAAAATTTAATAAGAAGCTATCGGGGTGGAAAGGAGCTCTTCTCAGTCAAGCTGGAAAAATCCATCTTCTAAAGGCGTCCTTGTAAAATCTCCCTGTGTATGCTCTTATCTTATTTAAAATTCCTACTAAATATGTTGAGGTCATTGAAAAAATTCAGAAAAGGTTTCTCTGGTCTGGTGTGGAGGATAAGAAGAGAATGCCACTCGTTGGATGGGATCTGGTTTGTAGACCTAAATCGAGAGGGGGCCTAGGTTTAAGAAAAATTAAAGTGCTGAATTTTGCCCTTCTTGCTAAACAGCTTTGGAGAACTCTTACTTTGAGAGGTGAATGGAAAGATACCTTAAAAGCCAAATATTTTAGTAACTGTGAGTCTCTTAATGTGGTTATAAATTCTTCTTTTTTACCTCGTGGGTCTATTTGTTGGAATGATATGAGCAGAGGTAGAAAGGTGCTAGAAATGGGAACTGGTTGGCTGGTTGGAAAAGGAAATTATGTTAGGTTTTGGGAAGACAGATGGCTTTTTAAAGATCCTTTAATCAGAGATGAGAAATTCAGTAAATGGCTGGATGATTGTAAAAGAGAGTTCGGGGTCTTGGTTAAAGATTATTGGAGGAATGGGGGTTGGGTTGATTTGAAGATCATCAGTTAAGATCTTAGCCCGGTTCAGTCAGCCTTCAGGGCCCTAAGACTAGCTCAACACCATGTGGATGATCTTGCTATTTGGTTAGACAATCTGTCTGAAATTTTTTCAGTTTCTTCTGCTACTTCTATGCTGGCTAGTCCGATGGGGCCTCCGTCGTTCTAGGCTAAAGCTTGGATTAATCACCTGATTCCTAAAATTAATATTTTGTATTGGATAATGCCACAGAATAAGATTCTCACTGTGGAAAATCTTGGAAAAAGAGGAATTCAATTACCTAATAGGTGCTACATGTGCAGGAACGATGTTGAGACTGTTCATCATCTTTTTCTTCATTTCCCTTTTGTTTCGCACATTTGGGGTAAAATTTTTGAGCTTCTTGATTTGGTTTGGGTTTCCCCTACTTCTATTGAAGACTTTTTCTTGGAATGGAAAGCTCCTTCAAAAATCCTTTTGTGCGAAAGCTTTGGTCTTTTGTTCTACCTTTTGTGTCATGGAATATTTGGAAGGAAAGGAACAATAGAGTGTTTAGGGATAAAGAGAAGTCGGAGGGGGACTTGCATGAAAAAATTGTAAGGGCTATAAAGGAAAATTTATCTTTAATCCCAAGAAAAATGGTTGATAAAGCTAATTGGTCTCCTTTCGATATTGCTATGGCTGAAAAGTGGAATTCTAAATTAGTAGCGCTAAATGTCCCCACGCCTGATGTTTGTGGGAGGGAGAATGCTTGTTGGTCTTTTCCACCCTTGGGTTGGTTGAAAGCCAATTTTGATGGTGCTTCTAAAGGCAACCCTGGGAAAGCTGGCAGTGGGTGTGTTTTAAGGGACAACTTGGGGGCTTTTATTGCGGCTTTTGTTGTGGACATCGACACCCAAACTAATCATCTTGCGGAAGCTTTTGGGACTTATCATGAGGTTAACTTAACTTTCAAGATGAACATTAAATGTCTTTGGTTGGAGGGTGATTCAATGAATATAATAAATTGCATTCTTGGGCTTATCCCTCCCTCATGGACCATTAAAAAGTGGATCGAAGATATAATAATCTTATTAAGTAAATTTGATAAAGCGAAAGTGTCCCACGCCTACAGAGAATCCAATAAGGTGGCTGATTATTTCACCAATGAAGGGGTTAAGTGGGGTGGGGAAAACACATGGAGGAAGAATGACTACCTCCATTCTGAGGTGAAAGCGCTAATTTATTATGATTCAATGCATGGAAGAGAAGCTTTTCTTCGTCATGATGAAGAGGATAAAGATTAGGTATGTCAATTTCATTAGATTTGATGGGACTGACATCATTTTCTTTTTCAGGATGAGTCTTCGGCATGCTTTCTGGGTGTTTGATAAAATATGCTTAATCGGGACCCAGAGCAATTGTAGGGTGTGGTATAACAGAGCTTTAAAGATGGGGGGAAAGAGAAAACATGTGGAGCTGAGCTGCTTTCAAGAGCATAGAAAGAATGTTAAAGCCTGGGAAAGAATTGAAAAGGGAGGTTTAGTCCCATTTTTGGAAAAGCTCCATGGTACTGACGAGAGGATGCTGGACTATTTTGCCAAAAATTGGAAAAATGGTGAGATTGTGTTGTTTGGTAGGAATGTTAAGTAGAATGAGGAAATAATCGATGAGATTATTAGTCTTTCAACTAAGGGCGTCAAATTTTATCGGGACCGTCAGTTCTCTAATGAAGCGGTCATAAGATTTCCTAAAAAAGACAAGGAGAAGGTTAAGTTGGTTAAGGTTGCCAATAGCTACTTTGATGTGCAGTGCATTAAATCTATCTAGAGGAAAGTTTTAAGAGTAATAATGGAGTATATCATGGTTGACGGGCGCTTCACCAGGGCGTATGGTTATCACATTGCCATTCTAAACCGTTTTCGTCACAAGATTCATATCACTTTTCCTTTTTACTTATTCTCTTCTTTGAAGAATTGCCTTGATGAAGTTGAAAGAAACCCTAGGAGGACTTCTATTATTCACCCTAGTCTTGTTAGGGTCATCTATGAGCATTTTCAAAATTTACCTGCTTTGCCTAAAATTGTTGATATTGGGGATTTGGATGATGAGGATACTGTAAGTAGCAGGGTGAATGACCCCATGGCCCATCTTGCTTGTGCCCCTGTTGGTCCTTATACTAGTGCTCCCCAGTCCCTGTCTTGTCGGAATGACCTTATGGATTTTGCTCTGCCTTCATGTCCTATTCTGTAGTCGTCGCATGATTGCCCTATCCCGGGTTTTGCCTTGTCGCCTTGTCTTAATCCCCAGCCGTCTCTTGGCTTCCCTACCCCAGGTTTGGTCTTTGGTTTTAAAGGTACCTCAGTTACGAAATTAGTCTCGTACTCTGGGAATTCTATGGAAAATATTTTTGATAAACCTATGGTCAGTAAAGAGTCGGCCCTTGGTGCCCCTGTGGTTGGTGGTTTTGGGAATACCCCTAATGATTCCCCTAATCAGGATGAAATTAATTTTGCCCTGAATAAGCTCAAGACTGAGGACATTGTGAGTGTGGCAGAAAAAAGTACAGATGGCCTTTACACTATTCTCAAGTGGACCCAGAAGGAATTCTGGGATTTGAAAGGCCGTAATAGAGATCTTAGCAATAGAGTCTTGGATTTGGAGCAGAAGATTAGCTAGAGTCATAATGAGAATGAGGGATAGGAAATCCCCTTACTAAGGAAAAGACAGCATTCGCAGGAGGAAAGATTGACCAGGGTCGAGTGTGATTTGTCCAAGATTGGCCAAAATATTAGGGCCACTGTGGAGAATAATCACAAAATTTCCAGGCATAATGCCATTATCATCAATGCTATGGTGGAAAAGCTCAAAAAAAATCAAAAGGGCTCACTAGTCATGGATTTGGATGCGGACAGAGGTTGCAATAGATCTGTTATTGAAGGGATTTCGACTCGCACCTGGGCTAATACGAAGAGGAAGACCCCGATTTCTTCACATATGGTTCAAATCCTCAAGCAGGGGTTACAGGATATGAAGGATGTTGAAAAGGAGACCGAGGAGTTGATGAACACCTTGGAGTAGTGTCGTGGTGTTTGTTTCTGGCTTTTTGGCAGTCCTTTTTTTGAACCCTGTTGTCTCTTTGTGTTGTCATTTCCTTTTTGGGACAGCTGTTTGTTTGTCTGGACTTGTTTTGCTCTATCTTTTAGTGTTTTAACTTTGTGGTTTCAGGTCCCTGTAAAACCTGTTTTTTCCTTTTCAAAAACAAACCCTTTGAATTTCACCTTTAGATATTCAATATAGATAACTTTCCAACTTTCTGACCTTCTCAGCTCCACAAGTTTCCTGTACTATATTTTTTATAGTTTTCTCAATATCCTCGACATATACAGCCTTAAGCATCATTAATGCTAATATTGTTGACACCAATGACAACCACATATCAACAAAAAAATCACAAAATCCAACAATCTCCCCGTTTGGAAGTGATGGCAACACATGATATGAAAAATAATACCATCAACCCAAATAACTCTTCCAACAATCTCCCCTTGAGATTGTGCATTCTTTCCTATTTCATTCATTGCTCTTCTTTCCCACATTTTTCACATTGTTTCTCTCTCCCTTTTACATCAATGGAAATGGTACACATTCTCTAATCATAAATTTGAATCATCTGACTACTCCCCCTGAGTAGCAACCACCACAAAATCAATCTAGAATAAGATATGTCTATGAATTCACGGATTGATGAAAATACCCGCATCTTAGTTCTGACCACGAGGGAAAATCACCCCTAACTTTCCTCTGAGGTACTCGAAAGTATCCTTAGGAAAATTCTTGGTAAAGATATATGCAATTTTCTCTTCAATAGGTATGCACTCAGATCTAACTTATTTATCACTTACTTTTTCTCTCAAGAAGTGATACTTGATGGATATATGCTTTGTATTCGAATGCAATATTGGGTTCTTAGAAATGTTAATGGCACTCGAATTTTCACAGGATATGGCAATGGGTTCTTCATACTCAATTATGACATCTCTCAATATTTTCTTCATCCACAATACTTGGGTACAACTGTTTGCAGCAGCAACGTATTCTCCTTCAACAATAGATAATGAAACTGAGTTCATCTTTTTTCTTAGCCAAGAGACCAACTTATTTCCTAAGAAGAATGCAGCACCACTGGTACTATTCTTTTCATCTACATCTCTTTCCCAATCAACATCAATAAAAGAACTTAGAGTAAGATCATCATCCTTAGGATACAAAAGACAAAGATCAAGTATCCCTTTTAGATATCTAAAAATTATTTTCATAGCAATCACATTAGACTCTTTAGGATCAGCTTGAAATCTAGCAACCATGCACATAGAACTCATTATATTTGGTTTGGTATAAGTCAAATAGAGTAATCCACCAATCATTGACCTATATCTTGTCCGATTTTCTTTACGAGAATCATCATTCTGTGTAAGTTTGCATTTGGTCACCGTAGGTGTACCAACTAGCTTTGAATCTTCCATGCCAAAAAAATTTAGTAACTCTTTCACATACTTAGACTGTGATACAAAAATTACATCATCTAACTAAGTGATTTTCAATCCTAAAAATAATTTCAGCTCTCCTATCAACATTTCAAATTCACTTTTCATTTCATCGGAGAAATTCATACATAAATCCTCATCACCTTCAAAAATAATATAATCAACAAAGGCTTAAATGATCATCTCCTTGTTCAAATCCAACTTGAAATATAGATTATTGTCAGCAATACCTTTATTGAATCCAATTTTCAACAACTATTTATCCAATCTATCATACCAAGCTATAGGAGCTTGCTTAAGTCCATATAGAGCTTTCTTCAATCGACATACCATGTACTTTTCATCAGTCAACTTAAATCCATCTCGTTATTCAAAATAAACTTCTTCTTCTAATTCACCATTCAAAAATGTTGACTTTACATCCATTTGATACACTTTGTCATTCTTGAAATTATCATAAGCAAGAAATAATCTTATAGCTTCAATTCTAGCAATAGGAGCGAAATTTTCTACAAAATCAATACCTTTCATCTGTGAGTATCCTTTGCAAAAAAAAAATTCTTTGTTCCTGATCACATCACCTTGTTCATTCATCTTATTTCAGAACACCCACTTGGTTCCAATCACATTTTTGTTCTAAATTCTAGGACCAAGATCCCACGTATCATTTTTCTATATATGTATTAGTTCTTCTTTCATCGCTTCCATCCAATGTTCATCCTTGCATGCTTCACTAATATTTCTAGGCCCAACTTTAGAGATTAGACAAGACTCTTCCAGAATTATTTTTGTAGTTTACACACCTTTTCTCTTCTCTCCTATGATCTGACTATTAGAATGATTTCACCTTACATACTTAGGAGTTTAGAGATTTTCTCTTACCTCTTGTTCCTGTGTTCTTTCTTCTACACTTATGCTAGCTTCTACTTCTTGATTTCCTTGGTTCACCAGAACAATTTGAAGTTGATTCTATGCTTAAACATTACTTCCATTTTTAGCACTATCATGTTGATCATCTAAATCATAACCACTAGATCTGGATTATTTACCAATATCTTCATCAACTTTGACATTTGCACTTTCAACCATTTTCTTCAACCTTTTATTAAAGCACCAGTAAGCTTTTATTTTATTAGAGTATTCTATAAATATTCCTTCATCACTTCTAGCATAAAAAATTCCTATCTCATCATCTCTCTTGATGTAGCATTTGCTTCCAAAAATTTTGAATTACTTGACAGTAGGCTTATAACCAAATCATAGCTCAAAATTTGTCTTACCATAATTATTTTTTGCATTCACCCTATTAACGGTGTACACACTAGTACTTACAACTTCTCTATATTAGAAATGAGGAACATTTTCTTCCTACATCCTGGTTCTAGCAGTGTCTAAAACGGTTTTGTTCTTTCTTTCAACAACTCCATTTTGTTGAGGGGTACGGGGAGAAAATATATGTCTTTGGATTCCATGCTCTTCACAAAAATAATTGAATTCCCATGAAGTGAATTCACCACCTTTCTCTAACCTTAGACATTTGATCCTTTGACCTGTCTCATTCTCTGCCATAGCTTTAAAACTTTTTAACTTTTCTAATGCTTCATTTTTTTCTCTTAGGAAAGCCACCCATATCATTCTAGAATAATCATCAATGAGCAGCATAAAATACATTTCACCTTGTAGAATTTTTATTCTAGATGCACCACATAGATCAATATGTATCAAATCTAGTACTCAATTAGAGCTAAACAATTTTCACTAGTGCATCTCCTTCATACAATGTTTCCAACTTTTTCCAAATCTGGTATGCAGTTTTCAATCCTATCACATTTTTCATCTTCAAATTTGTCAAAGCACTCACTAAAGTTTCAACTACCCTGGTATTAATTTTTTCTTGCTTGATCTCATCTTTAGAGGAAGGACCATTCTGAGGAATAGTATATGCACTTTGTGTCATATTCCAGAAGGGTTCACCAATGCACTTGAAGTGACACTCCATCTTGACTTTCCATAGAGATTAGTTTGTACCATCCAATATAGGACTATCCTTCTTGTATGATGCCATCTTGGATCACCTCAAGCTATTAAGCTTCTTCAAAGGAACTTGTTTTGATACCAATTATTGGAAAAACAAGGGTAGACAACTGAGAGGGGGGGTGAATCAGTTGTTACCAAAATCAAACTTATAAAACATTAATCATTTTTAGATCACAAATCTGATAATTAGCAGTGCAAGAATTAATCAACATCACATCAAAGACACATGAACACCAAGATTTTATACATGGAAACCCTGTTGGGGGAAAAACCACAGTGGATGTTAGTCCACAAGATTATACCCTGTTAGAAGTGTAATGAAGAATAAAAAAGAATGCACTTGCATTTAGGTGCACTTCCTAAAGAACACTACTCAAAGGGAAGGCTAATTTCCTTACATATAGTAATCAGATTAAATCCATCTGATGAAGTTGAACTGATAAATTAGCTTCTACAAAAGCCTGATTACAATTTTGGTTAGGTGCACAAAAACATCCACAAACTCTTCTACACTTTGCTCAATCTCTTCCACACTCTACTCTGAATTATCTGGCCTTTATTCACACATGTAAATCACTTGTACGCCTGAGCACTTACTTCTAAATGAGTAAAACAATCTCATTTATATCCACTACACATATTTACATCCACTATTTAGTCAACCACAAAATAAAGAATAAATTACAATTGTTGGCCTTGATACATGAATAAATTTCAATGCATACCAACACAAGTCAGTCAGAAGCTAGTGTGGATCCAAATAAACACCTTCAAACAAGCCAAACAATAAAATATTAATCCTCATGGATCTACAACATGCTAACATCATCATGTTGGCCAAGAACATGAAAACTCAGGCACACATCAGAAAAATAATTGATCATGAACACTCCAATCAATGTGGATGTACATCAAGGATAGAGAAAAATCTAGACTCATCCATGAACATCATAGGTACATGCACAACACATGAAATTACTAGAATTTCATTTGCTTCAACCAGGAACACCATCTACATAAACTAGGCACACAGAGCTTTATAACTTCTACAAATCTTTATGTGATACTCTGAAACTTTCAAACAACATACTAGAAAGCTTCAGAAACAAACCCTTTGAAGCACACCTTTAGATCTTCAGAATACATAACTTTCCAACATTTTGACCTTCTCAGCTCCACTGGTTGCTTGTACTATAATTTTTACAATTTTCTCAATCTCCTTGACATATATAGCCTTAAGCATCATTAATGCTAATAGTGTTGAAATCAATGACAACCACATATCATCAACACAACTACAACATCCAACATATCACATACCTTAAATATCATTCTCGTATCATTAGCATCATTATCATCAAATCTCACTATATTTCACATCAAAATCATCTAAAGCCCTAATTTCTACTATTAAATAAAATAATATGACATTATTTAATTAATTCACTTTTTTCACCATTTTTGATGACTTTAAGTAAAAAAAATTATATAATAAAGTCCTAAAACCCTAATTTCTACTATTAATTGAATAAATGGTATTATTTAAATAAATCACTTTTCCATCAAATTCGACCAATTAAATAAATTTCATTTATTTAATAAAGTCCTGATCTAACTTTATTCCTCTTGATTAATTAAATAGCACCAATTATTTAGTTATGTCACTAATTCACTTTATTCCTCTAAGTCAATTAAATTATTAAAATATAATAGTTTAATTAAATCACTCTCACTCCAAAATTTAAATAAACTATTTAAAACATCATAAAAAAATAAAATCAAACAAATGCAACTTTGTTTGTAAAAGTAAAAAATGATTTGCACATTCAACTCCAAAATGAATTAGTGAAATAAATTACTTAATTAATTATCCTCATCCACTTTCATAATTGAGAAATATATGCATTGTAGATTGATCAATCTATTCCTCAATCACACTAATTATGTAATTAACTTGCACAGATTATGCCCATCTAAATCCTCTCAATTTTTTTCGACTATAGGTCAAGATATTCTACTATGCAACCTTAATCATCCATTTCAAATCATAATTTCTATATAACAAACCCATATCCTCAAAAAAATTGATTAGAGAATCAATGCAATTTACACAACAAAGGAACATGAAGAGATCATAATTGACATTGACAAAGATTCAACCAGAATCTTTGACCAAACACACACGTTCTGCAAGCTCTCACACACACAATGGAGGCTTTGCATTGATACAAACAACCACATCTTCCCGAAAACACTTCAACATGGGATGGTAACCTTTCCTTCTTTTTTTTAATTCATTTTGATATCATAAGATTTCATTACATTTTCTTTCAATAGCTTAAGAACATTATTTCATGATTAATAGTTATAGATCTTGATTGTTTTTTTTTATTTAGATTAGTTTCTATTCAATGCAAAAAAAAAATTATACTTGTAGATTTCCCCCTTACCCATTCTAGCATGCCCGATGGGACAACAACCCTTAGCACCAATTATTTTCTAAGTTTAAATTAAATTTGGAGGTTCTGGAAATGCTCTAGAAAAATCTTCACACACAAGTTCCAAAAATTTTTTGCACTTGACTTCACAGTTCTAGAATTTTTGACTTCTTTTTGGCACACTTGAGCTATTTTTTTGCTCTTTTTACTTTTTCCATCATTTATGTTTTCTGACAAAGAACACTTTTGATCTCTAACATAGGCCAGTATTGACTATTTTTTCTTTTCTTTTACTTTGTTGGTTTGTGGTCGAGATCTGTAAGTTACATTTTTATTTCTAACACTAATGAGTACCTAATTTGAATGTGTAACAAGTACTAATGTTTATTTATGTAGGATTTCCAGAAGTATAACTAGTTTTTATCCAAAAATGATTAAATCCTTTCTCATAGAGAAGATGAACGATCAAAGAAATTCTAATTTTCAAAGCTTTCCTTAGAAAATTTTAATTTGGTGCTTAAAATAACCCCACAAACAAACAATTCATTTTTGGTGCTCTACAATGATTTTTTTTAAGCTTTCCTAAGTTAGAGAGCTTAATATCTTGTGTTTAAGAGGAACCCCACAAACAAACACTTCAGTTTTGGTGCTCTAAAAATGAATCTTTTAAAGCTTTCCCAAGTTAGAAAATCCAGATTTGGTGCTTAAAAAGAATCCCACAAACAAACAGTTCATTTTTTTTGGTGCTCTAAGAAATTATTTTAAAGCTTTCATAAAGTTAGAGAACTTCAAATTTGGTGCTTAAAAATAACCCCACAAACAAACATTTCGATTTTGGTGATCTAAAAATGAACCTTCTCAAAGCTCTGAGGAAATATTTTAATTTTTTTACCAAAGCAATTTCATTTTATTGACGAATAATCAACTTTAATTTGTTGACCAAGTAAGACAAGGATCTAGAAAATACTCAGTTTGGGCTTAAAATGAACAAATCATTTTTTTCTTGCACCTTTGCTATCTCATTGATTGATATCAATAAAAATTCTATTAGGTGCTTTAAAACGAACCATTTCTATCTTTTACACACCTTATTTCACTTTTTTGGATAGTGCCACTTGACGGGCATAAAAAGAACATTTGCAATTAAGTGTATTCCATGTTCAGAAAAATAGGTGACTATCCTCTCACCTTTCACCCTTTCTTGGTGATCTTGGGTGATGAAAATAATCTTCAATTTAGACTTTTTACATCAAAGAATACCTTTAGAGGGCCTACCTTTTGTGATAATCCCGTACTAGAGAACTCAAAAGTGACCCAAGTGATAATTTTTTTGGTCAATTATCCAAATTATTGTGAGTATGAAAAAATTTATCACCCACCTGATCTTGTTGTTCTATACTGATGAATGTATCCCCTAGTATTCGTGTGATACATAAAAACCCACAAGGGAAAGGGGACCTCTTAATTGAGTGAATTTTCGCATGTATAGACATCAAAAAACAATCAACCTAAAACATGACTAAGAACCAATGCTTGTAGAAGCCACTCATTTTATCCAAAACATACTCTAAGGAGGTGCATCAGAACTTTGATTCCAAGAAGTTACTTACCAAGTCCTACCTACGGTTTAGCATAAAAAGCCTCTCCATTCATTGCATGCAAAATCATCCATTCGGGGCATGAGATATGCCCACTTAGGAAGAAGTGTCTATCCCTAGTGTATACTTTATTTTTACGAAAATTTCCAGATATCTATGTAGTTGCTTTGAAACATCAAAATTTGTGCTTGAATTAAATAATGAGCACATCCAAACAAGCACTTAACATGGTTTTGAAATGGAAAACCCCTTTAACTTAGTGTGAATCCTTTTGGAAAGAACTATCTATTTTCACTCATAAAAGATATCATAAAATAATATCTTTGAAGGTTTCTAAATGTATAGGCTCACATTTCAACTCACATTAAGGAAAAGGTAAACATTGGAAACTATAACTTTATCATTTTTTCCTTTATGAACTCCAAGCTTTCATGGAGGGAAAAAACTTAAAGTGTATCCATTTGGGTCACACATTTTTTGATTGTTGTGTTGTCGATCCTAAAAAAAATGAGTAAAAAAAATCATTCAAAACTGCAAAAATCATCAACATTGTTGCCAAATATTAAAACTAGAAAAAAAATTGAATAGAGGTCGCTTCTTCTACATCTACTTCTGCTACACTTGGCCAAAAATTGGTCATACTTTCCATAAAAAGTTAAATTTTTCTTTCTATCCCATAATAGCCATTGATGAAAATTTATTGCATTTAACAAAACTAGTGCACTTGTTGAAAAACTAGCCACACTTGATCTCTTAAAATGATGCACTTGCCAAATATTTTCTAGCACACTTACCAAAAATGTAGCCACACTTTCCCAAAAAACTCACTTTTGACTATTTGAATCACCACATTGAGAAAACTGCATAAAAAAGATGTACTTGAAATTCCTAGTTGCAATTGCTTTTCAAAATTCAGTGCACTTGACAAAATCCTAGTCGTAGTTGAAAAAACTTAGCACTTTTGCTCAAAATTGGCCACTTTTACATCAAGCTTATCGCTCTTTCTCTATGTCTTGCAAACAATCATACAAACCAAAGCTAGTTATAAGATCCTTGGTTGAACAAAACAATTGGAATCCCATATACGTAATATAGTCCTTCATCCATCTCCGAATTCCATCCTACTTGTGGAAATCAAAATAAAAATAAAAAACCTAGAGTATTCCTTGACTTGCACTTCTAAGATATTAATAGTTTCTTGAACCTCAAGTCTAATTAAAATAAGTGTATGTGTAGGATCATGATGGGACAAAAAGTGGCGATATGTAAGTGATATGATGGTCCATGTGGCTAATGACTTTTTTTACCCAAAATTGATGAAATGAAAATGGTTTTTAAAGGAGATTCTCAACTTTCTACCAATATAAATAATTCTTTACTTTGAATTTAATAAATAATTATTATTCATTTTTCTTTTTGAATTACAACTAAAGTCCTAATTGATAGGCTGATTGAAAAACATCTATAGCTTTCAAACGGTATCACATTTTTTGAATCTGAAACATGTGTCACATTCTATGCTTTGAATACTATAGGATTAAAAAAAAAAAATTGAATTTCATGAAGTTTTGACTAGGTTAAGGTGGTTAGACATACCAGTTTTTATATTTTTAAAAATTTGCAATAAAAAAATCATAATTAATTATTTACTTGGAAAAAAATTACAAACAATTATGCATCACATTTGGACATGAGTCCTCTACTTATATCTGAAATATTATAAAAAAATATTATCATTTTACTGTGGTTAGGCTGGTCAGATAGACACCTACTTCTTATTTTTTCCCTAAAATTTAAGTACTATTGCATTGAAATTCCAAATTTTCACCAAATAGAATTTAAAAAAAAAAAACTTAGTAGTTTAGAAACTACATTCAATTTCCTACAGATTCTATTCTTACATATTTTTGAAATAATATTGATAACTTATTCAAATTTTTACATCAAGTTTCCTAACTCTGATTTTCTAAATTTTCATTGCCTCTTAAGGGCTTGTTTTTTCCATGATGATTTTGCACATAGCCGTAAGCTTTTCTGCAACATATCCTCTAGAAGAAGAAGTGAATTATTAATCCAAGCCTTTTAGCATTTTGAGATCCAAGAATAGTACGATCCCAAAAAATTGTTCAAACCTTGGGGTCTTGAGAATCATAACAACCATATCGAAACACCATTTTACCTTATGGCCATTTGGTGACTGTTTGGTCTAGTTCAACAATGAAACATTACACTAGTTGTGATATAATTGAACTTTGAACTTATTTAAGGATAACAGATAGACATAGTTAGTAGTTTTAGAAGCTTCATATTTGAGAGAAAATAAACATCAAACATCTTAGATAAAGAGGAAGATAAAGAAAACCTGACAATCAAAAGACCTGTATTACAACCTCCTGCATGGAAATAGGTATTCATCCTTCATGATCTTCGACAAGAAAAAAATACTTCAGTAGAAATCCATATTCCAACTTTCAAAGAACCATCCTAGTCTAAATTTTTCCAAGGGGCACATCTTGAAAAATTACCACAATTTTGAAATCCAACTAAGAAATTTTATACTCTCTTTTTATTGAGAAAAACAAACTTGAATATCTACTATGAACATACCAATTAAAATATTAGAGTGCTTAGGGTTGTATAACCTTAGATTCTGCATAGAAATAGATAACATCCTTCAAAAAATAGAAAATACCCCAAAAAAATGCAACTTCATTTACTCTTAAAACAAAAAATTCTAAAAAAAAAGCATTCCTTTCCATAGTTAGGAGTCACAAAACATTCACAAAACCCTTGAAATTTTTTATGACAACCACAAGGTCACAACATAGAAAGAACATGGAATAAAACAAAAACAATTATACCATACCACCAACAAACACAACAAATAATGAAAGTGGACCATGGGGCTATAGGCTAGATGACCTTGAAAAACCTCAAAATAGACCCACATTCAACACAACATCTAGTGAGGAAGAGATAATAGGCAAACAACAAGAAGCAATAGAAATATCAAACAAGAAGCTAACCTTCCTTACATTCAACAAGGATTTAACCCTCCTTCCACAAATCATCTTTACCATGTTCCTATGCCTCAAAAATACCTAACTTATGAGAAAAATATGGTAGGACAACAAGGTCACTACATTGTTGGATGGTCTCCTTCGTGCTCAAGTGCTACCTTGTGTCTTGAGTTGGTTTTTTGGGTTATTTGTTGATATCTAGTTGATAAGGCATATTTTCTCTCTTTCATCTTGTACTTGAGGGTTTGCACCAACATATTAAGATGTGTTAAGATAGATTTGGGTCCTAACCTATCCTATTTGGGACTGTATCAAGTAAGTTCTACTAAAAGAATATTTTTGGGTCATCTAGTTATGTGTTTCATGTTTCATCTACACATTTCCTTGATGCCAACTTAAGTTGATGTGAACCATCACATGAATTTCTTTGGATCACATTAGAATATGTAGCAAGATTATTTTTGGTCCTCTCTATCCTTAGGATAGGACCCCATTATTTTTTGTGGCTAACCTATTTAATTTATTGTTTGTATCCTTTCTTGTCTAACCCAATTGAAGCCTTAAATATTTCCAAAGGATATAAATACATAATTTCAAATGCAAGAAAACGGAAGTTGTGTACAAGTGTTCAATCAAGAAAGAGTAAAATGTAGCCTAGATTGTCTTTGATGATCTCATAAAATAAGTTCACAATAGTGTATGAAATATAGATCAATTGTGCCATAATGCCTCGATCAATAGAGTGTTGTATAGACAATCAGTTTACTTTTTCCTAAATATTTAATATCCTACTCCGAGATAGTGAATCTCATCAGGTATTTGTATCTTGCACCTAAATTTGTGTTTGTTTTATTTTTGTAGGTATTTGGTATCTTTCTCTAAGGTAGTGATCCTTAGTTTTCAAGTATTTTTTCTAGTGAACCACTATATGTGAGTTAACTCTCAGTGTGGTTTTTCCCCCACTAGGTTTTCAATGTAAATTTTTTGTCATCTTTTTGATATGTTTTTCTTGTTTCATTTCATTTCTTTTGATATGGTTAAGATTAGGATTGTTCTATTGTTCATTGCTAAAGGTGTTTTATTTAGTTAAAGGCTTAAAGTGGTATATCTTTCTTTTTTTTTAATCTTCTTAAGGGTTTAAAGTTTGTATTATGCTAAAGAACTCAAGTTTTGCAAGGTTGTAATTTTTTGTGTAGACTGATTTACCCCCCCTCTCAGTCTACGGGTGTACATGTATTGTATATGCCTATGATTATACATATATGTATATATGTATATTTGGAATAATTACCATCTCCCTTCAAGTTTACATGGACTAATGACCTCCTATGGATCCATTTATCTTTGGAATTTGTATTTACTGTTAGTGCGTCAATCTTTTGGTGCAATGATAAATATTTTCTAACAATTCCAGTATCAAAGCCAAGTAATAGGTGATGTTGAGGGGAGATTGTTTGAATAATCACCAATTTCTCACTTTGAATTTGGGATGTGGACTAACTATCTCTCATGGATCTTTTTATATCTAGCATTGTGTAATGATAAATGCATTCCGATAGTGTTTATATATGTGTGTATATATATTGTAGTGTTATAAATTTCATACCTTTACAATATCAAACTACAAAATAGAATGTTATTAGCTCTTATAATATAAATATTTTATGTTCAAAATGTTAACACATAAATCATGTATTTTTATTCATTTAATGATATTCTCATTCTTTTATGTTTGAATATTTATGAACGGGGGCATTTCATGTGGAAATTTCTATAACACACTAGCTTCTTACCATTTTTTTTCTTATAATAGCCATTGGAGCATTATATTGCTAAAAAAAAAATCATGTAAAGACCCTACATGTAGTCATGTTGAATAAAATGAACCTAAATTTATTTTCACGGGGATTCAATTAGATTTTTCACTCTAAGAATCATACATTTTTTTGTAAAAGAATCTCTTTGAGGCAACATTTCTATTTTCCACCATTGAAGGAAGATCAATTTATTTCACCATGCATGTTATCCCTTTCAATATCAACAACATTCTTGAGGAAAAAAGTCATTTTGAGGATTCATTGAAGCTTCAAGGATAACTTGATCTTTAAAGAAATCACTCTACATTTATTTCAATATTAGCACTAAAATGAATTATGTATTGTTTTTTGAGTAGTCTATTTGTATCTATGTCATAGAATGTTTTATAATGCCTTTACATATTTTTCAATTTTTTTGTAGATGACCACTACTCTCCTCAAGATTCATGACAAGGGACTATCTGTCTCTCATGCAATCCATGTCTCTACCATCTGTATCAGGAATTGACAAATTGATCTTTTGACACAACAACAAATGTGGACCAACAATTGGTATTAGAGCATTGGGTCACAGGTTTGAATTCCCTCGGGTAACAGTGAGGGGAGATTGTTGGTAGATGGTCATTGCTCTCCGCAAGATTTGTACAAGGGACTAATGGCCTCCCACGCAATCCATGCCTCTATCATTTTTATCGGGCATTGACAGATCGATCTTTTCATGTAATGATAAACATGGTCCAGCATAATTTACGTATCAAATACCCTAGCTATTGTAAAGGTAGAAATATAAAAATAGGGTTTGACTGAAGCAAGCCCCTAAACAACCAAACAAAAACAAAAAATATTGTGTGAAATTTTTCTATTGAAGAAGAAGAAGTGAAAATCTAGTTCCATTTTTCCATATATTTATTTTTATTTCAATAGATAAAACTTTGTTGTCATTTTTAGTATCTTAGCATTTCCTATACAATTTAAATTAGATAAATTCATTATTGTTTCTAGGATTTTACTTTATGTTTTATGTGTACCTTTTGTACCATCTCTATACTAGAAGAGAATGCATCACAAGGATGTGCATGCTAGGTACTATTCTCTATGGATAAGACTCTCTACAACTCATTGAATCATCTCTAGGATATATACTCCTCATTTTTGTTTAACTTAAGTTATAAATATCATTACATATATGTAAATATTTATTTTCACTAGTTTGTTATTATTAGTTCTTTCTCCTTGTAATAGACTGGTTTATATTTTACTTTCTATTCCAATAATTGTAAAAATACACAATCAAAATAGTTCTTATAACTGTCAAATCGTCATAATGTACATGTATAAATAATTGATCTCAAAATTTTGATATTGTAGGTTTTATTTTTCATACACTATACACTCACATACTTGTGTATATGTATATGTATGTCTATGTTTATGTATATGTATATTTTGGGTAGACCATTTATATATAATATACCAATGGTTTGTCCAAAGTATTTTTTAAAAATTAATTATATTTTATGAGAAAAATGACTAAATGAAGTCCAACAACCATCAAAATTATTCCTTAATTAAGTACAATAAAACTATTAATTATTAAATGTAATAATAAAAGAGTAAAAGAATAATCTTCTACCTCAATCGACATTTAATCACTTTTTGCATGTCCTTAATAATATAAATAAAATGTTAATTTTAATTATTTAAATAAATTTTAGTATAAATAGTATAGGCATTTGATCTTTTATCTAAAAATATGTATATTTAAATAATTTTCTAGCTCATATGGTATAATTATCTTAAAATTTTAATTATATTTTATGTCAAAATGACCAAAAATAACCCTACAACCATCAAATTTACACCCTACCCAACATGGAGGAGAGGGGTCAGTAGTTGTGCAGGGTCCAATAGTCATGTAGTCAATTACGTTGTTCACTTTAAAACTTATAATCCTCAAGTAAACAAAAAAAACATAAATGCATTCACTATAAGTGCGTCATTTATAAAATTAAATTCTCATTTAATAAAATATGACACTCATTTAAACAAGTATTGTTATCATATTGAAAAAATAGTTCTTATGTGTACAACTATTGGGGTAGCAATGTACAAGAATTGGAGTATTTCATATTAATAGTTTTTCCTATCACAAATATAAAATGTGAGCACAATAATTACCATGTATTTTTTCATTAAATGTGAAGGATTTTCAAAAAAAAATAGTGTTCAACTTTTGGTAACTTATTTTTCTTTGATGTAAGTTGTATTTTAAATAATTATGTTTTTTTTTTTAAAATAAAAAATAGTTTTTACTTGTTAACTGTTGGTCCACTTGTGTTGAATATAAAAATTAGAGCTAACAAATATTTATGGTTACCAATAATTGTTTGTCCCTTTTAGGTTGTATACAAATTTTATTTTAAATAAAAATATGATATTCTACAAGCAACAATTGATTTTGTTTTGTTCTACTAGGGATGATTAAGTTTGGGTCGAATCTTTCGAAAGTCAAATTTTGGACACTTCTCAATAGATGTGATAATGTGGGAAGTTGAATGATGAGCCATATATCCAAACCTTAGTTATAGATAGATAAGAGGCTATCCACATTTCAAAAAAAAATGAACAATATGAAAATGGGTTCTTTATAACCTAGGTCATATAACACCACTATTTTCCTATTATCATTCAAAGATGTCATAGGAACCCTAATTGGATTGACTAAAATCTAACAAGGGGAGTCAATTCAAAATTAGGAGGACCTAGGAGGGGGTTCTTTTAAGCTTTAAGGGGTTCACCACCAGGAAAAAGCTTGGAAAGAGACAATTGAACATTCAACCCACAAAATCAAGCAATGCTAGTCAAATAATGAATGCAAATGATAAAATTAAGCTACACCAAGTTAGGGTATCTATACCTGGGAAGTATGGAGATGTTATGAGGATTTATAAAATGCAAAGAAGTTACCAAAATATTTTGTGGAGGACTAAGACATCCAAGATGGTGTATTAATCTCGTTGCTATTTTTTGGGGCAGATACGAAGTCTTCGAGTGCCGAAACAAAATATCAAAGAAACTATGAAAAATACCTTGTGGAGAACTAAGACGCCCTAGGTGGTGTATTAGTATCATTTTTAATTTTTGAAATCTTTGAATGTGGTCCTAAGGTCTTAGACCTACACTTTCTTCCTCTCAGATCTCAAGTTTTGAAATAGTCGGATTTGACCTATAGGTGAGTTTCCATGAAGATGACAACTTTGTAATTAAACTTTGTGACTTTGAAAACTTTTCACTCCAAGTGATCTTCAAGTCTTCATCCTAGATCTACAAATACAAACACACAAGAGAAGGAAAACATGTTTATTGTTAGTGAATGGGGGTCTTCCTTGGTCAAACCCATTGTTGGTAATTAAACCTTGAAATGAAATAAAGTAATAAAGGGAAATGGTGAATGAACAACATGCAATGCTACAACTCACCAAACCCTTATGATAGAATTTCCACAAATATGCTTGAGAGGGCTTCAATGGACATGGGTCTTGAATCTTGCTTGAATACTGAGAGATCTTGAATGTAATGTTATCTTGAATTATGGAAACCTACATCACAATGGTTAGCTCCAAAACAAACATGATGATGATTGAATCTTGATGATGGCCCTAAATTCTTGAATAATTTTGCTTGAATACTCTTGTGGACTCCAACTTACTATTACGAAAGCTTTCACAAAATACTTGATTGAAAATGAGTGAATGAACCTTGTATTTATACTTATGCATGCTTAATATCCCAAAGTTACACCACAACAAGTTGACATATGAATCCATTAAATAAAGGATGATAAATCCCACTTGAATTTGAAATTGGACTCCAAAAATAAGCCAATAAGGACTAAGATGCCCTAGGTGGTGTCTTAGTCCCAAGGCTCAAATCTTGGGGCATAGACTCCAAAAATGGACCTTTTTAATTGGTTTCAAAATCAGGGTCGTAGGACCCATGGAGGACAAAGACACCCAAGGTGGCGTATTAGTCCCATTCCCCAAATTAGGGACACATAGACAAAAACAATAAATGATCATTTATCTTTTGAATTTTTTTGAGATTTTCCATAAAAATATATATTTTATAGGGCTTGTGGATGCAAAATAGGACCAATTAAGCAATAAATAATCATAAATAAAGCAAGGTAGGTTCAAAAAAGTGTGAAAATTCAAAGGTATGCATTTTACTATAGAACATTTAGCCCCCACTTTAGTTAGAGGATGAACTTGCTTCAACCTCACACTAAAGTAGCCAACCACACAATCAAGAGGGATTCAAGTGTACCAATGTTAATAAGATAGGATGATAATTATCAAGAGGGATCATTAAGCCCCCAAGGTCAAGATCCTATTAAAAACCAACATAGGAACAAAGCAACACACTCACAAATAATATATGAAGCCAAAATCAGATCGCAAACATACACCATAAAAGATAGGGAAAAGGAAAAAGAGAAAAATTGCAATAGATCAAGCTTCAAATGGTCCTCCAATGTAGTGGATCACGTCTATTATTTAATAATTTTACAAGTGGACCATGTTTTCAACTTTGCAAAAAAAGAAAATGCTTGCAAGGGCTAGTGGGAGCTAGTTGTCTACAAGGTGAGCCCCAGGAAGTCCATACCAACGTCATACCTCCATGACTATGATAAGGAAAAAAATGTATGCTCACATGGGCTAGTGAAGCTAGGTGTTCACTAGGAGATCCCTAGGAAGCCATATCAAAGTCATACTTCCATGAATTTCATAAGGCACAAAACATAACTTGATAATAAATAGGGATGTTTGAAGGGATTTTTCTTAGTTTGTACGAGATCCTGATCTTAGGGAACATTGTGATTAATTTCTTCAAGAGAGGACAAGTCAAAGAAATATCATGCTCTCAAAGGAAATCAAACCCAATGACACCACCAAGAAAAGGACGCATCATAGGAAGAAAGAAAATCATGCAATGAAACATGAGTGTCAATGTATGCCCCCACTTTAAAGCGGTTGCTAATACCATTGTTGTGAGAAATTTCTTGAAAGTAGAAGAAGACATGAGATATTATTAAGAAAGACCTATACTAGGTCATATGTTTCAAATAAGCTACATCATGCAATAGGATAGAAGGGTTTCCCCAAAAATAGAGTATGTCACATGTGATCTAACTTAAGGCACATCTACCACATTCCAAGCTTGCTCTTTTATATACATGAAAGGTGGTCAACTAGCCAAAAGAGGAAATGAAATGTGACATATGAAGAAGAGGAATCCTAACCCATTTCCCCCACTTAGTGTAGGACAAGGGTGAGTTGAATAGGATAAAAATTAGTATTAGTTAGAGGATTTAGGTGTTTCAACACAAGGAAGAGTACCACACTCCTTGAGATGATGTATTTTACTACTCAAAGCCTTACATTCATTAGTAGAATGACCATGAATTTTATGATATGCACAAAATGAAGTCTTGTAATAAATTTTCTTTCATGTTCTTGGGAGGAGAGAGATTAGACGATCTTGGAGGAGTCTCATCAAGATACTCTCTTGATCAAAATTAGACGATATTACTTTAATTTGTGACAAAGATATCTCTTGTAAATAGAACAAGGTGTCATACCTACACAAGAATTTTTACATTCTGAGATTTATTTTTCTTCTTTAAAGGAAAATTTTAAATCTATGGAACATGAATCATTAGGGTTTTGCATGATGACATTGACATTTAATGAATATTTCTTTGTTTTTTTTTTTCCTTGCAAATAATATTTTGTAATGGTGTTGATATTAAGTGAATAATTGTTTATTTTTATCAAGGGACAATAACTAAGACCATTAGTTGTTTCTTGTGTGTTAGGTTCTATAGGGACACATATACCTTGTTCTTGAGAACCACATACTTTTCCACTATATCCAAGTTTTTTCATTAGCTCATAACCTTTTTCCATAAATAATTTTTATTTATTTAGGGTTTAGAGGTTGTTGATAGTCAGTTTCGTCAAAGTTTGTTGTATATTGTTTGTCTTTTGTTCTAAAGTTGTTGAGGAAGATGCTTTTGAAGGGTCTAATTTTTCCTTTCCCTTTTTAGAGTCTTTGTTTATGATCTTGTATTCTCCCATAATATTCTTTCGAAACTCAATGATCCTACTTCATCTAGTGATATCTTTGTTAAGGGTTTAGGACATCTATCTTTTTTTTGTTCTTGCATGGGTTCTACTTGTGTAGTTGGTGTTAATGTTTTTAAGGGGTTTTTTTTATTTTTATTGAGTTATAAGACACTGCAAGGCTAATTATCAGCGTCCAATGTGTACAATTTTTTATTGTAGACATAATTCATTTTACAATGAAGTGTAGAAGGGACCGCATGCATCTCATGAATCCATGAACTTCCCAAAAGAAGACTATAGGAAAGATCATGAGGCATAACATGAATAGGGGTTTGTAAAGTAGCCTTTCCAACTATAATAGGAAAATTTATCCCATCGAGTGTTTTTTTTCCTACTTTGTCAAATCCCTTAATAGATAAAGAATAAGGTTTATTTTTTTATTTATCCACACCAAGCATATCCAAAAGGGTCATACTACACAAATTAAAGGTTGAGTCATTGTTAACAAGGCTTCTCTTTATTCTATTTGTTTTATATTGAGCTATTATCATGAAAGCCTCACATTGTTTTTATACTTCCTGATGCCACTCTCAAATTTGCAAAATTTGAGATGCCCATTTCAAATTTTTGCTTCTGCAATTTTAGGAGTGCAGCTAAAGAATCTGCTTAGGGGACCCACTTTGGAGGCTTGTATTCTAAACCCTATTAATTTTTTTTCAAAACCCATTTGCAGACATACTAAATTGACCTATGTGAGCAGGTATGTCAGCTTTCAGCTTCCCACAATAATTTTTGACAGAGTTTTGAATAGTGAATTTTGAGGGTTTTGACACTATTCTGTTGTTTGAAGACTTTGTTTTCCAGAGTTACCTCTTGTTTGAGCTTGGTTTTCACAGCCACTTAATTGTCATGTCAGAACGAATATTTGTTTGTATTCTCCATACCTGAATTTTCAAAGCCAGTTTTCAAAGCCTCATGATCTGATTTTCTATTTTTAGTAGATCGAAATCGAATGCAATTTGTTTAGTTTCACATATGCATTCATGACAACCTTTCTGAGTGGTCAACTTCGATCGTTAATAACTTTTGACCAGTGATGATTCAAGCGATTTCGTTTTGCACACGTGCTCAAGGTACCTTACTGAACATGTATGTATGATGGAAACTCGCCAGGGGTTGATTCACTATTTTTACAAAATGATAGTTGGATGAGTTTTAATTGGTACGGAACAACTGTTGTTTTAGAAAAGCCTAACTGAGAAACTTTTTCAATTAATATCCAATTCCTTTTGATCTTTTTCTCTCAGTCGTCTTTTGCACTATAATTTTGGATCAAATGACTATATGCTTGCAAGTTTTTATGGTTTCATGAGGTCATTTGACTAGTTTCCTAGATTGATTCTAGGGCCCAGTGGGTCAGTTTTGCCCATTTTCCAAAAGTGTCAGAAACCTTATTTTGATGAAGACCCAGTTCATTTTTCAACTTCAAAAGCATTCAAAAGAAATTTTGAGTCAACTCAGCATAAAAATTGTTTGAAAACAAAATTTCTTTTAGCGGGGTCCATATGAGACCCGACATGCTTCGCATGGTTATGAAGTTGAAATTTTTTCTTTGATCATGAACTTGTATTTGTTGCAGTGTTGCAACCACGCCAAGTATGTTGTTCTGAGTTGATCACTATCTGGAGGGAAGTACAATTGTAATTTCTTTCAAGTGCAAAGTAAGATCCACCTTTCCAATGAAGAGTTTGAAGCTCATGTTTCAGTTGAATTACCATGGGATAAAATTGCAGCACTATTTAGTCTTGCTAGATTATTGAATAGCTACGTGATATCAAGATATATTTTCTAAAAAAGTAGGCACCATCATGCATTGAGTATGTAGGACTTTTGGAATGTAGGGACATGCATATGTGTGTTGCTCAATGGTGTCCTTTGTGCTTTTTATAAGGGGTGAACTTGATATTGTAGAGAAGTCAAATAAAGCCCCATGAGGGGAATCAATATTCCATTGCCTAGATGAAGATTAATTTCAAATAATTCCATGATTGTGTTATATACGCAAGTGGAATTCATTAAAGTCTTCAAAAAACTTTCAAGCAACTGCAATCAGCTATGCATGAAGCACCCTCCATTATTATTGCAGATATTGGGAGGTATCTAAAGGATAGATTGACGGACTTGGGTGAGATCCAGTTGAACCTATATTTTCTTTCTAGAAATGTAGGAGAGGACAACCAACATACTGGTAAAGGTTGCAATACACCTAAAGAAGCAACATAAGCAACTTCCATCATGAAAATGGGAATGAGGTTATATGTGTCATGCTTATTGGAGCGGTTGCCTGAATAAGATCCAATTACGCCTGGTTTCATGAAATTCCATTGCCACAGTCACATATACACAAAATTAATGCAGGGAGAAGGCTTTACCAACTTTCTAAGAAAATGTGCTCACTAGCAAGGTGCGGCTGGTAGGGACAAGCACAAAATGAATATTCAAAGTGCATTAGAAACTCTATAGAAAATGGAGTAGCCACAATGTATGTGTTAAGGAGCTCGATGGAGGTGTTATCATCTAGAGATGGAAAACTATACTTGTTGTGCACAAGACTGATTTGCTTCATAAATTCTCAAACAAATGCATTTGACAGTTGTAATGCCTTATTCCATAAATTGCATCACCATTTCTCCTGCCCACACCAAGGACAATTCAGAGGTTCATGCACTACTGTAAAAGGGAAACGGGCCTGAGTGCAAGGATATGTGTGGCTAGGATTATCTGTCCAAGCATGGACATGAACATGATGATCTGTTGAAATGACTTTAGAAACTTGAAAAGTCAAATAAGAAGGAGGGGTCTACACAACAATGGTGGAGGTGTGGCCTGGAACAGGGGATGGAGATCCATGTAATCAAAAAAACAAAACAAATGTAGTCTCAAGGAACACCAATATTGCAGGTGGAGGGGTTCCATTAACAAAAAATAATGTGTGCAACCTGAGTGAGGAGGTGTAAGAAATTTGTGACAATGCCTCAATGAATGTGGTCTTTGGGATTCTCTCATTTACAACGTGCGCCCAAAATAGATTTCTTGAAAATATTTCAGAAACTCATAAGTGAATGCCACTAATGGAAGGAGTTGTTGTGATGGTGGCTTTCATAGTCAAGAAAATTGGGGAGAACCATATACGATGGAGGAGATTAGGGCAAGTTCTATGAGGAACAAAACATAAATCAATGATGAAGAAGCAAGTTCTCAATGCAGCCAAATCACAACCACTCCCTGCTAGCTCGCAAGAAGAAGTCACTCACTTGTTATTTCCTGAGAGGTTAGCAATTTTCAGCCACGTGTATTCAGGTGGGCCCATGGGTTTCTTAAGGTGCAAGGATCGATGCTTAATTTTTTCCCAAAACCTTCATTTTCTTTTAAAATCAAGACATTTTAAAATGTTAAAAAGGCCCAATTGAGATATTAAATGATGGCCCATTTGATTTTAAAAGCATAATTTTAAAATCAAAACATTATAATGGCATTCATTTAAAAAAAAAATTATTGGCTAGGTATAGTGTGTGGAAGTTATTTTAAGTGCAAGGGTTAAAAATGAAAGTGAGAAAGGCATGAGATAATGTATATTGCCCAGTAAAAATAAGATTGGGTAAGTTAATTTGATGCCTTGAAATGGTTTGAGGGGGGCTTTTAGCTTTATTTGAATGATTTCAAATTTATGAGCAAAGTGGGTTGTAAATAATTTTTATTCAATTAGTGAAATACATTCACTAAAGTGTGAATGAGTAAATTTAAAAGGGCACAAGTAGTCTTATGCATCAGGTGAATTTTTTTGGTTGAGATATAAACTGCAGCAAAGGGAGTATAAAAAAATTTCACGGGAAAATGTATTTCTTACACTACAAGGGCAAATGGTGTGCATGATGCAAATTAAAATGAAGCTTCCATCATTAATTTGAGAAATAATTTATTGAAATGGGAAATAAAATAAATTCAAAGCACAAATATTAAAGTTATGAAACTTTAATGTTTGTATTAATATAATGTGCAACATTGAGAAAGAGGCAAAAATGTAATTTTGCACGGGAAAGAGGATGTTTTCCAGGTGGGAAAATTTGGAGATTCTCCACATGGGCATGCTTTCAGTTACTGGGCAATTATGAGAAAAGAATTTTTGAGAGAATATTTTTTTTGATGCAAAGGAAGAATGAGGAGATATTCTTTTCAGTTTGATCAACGGTGAATGCAGCTTCCAGATTGCATTTCGAGATCGAATTTGGGGCTGCCCTAGCTTGCTTCTCTTCTTCTATATCTTGTCTTATTCTCTCATTAAAAAAGGTTTTGAGATTTTGTATTGGGCTAGGTACATAGAGAATTATAATTTTTGAGTCAGTGTTTGAGTCTGTAAGTTATAATTTTCTAAATTTATAAGTAAATACAACTAGTTTATGCAAATAACATCATGGAGGTCTTTGCACATTCATGAATGTCTTCATATTGTCTCCATATTTGTACACTTTGAGTCATTGAAATTCAATAATACAAAGTTTCTTTGATTTTATCATCTCAAGTTTCATGAGATTGTTTTGTCTATTCATTGTTTTGTTTCAGAGAAATGGTTAAAATGCTTTGAGTAGGTGATTGTGATTTCAGGTGTGCAAATGGGATTTAATAAGAAGAATTTGATTGATAGTAAGAGAAGGATTATTAGTGCAAGACACTAACATTTGATGCAAAGCATCAGCAATTTAAATCCATTGGTTGAAGACTGTTTGTTGGAAAAAAAAATTATGTGTTTGAATCCATGGCCCAAAATTGGCACTAATCTATTTGTAGTTAATGAATCTCAGAAACAAAATTAAATTAAAAATCATTCTTAATCTTACTATGTTATTATGTGTCCTTATTTCCAATGGGGTAGAGAGGGTTGAGTTACTAATAATTTAGCCAAGTTTGAATTTGTTAATGCCTCCCTTAGTGTATTTTCATTGGGAATTATCTGCTTTATAAAGTAATGTCAGTGTATGAGTGATTTAAGTTTTAGGGCATTGTATAGGGTCACCCATCTTGGTCTTGTAGAGCCAGAAGTGTAGGAGATGTTAGTCTTTGACTAAATATTGTTAGTTGGCCACTAGCCTTTGTGGTTCTTTAATATAGAGGTTGGCTACCTCTTAGAGAATTACAAATCCTAGTTGGGTTGTATTTTAAAAATACCAACAGAATGGCGACTCTGTTGGGGAGAATTTGTGAAAATTATTATTTCAGAATCTAGCCTTAAGAGTCAGTGCATAGAGTCAAATGATTTGCCATTCTGAATTTGTTCAAGTTTTGAAGGATTTTAACCCTAGAGAAGAATTTGTTATAATGAACCTAAACAACTTTGTAATCTGTGGAAAGGAGCTCAGTTGGTGGAAAGGAACTCAAAAGAAACTTTACATGTGAAATAAATTCATACTATTTGAAGCTCGGTCCTCTGTGAAAAGATATGGCGACTCTATTAATAGAACCTATTGAAAATTTGAAGAAAGTTCTAGATCTACAAATATTACCAGTCATGAAGATAATTTGTTGTAGCTACAAAGTTTCCAGGTATTCTTCACTTTTGGTTTTCAAGAATTGTATATGAAAACCATATTTGAACATATTACGAAAAACTTTGGTTCACTATTGAGTGATTAGCACTAAAAGAGGGAAAGGACAGTAATATTTAGTTTGCATACTTTTGAGTTGTCATTTGCAGCCTATGTATGTTGTTGGAGAAGTATGTTTGTTCTAATTTTGCCCAATAAATATATCTTATTTTCTAAATGCATTTGAATCATGCATGATGGTATTCTAAGATTTCTATGAAATATAGAAATAGGTCAATGGATGATCAATTGTAGAGTTGATATGTAAAATTTGAAAAAGGCATATCAAGATTCCTCAATACATGCACCCTAGTATGGTTTCGGATGGAATTGTGGCTTTTGATCAGTCCCAACCATATTGTCAAAGAGGTTTCAACATTGGAAGGTACAAAGCTATCAATTTCAGTAGCCTTAGTGGTTACCCAAATGACATTCCAGCTAAAGTCAGAATCAACAATTAGACATCTCCAAGAATTCAGTAATGTGATGGATGATTATGAGATTGATCATGAGGATGTGACCATGAGGTTATTTTTTTAGTCCTTGAGAGAAGATGAAAGAGAATGGTTCTCTTATTTACCAGCCTCTTTCGTTCATTAATGGGAAGAGCTTAAGGCAGTGTTCATGGAACAGTTTGGAGAAAGAATTAACCCTATTTTGATAAGGAAAAGTTTCATGAACGTGGAGAAAGAAAAAGATGACTTAGTCCCATCTTTTAATCTCACATTTTCAATGATCATTAGAGAAATCCCAAAGAAAATAAGGCCAAATGATGTTGAATTTTTGGTCATGTACTTAGGAGTATTTGACAAAAAAATAAGTTATTTGTTGAGGGATAAAGAGCCTACAACCCTACACCAAGCTTATCAGATGGCTATATATATTGAGAACAATTTAAGATACTCAATGATGAAAGGACATAGGTTTGTGTGTGTTGTTCATCCTAACACACCTCAAGAAAATAGAACTCATGGATCAGATAATAAAAGTGCTTTTCAATTGCTGCTCTAATTTATCCATCATCACAATCTGCAAAACCTAATGAACTTCATGATAAATATCATCAAAATGTGGTGTCTCAAAATGAGGGTAGTAGTTTTTTGTTTCAAGAAAATCAAAACATGATACACAAGGATGAAAATAGTTTGTTAGAATATGAAGATATATGTTATATGAATGAGGACACTAATTGTAATCAGTTTATAATTAGCACATGTGCAGATCCTTGCAACAATAATAAAGATGAAGATACATGGTATGATGAACAAATAAATATGTATGAATTTTTTTCTTGCAATATCTTGTGTGATGAAGAAATGAAAGAGGTACAAGTCATCATTCCATGTTAGGTTTTGATTAGTGAAAATACTATAATTGTTGATGATATTCCTTCTCAAGTTAATGAACAAGACATTGGAGATGAGATTTCAAGCACTTACTCTGAAGAATCTGAGGATGAATATATTTGTGTTCAATTTTTTGATCATGAACATAGTGATGGGAATGGTGAAGAAGGTGATGAACTTGTTTATGCTTTTGTTGCTCATGACTATTTATGTGATGCAGAGAAGGAGGTGTCAGCGCTATATATGAAGGATGATGAAGTGCACATTAATGAAGGAAGGAACTCATTATTGGACGATCAAGTTTTGAATCATGACAATCATATGGATCTAAGATCAACATTATTACCCATTAGTAATGTGAAACAATTTAATGTACTTTCAGATTTCCTTGACACTACAAATCATTTTGATCAATGTACAGTGCAACCATATGACTCAAATGATGATGTTGATGAGGAAGACTTGTCCCATGTTGTGAGTACTCCTTATGTTGATGGGAAATAGTTTAGTGAGCATCCAAACAATGTGGTGCATGCACCTATGGATTTCATTCATGAATTTTTAAATGTGCTACAAAAATTAGTTGATAAAGAGATGGAAATAGTTTCAGATGCTTGGAATATCACACCATGTAATGGAACTACAAGTTTTTCTAGCAATGAGATCACATAGAGGGTCCATCTACAGTCCTATGGTTCTAATGAATTTTGTAATTTTTTTGGAGATAAGAGTGATAATGAGGATAATGTTAGCATGCGAGATGTGGAGGACATGTTTTCACTCTGAGGTGATCAGACTATGTATTATGATGAAAATTTGAGTAAAAGGATGCCACCACATTTGGGTAATTTTTCTATGGAGCTTGAAGAGTTTTCTAACCATGATATTTTAGATTATGTAGATATGGCAGAAATGTCAGATGTGTGTACTGAACAATATGAGAATGGGAATGATATTGAATATGTGTCTATCTGCTTTTCTAGTGATTGCAGTAAGTTTGAGTGCAATGAAAAATTGAAGGATTTAGACATTCATGTTAAGGAGGTTGAGGCTCTTATGTCAAAAATGAATATAATGGAAAATCCATTGTTTGACGAGCCTCCATCTTCACTAGAGATGTGAAATGATGAAACCTATTGGGGGAGAAATAATCCACTCTTTGTGGAGAGTTCAAATGATGCATTTCACACATGGTTGGAATGTAGTCTAGACCAAGAAAATGAACAATTCAATGAACTCCTTGCGGGCATATCCTATGACTATTTTACATTTGAAACAGATGTTGTAGGTAATTTTGAACATCATGATGCCAGTTACTTGGAGGAGCTTGAAATTTTTCAGTTTCCAGATCTGTTGGAAGGTATTTTTTATGGAGCATGATAATGAGATGAATAACAGGAAATGTTATTTTTAGTATGAAAATTTTCCATATAACACATATGTGTCATGTGATGATGAAAGCTTGTAGTTTGTGACTGATTATACAATGAAGAATGACATAGATTGTATTGGCAGTGGTATGCTCAGAAAATTTGTGAGAAATGCCAGTGGCAGTGTTTGTAATCAGGCAAATTTAAGTGGTCACCACTTATTTCTACTTGTAAGAAGGTCACCTATGTTATTGTGGTATGACAAAGGAAAACATAGATGGAGGGTGAGAAACTCTTTCTACATAATTGCATTTGATAGAGGTAAGTGTTTATCCCCATTTTGTTATTTGGTGGCCTGGGGTGACTAAATGAAGTCGAAAAATAGAAAATTGAATAAAGGAACAGTTTGAGCAGCTGATTGACTCAACTTTTGGTCTACACTCCAAAGATCTAGAATATTTATATGCCCACAAGGGGCATACATACCTAGTTGAAGCCACTGATGGCACTCAATTTGAGATGCCCATTTCAAATTTTTGCTTCTGCACTTTCAGGAGTGCACCTGAAAAATCTGCTTAGGGGACCCACTTTGGAGGATTTTATTTTAAACCTTGCTGATTTTTGCGCAAAACCCATTTGCAGACATACTCAATTAGCCTATTTGAGCAGGCATGTCAATTTTTAGCTTCCCACGATAAGTTTTGACAGAGTTTCAAAAAGTGAACCTGGAGGGGTTTGACACTGTTTTGTTGTTTGCAGATTGTTTGTTTTGCAAAGTTGCCTCTTGTTTGAGCTTGGTTTTCACCACCAGTTACCTGTCATGTCAGAACAAATGTTTTTTTTTATTATCCATACCTAAATCATCTCGGGTGTTAGTTTTCAGAGCCTCATGATCTGATTTGCTATTTTTAGCAAATCGAAACTGAATGCAGTTTGTTCAGTTTCACATATGCATTCCAGACAACCTTTCTGAGTGGTTGACTTCGACCATTAATAACTTTTGACTGATGATGATTCAAGCAAATTCATTTTGCATGTGTGCTTGAGGTACCTTAATCAACTTGTATGTTTGATGGAAGCTCTCCAGGAGTTGATTCGCTATTTTTACAAATTGGCAGTTGGATGAGTTTTAATTGGTATGAAACAACTGTTGTTTCATAAAAGCCTGACTAAGCAACTTTGTGGATTAATATCTGGTTCCCCATGATCTGTTTCTTAGAGTCGTATTTTTCACTATACTTTTGGATCAAATGACTATATTCTTGCAAGTTTTTATGGTTTCACGAGGTCGTTTGACTAGTTTCCCAAATTGATTTGAGAGCCCACTGGGTCAGTTTCGCCCATTTTCCAAAAGTGTCAGAAACCTTATTTTGATGAAGACCCAGTTCATTTTTCAACTTCAAAAGCATTCAAAAGTATTTTTGAGTCAATTCAGCATAAAACTTGTTTTAAAACGATATTTTTTCTAGCAGGGTCCACATGGGACCCAACATGCTTCACATGGTTATGAAGTTGAAATGTTTTCTTTGATCATGAACTTGTATTTTTTGCAGTGTTGCAATCATGTCAAGTATGTTTTTTTTATTTGATCAGTTTGTGGAGGGGTGTACAATTGTAATTTCTTTCAAGTGCAAAGTAAGATCCACCTTTCCAATGAGGATTTTGAAGGTTGTGTTTAAGTTGAATTACCATGGGAAAAAATTGCAGCACTATTTAGTCTTGCTAGATTGTTGAATAGCTACGTGATATCAAGATATAGTTGCTAACAAAGGAGCACCATCATGCATTGAGTATGTAGGAGTTTTGGAACGAAGGGACATGGAGATGTTTGTTGCTCAATGGTGTCCTTTGTGCTATTTATAAGGGGTGAATTTGATATTGCAAAGGAGTCAAATAAACCCCCACGAGGGGAATCAATATTCCATTGCCCAAATGAAGAGTAATTTTTGAGAATTCCATGATTGTGTTATATACACAAGTTGAATTCATTAAAGTCTTCAAAAAACTTTCAAGAAACTACAATCGGTTGTGCATGAAGCACCCTCCATTATTATTGCAGATTTTGGGAGGTATCTAAAGGATAGATTGACGGGCTAGGGTGAGATCTAGTTGAGCCTACATTTTCATTCTAAAAATATAGGAGAGGATAACCAACATACTGATAAAGGTTGCAATACACCTAAAGAAGCAACATAAGCAACTTTCATCATGAAAATGGGAATGAGGTTGTATGTGTCATGCCTTATTGGAGCAGTTTTCTGAATAAGACCCAATTATGCATGGTTTCATAAAATTCCATTGCCACAATCACACATACACAAAATGAATGCAGGGAGAAGGCTTTAGCAACTTTCTAATAAAATTTTCTCACTACCAAGGTGCGACTAGCAGGGACAAGCACAAAATAAATGTTGAAAGTGCATTAGAAACTCTATAGCAAATGGAGTAGCCACGATGTGTGTGATAAGGAGCTCAATGGAGGTGCTATCATCTAGACATGGAACACTATACTTGTTGCGCACAAGACATATTTGCTTGAGAAATTCTCAAACATATGCATTTGGTAGTTGTAATGCCTTATTCCATAAATTCCATCATTGTTTCTCTTGCCTGTGCCAAGGACAATTAAGAGGCTCATGCACCAGTGTAAGAAGGAAATGGGTCTAAGTGCAAGGGTATGTGTGGTTGGGAGCATCCATCAAAGCATGGATAGGCACATGATGATATGTTGAAATGACTTTAGAAACTTGAAAAGTCAAATAAGAAGGAGGGGTCTATGCAACAATAGAGGAGGCGCGGCCTAGAACAGGAAATGGAGATCCATGAAAGAAAAAATAAAAACAACTGTAGTCTCAAGGAACACCAATATTGCAGGTGGAGGGGTGCCATTAACACAAAATAATTTGCACAACCTGAGGGAGGAGATGTAAGAACTATGTGACAATGCCTCAATGAATGTGGTCTTTTGGATTGTCTCATTTGCAACGTGTGCCCAAAAAAAATTTATTGAAAATATTTAAGAAACTCATAAGTGAGTGTCATTGATGGAAGGAGTTGTTGTGATGGTGGCTTCCATAGTCGAGAAAACTGGGGTTAACCATATACGATGGAGGAGATTAGGGAAACTATGAGGAACAAAATGTAAATTAATGATGAAGAAGCAAGTTTTCAATGCAGCCAAATCACAACCACTCCCTGCTAGCTCACAAGAAGAAGTCCCTCACTTGTTATTTCTTGTAAGGTTAGCGATTTTTCAGCCACGTGTCTTTAGGCGGGCCTGTGGGTTTCTTAAGGTGCAAGGCTCGATGCTTTATTTTTTCCCAAAGCCTTCACTTTATTTTAAAATAAAAACATTTTAAAATGTTAAAAAGGCCCGATTGAGATTTTAAATGATGGTGCATTTGATTTTAAAAGCATAGTTTTAAAATCAAAACATTATAATAGCTTTAATTTTATTTTTTAAATTGTTGGCTAGGTATAGTGTGTGGAATTTATTTTAAGTGCAATGGTTAAATATGAAAGTGAGAAAGGCACGAGATAATGTATATTTCCAAGTAAAAACATGATTGGGTAAGTTAATTTGATGCCTTGAAATGGTTTGATGGGGGCTTTTACCTTTATTTGAAAGATTTTAAATTTACGAGCAAAGTGGGTTGTCAATAATTTTTATTCAATTAGTGAAATACATTCACTAAAGTGTGAATGATTAAATTTAAAAGGGGACAAGCAGGAGTCTTATACATGAGGTGATTTTTTTTTAGTTGAGATATAAAATATAGGAAAGGGAGAATAAATGTTTTTCATGGGCAAATGTATTTTTTACACTGCAGGGGAAAATGGTGTGCATGATGGAAATTAAATTGAAGCTTTCATCATTAATTTGAGAAATACTTTATTGCGCGAGGAAATAAAATAAAATTAGAGCAGAAATATTAAAGTTATGAAACTTTAATATTTGGATTAAAATAATTTGTAGCATTGTGAAAGAGGCAAAAACAAAATTTTGCACGGGAAAGAGGATATTTTCCAGTTGGGTGAATTTGGAGATTCTCCACATGGGCATACTTTCAATTGATGGGAAATGATGAGAAAAGTAGTTTTGAGAGAATATGTTTGTTGTTGGAAAGGAAGAATGAGGAGATATTCTTTTCAGATTGATCAACGGTGAATGAAGCTTCCAAATGGCATTTCGAGATCAAATTTGGGGCTGATCCTTCTTGCTTCTCTTCTTCTATATCTTCTCTTATTCTCTCATTTAAAAAGGTTTTGAGTTTTTGTATTGGGCTAGGTAGATAGAGAATTGTAATTTTTGAGTCATTGTTTGAGTCTATAAGCTTTAATTTTTTGAATTTATGAGTAAATACAACCATTTTATGCAAATAACATCATGGAGGTGTTTGCACATTCATGAATGTCTTCATATTGTCTCCATATTTTTACACTTTGAGTCATGTAAATTCAATAATAGAAAGTTTCTTTGAGTTTATCATCTCAAGTTTCGTGAGATTGTTTTGTATATTCATTGTTTTATTTCAAAGAAGTGGTTAAAATGCTTTGAGTTGGTGATTGTGATTTTAGGTGTGAAAATAGTATTTAATAAGAATAATATTATTGATAGTAAGAGAAGGATTGTTGGTGCAAGACACTAATAGTTGATGCAAAGCATCAACAATTTAAATCCACTGGTTGAAGACTGTTTGCTAGGAAATTCATTTTATGTGTTTGACTCCATGGACTAGAATTGGCACTTATCAGTTTGGAGTTAATGCATCTCAGAAACAAAATTAAATGCAAAATCATTCTTAATATTACTATGTTATTGTGTGTCCCACTTTCCAATGGCTGAGATAGTGTTGAGTTACTAATTATTTAGCCAAGTTTGAAGTTGTTAATGCCTCTCTTAGTGTATTTTCATTAGGAAATATATGCTTTATAAAGCAATGACATTGTATGCATGATTTAAATTTTTGGGCATTGTATAGGGTCACCCACCTTGGTCTTGTAGAGCCAGAAGTGTAGGAGATGTCAGTCTTTTACTAAATCTTGTCAGTTGGCCACTAGCCTTTGTGGTTCTTTAATATAGAGGTTGGCTATCTCTTAGAGAATTACAAATCCTAGTTGGGTTGTATTTTAAAAACACCAGCACTTCCAAAGAGGAAGCTCACTTTGGTGGAAAATAAATTTAGCATGTATTCCTTGAATCATAGCTACTAGGTCGTTCGTGTTCGCACTAGAGGGAACAAAAACTTGTTGCAAGGATGTTTGAAACATAGTTTGATAATTAGCTGAATTCTAAATCAAGTCCTAGAGGGATATCTTAGAAGGAGTATTCTTAATTTTTTCAACAAGATCATGTTAAATAGGGAGTGTAGACACGAAAAAATATATAAATTTGATCCCATGCACTTGATCTTGATCTTACTAACACCAGTTCATCCTGAATCAACTCCTTTACTAATCAATTTAATTAGATAATTTTTATTTGATTAAATTCATCATATTTCATCTCTTAATTAAATAAATAAAATTTATCTAATTAAGTCATCATCTCCTATTAATTAAATAAATCATTTTATTTAATTAATTTGATAGTCCCTCTTTTATTTAAATAATTCACTTTATTTAATTAATCTCTAAATTCATCGCCTTCAAATTAAATAAATTAATCTTTATTTGATTTAATCTAACACCACCCTCTTTAACTAAATAAATCAAACTTTATTTAATTAAATATAAATCCATTATTCATCTCATTTTGATTTATTTAAATCCTAAAATCTAAATCAAACTATCAAATCAACTAATCCCCTTCTAAATTAATCAAATCTTGATTAATCATAATTCTAATCCATCACATCCTCTATATTTTTCAACTTTCACAATAAATCATTTTATTTGATTTATAAATTCTTATATTTTCTCTCAACTTGGCATGAATAAGGGAATATTCTTCAAATTCAAAAATCCCTCCAAAAGGGATGAGTACATACAACAAGGCATTAAAGGCCTCTTACAAGTCCTTTTCCTTTATCCAAGTGGAATTGACTACATTCCTCTCTCCCTCCAACTTATCATTTCACAAATTTCAAATTCCACCTAACCATATTTTTGTGCACATTCATTAAAATATGCTCATTCCTCCTCCAATCACATGTAGAGAAGTGGACTTATCTCACTAGTTGGTTTTTTGTCCCACATTCATCCCTTTTTCCTTTTTGTCCATAATTCTCTTCTATTTATAGGAGGCTCTTATTTGAATTTTGGATCCACAACTTCATGCAACATCATTATCTTCAAGTTTTTAAGAAATTTCCATCCATTTTCATCCATTTCATGTTCCCAGAGATAGGTTATGAAGAAATTTCATCAAGGAGCATAAAATATTCATCATTGAACATCAAGCTTGCAAGGAATTGGAAAAGGGCCATTTTCCACATCAAAATGGAACCAATTCCCCCATGGGATTGAGGGTTTGTTCATTTGAATAGTATTTATTAACTTCTTTCATTGTGTTCTTTACAATATTTCTTTCTTTCTTGTTTCAAATGAATCTCGTGGGAATGTTGCTTCTAACTTGCATTTTGAGCTAATTATATGTTTGTTCTTTTTGTTTGTTAGGTATAGATTCACCATTCACATTTTAGCACTAGAAGGAGGGTCAATGTGAAGAAAATTAACACATTTTTCTAAAAATTATGTGGTTTCTAGTTGATTTTTGTTGTCTATATGAAAACTGAACCATTGAAGTCAAATTGTGCCACTATTAGTCCAATAGTTCCATATAGTGATTCTTTCGAACTCCAAACTATGTCATTGAGGTCTTCTCACTGAGAAATTTGAATTTCAAACTATGACATCAGCCACCGAAATTTGAAACATCATTACTAATTGAAATAGCACCGCAATCACACTCACTATTTTTTCGAAGAGCATCACTATCAGTCCCCAACAGTGATATATTCCACTGCTAACTTTCCCAAACTGTACCACAATTATAGATTGTGTCATTGGGGTTGGGTAAAAGGTAGTTTTCAGATTAATTTCAACAATTTTTTTTTTCATTGTAGCTTCTTTTAACTTCTAACTAGTTTTTGGTCTCTATTTCTATAGTATTAACCAGTTTTTGTAGGTTGGATTGATCAAAATTAAAGGAAGGAAACAAAGACATGGTTCTCTATGGCATCATTATCTCATTGTATCAAGTGTTTTTAAACACCTTGAGGAGAAATTATAATCCCTTTTCTAAGTATTTATCATCTTCTTTCTTTTTAGGAGTCAATAAATTGTGTTTAGGCTTAGAAAGAAAAAAGTAAATGGATTAAAAAGAACCATAGATAACTTAATATATTTGTTTTTGGACTTAAAAAATGAACAAACAAATCTCACACTTCAAATTTGGTGCTTAAAATGAATTCATATCATTGCTTTATGGTTTAAAATGAACATGTGTACTATTTTTTTTGTAATCTCTTTTACAAGTTAATGTCCTTTAAAAAGACATATGCACTTCTCTTGCGGTTCATAGTGATCTTGAGAACCAAATGTCTTTTGGTTATATTAAGTTGTATAAGTGATTACCTCCACATTTCAATTTGGGTTCCTAAAATTGAACAAAATCTTGCTACTGTGTGAGTGGATTATATAACGTTTTTTCTCTATTTGTTTCTCAAAAAAGATTGATCAAACTTTGGATGTGCTTACTCACTTTTTTTTAATCCTTAGAGTACCTACCTTGGTGGGAAAAATTACTCACCCCAAGGAAACAAACCAATAGGTAACACGCTAAAGCCAAGAAACTTCCAACCGCTATATAAGTGTGGGTACTTAAGGAAAGTTCAAGTATCATGAGGATTGTTCCAACAAGAAGGGAAACAATGGTATCTTTCCATATGGATGATCCCCCATGAACGTAATTCCAACATTAAAACCTTTTGTTTAGAGGGACCAAATCCTTAAATCTATTTGTTGATGTAAGAACGATTATTTTGAAGTCGTCCTACATTTTTATAGCTCTTGGTAGAGATGAGAAGTATACCATGGGAGTTTCATGGATATTTATGCTTGGATGACTTGAGAAGTGTGTGCCATGGAGGTGATCCAGTGTGGTCAAGAATATAATCATCCACTAAGGGTAAGTGTAGCTAGATTCATCTAAGTGGGAACTCAAAAAATATTATCTCATTTTATACTAGGATTGTGCATCACTTTGGAATCAAAATACTTTGATTGGATATAAAATGCTTCAAAACAAACATTCACAAAATTTTAAAAGTTTCAAACCCTTTAGGGGGAACAAATACCTTTGAAAAATCAAAATTCTCTTGCTTTCCGTAGGTATTTCATCCTTAGAGGCTTCTAATTATTTCTATTTATATCATAATTTGTTCTCACTAAAGTCAAAATTAGGGAACTATTGCCTTGATTTCCTTGATTCCCACATAAAGGACTTTGTGGAATGAGAAGAAGTTAGGACATTAGACATATAGTTTAGAAAAACTAATGGAGAATTGTTTGTGGTAAAATAAGGTAATTACTTGCAAAGCTAAGAAAAAATTAAACCATGCACATGTGCTCTCCAAAATGATTTCATGAAATATCAAAATATGAAAACCAAAGTCCAAAGGTCTTAGTAAAAAGGCTCACAAGAAATTTTTGTCTATGCTTTACGAATTTAGAGAAAGATTGACCTTCAAATTTTACAAACATGCATCAAATAACAATCCTAATTTGTTTGAATTTTATTGCCAACAAAATCTAAGTCTCTTTCAAAAGTTTGCATTTCTCACATAGGAAGTACCAAGCATTTTATTCAATACCGAGGTATTATAGAAAGGAGTTCTATCTAGGTTTAATCTAGGGTCAAATTCATCATTCTCATCCATCCCTTGAGCATTAATCAAAATCATCTCACCAACAACTCTTGGAAATCTTGAAAAAATCATTCATGGTAAACTTTTGGAAAATCGAAATCATCTTGTTTAATTAGATGTGTGTAGATGAATCCTTCTCCACATATTTAGTCAAATTATAAATCCTTGTGAGCAATTCTACCCCTTGATAAAATCCAACATCTTGTGGTTTATAAGTTCATTATCTGAAATCCAAAAATAAAATCAAACAAAAAGCATCTTGTTTGACTAGGGGTGTATAGATGAATCCTTCTTTACACACTTAGTCAAACTATAATCTTGTGTAAAATTCTACTCTAGGATAACATCCAGCCTCTTAGAGTTTATGAGTTCACTATCCAAATTAAATCCAATCAAGACAAAGTCAAAATTAAATCAAACCAAACCAAATTACATAAAATTAAAATCTATAAAGTCCCAAAGTGTAAGTATCTCCTTCAAGATTTCTTGAGAGTTCAATCATTCACATAATTCATCTTCCATTTGTCTCATCATCACACTTTGATCCTCAACCATCCTCAATTTTCTCTTTTGTGCCTCAAGTTAGATCAATCTAAGTAATTAGAGGTTCATCTCACACATTCTTGAAAATTTATCCCTATTTTATGGTGCAAAATAGATCGCAACATAAGAAGAACATGGAAACCAACAAAGAAACATCAACTTCGAGTGACTTGAGACAAACCTCTCCTAAATTGAATCTCATTAGATAGATAAATCTCATAACTAATCCTCCTATGTCATCAAAAAATCCTCAATAGGAAGGTCAAGTTGAAGAAATCACCAATAATGTCTTAGGGATGACACAAGATGAAATCCTTGAAATGGTTCGAAATCCTGAAACTCACAAAATTGTCAATACTATGATGAGGCTCAATCCCTCCCAATGCATGCTTGAATTGGAAAAAGAAGGGGATAAACTCCCTTCTGATTTTGATGTAAGCACTATTATGGAGAAAGCTCTTGGGATCATGCCCCCAATCCCACCCACACCTCTGTTTCAAAGAACCACTCCAAGAATACCACAAATCACATCATCCATTGCTCGAACTCAATCAATTGTAAACAAGGGAAGCTCATTGCTTCATGCACTTCAAAAACATCCCCTTGTGAACAATCAAGATTTGGATGCGAATACCATATTGGGTCAATATGTCCCATTGAATCCATTGCACCGATACATTCTACTTGCATTTCATGATCCTACCCATCCATCCTCTTTTCATGCAACACTAAGATACCCTCTCAGCATGAAAACCTCTCTCCCAATGACCTCACAAGGAGAAGGATTATTTGAATCATGGGAATTCTTCGATCCCTCATCATCATAATAATTTATCCAAGGGTACACACCACCCATTTCTCAACCATTTCCACCTTCACCATTAAAATTTTCACCATCCCTTGGGTTAGGCCTTCCCCCTTTACCCACCATCAATAAAAAAATCCAAGCGACCCTCCAATCATAAATAGAAAAATCATATTGAATCCTCTCATCTTGCCATTGATATCACAGCAATAGGTAGCAACCATTCAAGCAACCCCAACAATCAACACATAATCTACAATCCCACAAGTATCTCAAAACATGGTCTCCCAAGGACCAAGCATATCAATCGCACCATCCACCACAAAAACCCCAATATCAGTACTATGATGCCTCTCATTAAAACAACAAACATTGTTCCTAATCTACCATGACCACCACCAAAACCTAACATGAAAAACTCATTTAGCATCACGTTGCAAGTAGCTCAACAACCCTCCAATCAAAAATCACTTCAGGAAATTCAAAATCAACAAGTTGCATAGCTAGATTCCCAACAAGCGCAAGAAAAATTAGTGGCACAACAAGTTCAACAGGCTACCCAAGCTCAAGCTTTACTACAACAACAAAAAGATGCCCAAGTTGCTTAAGCAGCTCAAGACACTCAAGACACATAGGCTTCCTAGGTTGCATAAGCAGCCTAACAATCATAGGCTCAAGCTCAAGCCCAATATCAAGATCAACAAGCACAAGTGCAAGCTCAATACTAGGCACAATTACAAATAGCTTAGCAACAAGCATATCAACAAGCCTTGCAATAGTATCAAGCATAGCAATAAGTAGCCCAATTACTCGTGCAACAACAAGCTTTGTTGGAACAACATCAACAAGACCAACAACAAGCTTTGTTGGCACAACAACAATCATTGTTGGCACAAAAAAAAATGCAAGCGTATTAGTAAGCCTTAATCGCATAGCAGATCTTGCAAAAAACTCCCACCAACATACCTAACAACCCACCTATCACTCTAACACCTCAACCACTTCAAAATATAGTCACTCCACCTCCTAATCCATAAGATGATGTGACAACACAAATCAAATTTCTCTCACATAAAGTTCTCGCTATACAATCAGGGAAAACAACAAAGACACCAAGCAATTAATGCCCTTATCCTTTCGACAGGAGCTTGGCAATGGAACCATTAACAAAGGGTTTTGAAATCCCTAAATTTGACAAATATCATGGGCTAGGAAATCATGAGGATCACATCAGGTAATTCCAAGTACATTGTATGGAATTTACATATAATGATACATATCTAATGTGGCTAATTTCTTGAAGCTTGGCTGGCCTAACCATGGAGTGGTTCTCTCACTTACCTACTGGCATCAAAAATTCCAAGAGATCGTATATGCATTCATAAAAAAACTATACATTCAACATTGGCATGGATATTAATCTAGAGGAATTATCTGTGCTCAAACAAGGTATGGGGAAATAATTCTCTTCCTTCCTACAACAATGGTGATCCAAGGCCAATAGGAGCAAGTTGGCCATGCTGGAAGAGCAATAAGTTTGCACCATCATTCCCAATCTTGAGAAAACATTGGAATTCCATCTAAAAATGAAGTGCATCACCACTTATGACCAATTGATCCCCAAGGCGTTCAACATCGAACGGGCCCTTATTTCATAAGGGGGGACACCCACATATCCAGAACATCAAGACAATATCCATTCCACCAGCTATATCAAAAAACCTCACACATGGAAAAAAAATAGGAACATCACTAATGACGGTGTGGTTGATGCCAAGGTCATAATCAATGCTCTGAAAGAGAACACCTAAACATATCAACAACCATAAAAATTCAATCACAACAACACACAAACCAATGTGGTACCACAACAACCACCCAATAATCAAATCAATAATTTGAATAATCAAGGGGGACCGCCTCCGCAAAAAACACATCCCCCCAAGAGAAAGTTCACAACCCTTGGGGAATCAATCGAATCCATCATGAAGAAACTAGTAAATGAGAATCTCATCAAAATCCCCACTTATGAGAATTTTCAAGAGCCCCAAGTGAAACCACCATGGTATAATGAAAACTACCTTTGTGATTTTCATAAAATCAAGGGGCACACCACAACCAATTGCATGTAGTTGAAAAATAAAATCCAAGACCTCATCGATGACAAGATCATAAATGTGGAATAGGCAGCTAGAAATCAAGACCTTAAATTATACGAATCTGATTTCGGATCTTAACAAAGGAAAGAAAAAGTATGCCAATGTGAACCATGTGTATGAGCATGTTTTCACATCCCTAGATGAATGGGTCACTATTGTTAACATCAAGGGAGACAAATCTGATTGTGGATTCAAAACACGTGGTGAAAAAGTTACCATTGCTGGGTCATCACAACCACCAAGGTCACCCACCTCAAATCCAAAACCTGCTCTTAATGACTATAATTTATTGGGCCAATTTAAAATAAATCCCACTCAGATCTCCTTTGTGGAGTTATTAAATATCTCATCTACCCATAGATAAATCTTTGAGGAAGCATTGTCTTCATCCACCCACTCTACAAATCTTGATACCAAAGAGTTCCAAGCTATGGTCAGAAACATTACCATCCCAAATCTCCTCACATTTTTTATCAAGACTTCCCCACCCAACCATCTCACAATCGTGCACTCCACCTTGAGGTCCTAGTGGATGGCGGTGCAAGTCTAAACATTTGTTCTCTCAAGCTCATAAAGAATCTGGGGTTCTCCAAGGACTCCATTGAAAAAGGTAAGGGCATCACAATCAAAGCTTATGACAATCAAGAAAGAGTGTCTCGGGGCACTATCCAAATCCCTATTCAAGTAGGGCCGACCATTATGGAAACCACCTACTAAGTTCTAGACCTTGCTTTATCTTATAACATCCTCCTGGGATGTCCATGGATCCATGGGATGCAAGCAATTGCATCAACCTTCCATCAGTGTGTCAAGATCTCATATCAAAATGAAGAGGTCATGATCTATGGTGATTTTGAGCCCTTTTCTTACTGCAAAAACTTGGAATAAAAATACAATAAAATCCCCCAAGTCCCAAAGAATGATGAATTCCCTTTGACTCCGTATATAGACCCAACTAGCATTGCTTCCACTTTTGGGACAACGACACCTACCATTCTTGATATATCTAAAATCAAGGGAATTATCCAAGAAAACAGGTGTGGGGATTACAAAATGAAGAAAAGTGCCTTTGTGCTAGGATATTTTCCTCAATCTCCTAGATCACATGGACAACCCTAACCAACTAAAACATCATCCCAAACTTTTAGGGTAGACCCTTCTAGATTCAGATATGGGGGGGTCTACATTGGGAAATAGTAGATGAAAGAGACATATGAAGCTTAATATACCAAAATAAAAGGCCCACACCTAATCTTCCCATGGATGAAAGTAGCAAAGGATTACAGATGATGGGTGGCATGGGCTATAACCGAAACAAGAATCTTGGAAACAATAACAATGGTCTTTTAACTTACCTCTTGTTCCTAAGATGTGCATGAGAAATCTCGGCCTCAGATGTACCCGTCCAAAGGTGGTCATACTTGCTAGAGGTGCCTCAGTTAAGAATGCCAAAACTCCTCCTTAGTTATCATCATCCACCCTTTAGTTGCCATTATCTAGAGGCCAAGCCCTGAACAACTTTACCTTTGACCTAACTGATATGTGTGGTAGTGACAAGGATGCCCTAACTGAATTTCCTATGCTTTTCAAAAATTTCATCCCTATTCATGACCAACACCTTGTCTTTTGAGTCAGACCATCAAACCCATGAAATAAACCTAGGATATCCCCAACTCATTGATTACAACCAATGACGACTAGTGATTCAGAACACATTCCAAAATGATCAAGCACTCTTGGAATTCATGGGATTGTAGGATACGGTGCTATATGGAGATCACGAAGCTATGTTCAACATCATACTAGATGCACAATCTTATTATGAGGAAATTATTGAATCTTTCAATTATAAAAGTGAAAAATTGATAATAGTCTATAGGCCTTTGAGTGAAAACCACATTGTGGCATTGTTTGACCCAAAAATAGTAAATATACAGGATGCATCCAATAGTGAAAACCTCTTTGGGGAACCAAAGGATGAAGGATTCAATTTTCCTCTCAATGCTATTCATCTGGAGAAGTCAACGATTCTGGTGGAACAATGCAAACTAGTTAATCTAGGAATAGAAGAACTACCACACATAACATTCTATGCCAAGTCACTTCTCACAGAAGAACAAGAACTCCTAGGTACATTCCTAAAGGAAAGAAAGATAAACTTTGCATGGACCTATGTCAAGATTCCAAGGCTTGATCTGAAAGTTGTGGTTCATCACCTAGTTGTGTATCCTAAAGAAAAACTAGTGAGACAAAAGATGAGAAAAATGCATCCCTAGATAGCATTTTTGGTCAAAATGGAATTACAATATCTCCTAGATGTAGGTTTCATACGACGGATCGATTATCCAGTGTGGGTCTCAAACCTTGTACTTATTTCAAAGCCCACTGGGGGCATCTATATCTACACACACTTCAAATATTTGAACAAATCATGTCCAAAGGATGAATTTCCACTTCCAAACATTGATATGATCATGGATATGATATTAGTACATGAGATTCTATCATTAATGGATGGATTCTCAAAATACAATCAAATCATAAAGGCCAAGGAAGACTAGCACAAGACAAATTTAACTTGTTTGTGGAGAATGTATTGTTGAAATATGATGCCATTCGGGTTGAAGAATGCAAGAGAAACCTAACAAAGGGACATGATATTAATATTTCATGATATGATCCATAAAATTGTGGAAGATTATGTGGATGACATACTAGCGAAACCAAAGAAATGACATGATCACATATCAACTCTAATTTCCATTTTTGGACATACTAGAAAAGTTCAAAGTCTGAACTAATCTAAAGAAGTATTTTTTCATAGTGCAATCAATAAAAATCCTAGGGTACATCGTATCAATGAGAGGAATCAAGGTAGGCCCTACCAAAGTCAAAGAAATCTTCAAAATGGAGGTACCCAAGATATTGAAGTAGCAAAGAAGCCTACAAGGAAGACCCCAGTCCATCTGTTGATTCATAGTGCAACTAGCACACAAGGAAATCCCATATTCTCATTTGCTCCACAAGGGGGTAGCATCCAAATGGGAGGAGAAATGTGACCAGGCATTCAAGAAGATCAAGGAGTACTTTCTCACACCACTTGTTCTTATGCCACCAATTTTAGGCAAACCCTTGATCTATACATATCAACAACATTGGCAACCCTTGGTGCTCTCTTAGCACAACACGATGAATACAGGAAGGAAAGGGCCATCTACCACATCAGAAAGACCATGGTGGGACATGAGCTGAACTACACACCCATTGAGAAATTTTGAATGACATTCATGTTTGTAGCATAGAAATTCAGACATTACATGCTAGCACATCATATCAAGCTCACTGATAAAATAGAGCCACTCAAGTACCTACTTTCCAAAGAAACTCTCACAAAATGAATGACGAAGTGGGTTATGATCCTAACTAAGCATGACATCGAGTATGTAGAACACAAGGCTATCAAAGGAAAATAAATAGTAGATCAACTGGAAGAAGCACCTATATATGTAGAGAATCCACTTGTTTCAGAGTTCCTTGATGAATAAATCTTCAAAATTAGTGTAGCGGATCATTGGAAAATGTAATTCGATGGATCCTACACACAACATGAGTTAGGACGAAGAATCTTCTTCATCACTCCGCAAGGGGACTACATACCTAAATCATACAAGTTGTCATTTTACTGCACAAACAACATTGTGGAATACAAGGCTCTTGTCATAGGGTTGAGGACTGTGGTGTAGTGGAAGATCATGGCACTTAAGGTCTACGAAGACTCACAGCTCGTAATCAACCAAGTAAATAATGAATATAAAACAAAGGATTAAAATTTGACTCCATACAATAAGTTGGTGGAAATCCTTAAGGATTCCTTTAGGGCAGGTGCATGGAAATGGGTAGCAATTCCATGGAAACCCTCAAAAAAAAAATTTGAAAACCATAATGTGAGCGCGTTATAACGCACTCACGTTATGTCTTCCATTAAACCTAGGCAAGGTCTCGGTGGCTACAACTACAAAGACATAACACGAGCATGTTATAACATGCTCGTGTTATCAACTGTTAAAAGCAAAAAAAAAATGCAAATCTCTCATTTGCATTTCGACTAGTTGTTTTGTTGCACCCACGGCCAAAAACCCCAAAATATCACGCTCGTGTTCTAGGAGAAGAATTTATTTGCCAAGAATCCGTATTTCTTCACAACGATGGTGCCACGATGATGAGGAGTTGTAAGAGGTAAGGATTCTATGGTTTTTTTTTTGAATTTATTAGTTTTAGGTTGAATTTATTGGTTTTAAGTTGAATTTTATATTTATTTGTTTCAATTTTAGGAGATGCAAATCAACCTACAAAACCTCAAAATCCTCAACAGGAAGACAAACCAAATCCTCAGGATCAAAATCAACCACAACATCAACCTCCTCCACCAATCACTCAACAAAATTTAATGAGTGAAATTGAGAACAACAAAAAAGAAATTGAGGATTTGATCAATAGGTTGAGTGATCCAAATGGTTCAACCATAGAAATAATTACCTTAGAAAATTCATTGAAAGATATGTTAACAAACGTAGATTCAATTAGCAAACAAATAACTGGATGGGAAGATAGGAGGCAAGCGGCTAGGGACTATTATGCAAATAAACTATCATACAAGGATGTGAAAGATTTAAAAATAACAAAAGGTGATTTGTGCTCATTATTCACCGACCCACGCACAAATCAAAATCTTACCCTCAATACGAAGAGGTTTCCTATCCATTGGTGCCACCACCAACAAATGAAGGAGCGGTTTTATGATAGGTGGTACATGGTCTTCGATTACCCACCGTGCAACAATTGCGAGGTCCCACAATATTTCCTTAGGAAACTATACAATGAGTTCATATCGAACAAAATCCCAAATTATTTTGATATGAGGGATTTCCAAGGGAGAGGTGGAGGGTCAGCTCAGGATAGACATGGTGCACAGTTGGATCCTACACGGCAAGGTAGACGAGCTCTTGCTAGGCCACCTCATGAGCACATTGTTATGCCTTTCATCATGAAGGAAAGTGCTAATGTAGAGACATTGTAGGCAACCAACACTTTAACCCAGAGTGTCATCCATCATACTAGCCCTATTCTACAGCGCCATCCAAGGGATTCTTCTAGTGGTGTCCTTCGAACACATGTGTCTCAATCTTGCAGGCTACTTGTTCACATGACCCCACCAACCCTCAGGAGACTGGTACACAGGATCTGTCTGTAGTTATGGAGATGGAGACGGTAGCTGATATTTTGCATGAGGCATATGGCATTGATAGTCAGGTAAAAGTTAGTGCATGTGTTCATTGAATTTAATTTATTAAATTTTGATTTTGAAATGCAAGATTAACTAAAAATGTTTTATGATTTTAATAAAATTGCAAGGTCACAGTGTTGAGACTAGATACATCGGCCCCCCACCAACCTATTTTTGCAATACACCTATCTCTAGGGTATGTAACTAGTAAACAATTATAAGGTTATTGCATATTAATGGCATTGTTTTATGAATGGTAATTTAATATGTAATTTTGGATGTTGAATAGACTAATATTGGAGGTTTTGATGGAGCACTTCCCAGTGGTGGTGGATTTACTCAAACCTTCATGCAGGTAATAGAATAAAGATTTTAACTAATGAATCAAGTACTTAATAGATTTGTGTAGTTTATACATGCACATCGTTGATTATGTTGAATAATTTGTTGTTTTATTTTCAGTTGTTGTGAGAAGATACACCTCTGAATGTGATGAGGGCAATGGATATTGGTGTGACATCTACTATAGAATCCTTGATGGATCTGACAGAAGAGGTATGAGGAAAATTAGTAAATTTTAATTTACATTTGTTGTTATAGATGCTAGTTAGTGATAAATCAAACCATTATTGATTCACGTAGTTTTTTTCTATTTGTATGGTTTATACAGGGCTTGAGCATGCTTAAGCATGGGCATGAGGATATTTCCCTCATGGAGAGAGATCGTGAGATAGCCGTAAGTGATTATTTTGTAAAATATATCATTTTTTAAAATGTAATTTCTATATATTCATGTCTTTACTTCTTATTGTAATAGTTAAAACTTCACCATGAAATAAACCCTAGGAGGAGTAGCAAGAGCACTCCATGAGTGCAGAAAAAATGAGTGATAGACCTATCACCATCCGAGTGAAAAAGAAAGGGAAATATTTTATTTCTTGCGCATGGAGAGCAATGAATTTTGATTCCAGAGTCCTTTATTGTATGCCTGCATGGCAGTTTTGTACATATTTTTTATTGGACATATTTGACATTGTATGCCTAGATGGCATTCTCATAAGCCTATATGGCTATTTTGTACATATATTTCATACTTATATTGACATATATTTATGTATGCCTACATGGCTATTTGGTTAATAAAAATATCTTTTATCGATGCCTGTCCATATTTGCATTCTAAATTGATGGTTCAATAGATATGAGTTACATATATTTAAGTGTATACTTTACAACTTATGTGTATACTTTGTGACTTATGTTCATTTGAGTGTATACTTTCTGGCTTACATGTTTTCATGCATATACCTTGTATTCGTGCATATACTTTGTTTTAATTTGTGTATACTATGTATTCGTGTGTATACTTTTTGAGGCTTATGTGTTTTTGAGTACTTGTAATTCTCTTATTGACATGTACATGTTTGACTTATTCATGTGTATAATTATTAATTTGTTATCCCTAGCATTGATCTATGTCATCCTCAATGCATGATCCTTGAGATGGAGTAAGTACACCCTCAAGGTCAAAAGGAGTTTCACATGCATTCTTCGTAGGCTCATTTTCGTAGTGAAACCAAAAACCTCTTACACCATTGAAATGAAAAAAAAATTCCTTTATAGCAGGTCTGAAGCCATTATCATTCTCCATCAATTCTTCATGTATCCACTCCCCATTAATGGTTATCTCATGACCTTCATGAAACCAAGCACTTATCTCATTTGTGATAGAAGAAATGTATGAAGATTTATCTTCCTCCTTATGAACCATTCATTATCATGAGAGTTGGGTTCTTGTGAACCACTACTGATAAATCATGGGTCAATGAGTTTGACTTGTAAGACTACACAATTGAATCCTCATAGCAATATCACAATATTTATATATCTAAATGTGTTATTTCCTTCAGCTAAATTTTTTTCTTATACTTATGTGATTGATGTATGTTTGTGTATGGATCATAGTAATTTCTATTTGATGATGCTATTATGTCTTTAAGTTTTATTTATTAAAGGGTGCATCAAACAAGTTTTAAATCCTTACAAATCTTTGAATTTCTTAGGTTTTTCTATTTGTCAAGTTTGGGCTCCGAGCCCGAGTCCAAGTCAAAAAATGGCTTGTCAAGTCTAAGGCGAGTCCTAGTCTTGTAAAACTAGTGCGAACACATCGAGGAATAATGTATATGTCAATGAAGAGAGAACTGATCCTTGTTTCCAAACAAACCATGGTATAGATATGGTTGGTCGAGATAAAACATCACTCTCCTAGATAGTTCAAACCATAATCTTTCATGGCTACAAACACACCTTCATTATGTGTGTTCTTGATCCTACCGAAGAAATGGTGGAATATGTTGTAGATCAAATATTGAAACCCTAAGTCCACAAGAAGGTTCTGAAAATTTCTTTAAGATGTTCATCCTTCTTGAGTAATGTGAACTATTGATGTTATCTAGATATTTGAAACTATCTGGAATCATGTGCAATACTGTAGAAGCTAGAGCTATATCTTATACTACAAATGACTGCTCAATGGAATCCTGATAGCAATATCACAATTTGACACATTGTAGAAAATACCTCCTACTTATCAATTGATGAGCTATAGGGGCTCTATAATGAATGTTTCATAAGGCACAAAACTTGCTGAAGGTTTTGCGAATGGGGTTGCAAGCTAAGTGGGCTTAACCTTGGGGAAAAAACTTTGTGGTTAAGCACTTGAGCTAGAGTAAACTTGAATGGGTGACCTCCCAGGAAGGCCTAGTGCCTCACCTCTATGAGCATCAATTAGATGCAATGAGTGCTGAGTGGGCCATTCAATATCATTTCAAATTTTTTTCTCTAAGCAACTTACAAATTTGCAACTTAAGACTCCTCCAACCTAAGGGATTGATCTGGTGGAACATAGCTTAGAGTGATTCCACGTGTTTCAGTGCAAAAGAGGACCATTCCTAGTGTTAAAATACATATTTGGATGTGTTGGAATAGTCTGCTTGGTCACACAAGTTGCAGAATGAAAGTTGCACCACTTTGTAACTTTGCACTGCTTGCGTTTGATATTTTTTCTATCAAGTGAAAATCCGCCACCACTGGAAAACCACTCTAAGATAGCCAAAACCGAGAGATTTTTTGTAGATAGGCTCAATGCAATCCTATAGGATCAGATGAGAAGTTCCTAAGCATCACGGTATTTGATTAATAGCATGCTGAAGTTTGCAGCCATTTTGCACTTTGGACCCTTAAGGGATCGATCCGGTGGAACATAGCTTGGAGTGATTCCATATGTTTCGGTGCGGAAGAGGACCATGAATAGCATAAACATACCTATTTAGATGTGTTGGAACAATCCACTTGGTCACACGAGTTGCAAAGCGAAGGTTGCACCACTTTGCAACTTTGCACAGCTTGAATTTGACACCTTTTCCATCAAGTGAAAATCCGTTGCCACAAGAAAACCACTCCAAGATAGCCAAAATCAAGAGAGGTTTTTCTAGAGGGGTCCAACACCTTTATGTAGGATGAGAGGAGAAGTTTCTAAGTGTCACCATATCCAAGTAATAGCATGCTGAAGTTTGCAACTATTTTGCACTTTGGACCCTTGAGGGATCGATCTGGTGGAACATAGCTCAGAGCGATTCCACATGTTTTGGTGCAAAATAGGACCATACCTAGCATAAAAATACCTATTTGGATGTGTTGGAATATTCCACTTAGTAACATGAGTTGCAGAGTGAAACTTGCACCACTTTGCAACTTTGCACAACCTGAATTTGACACCTTTTCCATCATGTGAAAATCCACCGCAGCGAGAAAAGCACTCCAAGATAGCCAAAACTGAGAGAGGTTTTTCTATAGAGGTCCAATGCCTTTCTGTAGGATTAGATGAGAATTTTCTAAGTCCCACGGTATCCAAGTAATAGCATTATGAAGTTTGCAGTGATTTTGTAGTTTAGACCCTTAACGGATCGATCTAGTGGAACATAGCTTGGAGCGATTCCACATGTTTCAATGCAAAAGAGGACCATGCCTAGTGTAAAAATACCTATTTGGATATGTTGGAATATTCCAGTTGGTCACACAAGTTGCAGAATGAAAGTTGCACCACTCTACAACTTTGCACTGCTTGCATTTGATGTTTTTTTCATCAAGTGAAAATCCACCACCACTTGAAAGCCACTCCGAGATAGCCAAAAATGAGAGAGGTTTTTGTAGATAGGATCAACATAATCTTATAGGATTAGACAAGAAATTTCTAAGCATCACGGTATCTAAGTAATAGCATGCTAAAGTTTGCAGCCATTTTGCACTTTGGACCCTTAAGGGATCAATCCGGTGGAACATAGCTCAAAGCGATTCCACATGTTTCGATGCGAAAGAGGAAAATGCCTAGTATAAATATACCTATTCGTATGTGTTGGAACATTCCACTTGGTCACACGAGTTGCAAAGCGAAAGTTGCACCACTTTGCAACTTTGCACAGCTTCAATTTGACACCTTTTCCATCAAGTGAAAATCCGCCGCCACGAGAAAAGCACTCCAAGATAGCCAAAATCAAGAGATTTTTCTCTAGAGGGGTCCAATTCCTTTTTTTAGGATCAGACAAGAAGTTTCTAAGTGTCATGGTATCCAAGTAATAGCATGCTAAACTTTGTAGCTATTTTGCACTTTGGACCCTTAAGGGATCGATCCAATGGAACATAGCTCAAAGTGTTTCCACATGTTTCGGTGTGAAAGAGGACCATGCCTAGCGTAAATATACCTATTTAGATGTTTTGGAATAGTCCACTTGGTCACATGAGTTGCAAAGCGAAAGTTGTACCACTTTGCAACTTTGCACAACTTGAATTTGACACCTTTTCGATCATGTGAAAATCTGCCACCACAAGAAAAGCACTTCAAGATAGCCAAAACCGAGAGAGGTTTCTCTAGAGGGGTCCAACGTCTTACTGTAGGATCAGACGAGAATTTTTTAAGTTTCATGGTATCCAAGTAATAGCATTCTAAAATTTGTAGCTATTTTGCACTTTCGACCCTTAAGGGATCGATCCGGTGGAACATAGCTCGGAGTGATTCCACATGTTTCGGTGCAAAACATAACCATGCCTAGTGTAAACATACCTATTTGGACATGTTGGAATAGTCCGCTTGGTCACACAAGTTGCAGAATGAAAGTTGCACCACTCTGCAACTTCGCACTGCTTGCATTTGATGCTATTTCGATCAAGTGAAAATCCACCACCACTTGAAAACCACTCCGAGATAGCCAAAACTGAGAGAGGTTTTTGTAGAAAGGATCAACATGATCCTATAGGATCAAATAATAATTTTCTAATCATCACGGTATCTGAGTAATAGCATGTTGAAGTTTGCAACCATTTTGCAATTTGGACCCTTAAGGGATCAATCTGGTGGAACATAGCTTGGAGTGATTCCACGTGTTTTTATGCAAAATATGACCATGCCTAGTGTAAATATACCTATTCCTATGTGTTGGAATAGTCTTCTTGGTCACACGAGTTGCAAAGCGAAAGTTGCACCACTTTGCAACTTTGCACAACTTGAATTTGACACCTTTTCCATCAAGTGAAAATCTTCCGCCACAAGAAAACCACTCTAGGATAGCCAAAATAGAGAGAGTTTTTTCTAGAGGAGTCTAACATCTTTCTATAGGATCAAACAAGAAGTTTCTAAGTGTCACAGTATCGAAGTAACAGAATGTTGAAGTTTGTATCTACTTTGCACTTTGGACCCTTAAGGGATCGATTTGGTGAAACATAGCTCAGAGCGATTCCACGTGTTTTGATGCAAAAGAGAACCATGCCTAGCACAAACATACCTATTTAGATGTGTTGGAATAGTTCGTTTGGTCACACGAGTTGCAGAGCGAAATTTGCACCACTTTGCAACTTTGCTAAACTTGAATTTGACACCTTTTCCATCGTGTGAAAATCCATTGCCACAAGAAAACCACTCCAAGATAGCCAAAACCGAGAGAGGTTTTCTAGAGGGGTCCAACACCTTTCTATAGGATCATACAAGAAGTTTCTAAGTGTCACCATATCCAAGTAATAGCATTATGAAGTTTGCAACAATTTTGCACTTTGGACCCTTAAGGGATCGATCCGGTGGAACATAGCTCAGAGTGATTCCATGTGTTTAGGTGCAAATGAGGACCATGCATAGCATAAAAATACCTATTTGGACATGTTGGAATAGTCCGCTTGGTCACATAAGTTGTAGAACGGAAGTTGCACCACTCTGCAACTTTGCACTGCTTGCATTTGACACCTTTTCCATCAAGTGAAAATCCGGCGACATGAGAAAACCACTCCAAGATAGCCAAAATTGAGAGAGGTTTTTGTAGAGGGGTCCAATGCCTTTAAGTAGGATCAGATGAGAACTTTCTAAGTGTCATGGTATCTAAGTAATAGTATGTTGAAGTTTGCATCTATTTTTCACTTTGGACCCTTAAGAGATCGATCCGGTGGAACATAGCTCGAAGTGATTCCACATGTTTCGGTGCAAAAGAGAACCATTCCTAGTGTAAAAATACCTATTCAAAGGTGTTCGAATAGTCCAATTTTTCACATGAGTTGCAGAGCCAAAGTTGTACCACTTTGCAACTTTGCACAACTTGAATTTGTAACCTTTTCCATCATGTGAAAATCCGCCGCCACAAGAAAAACACTCCAAGATAGAAAAAACTGAGAGAGGTTTTTCTAGAGGGGTCCAATGCCTTTCTGTAGGATTAGAAGAGAAGTTTCTAAGTGTCACCATATCCAAGTAATAGCATTATGAAGTTTGCCACTATTTTGCACTTTGGACCCTTAAGGGATCGATTCGGTGGAACATAGCTCAGAGTGATTCCACATGTTTCAGTGCAAAAGAGGACCATGCCTAGCGTAAACATACCTATTTGGATGTGTTGAATAGTCTGCTTGGTCACACAAGTTGTAGAATGAAAGTTGCACCACTTTGCAACTTTGCACTGCCTGCATTTGATACCTTTTCCATCAAGTGAAAATCCACCACCATGAGAAAACCACTCTAAGATAGCCAAAATCAAGAGAAATTTTTCTAGAGGGGTCCAACACCTTTTTTTAGGATCAGACGAGAATTTTCTAAGTGTCACGGTATTCTAGTAATAGCATGCTGAACTTTGCAGCTATTTTGCACTTTGGACCCTTAAGGGATCGATCCGGTGGAACATAGCTCAGAGCGATTCCACATGTTTTGGTGTGAAAGAGGACCATGCCTAGCATAAACATACCTATTGGAATGTGTTGGAACAGTCCGCTTAGTCACACGAGTTGCAGAACGAAAGTTGCACCAATTTGCAACTTTGCACAACTTGAATTTGACACCTTTTCCATCATATGAAAATCCGCCGCCACGAGAAAAGCACTCCAAGATATCCAAAACCGAGAGAGGTTTTCCTAGAGGGATCCAATTCCTTTCTGTAGGATCAGATGAGAAGATTTTAAGTGTCACATTATCCAAGTAATAGCATTCTGAAGTTTGTAGCTATTTTGCACTTTGGACCCTTAAGGGATTGATCTGGTGGAACATAGCTTGGAGTGATTCCACATGTTTCGGTGCAAAAGAGGACCATTCCTAGTGTAAAAATACCTATTTGGATGTGTTGGAACAGTCTGCTTGGTCACACAAGTTGCAGAATGAAAGTTGCACTACTCTGCAACTTTGCACTGCTTGCATTTGATGCTTTTTCCATCAAGTGAAAATCCACCACCACTTGAAAAGCACTCCGAGATAGCCAAAACTGAAAGAGGTTTTTGTAGATAGGATCAGACAATAATTTTCTAAGCATCACAATGTCTGAGTAATAGCATGTTGAAGTTTGCAGCCATTTTGCACTTCAGACCCTTAAGGGATCGATCTGGTGGAACATAGCTCAGAGTGATTCCACATGTTTTGGTGCAAAAGAGTACCATGCCTAGTGTAAAAATACATATTTGTAAATTTTGGAATAGTCCTCTTGGTCACATGAGTTGCAGAGCGAAAGTTGCACCACTTTGCAACTTTGCATAGCTTGAATTTGACACCTTTTCCATCAAGTGAAAATCCGCCGCCATGAGAAAAAAACTCCAAGATAGCCAAAATCGGGAGAGGTTTTTCTAGAGTGGTCTAACACATTTTTGTAGGATTAGATGAGAAGTTTCTAAGTGTCATGGTATCCAAGTAATAGCATGTTGAAGTTTGTAGGTATTTTGCACTTTGGACCCTTAAGGGATCGATCCAGTGGAACATAGCTCAGAGCGATTCCACATTTTTTGGTGCGAAAGAGGACCATGCCTAGTGTTAAAATACCTATTTGGATGTGTCAGAACAATTTGCTTGGTCACATGAGTTACAGAGCGAATGTTGCACCACTTTGCAACTTTGCACTGCTTTAATTTGACACTTTTTCTATCAAGTGAAAATCCATCGCCATGAGAAAACCACTCCAAGATAGCAAATACTGATAGAGCTTTTTCTAGTGGGGTCAAATTCCTTTCTGTAGGATCAGACGAGAAGTTTCTAAGTGTCGTGGTATCCGAGTAATAGTATGCTGAAGTTTGCAGCCATTTTGCACTTTGGACCCTTAAGGGATCGATCGGGTGGAATGTAGCTTAGAGTGATTCCACATGTTTTAGTACAAAAAAATACCTTGCCTAGCGTAAAAGTACCTATTTAGACATGTTGGAGCAGTTAGTTTGGTCACACGAGTTGTAGAGTGAAAGTTGGACCAGTTTGCAACTTTGCACTGCTTGAATTTGACACTTTTTTCATCAACTGAAAATCCACCGCTACGAGAAAACAACTCCAAGATAGCTAAAACCAAGAGAGGTTTTTGTAGAGGGTCCCAATGCCTTTCTATAGGATCAGACGAGAATTTTCTAAGTATCACCGTATCCGATTACTATCATGTTGAAGTTTGCAGCCATTTCGCAATTTGGACCCTTAAGGGATCAATTCGGTGGAACATAGCTCAGAGTGATTCTACGTGTTTCGGTGTGAAAGTGGACCATGCCTAGGGTAAACATACCTATTTTTACGTGTTGGAATAGTCCTCTTGGTCACACGAGTTGCATAAAAATGTGTACAAATTGTTTACATGACCTTTATATGACCTTTTTCACATTGTTTACATTTCAAAATTTAAAGTTTGCAAATTTTCCTACTCAAGGCATTTATAGAACAAGGTGCTACTACACCAAACATGAACTCCAACGTTACAATATTTGAGTATATCTCATTATGCAATTAAATCTTTTTACAATTCCTCTAGCACTTCGTTCTCTTAGATCTTTTACAATGTCACTCATACATTCAAGATTCTCTTTAAATGTCTACATCATAGGTGCTCATTATGAGGTTAACTTCAAATTTGTAACTTGAGATTCCCTCACTAAGCTTCACATGCTCTCTTATAATGGCTTGAAATCAAAATTGAGATTTGTTAAAATCATCAAAATAAGTATGTTGCATTGCTTTTTTGGCTGAGATTCTCTTTGATGGCTCTTAAATCAGCATTTTCTACAACGAAAGATCAATCAACCCTTAGTAGTTTACTTACAATACATAAAGTAAAAGAGAAAAAGAAAGAGCATCCAAAATGGAAATGAAATAAAAATATATGGAAGGAACTTACATATGTTGCATGCAGGCATCAAAATAAGGATGTTGCATTGCTTTTTTGGTTGACATTCTCTTGGATGGCTCATATATCTACATTTTTTGCTAGGGGACACCAATCACTATAAAAGAAGATGATAGCATTGGCATCAAAAAATTAATGTGCATACAAGTATAAATTAATAAGAACCAATGTGCATATACTTAAAAATTAATCCAACGAGCCATCTAGGTCTGCTCTACTCTTTATTGTGTCAAGTATTGCCTCATGGTCAGACTCACAGACCTTCCATAATGTCTTGTTCAAAGGTCTACCCCCATATTTGGTCAACTAAACATTGAATGCCATGACAAGGTTCGAGTAATGAAGAATCTTACGATGCATGTCAAGGTCCTAAAATATCCAATGTTTAACACTTGAATGTGGGTACCTTCTAAGCCATGTTCCAGTAACCACAACTGAGCCTGTAGGGTATTCGATGTTTTCTCCATCTATAATTGGGGCCTCCAATTTATTTTTGGTCTCAACACAATGACACAAGTAATATTTTGTTCCCTCCTGATTGTCTTCATCTACAATAACTGCATAAACATGCCCTACATTGATATGTGCAAAAAATCTCTTGAAATTTGTCAACATTACAAATATAGTACAAAGTAAGATCTAATGATATGGAATTTTAACAACTAAGAAAGTAGATATATAAACTCATTGAACTAGATCTGATATGTGGTCAAATTCAATTGATGATTCTATCTATGTCAATTCCAATGCCATTGGAGGGCAATACTGTGAAGTGGGCTAAGATAACTTGTGAACCATTTGTCAACCCACTCCCCTAACTCACAAGCATTCCAGTCTTGTATTGTACATGAAGAAAAAAAGCATGTCATCTTTCGTGTATCGATACTCCATGAACCTATATTTGATCTAAGGAAAGAGTGTACCTCACTCGATCCTATTAGTGTACAATAGTCTTCATATGGTGCAATGTTAGTATCATCCATCAACCAAAAAAATCTATTAACTGAAGACGTACCTTCATTACCTATACCCATCAAAGCATTACACCACTCGATGATCGATTTTGCATCTATCAACTTTGCACTATTTTTATACTTTAACTCTTCTCGTGCTAATGCTCTTTTCACGCATGCTCCTGCACCATCATTCTCCCCCTTTCCATGTCCAGCCTCACAAAAGTTCCACATATGTTGAACACCTGTAATGACATGCATCCTACACAACCAGTAGAACATGCGCGAGTTCTTGAACTATGTTGCACAGTTATCAGACCATATTATATGCTGATCGTATTCTATGCCCCTCTAAGCCAAACCACTATAGAAAATCTTGAAGCAACCTTGCACGAACTCTGGAGAATATGTGTGATCATCACTAATGTAAAAGTGGTACTCCCTTAATACCTTCCTTTTCTCATCTGTACTATCAAATGCATGAGTGAATGCTATGTGCAAAAATATCAAAACTTGTGTGGAGTTGTAATATTGTGACTGCACCTCATGTTGTGGTTGTAGAGTGTAGTTCTCTGCAAAGTCAACCATAGATACTATGCTTCCAACTGGAAAGGTTTCCTTGCATAGCTTGAACTGTGTGTCCAACCATCGAGCTCTATGGGTATGCATTGCATACTCAAATAGTATACTGTCATGAAATGTGGTCATAAATTTGTACACTGGAATCTTCTCAATAGCCAAATCACACATTTTTGCTTGAGACCCATCTTTTTCACCATATGCCATTGTTTTATACTTCCCGAACTCTACTAGTTTTTGTCCCACCTCATCTGTGTTTTCCATATGTTGACATACTGGCATACACTGGAAGCCACCACAATGCTCGCATGAACCATCCAAGCATGTTGTCCTATAGAATATTTGGCCATCCTCTATTTAACATAAATTTTTTGATAAGAACTCTCTTAAAGATTTTGGTGGGGCTTCTATGCCACAATCCTGCAAAACACCGTTAGTATGCAAATCTAAACATATAGAATGATAAACATCGTAATGGTTAGAAAATTCAATATGTAGTCTACAACAAAAAGTAGTGTGTGTGTGATTTATCTTGACATAAAAAAGGTTTAAGAAGTTCAAAAAATATTTGAGAAATACTAATTTGAGGATAATCATTTTCAAATTTTTGAAAAAATTGGGTTTGAGTCATATCCAAAAAATGCTTTGGATGTGGCTCACGATTCCAACTACCGATTCTCCTTCTTACCACATCCCTTTGATTCAGAGATGGCCTTGTTTTATTCTTCCAATACTCTTCAATTAGTGTTCTCAAGGCTTCGACAACTTCTTCATCTTTTCATGATAGTCTCCTCGAGAACGCCCATAATTCATTTGTATCATTGCCCTCAATTCTTTGCCGCCTTTGAATGGCTCTTGATAAATTTTTTCTAGTAATTCCAGTTTTTTCACTAGTCTTTTTAATTAGGCGAGCTCTCTTTATTTGAAAACTTACCAAAGTCAATGTAATGACACATCGAGTGACATTACTATCCTTGAGCATGAGGTCTTACCCAGACTCTCATAAACATCCATTAGATTCTTCACAATAGTGTCTTCACTCAATGCATTCAATGTTCGCAACCCAAGAGTCTTCATAATGTTCCTATACTTTACACCCCGCATCATTTCAACAAATAGTTGACATCTTGCAGTCTCATTTAGCCTTCCAAAGAATCGTTCCCAAATCTTATCAGCATATCTTCTACAAATGTGTGTTGAAATCTTACCTTCCATGTGCTGCAAAATCTCATCATCAATATTAATCAAATACTTTGGCTTTCTACGCAAAACTCTTGGTGGTGTTCTCCTAGGTACATACATCTCAACATTAGGAATTTCATCAATATTTAATTGAGGTGGGCTAGATTGCATACCTTCAATCGAGGGTGGAGAAGAAGACATACCTTGAGGTTCACATGGGAATGATGGCATACCTTGTTTGTCAATTTCGAGTGATGATGTACTCTCAAATTGAGATGTGTTGGATGGTGTCCAATAATATTCACTTGCGGTAAATGGTGTCCCTCCATATTCACTTGCATTAGATGGTGTCCGTCCATATTCACTTATGCTAGATGGTGGCCCTCCATATTCGCTTGTGCTTAATGGTGTCCCTTCATATTCACTTGTCGTAGAGGGTGTGTCTCCAACTACGGTATCTGAATTTGTCTTACGCCGATGCTTTCACATTCGTGATTTTTGTGCTGCCAATTCCTGTTCTCTTTTGGATGGTTGAGGTTCCTCTACAGTCGGTTTGTTTTCATCAATCGTTTCCAATTTCTTCTTTTCACGATTTGCAGCCACCCGAACTCTCTCCTTTTCTTTCAATATTTCATTCTCTTCATCTGTTAGTTTCCTCTTTGTATGTTGAAGGAGTGGTCTATGTAATGAACTTTGGACCTTGTGCAGGGTATTTTGAAGATGTTTGGACCCTTCAGAGGAATGGGAGAGGCTTGGAGTTGTCTTAAAGGATGAATTTTGGTGAATGGTTCTAAATTTCGATAATTGGAAAGTGTATATAAGTGTGTATATAATTTGGTAATTTAAAATGTGCATTGACAACCTAAGGTTATAATGATAAACAAAAATGAAAGCAAGCCATAATAGAATGAAAGAAAATTTGTAAAGACTTCACATACCTTAAAAACCAGACTTTCAAATGGAGGAGTTCAACCCAATTATATAGCCTTAGCTTCTTCTTTCTTCAAACTCTACAACAATTTGACTTGTTCAAAATCTTGTTCCCTTCCACACTTCAATTGTATATCAGTTTTCAATGGAATTCAAACTTCAATTGATATTATATGTCTTTCAACGTGGGAACTCTGCTATTTCATGCAAAGTTGGTAAAAATATCATGGAAAAGGTGATGTAATGTGAAAAAGATGCTTACATACTTCACAACATCATCAAAAAGATATTTTTTGTCAGAGCACATGCAAAACCTGGGGAATATGCAGACTGTGGGCCTTCAAATCACAAGTATATAGAATTTTTAGTATTTTAGTGGAGTAAAAAACATGCTCACATTATAATGCGCACGCGTTATAATGTGCATGCATTATAACTTGCACACATTATAACATGCACGCTTTATAATGTGAGCGCCTTATGTGAAATTTGGTTTTCTTAGTGTATTTTTTAGAGTATAGGAGTTTCTGACAAAGTGGGAGGGAGAGAGGGGGAGAGTGGGAGATAGAGAGGGAGGGAGAAGGGGAGAGTGGGAGAAAGAGAGAGTGGGAGGGAGAGGGAGAGAGTGGTACATAGAGTGGGAGGGAGAGAGGGGGAGAGTGGGAGAAAGAGAGGGAGGGAGAGAGGGGGAGAAAGGGAGAAGCGGAGAATGGCAGATAGAGAGGGAGGGAGAGATGATGAGAGTTGGAGAAGGGGAGAAGCGGAGAGTGGGAGATAGAAAAGGAGGGAGAGATGGTGAGAGTGGGAGAAACATACAGTAGGGGAGAGTGGGAGAAAGATAGAGTGGGAGGGAGAGATGGGGACAGTGGGAGATAGAGAGGGAGGAAGAGAGGGGGAGAGTGGGAGAAAGAGAGACTGGGAGAAGGGGAGAAGCAAAGAGTGGTAGATAGAGAGGGAGGGAGAGAGGGTGAGAGTAGGAGAAATATAGAGTCAGAGGGAAAGACGGGGAGAGTGGGAGATAGATCCCTCAACCTCTAAAATACTCATCCTTCAACCCCTATACCCTCTTAATCCCTCAACCCTTATACCCGAATCCCTCAACCCCTATACCCTCTTAATCCCTCAACCGTCAATCCTCAACCCTTAAACCCTAATCCCTCAATACCTATACCCTCTTAATCTCTCAACCCTCAACCCTCAACCCTTAAACCCTAATCCCTGAACCTCCATACCCTCTTAATCCCTCAACCCTCAAACCCTAATCCCTCAAACCCTATACCCTCTTAATTACTCAACCATCAATACTCAACCCTTAAACCCTAATCCCTCAGTCCCTATACCCTCTTAATCCCTCAACCCTTAAACCGTAATCCCTCAACCCCTATACCCTCTTAATCCCTCAAACCTCAATCCTCAACCCCTCTTAATTACTCAACCATCAATACTCAACCCTTAAACCCTAATCCCTCAATCCCTATACCCTCTTAATCCCTCAACCCTTCTACCCTAATTCCTTAACCTCTATACCCTCTTAATCATTCAACCTTTCTACCCTAATTCCTTAACCTCTATACCCTCTTAATGCCTCAACCCTTAATCCTCAACCCCTAAACCCTAATCCCTCAAACCCTTTAACCTCTTAATCCCTCAACCCTTAAACCCTAATCCCTAAAACCCTATATCCTCTAAATCCCTCAACCCTCAGTCCTCAACCCTTAAACCCTAATCCCTCAATCCCTATAGCCTCTAAATCCCTCAACCCTAAAATCCTAATCCCTCAACCCCTATACCCTCTTAATCCCTCAACCCTCGATCCTCAACCCTTAAACCCTAATCCCTCAATCCCAATACCCTCTTAATCCCTAAACCCTTAAACCCTAATCCCTCTACCGCTATACCCTCTTAATCCCTCAACCCTCAATCCTCAACCCTTAAACCCTAATCCCTCAATCCCTATGCCCTATTAATCCATCAACCCTTCAACCCTAATCCATCAACCCCTTAGCCCTCAACCCTTAAACCCTAATCCCTCAACGACTATACCCTATTAATCCCTCAACCCTTAAACCTTACCGCTCAATCCCTATACCTTCTTAATCCCTCAACCATAAAACCCTAATCCTTCAAACCTTAACCCTAATCCCTCAACCCCTATACCATCTTAAACCATCAACCCTTAAACCCTAATCCATCAATCCCTATAACCTCTTAATCCCTCAACCCTTAAACCCTAATCCCTCAACCCCTATACCCTCTTAATCCCTCAACCCTGAAACCCTAATCCCTCAATCCTTATACCCTCTTAATCCCTTAGCCCTTAAAACCTAATCCCTCAACCCTTAAAACCTAATCCCTCAACCCCTATACCATCTTAATCCCTCAACACTCAAACCTCAACCCTTAAACCCTAATCCCTCAATCCCTATACCCTCTTAATCCCTCAACCCTTATACCCTAATCCCTCAAACCCTATACCCTCTTGTTCCCTCAACCCTGAATCCTCAACCCTTAAACCCTAATCCCTCAATCCCTATACCAACTTAATCCCTGAATCCTTAACCCTTAAACCTTGATCCCTCAACCCCTATACGTTGTTAATCTATCAACCCTCAATCCTTAACCCCTAAACCATAATCCCTCAATCCCTATACCCTCTTAATCCCTCAACCCTTAAACCCTAATCCCTCAACCCCTATACCCTTTTAATACCTCAACCCTCAATCCTCAACCCCTAAACCCTAATCCCTTAATCCCTATACCCTCTTAATCCCTCAACCCTTATACCCGAATCCCTCAACTCCTATACCCTCTTAATCCCTCAACCCTCAATCCTCAACTATTAAACCCTAATCCCTCAATCCCTATACCTTCTTAACCCATCAACCGTCAACCCTCAACCCTTAAATCCTAATCTGTCAACCCCTATACCCTCTTAATCCCTCAACCCTTAAACCATAATCCCTCAACCCCTATACCCTCTGAAACCCTCAATTCTCAATCCTCAACCCTAATCCCTCAATCCCTATACCCTCTTAATCCCTCAACCCTCGAACCCTAAACCCTTGAACCCTAATCCCTCAACCCATATACCCTCTTAATCCCTCAACCCATAAACCCTAATCCCTCAAAACCTATACCCTTTTAATCCCTCAACCATAAATCTTCAACCCTCAAACCCTAATCCCTCAATCCCTATACCCTCTTAATCCCTCAACCCTTAAACCCTAATCCCTCAACCCCTATACGCTCTTAATCCCTCAACCGTCAATTCTCAACCCTTAAACCCTAATCCCTCAATCCCTATACCCTCTTAATCCCTCAACCCTTATACCCTAATTCCTCAACCTCTATACCCTCTTAATTCCTCAACACGCAATCCTCAACCCTTAAACCCTAATCCCTCAATCCCTATAACCTCTTAATCCCTCAACCCTCAACCTTTAACCCTTAAACCCTAATCCCTCAACCCCTACACCCTCTTAATCCCTCAAACCTTAAACCCTAAACCCTCAACACCTATACCCTCTTACTCCCTCAACCCTCAATCCTGAACCCATAAAACCTAATCCTTCAATCGTGATACCCTTTTAATTCCTCAACCCTTACACCCTAATCCCTAAACCACTATACCCTCTTAATCTCTCAACCCTCAATCCTCAACCCTTAAACCCTAATCTCTCAATCCCTATACCCTCTTAATCCAACAACCCTTAAACCATAATCCATCAACCCCTATACCCTATTAATCCCTCAACCCTCAACCCTCAACACTTAAACCATAACTGCTCAACCACAATATCCTCTTAATCCCTAAACCCTTAAACCCTCACCCCTCAATCCCTAGACTCTCTTAATCCCTCAACCCTTAAAACCTTATCCCTCAACCCCTAAACCCTAATCCCTCAACCCCTATACCCTCTGCATCCCTCAACCATCAATCCTCAACCCTTAAACCCTAATCCCTCAATCCCTATACCCTCTTAATCCCTCAACCCTTAAACCATAATCCCTCAACCCCTATACCCTCTTAATTGCACAACCCTGAAACCCTAATCCCACAATCCTTATAGCCTCTTAATCACTCAACCCTTAAACCCCTAATCCCTCAAACATTAAAACCTAATTCCTCAACCCCTGTACCCTCTTAATCCCTCAACCCTCAATCCTCAACTATAAAACCCTAATCCCTCAATCCCTATACCCTCTTAACCCATCAAACTTCAACCCTCAACCCTTATACCCTAAACCCTCAACACCTATACCCTTTTAATCTCTCAACCCTTAAACCATAATCCCTCGACCCCTATACCCTCTGAATCCCTCAACCCTCAATCCTCAAGCCTAATCCCTCAATCCTCATACCCTCTTAATCACTCAACCCTCGAACACTTAACCCTTAAACCCTAATCCCTCAACCCATATACCCCCTTAATCCCTCAACCCATAAACCCTAATCCCGCAAACCCTATACCCTCTTAAGCCCTCAACCATCAATATTCAACCCTTAAACCCTCACCCCTCAATCCCTAGACTCTCTTAATCCCTCAACCCTTAAAACCTGATCCCTCAACCCCTAAACCGTAATCCCTCAACCCCTATACCCTCTTCATCCCTCAACCATCAATCCTCAACCATTAAACCCTAATCCCTCAATCCTTATACCCTCTTAATCCCTCAACCCTTAAACCATAATCCCTCAACCCCTATACCCTCTTAACCCCACAAACCTGAAACCCTAATCCCACAATCCTTATACCCTCTTAATCACTCAACCCTTAAACCCTAATCCCTCAACCCTTAAAACCTAATTCCTCAACCCCTATACCCTCTTAATCCCTCAACCCTCAATCCTCAACTATAAAACCCTAATCCCTCAATCCCTATACCCTCTTAACCCATCAAACTTCAACCCTCAACCCTTAAACCCTAAACCCTCAACCCCTATACCCTTTTAATCTCTCAACCCTTAAACCATAATCCCTCAACCCCTATACCCTCTGAATCCCTCAACCCTCAATCCTCAAGCCTAATCCCTCAATCCTTATACCCTCTTAATCACTCAACCCTCGAACCCTTAACCCTTAAACCCTAATCCCTCAACCCATATACCCCCTTAATCCCTCAACCCATAAACCCTAATCCCGCAAACCCTATACCCTCTTAAGCCCTCAACCATCAATATTCAACCCTTAAACCCTAATCCCTCAATCCCTATACCCTCTTAATCCCTCAACCCTTAAACCCTAATCCCTCAACCCCTATACCCTCTTAATCCCTCAACCCTCAATCTTCAACCCTTAAACCCTAATCCCTCAATCCCTATACCCTCTTAATCCCTCAACCCTTATACCCCAATTCCTCAACCTCTACACCCTCTTCATCCCTCAACACACAATCCTCAACCCTTAAACCCTAATCCCAAAATCCCTATACCCTCTTAATCCCTCAACCCTCAACCTTCAACGCTTAAACCCTAATCCCTCAACCCCTATACCCTATTAATCCCTCAACCCTTCAAACCTAAACCCTCAACCCTCAATCCTCAACACTTAAACCCTAATCCCTCAATCCTGATACCCTCTTAATCCCTCAACCCTTTAACCCTAAACCCTCAACCGCTATACCATCTTAATCTTTGAACCCTCAATCCTCAACCCTTAAACCCTAATGCCTCAATCTCTATACACTCTTAATCCAACAACCCTTAAACCATAATCCATCAACCGCTATACCTTATTAATCCCTCAACCCTCAACCCTCAACACTTAAACAATAATCGCTCAGCCTCGATACCCTCTTAATCCCTGAACCCTTAAACCCTCACCCCTCACTCCCTAGACTCTCTTAATCCCTCAATCCTTAAAACCTAATCCCTCAACCCCTAAACCCTAATCCCTCAACCCCTATACCCTCTTAATCCTCAACCATCAATCCACAACCCTTAAACCCTAATCCCTCAATCATTATACCCTCTTAATCCCTCAACCCTGAAACCCTAATCCCTCAACCCCTATACCCTCTTAATCTCACAACCTTGCAACCCTAATCCCACAATCCTTATACCCTCTTAATCCCTCAACCCTTAAACCCTAATCCCTCAATCCTTAAACCCTAATGCCTCAACCCCTATACCCTCTTAAACCCTCAACCCTTAAACCCTAATCCCTCAATCCCTATAACCTTTTAATCCCTCAATCCTCAACCGTTAGAACCTGATACCTCAACCCCTATACCCTCTTAATCCCTCAACCCGCAATCCTCAACCCTTAAAACCATAACCCCTCAATCCCTATACCCTCTTACTCCCTCAACACTTAAACCCTAATCCCTCAACCCCTATACCCTCTTAATACCTCAACCCTCAATCCTCAACCCTTAAACCCTAATCCCTCAATCCCTATACACTCTTTATCCATCAACTCTCAACCCTCAACCCTTAAACCCTAATCCCTCAACCCCTATACCCTTTTAATCCCTCAACCCTTCAACTATAATCCCTCAACCCCTATACCCATTGAATCCCTCAATCCTCAATCCTCAACCCTTAAACCCTAATCCCTCAACCCCTATACCCTGTTAATCCCTCAACCCGTAAACCCTAACCCCTTAACCCCTATACCCTCTTAATCCTTCAACCCTCAATCCTCAACACTTAAACCTTAATCCCTCGATCCCTATACCATCTTAATCCCTATACCCTCAACCCTCAACCTTTAAACCCTAATCCCCCAATCCCTATACCCTCTGAATCGCTCAACCCTTAAACCCTACTCCCTTAACCTCTATACCTTCTTAATCCCTCAACCCTCAATTCTCAACCCTTAAATCCTAATCCCTCAATCCCTATACCTTCTTAATCCATCAACTCTCAACCCTCAACCCTTAAACCCTAATCCCTCAACACCTATACCCTCTTAATCGCTCAACCCTTAAACCATAATCCCTCAACCCCTATACCCTCTTAATTCCTCAATCCTCAACCCCTATACCCTCTTAATCCCTCAACCCGCAATCCTCAACCCTTAAACCATAATCCCTCAATCCCTATACCCTCCTACTCCCTCAACACTTAAACCCTAATCCCTCAACCCCTATACCTTCTTAATACCTCAACCCTCAATCCTCAACCCTTAAACCCTAATCTCTCAATCCCTATACCCTCTTAATCCCTCAACCAATAAACCCTAATCCCTTATCCCGTATACCCTCTTAATCCCTCAACCCTCAATCCTTAACACTTAAACCCTAACCCCTCGATCCCTATACCCTCTTAATCCCTATACCCTCAACCCTCAACCTTTAAACCCTAATCCCCAAATCTCTATACCCTCTTAATCGCTCAACCCTTAAACCCTACTCCCTTAACCCCTATACCTTCTTAATCCCTCAACCCTCAATTCTCAACCCTTAAATCCTAATTGCTCAATCCCTATACCCTCTTCATCCATCAACTCTCAACCCTCAACCCTTAAACCCTAATCCCTGAACACCTATACCGTCTTAATCTCTCAACCCTTAAACCATAATCCCTCTACCCTTATACCCTCTTAATCCCTTAATCCTCAACCGTTAGACACTGATACCTCAACCCCTATACCCTCTTAATCCAACAACCCTTAAACCGTAATCCATCAACCCCTATACCCTATTAATCCCTCAACCCTCAACCCTCAACACTTAAACCATAATTGCTCAACCATGATAACCTCTTAATCCCTAAACCCTTAAACCCTCACCCCTCAATCCCTAGACTCTCTTAATCCCTCAACCCTTAAAACCTGATCCCTCAACCCCTAAACCCTAATCCCTCAACCCCTCTACCCTCTTCATCCCTCAACCATCAATCCTCAACCCTTAAACCCTAATCCCTCAATCCTTATACCCTCTTAATCCCTCAACCCTTAAACCGTAATCCCTCAACCCCTATACCCTCTTAATCCCAAAACCCTGAAACACTAATCCCACAATCCTTATACCCTCTTAATCACTCAACCCTTAAACCCTAATCCCTCAACCCCTATACCCTCTTAATCCCTCAACCCTCAATCCTCAACTATTAAACCCTAATCCCTCAATCCCTATACCCTCTTAACCCATCAACCTTCAACACTCAACCCTTAAACCCTAAACCCTCAACCCCTATACCCTTTTAATCTCTCAACCCTTAAACCATAATCCCTCAACCCCTATACCCTCTAAATCCCTAAACCCTCAATCCTCAAGCCTAATCCCTCAATCCTTATACCCTCTTAATCACTCAACCCTCGAACCCTAAACCCTTAAACCCTAATCCCTCAACCCATGTACCCCCTTAATCCCTCAACCCATAAACCCTAATCCTGCAAACCCTATATCCTCTTAAGCCCTCAACCATCAATCTTAAACCCTTAAACCCTAATCCCTCAATCCCTATACCCTCTTAATCCCTCAACCCTTAAACCCTAATCGCTCAACCCCTATACCCTCTTAATCCCTCAACCCTCAATCCTCAACCCTTAAACCCTAATCCCTCAATCCCTATACCCTCTTAATCCCTCAACCCTTATACGCTAATTCCTCAACCTTTATACCCTCTTCATCCCTCAACACACAATCCATAACCCTTAAACCCTAATCCTTCAATCCCTATACTCTCTTAATCCCTCAACCCTCAACCTTCAACCCTTAAACCCTAATCCCTCAACACCTATACCCTATTAATCCCTCAACCCTTCAACCATAAGCCCTCAACCCCTATACCCTCTTTATCCCTCAACCCTCAATCCTCAACCCTTAAACCCTAATCCCTCAATCGTGATACCCTCTTAATCCCTCAACCCTTAAACCCTAAACCCTCAACCGCTATACCATCTTAATCTCTGAACCCTCAATCCTCAACGCTTAAACCCTAATGCCTCAATCCCTATACCCTCTTAATCCAACAACCATTAAACTATAATCCATCAACCGTTATAGCCTATTAATCCCTCAACCCTCAACCCTCAAAACTTAAACAATAATCGCTCAACACCGATACCCTCTTAATCCCTGAACCCTTAAACCCTCACCTCTCAATCCCTAGACTCTCTTAATCCCTCAATCCTTAAAACCTAATCCATCAACCCTTAAACCCTAATCCCTCAACCCCTATACCCTCTTAATCCCTCAACCATCAATCCTCAACCCTTAAACCCTAATCCCTCAATCCTTATACCCTCTTAATCCCTCAACCCTTAAACCCTAATCCATCAACCCGCATACCCTCTTAATCTCACAACCTTGAAACCCTAATCCCACAATCCTTATACCCTCTTAATCCCTCAACCCTTAAACCCTAATCCCTCAACCCTTAAACCCTAATGCCTCAACCCCTATGCCCTCTTAATCCCTCAACCCTCAAACCTCAACATCTCAAACCCTAATCCACCAATCCCTATACCCTCTTAATCCCTCAACCCTTATACCCTAATCCCTCAACCCCTTTACCCTCTTAATCCCTGAACCCTTAAACCCTCAGCCCTCAATCCCTAGACTGTCTTAATCCCTCAATTCTTAAAACCTAATCCATCAACCCCTAAACCCTAATCCCTCAACCCCTATACCCTCTTAATCCCTCAACCATCAATCCTCAACCCGTCAACCCTAATCCCTCAATCCTTATACCCTCTTAATCCCTCAACCCTTAAACCCTAATCCATCAAACCCCATACCCTCTTAATCTCACAACCTTGAAACCTTAATCCCACAATCCTTATACCCTCTTAATCCCTCAACCCTTAAACCCTAATCCCTCAACCCTTAAACCCTGATGCCTCAACACCTATACCCTCTTAATCCCTCAACCCTCAAACCTCAACACCTTAAACCCTAGTCCAGCAATCCCTATACCCTCTTAATCCCTCAACCCTTATACCCTAATCCCTCAACCCCTTTACCCTCTTAATCCCTCAACGCTCAATCCTCAACCCTTAAACCCTAATCCCTCAATCCCTATACCCTCTTAATCCCTCAATCCTCAACCGTTAGAACCTGAAACCTCAACCCGTATACCCTCTTAATCCCTCAACCTGCAATCCTCAACCCTTAAACCATAATCCCTCAATCCCTATACCCTCTTACTCCCTCAACACTTAAACCCTAATCCCTCAACCCCTATACCCTCTTAATACCTCAACCCTCAATCCTCAACCCTTAAACCTTAATCCCTCAATCCCTATACCCTGTTAATCCCTCAACCCTTGTACCCTAATCCCTCAACCCCTATACCCTCTTAATCCCTCAACCCTCAATCCTCAACCCTTAAACCCTAGTCCCTCAATCGCTATACACTCTTTATCGATCAACTCTCAACCCTCAACCCTTAAACCCTAATCCCTCAACCCCTATACCCTCTTAATCCCTCAACCCTTCAAATATAATCCCTCAACCCCTATACCCCTTGAATCCCTCAACCCTCAATCCTCAACCCTTAAACCCTAATCTCTCAATCCCTATACCCTCTTAATCCCTCAACCAGTAAACCCTAATCCCTTATCCCGTATACCCTATTAATCCCTCAACCCTCAATCCTTAACAGTTAAACCCTAAACCCTCGATCCCTAAACCCTCTTAATCCCTATACCCTATAACCTCAACCCTCAACCTTTAAACCGTAATCCCCAAATCCCTATACCCTCTTAATCGCTGAACCCTTAAACCCTACTCCCTCAACCCCTATACCTTCTTAATCCCTCAACTCTCAATTCTCAACCCTTAAATCCTAATCCCTCAATCCCTATACCCTCTTAATCCATCAACTCTCAACCCTCAACCCTTAAACCCTAATCTCTCAACACCTATACCCTCTTAATCCCTCAACCCTTAAACCATAATCACTCTACCCTTATACCCTCTTAATCCCTCAATCCTCAACCGTTAGACCCTGATACCTCAACCCCTATACCCTCTTAATCCAACAACCCTTAAACCGTAATCCATCAACCCCTATACCCTATTAATCCCTTAACCCTCAACCCTCAACACTTAAACCATAATTGCTCAACCATGATAACCTCTTAATCCCTAAACCCGTAAACCCTCACCCCTCAATCCCTAGACTCTCTTAATCCCTCAACCCTTAAAACCCGATCCCTCAACCCCCATACCCTCTTAATCCCTGAACCCTCAATCCTTAACATTTAAACCCTAACCCCTCGATCCCTATACCCTCTTAATCCCTATACCCTCAACCCTCAACCTTTACACCCTAATCCCCAAATCCCTATACCCTCTTAATCACTCAACCCTTAAACCCTACTCCCTTAACCCATATACCTTCTTAATCCCTCAACCCTCAATTCTCAACCCTTAAATCCTAATCCCTCAATCCCTATACCCTCTTAATCCATCAACTCTCAACCCTCAACCCTTAAACCCTAATCCCTCAACACCTATAACCTCTTAATCCCTCAACACTTAAATCCCTCAACCCCTATACCCTCTTAATCCCTAAACCCGCAATCCTCAACCCTTAAACCATAATCCCTCAATCCCTATACCCTCCTACTCCCTCAACACTTAAACCCTAATCCCTCAACCCCTATACCCTCTTAATACCTCAACCCTCAATCCTCAACCCTTAAAACCCTAATCCCTCAATCCCTATACCCTCTTAATCCCTCAACCCTATATCCTAATCCTCAACCCTATACCTCTTAATCCCTCAACCCTAACCAACCCTTAAACCCTAATCCCTCAACCTTAACCCCTATACCCTCTTAACCCCTCAACCCTTAAACCCTAATCCCTCAACCCTTGACCCCTATACCCTCCTAATCCCTCAACCCTTAAACCCTAATCCCTCAACCCCTA